>OY978219.1:20779649-21414340 GCA_963854785.1 Vaccinium vitis-idaea
GTAGACCTCCAAACTTCATTAAATGTTAATTAAACCTCCAAACTTTATAAATTTTTTCAATTAGGCCCACTTCGTTAGAGTTCGTCAATTTCCAGAAGGAAATTAGTGGCGTGTCCATCCTCTCACCCAAAACGACGTCGTTTTGGGGGCAATTCAGGGAAGCCATTTTACATGGTCACGAGGGGCCCACTTTCAGGGCCCCACACAAGCAATCCGAAAAGTCCAATTATTTTAAATTAATTATTTGAGTGTTTTTGTGTAGTTTTAGCCCAATCGGTTATTTATAAGTAATCGATCTTAGTTGTTCAGTTATTCATTCAGAATTCAAGTCCTGCTCAGTATCATCTTGATCTAAACACATATATTGTAGGACTTGTTACGAAGAACATCTAATAAAATAATTATTTTGATCAGACATTGATATGTATCAAACTGCAAACATTAATTTGAAAAAAAAAAAAAGAGATTTGTTTTGATACCTATCGATATCAGATCAAGAATTTTTTTTGATAAATGCTCTTTTTAACAAGCTCTACGATATCAGCGGCTCAGATAAAAAAGATACCGAGCACATAATTGTCTAACTTTTTGTCAATTCTTTCAATTATAGGGGCTGAATTCTGAATGAAAACTGCGAGACTTAGAACAATTACGTATAAGTAACCAATTGGACTGAAACTAGACAAAAGCACAATCATGTAAAATGGCCTCCTTGACTTGCCCCCGAGACAACGTCGTTTTGGGAGAGATTATGGACACGTCATCAATTTCCATCTAGAATTAACGGAACTTGACGGCTTGGGCCTAATTTAATGAAGCTTGGAGGTCTACGAGACATTGCGATCATAGTTCGGAGGCTTTTTTGAAATTTTCCCTTACTAAAAATAGCGAGGTCAAAAATTGAGAGGACGAGCGTAGAACAAAGATGGAGAGCGGGAGTTGGGGTACCTACCGAACATTGACCGAGTTCACGACCTCAAGCTTTCGTCAGTTGGGGATGGATCCTCCACTTCATGACAAGAAACAAAATATGTTCCGGCAAGTTTCCATTTGTTTTCCCAATAATAACTACGGAACTTTTTCTTGAATCAACCTAATAAATAAAAAAGATTGACAAACTATACACAATAAAAATAAAAAATAGATTTAATGAAACTTAAACATAGAGTAAAAGTATGAAGTGGGTTGCAGGCTGCTCAATCATCTTTTCCTACCGTACCCAAGATTTGTCAAACATAGGAATTCTCTTGTTATGCACCAAACGTTGCATTTCTCATATTACCCCCCCGTCAGTATGATCAAACATTCCACCACAGCATATGGCTATCAAATTGTCCACACGATAATAATGATGGTTCGTGCAGCTCACAAACGATGATTTCTTCTTTTGTAAATATTCACGTCGAATACCATTACAGCAGTCCAAATAAATATAGTACAACATTGTAGAGCTAATAACGGACAAGTGCATTCACATTTTACTGGAGACAGCAAGGTATTTAGTATGTCGTCCGCGAGCAATAATTTTCCCTGTCGTTTTTCTCCTCAATTCAACACTGACAACGGCAATAGCCTTCCCAATACGCAGAGGCATGGCCTCTATCTCAATTTCCTCCTGAACGAAACAAAAGTTCCACATGACTTTTAAGAATGCAGAGACAACATATGGACACCTAAGAAGTACGGATATTCACATAGGAACAGACACCATGAGAATTGATAACACACGCACGCACACCATTTCATACCCAACACAGGCTGTGTTGGTGACAAAATATCACAACATTTTGTCTTTTCACACCCAAGTTATAATTTACATAAAAGAAAGTATCATTTCTAACAATTTAGGGGGAAAAGTAACAAAGCATATTTTAACAGTATAAAGTTATAAAACAAAAGTCGCTAAAAAAATCTTTAAGAAATAAGCCTCCATCACAAATTGACCACGCCCCCACTTTTTAAAATCGCTTCCTAACCTTCAAATGTCTCCCCAGCGTGCCCTAGTATATTCCAGACCGACTAAGCATAATATACACAAAACAAATCAAACAAATTTACGAACACGTGTCAGGAGTTTGTGTTAACATATCTGTCTAAAGTCTGACCAAGCCCCATTGGAAGCACTGCTGGAAATTTCTCGTTGCGCAATCTCTAGACGAGAGTTGAACATGATACATAATGCCTGAGACCCTATGCAGCATGGATCAGACATGGATTCGGAGACAGACATGGGATTTCTAAAAAAAAGGGGACACAGACACGGCAAAACTAAATAAATAAACGAATAATATTTATTTTATACCAGTTGAACAAATTACATGTATAGGAATGAAGCATCAAAATATACAAACAAGCATCATAACATCATGTTAACACTTTTAACCCGAAAATTTAAAAGTAAATACACATGTATCCCCCAAAAAGTTTTTAAAATTACATATTTAACCCCTACCCTATCCCTACAGGTGTTTCAATGTATCCCCGCCAAGGCCCGCAAATTAAATACAATGGACATGCCACATGGTGTCCTAAACGTATTTTGAGGTGTCCCCCGCATGTCCCTGTGTCCGCACCGATGGCTGTAGACACATGTAAACCTAGTGTCCGCACCACAAGATTTTTTTTTTTTTTTTTGGGTAAATAAGCTTGAAATTAAAAGGGGTTAAGCGAATGTACAGCCTACAAGGGGCATACCCCAGGGAGGACAAAATGAAAAGAAAGAAAAGAAAAGTGCGTGGTCCCCGGCTCAACCCGCCGGGGTGGAAAAATTAGAATTACTAGCACGTCCCGCCAGCATAGGTGTAAATAAGCGCAGATAATTATTTAATGTCATGCACAACCCGCAAGGCTAGGATAATAGCAAAACATACACATAATTGGGTAACATGTAGTGGGCCCAAGAAGGCCCCAATGTATGAAATGTAATTTCGCCCGTGCTCGTGTCCCATTAGCCTAGCTATCCCAAAGGAAAGAGAGACATCAAGGACATGAGCATAGGCAATGCGGAAGAACCATATGTAAGTGGTGAAAATGTCAAATGTCTTCCCAAAGTAACAGAATCGCCCGCGGTGTTATCAAATACAAGGATAGGCTAGGGGTAGGTGAGTTCCCCAACCAAGCTAAAGATCATGAAAGACAGAGCCAGCCCCAAGGAATAATCCCCGAATCAGAGAAAACCAGGTCACCACTATGTAGAACACATCTTTTGGCAATCTCTGTCGTCGGCTCTGTACACACACAATCACCCAAACGGTGCAGCTATCCTAATCCATAAATCCCCACACACGGTAAACGTAAGAGTGCCTCCTGTAATGGTAATGGTACACGCAAAAGGAAAACAAGGTCAAAGGTGGGTGAGACCTCCGAACCGTGCTATGGTAGAACCATGACTAGAGTCAGCCCTAGAGTATACTCCGTGCCCTTCGGAGAACCCCAGCCCGCAGAAACTTGGCCTATCAAACCAAAGTAACCACGCCTTCGGACTTAAGTCAATCTCCACCAAACGCCAAAAACCAGCCACAACCAGACTCCAAATGCACAACCAAACCAAGCAAGAGAAAATAGAACAAAGTGCCCCCCGTAAAGACAACAGTACTCGCAAAAGGAACTCGGGGTCAGAGGTGGATGAGACCTCCGAACCGTGCTATGATAGAACTATGACTAGAGTTAGCCCTAGAGTATACTCCGTGCCCATCGGAGAACCCCAGCCTGCAGAAACTTGGCCCATCAAACCAAAGTAACCACGACTTCGGACCTAAGTCAAACTCCACCAAACGCCAAATGCACAACTACTACCAATCAGGAGAAAATAGAACAAGTGCTGTGTGAGCCCATAAAATGGAACTCCTAAAATAAAGGCTATTGCCCCAATGGCCGTTAGTAACAACAGTTTGTACCAGACAGAAACATAATAGGACTTCGAATAACCTCAACAATGGTACACTAGCAGGACCAAAACCAATACGGAATTACCCCTTATGCCGTGACAACAATGACACCTAACAAAGAGAACTAGAACACAGATGTACAAACGGAAGCTATATCATAGAACCCAAAATGATACTGTAAGGATATTAAATTTGCTTGAATCAGAGTCCAAAACATGAATCCACTGTGGTGCAGTACAGTGTGGTTCAGCCGAAGGACAGCCAATATGACAGCCCATATATGGGAAACCGTGGGCCCCACATCATCTTCCCCAGGTGGGATACAACCTATGAAATTGTACACATAACCCAGCCGATTCATAGCTAGCTGCTCTCAACAATGAACCCAGATTACACGATTATCAACAATACTAACCATTTAGGGCTAAAACCCAGTTTTGCTCTCAATGAGTTGATTACACAATTATCAACAATGAACCCAGTTTTATCAACAATGAACCCATCAGTCGGGCATTACCAGTTGAAAACCCAGATTACATCTAAGAACTCAGAATGAACTCATATGAATACCAGTAATATCAACAATATCTATCCAGTATTCTGAACCCAGAGCTCATGATTTTCTCCAAACAAATGGATAGAACTCCAAAGTTAACGAGTTACCTGGTTAACTCGCTCCCGTTCCAAGGTAGCCCAGATCTGGGTATGCGATGGTCCAAGGCTTCCAAGGAACTTATTGTTGTACGGTATCGCGACCATGGAATCACTGCTACCGATTGAGTTCACAGTGACGATATCTCCTGTGACCGATTAGCTAGAGCTTTGTTGATGCGCGACCCTCAGATCCCCCATTTCGAGTTGCAGTTGCTTGAGAAAACTCAATCGGAGTGGAGACCATCTGGGTTTTGAAACACCCTTCGTCAGAACGCCCTTTCACCGATTGAATGATTTAGGATCTCCGAATTCAAATCCCCTTTTGTTGTACTCGCCATTTGACTTGAGTTTATCCCGGAATAGACCTTCAATCAGAAGGAAATGCAACACGCAGAGGATGAGAACCCTTTTGTGTTGAAGATGATTACTTCACTCGGATGATTGAGAAGCAATTGACCGACTTTAGGGTTTCCGAAATTTCAGATCCCCTTTTTGATTTCTGTTACTAGCCATGTCTGTACGAGAATCAGAGGTAGAGATAGAAAACGACCTAAAATCTGGTGATTTAGGGCGTGGGTGAAGGATCCAAACAAACAGAGTTCGAAGGATTTTAGTCAAAAATAGCGTAATACTTTCAGGGGGAGTGCACTCTCTCTCTAGAATGGAGAGAGAGGCTCTCAACCCCCCAGTCACCACAAGATATTTGAATATGTTTTTATTAAACAAGAAGGTAAGCAGTGGTATAGTGGGCGGAATTAGTTTTCGATTCCGTAGGGTAATGGGTATGTATAACTCTAACGTTTGCGACGAAACAAAAGGCAGTTGAATATTAGCAGTCTTCTTTTGTGAAGAAAGTGGCTAGGTTCTCCTCTATTTGAGCCAACTAGTGGTTTTCCTACCTCAAAGTGGGACTCTCTCCTTACATTTTGTTTTTATTTCTATGATGACTACATTCATATCAAGTTGTATTAATACTAAGGCCACTGTTTCCCCGAAATGGTTCTCCAGCGAGATTTTTTGCTTGCACTATGCACAGATTTAGAAGAGTGAAGGCAATTCTTTCGAAGATGATGGAGGACACCAACCAATTCGACAAATCTCTAGATCATTTTATCGTGCCTATCAAAAGAGCTTAGTATGGTATCATACAGGATGCTTCTAAAGGACCAGGCAAAATCAACTGCTAACAAAGTTGAATTTGTTTCAGATGAAGAAAAGAATATTCTTGCTGTAAATCGAACATTCACTCAACGACTTGTATGTTGGTTCAAAACTGCAAGAGAAACACGTCCTTGTTGCACTAAAAGTAACGCATAACATCACTTTTGAACAAATGTGATTCCTTCGCAAGAAGACCATTCTGCAATTGTAGATTTTTGGTTAAATTCCAATCTATTCCCATTTTCCACGGAGACCCAGTAACCTTTAAAAGCGTCCATACTCACCCCCTCATCTATGCGAAATGCAAAACACCCCTTACTCCGTTAACGGAATGATAAAAATGACTATAATACCCCTTAAAAATCATCCACACTCACCCCCTCATCTATGAAAAATATCCAGAGGCACCCCCTCTCTGTCTCTCTTTTTTTTTTAATTTCGGTTTTCAAAAAGAAAATTTAGGTGAATTTGTTTTCTATTTCAAAATCAAAGTTTAGTGGAGAAATTTTCTCTCTAAATATGTATATTTGTTTCATTTAAAACACACACACACACACAAACAAAAAACAAAACAAAGATAGATGTATTATTTTAATTTTTGGAAAACAAAACAAATCCACCTAATAAAAATGAAACATATAAATCTAAACATATAATTTCATCAAAAAGCCATAATAAAACAAAGAATGAGATAAAATAATGGTGGCTTGTCATTTCTCCCTATCAAATTGCCATTCTACAATTGTAGATTTTTGGTTAAATTCCAGTCTATTTCGCATTTTCCACAGAGACCCAGTAACCTTTAAAAGCGTCCATACTCACCCCCTCATCTATGTGAAATGCAAAACACCCCTTACTCCGTTAACGGAATGATAAAAATGACTATAATACCCCTTAAAAATCATCCACACTCACCCCCTCATCTATGAAAAATATCCAGAGGCACCCCCTCTCTGTCTCTTTTCTTTTTTTAATTTCGGTTTTCAAAAAGAAAATTTAGGTGAATTTGTTTTCTATTTCAAAATCAAAGTTTAGTGGAGAAATTTTTTCTCTCTAAATATGTATATTTGTTTCATTTAAAACACACACACACACAAACAAAAAACAAAACAAAGATAGATGTATTATTTTAATTTTTGGAAAACAAAACAAATCCACCTAATAAAAATGAAACATATAAATCTAAACATATAATTTCATCAAAAATCCATAATAAAACAAAGAATTGAGATAAAATAATGGTGGCTTGTCATTTCTCCCTATCAAATTGCCATTCTACAATTGTAGATTTTTGGTTAAATTCCAGTCTATTTCCCATTTTCCACAGAGACCCAGTAACCTTTAAAAGCGTCCATACTCACCCCCTCATCTATGCGAAATGCAAAACACCCCTTACTCCGTTAACGGAATGATAAAAATGACTATAATACCCCTTAAAAATCATCCACACTCACCCCCTCATCTATGAAAAATATCCAGAGGCACCCCCTCTCTGTCTCTCTTTTTTTTTTAATTTCGGTTTTCAAAAAGAAAATTTAGGTGAATTTGTTTTCTATTTCAAAATCAAAGTTTAGTGGAGAAATTTTTTCTCTCTAAATATGTATATTTGTTTCATTTAAAACACACACACACACAAACAAAAAACAAAACAAAGATAGATGATTTATTTTAATTTTTGGAAAACAAAACAAATCCACCTAATAAAAATGAAACATATAAATCTAAACATATAATTTCATCAAAAATCCATAATAAAACAAAGAATGAGATAAAATAATGGTGGCTTGTCATTTCTCCCTATCAAATTGAATCAGACCCACCACAATACTCCACTCATTCGCTGCAAATATTGTCTCCAATGGCTGCCATAACCACACCTCGCCGCCGCCCCTTATCGTCGTCGTCTTGGTGTCGTCGCCCACCGCCTTCACCTTCGCCCGTCGTCGTCGTCTGTCGTCCACTGTTCACCTCCGCCTACTGAAGAAGGATCTAAAAAAATCATTGTTCACCGTCGTCTGTCGTCGATTTGTGTTTTGGGGTGGCGAAGATGGGTTTCTCGGTGGGTTTCAAGGTTTGGATCAATTTAATTGATTGAATCGATTTAATTGGTAGAATCAATTTGTGTTTCTCGTGTGGATGCATATATATATAGTTTTATGTATAGATGTGTATGTATAGGTTGAATATGGAGGGGGGTGTGTGTGTGTATTTGTGTCAATCTGTGTATTTCTGTGTTGGCGGTAGGCGGTGGTGGTGGCCAAGATCCTATGCATTCAAGGCATTCAAGGTTTTAGCTTATTCTGTGAAATGGGTTCTAAAAGGGTTTTAAGGTTTTGGCTGAACAATTGCTTAACACAGATCTATATTTCTTGATTTTGTGATATGGGTTGTAATGGGTTTAAGGTTAATGTGTTCTTGTTTTTGTTCATCAATATGCATGACTTGTTCCAAAAAATATGGCGTAAATGGGTTATAAATGTGTTTTTGTTTTTGTTCATCAGTATGACTTAATCAAGGGCATTTTGATATGAAAATACCCAAATTAATGATATTCTTCCAGTTGCAAACAGCTACACTAACGGAAGGGGTCTGAATGGCTAACGGGGAAAGATGAGGGGGTGTGTATGGACGCTTTTAAAGGTTAGGGGGTCTCTGTGGAATTTAACCAAGATTTTTCATCTATAAGAATACGGGAACTTGGAGGATAATCTTTATGTATTTTCAACCTTGAGGGCGAGGTTGATTTTAAAGAGATGGGACTCTTACGTACCCATTTTGTTACAAGTTACAAAATATTTGGTCATATTTTTATTGGATAATAAGCAAGTGACGGCTAGAATTCTGGTTGTTGGGTTGGATAGTTGGATGAGTAAGTTTTCATATTTGGTAGGGAAAGGGGTAAGGCGAAAGTGATCTTTTCATGTTTAAATATGGTCTCACTTTGGATGTTAGCAACCTTGAGCACAAATCGAAACGTGATGAACTTTTCCCATGATAACTGCGTTTGGAAATTGGAACAAATCTATACCAGGAATCACTTTCCCAAACTAAGTTGGCATCTGATCTCTCCCCTCCCCAGGCTCACTCCATCAAGGAAATGTAAACTCTAAAAGATTTTCCAAATGAACATTTTCCTCAATAAGATAAATGAACATATAGTTGGATTAAAATTACCTTGGTATTGAATAACAATGCATTTGATTCCTCATAATCAACTTCCCATTCCTAACAAAGATGATGGGCATCCAAGGTAATAAGCTTTGTGAAAAGTAAAAGATCTAAAAGTCTTCTATTGTGCAGCCAGAAGCCAGATTCCCCTTTATTTCAGCCAACAGAAGGGACTCTTCTCTTCCCTCCTTTCATTTTGGTTTTTAATACGGAGTAGAACTTGAAAAGCGTCTCGCTTGTCTCGCTTTCTACCTTTTGCATTAACGTCGATTTATGTCATTAAGACTTCATTCATATTATTGCTTCACTTCCAAGCCCACTAATTCTTAATGTGATGACGAGGTAACAACCTGGGGGGATGCATGCATCAATCATCCATATACACATCCTTACTTTTAGCTGTACTCAAACATGGACATGAACAAAACAAACTGATTCAAACATAAAAATAAAACGGTTAACTGGTAAAGTCAACAACACTCGGGTGGTTTATAACAGAGAGAGAGCAACAAAAAAAACTTCAATGTACTAGAATAGCAATAGAGCGAACATATTGGATTGAACATAAATACAGAGGAGGGCACTCACACCAGCATAAGCAGCATCCAAGTAAGAGACATTAATCTCAACAGAAACACCAGTAACCGGAGCACCCACTGTGTATATAACAGCCGAGCCCACCAAGTCGACGAGGGTCGCTGTGGCACCACCATGCAAGAAATTCCCAGTGTTCTTCAGAGTTTGACCCCACACACAAAGACAAGAAAGAATCAACAATGCCCATTTCTTGATACGTTTTAATATTCTGTTTAATCAACATATGTTTTGATATCGGGAATAAAAAAATTCATTAGAAGGAGAGGGAGACAGATAGAGTCATGGTTTCAAATACCAGTAAACGTGGAGGTACTTTCATGGAGCAGATGATGCGGCCTGGTTCCACAAGATCGACACGGAGGCCTTGCATCACGAAGGGCTCGAAGAATTTAAAGGGCATTCCATCGATATTCGTCGCATTTTCGTTGCAATCTTTCTCCAAGTATCTCTTCACTGAATCCAAATCCATTTCTCGATGCTCCTCTGTTTGTCGAAATATGAAAACATTGGACTAATTTAAAATAATATATACCATTATAGAATAATTCTAATAATAGTGCAAAACACACTTTGAAATCGTGTGATAGTGCATAACGAAATCATGTGATAATGCATAATGCACTATCGAGATGTGTGTCATTTAGCTCTTGTGGCCTTAAAGCCACGTTGACATTTAACATATAACAAAGATGCAATAATAATGCATGTTGATAACGCGCTAACACATCTTGGTAATGCTCTATGGCTTTATTATAGCACAGGAGGAAAACTAGTTTCGTCTTCCTCTGCCATCTCTCTCAGTTGCCGCTGTTCCACCGCTGGCCATCTCCCATCTCTCTCCCTGTATATACTTGTGAGTATATACAAACACAATATACACATATACACCTACACATACGTCACACACAATACACGTGTATATACACACACACTGAGCACACACAAGATGGTGTTAAAAATTCCTTTTCTATGTGTTTATATTTTCATTCCTAGGTTCACGGAATAATAATAATTCTACTTTACGTCTATTAAAATTTAATTGATTCAAACATGTGAGGTGGGTAATTGATTCACTAATGAAGACATCCTGCTAAACAAATTTCTAAGGCTATTCTCTCTCTGTAGGCCATCTTATACGAGGCCCTAGAACTACAACATAAATAGAGTAGGTCAAGCAATTTCTACAAACGCACATCCACCTTATTGTAAAGTGTAGAAAAGAAGAAAAAAAATTGAGTACAATTCAATATTCACAATGGCCAAGTTCATGAGAAAAGGTAAGGTAGGTAGTTCCCTTTTTTTATTCAGTTTGCTTGGGATGAGCAAAACGCATCCTAGGTAATTAGGAGTCTCTCATTTAGGAAAACTACACCTCATCATAAGCACAACTAAATCACTCCGCTCCAAAGAATTTTCATATCGACCTTCTATCAAACACATGGTACGGCATAAAAAATGCACAATCAATTACGGACATACAGTTAAATGCTTACAAAAAATGAAGTTTGACAGAGAGATACAGATTGAGAAGTTTCAAGATTATTAGAGAACTCCATTTCATTCTAGAAAAAAGAGAAACAGAAAAAAATGAAAGTTACGTTCACTTTTCCTCGAAATGAGAAAGAAGATGGTACACTTGAATTGTATTATTTAAGTGCTTATTGCTTGCCAAAGATCCTACTTCACAAAATCCACGCAAACCCATAATCTAGTTGTTGACTTCTCACCCCTCCCTTTCTTTCTCCAATTTCTTTGAATTTCACATGAACTCTCTCTTGGTGCAAAATCTGAAAATATAATGAGGGAGGCTAAACATATAGAGAGAAAAAGAACAAAAAAAAAAAAAGCATCAAATCACGGTAGGTAGTGCTTTTCTAAGAAGCACGGATACGGGATACGGACACGACACGGATACGCGGATGCGTGATTTTCCCAAAAACTAGGATACGATACGTTGGGATACGTTAATATATATACATATATATATATATATATTTCAAAGAAGAAGAGGAGGAAAAGCACAGACCAGAGAAAGAGACCAGAGGAAGAAGAAGAAGAAGAAGAAGAAGAAGAAGAAGAAGAAGAAAGTGCAGATTTCCAGTTTTCTTTGAGAAAAAGAAGAGAACCGAGAGCAGAGAAACAACAAGAGAGAGAAATAAGTACCTGATTTACAGTCTTCTTTCGAGTTCTTTGGCGCTGATTTCCAGATTCTCAATAACAGAACATCTTAGTCGATCTCCATGACGCTGATTTCCAGTCGTCTCTCTCCCCCAATCGATATCTAGGGTTTAATTTGGGCCTTCAACGCTGAGAGAGAAAGAAACACGTATATGCCCTGATTTTTATATCTATTATTACACTTTTTACCTCTTAGTTAATGATATTTATTTATTATGTTGTTTATAGTTCACAAATAACAGTTTTTACCCCTTTCACGTTTAAAAAATTATATTTTGACCCAAAACGTGTCCCGCAACGGCACAACGTGTCCCGTTCGTGTCCATAACGTGTCCTAACGTGTCTGAAACGTATCCGATGCCAAAAATTAAAATAAAATAACAGGACACTTAATTTAACGTATCGGGGGCGTATCCGTGTCTGATACGTCCGCGATACGGATTCGTAAACCCCGGGAGAGTATCCGTGCTTCTTAGGGTACCACGCTACTATTTGTTAAGATAATGTTTCCATCAATTTAGCACGCAATTCAATGTCCATCAGGATGAACTTAACCTTACAATGCAGTGAAGAGTTACCTAATCTCGATAACTATTTCATGAAGATTGGCTGGCGGAGCTATTTCATGAAGATAGGCCAGCGGTGTTGGGTGGAGAGGAGAGCCTGAGAGCAATCTTACCAGTTCACGCAACGACTTAGAAGGAGGTAGAGCTTGCGTGATGACGGTATAGGGTGCTAGTGGCAGTGTTGGATATGTGGTTAAAGTGGAAGAGATAAGAGAAAGGGCAAGAGAGTTAAAAAGATGTGGGAAGGGACTACTGGGATGATAAGAGGGAGAGAGAGAGAAGAGAGAAGGAATACAAATAACCCTTGGTTAAAAAAACTCAGGCCGTTGGATTACGTTGAACAAATTAAGACCCCCTAGATTTATGTAAGGATTCAAAAACTGATTTATATAATAACCCTTGGTAAAAACAACTCGGGGCATTGGATTAGGTTCAACAAATTAAGGCCCTTAGATCTATGTATGGATTCATAAACTGAGGTATCTTATTAAATAGAATATATCTTTACACTAGCGAATTATCTTCTCTGTAACAAAAATCTTTAGCTAGCTGCTTAGCACTGCAAACTTATTACAACAATTTGGGAGCTCTTTCAATTTTCCAATTATGCATTCCAACATGATTATGCCAAAATACTCGGTGCATATACTTCTTCCATTTACCCGTTTTTGGGCACTGTTATTGTACTCCTTAATTGATAATTTACACTTTTCGTACATACATTAAACTAAAAAAGAAGGGGAAAATGCATACTTAAATAGCGAAAATACCCTATTTCAGTTCATAACATGTAAAAACTCCGTAGCGGATGTTGATCACTCCATTCAAACAGTACAGTACGATTTCCACTCCAATTCTAAGCAATTTCAACCGAGACAAAACTAGTAAAAAAGATAATAAGAAAGAGGTATGTTAGCCATGATACAAATCGTATAACCAAATCAAAATCTTGCAAAACTTGATTGTTAAATAAAGAAGGTAAGGCAAGATCTACTACACCGTTCTAACAAATACACT
Organism: Vaccinium vitis-idaea; assembly: GCA_963854785.1. Classification (NCBI taxonomy): domain Eukaryota; kingdom Viridiplantae; phylum Streptophyta; class Magnoliopsida; order Ericales; family Ericaceae; genus Vaccinium; species Vaccinium vitis-idaea. Next base: position 20,792,878 of record OY978219.1, read on the forward strand.
GGCAATAGATTCAATAGACTTGTTAGCAACCACCTGAAATAAATCATAACAAACTGCTCATTTCTCCATAATCTCACAAAACGAGCAACTTAAGTGTCATTGGTGCACCATGGGGGAATGTCGTATAATTGAGAAAATAAGTAGACAACTCCACCAATTTATACTCCAAATGCCAGAGCACATACATTACCACCACACGTAACATAACTTCAGTTGACTAAAAATAAGATACTCTAAATTTGCACTTTGCGTAGTTTTGATGCGACAACTGGCCAATAGGAGGATCTAGTGTACAGGATCTAGTTTTGATCTGAACTTTCCCAAAAAAAAAAATGACCAGCAAATTAGACTAAGTATCCTGCATATAAGCTTCTTTTTTTTTGGTACTTCGGAAATATATCCTGCATATAAGCTTCAGTAAAGAAACAAGTATTACCTTTTTCTTATGCACAGGACCCTAAAACAATTAGCAAAATGACTCCCTTGTCTAATAAGAGAACACCTACAATGGAATTTAACATAGTGTTTGCAATCACAGAAAATATACACCTATGCAAAAATTTGAATATAACACTCTATGAGGGTGAACAAAGCAATTGATAAGATGGTATGTAACTGTTTACCGGAAAAAAAAAAGATGGTATGTAACACACCATTCCCAACAATGTGGAGAAAAAACATCAATTTAATGGAACAGCCACCATGCCCACCAGAGTAAACATAAACCTTTTAAGAACAAATAAAAGGATCCAATGTTGAAGGTGAATTTCTATTAAATCACCACTAAACTCATAATAATCTGTTTCTGTAGATTACGCTTGGGATGCATTGTCTTTTCCTTTTTGTAAATTTGGGCACAACACTCAAATAGAAGAAATCCCAGTTATAACTACCCAAATTATTTAATAAAAAACAACCCAAAAAACAGAGTACGTTTCCTATTTGAAGGAAACGATAATTTAATGGTGTTGAAGGTGAATGTAGCGGCCGGGTTCATAGGGGTCAGCTAAGGCTCCTCTCCACGTCACAAAGAGCTAAAAGGGCCGCTGTCTCAGAATCTGCAAAACTGAATGCAGATCGATCCGTCTCGATTGCGCCGAGCGCGCGATGCCCTCGGCGAGGAGCGCGCGGTGTACGGTTCTGGACGAATATAGATTTGAACGATGTCTGCCGAGCGAGAAGTGCCGAGGACATGGCATTCACCGCTTGGCTCTCGGAACACCCTCATGATCTCCGACCGAGCGACATGCCGAGCGCCCGAGGGGTTGGGCCATTCGCGTGCCGAGTCGGTTGACTTCGGTCACGCGGGGGTTCAGGTCGACTTGGTTCGGTGGTGGCGTACCGGGCACGCTACACATTCCACGATGGAGCATTTAATGTGGCAGTCACCTACTCTGCTACCGCCGCGTGCAGGAGCACGTGGGTGATGGGGAAGGTCTCGAGATGATTCGACTACTCAAACCCACGTTCCATGACGTCACCCTAGACATGGCGTCTGTGGCAGGGATGAAGGTCATATCACCTGTCACTCCGAGCGCGAATGACAGGCGCGTGAGGGGCACCGAACGCGTGGGACGCACGCCCCTCAGCCTATAAATACCCAACTACAACTACCACCAAAGGGATCCTCTCTCTCCTCATTTACTACCCTCATAACGCTATTTCTCTCTCTAGATCTCCGGCATATTTCCTCCCTCCGGTGACTGACTTGCCCGTCGGAGTGCCTTCCCGGACCACCACCGTCCGGGCTTGGCACTAACACGGTTGTCTACGTGTGCAGGTTATCACCACCGGCGAGCAGCAAAGGGTTATCACCACCGGCGAGCAGCAAAGGGTCAGGCGTGCTCCACTCTCTCCACCACTACCCTTTCCGTCCCAGGAGGTTCAGAGAGCTCAATCCGGCTAAGAGACCCCCACAGTGAATTTCTATTAAATCACCACTAAACTCATAATAATCTGTTCTTGTAGATTACGCTTTCAAATTTAGGGCACAAAACTCAAATAGAAGAAATTACAAATAAATAAATAACCCAAAAAGCGGAATACAATGGTATTTATCCAGCAACAAAACCCTAATTTATTTTTGATGAGGAAATTAACCTTTTAGATGGTAAGTGGCAACAGCAGTAAAAAGCAATTTGTCGTCGCCGAAGGTTGGCGTTGTGATGATAGCGACGACGGTCGGTGAAGCAATGGAGTTGATATCTGGGAGCACAGGTGAGAAGGTAAGGGTGAGAGTGGATAGGTCAAATGACAAATAAGTGGGAAAAGGGCAAACCTATTACACTCTCATGACTGGTTCTCGCCAATCACTTCATATACAACAACAAAGTTTTGGCTAAATTCAACCCACTAAAAACTCAAAACAGAAATTACTACATTTTAACCCATTTTTTACTAAATGCAAACAACAATTTTCCAAAACTTTCCCAATCTACCCCTCTATACCCCTCTCCTTCCTAACATTTATTTACTACCCAAACTACCCCTCTTATTAAATCTAAACCCTAAAAATCAAAACCCTCAAACCAGGCGTTTGGCAGCAACCACTCCCTCCATCCTCTCCTCTCTTCTCCTGGGTTTAGGTCTCTAAAAGAAGCGACCACTCCTCCTCTTCTCTCCTTCCTCTCCTATCTTCCCCTCCCTTCTGTACTCTCTCACTACTTCCCACTCCTTCCGTCTCCTCTGTTCTCGTGTCCGACGGCCACGATTGCCCCCATCATCAACACTGGGAGCACTACTCACTTCGTCCAACTCAGATCTGTTACTCTAAAGTATGTATTCGAACCCTGATTTTGAATTAGTTGATTTAAGGAGGTGCTACTATTATTGTTGGGCCATCAAGGCAAGGGGGCCTTTCTGGTGTAGAACAGATTCTTGAATTTTATTCAAGTTGTGAAAGTGTAAATCCTAGATGAAGATGAAGTTGAAGAGGCGAGTGAAAGTCTAAAGTTCATTATTCGTTGCTTTTTCGTTGTTGCGTAGAATTTGAATACGAATCTCGGTGTGGATTCTCTTCGTGCGTCGTCAATTTATGCATTTGTACTTATTAGTAAGGAAATGGCTAATATACAGTTACCGTTTGGTTGTGGAGGAAATTAAATCAAAGGAAATGAAGTTGCGTTTGATTTTTGTGTTGTATGCTGTTAGTAGTTGAAATTGAATGACTTTTGGCCAATTGAAAGTGAACTTTATTTGCTCAATTGGACTGAATTATAATCAGTTTTGATACTGTATTGGTGCTTTCTCTTGTTACTGAATTAGGGAATTGTTTGTGTTTGATACACGTGTCTTATAGCAAGTTAATTTGTGTCTTAAATTTTTTAGCAAGACACAATTTTTTGTCACTTTGGATAGATACTGTTCATATCAGATCAATCATACGCCCCTCGGACATGATTCAACAAATTTGAATTTAGAAGCAGTGTTCTTGTGAGATGTTTGGTCAATTAACTTGTCTTTTACTTTTGCTTAAGAATTTTATTTGGTTACTCATTTCCATTTGTAAGAAATGAATATGTTATGTTTCAATTTGTAGGAAAATATATATATCATTTTTGTAAAATATGAAAGTACTTAAGAAAATGAACATATGTGACTTGTTCAAGCATTAACAACTGAATATGTAGTATGTTTTATTACATACAAAGAATTGATGTGAGAATGAAGTTCATTTTTACAATGTGGCTTTTAGTTGACATTTGACGGTAAGAATTAGCCAAGTACAAGCTAATTTTTAAGTTATGTGTTGTTTTAAGAAGCAAGTATTGTTTGCATTCTTTTGTTGTAAATAGAAGGGTATGCCCTTCTCAACAATTGTTGTCCTTTGTTTCGTAAATGCGTGGTTGCCAACACATATTTGCAAAGGCATCAGGTCACAGATGTTGGATGCGAGACAATGTCCTCTTTCAAGACTAGGCTCACCTATAAAATCAATAAATTGAAAGTTGATTCAAATCGGTTCCAAATGCCAAAATTCAAATAGATGAACATGCTTCAGAGTTCCTATCATTATAAAGCTGTAACTTGACATCAACTCATATATTTGATGCTAATGCAATTTTGTTGGCAGTGGTATCATTTCTACAGTTTTTGGAGCTACCGGGTTTCTTAGGCACTATCTTGTTCAACAGCTTGGTGAGTTGAATCTCTGTTCTCTCTTTCAATGCGTAATTTGTAGAAAAGTCATTTATGGGGCTCATGTTGAAATATGATAGTCCATAATATATTGCTCCTACGTAGTGTCCTCCGCTATGTGTTTAGGAGTCTCTGGACTATCTCTCATGGTTGGGCTCTGTATCATTACCGGGTCTCCTAATAAGGTTTTCGACCAACTTGCCAATCAGGTTGTTTTTTGTTTTTTCTGAGAGTCAGTTGCTGATACAGTATTTTATAGAAAAATATGCATAAATTTCCTTCTTCATTTGGATCCCACTGGTCTTTCTACTTAAGTAAAGAAGAAAAGAAGAGAACCAAGGTCTGTAACAGACATTTCTGTTCATATACAGACTGTAGACCCTGGATCCAAGGTCTGTAACAGATATTATTTCTTTGTTTTTTTCACCCACTTTTCTAGGAGTTTGGGTTATGTAGACAATATGAAAGAGAAACAATCTCATATGGAGATGGTATCGGTGCAGGCTACGGAAGGAATGTTAGCTTGTGCTTGTTCGTCAGTTATTACGATCTCATATGGAGAAACGAAGCTTGTTGCAGAGGACTATTTTTTTATTGCGTTATACTGTAGCATAGATTGTTTAGTAGGCGCATCCACATTTCTATTTTTACTAGCACATGTACTATGTTATCTTGGGGGACACCCTAGGTTTTTAAGATTTTCTTTGGATATATATCAACCTTAGTGTCTTACTCTTTGTTACAGAGCTTTTTTACTTGGATCTTTGGTGTAAGGAATGTGGGATACATTGTTTCAATGGTCTCGGTTTGATGATATTGGATGCAGAGGCTTGGTATTAACAGTTGGGTTGAATTAAATTTATCAATAAAGTGGAGAATATTTCATCTCCAGTTATGGGGACCACTTGGTGTTATTAAAACAGGAATACAAATCTGCTCATGACGTTTAAGGATAAAATTAATATATTAATTATTGCAATATTGCCTCTTTTTTTCGATTATTTTATTGAAACTTTTGGTCGTAGTGGTACTACAGGTATAAGTTTTTGTACTACAGGTATAAGTTTTTGTACCCAAAAAAACAGAATGGTTTTCCACAATTGACTTGGTCTTGTAAGTTTGTTTGGCTTTCCACAATTGAATCTCTCTCTTTATGCTTTGCATTACCGTGTCATGTATGGCACGGTTGGGGTTACGTCTCAAATTAAAAAGAAAGAGTACCAGATTTCGATTTTTAGAATATGAATTACACTCAATGGTTCAGATGTTAAAAATTGAATATTAAGGTTCGTATGTTAAAAATTGAATATTAACTACTAATTCAAAACTTAAAATTTGGAATGAAACACAAAATGTAGAAATCAAAATTTGAAATAGTAGAGGCTGCGTTCATCTTTAAAAAGATGTGTACATGTGTACAAGGGGCATACTCTATGCAGACCAAATTGAAAAATTACAAATTGTATAAGGACATTGGTGCACAGAGAGATGCACAAGGACATCATTATAAGTGGAGGCAGTGAGGGTCTCGTTCAATACAATAATGGTCCACCCATCATAAGTATGTTATGTTACATTTTCGTAACATAATCACTTGCATGCTACATTTTTTGGTACATGTTTTTTTCCCCATTGTGGCTAAGACAACAAAACGAACGATTTTATTAAAGCGTAGTTGTCCGAATTGTCAAAGTTGGCCATTGCCTAATTGCGTGAACTTTTGTTACCAAACCACTTCCAAACTTGATCAAGTTTCACCTTATGTGCATCTTTATCAGATGCCACCTTGTCAAATGTTGTTTTTACAACTATTTCTCTTTTTCCTTGTGGTTTTTTCGTATAAGTAGAACTTTTTTATAGGTGAGAAAAACTTGGGTGCAACTAGGGTTTGGCTGACACAGTGTCCGAGTGTTCATTTGAGCTGTCTAAAATACTTTTGGATGACCCAGATTTCTAGCTCCCTCTACTATCTATCCTGTTTCTCTATCACCATGTGGTACCCAGCCGAGATCCAAGTTTTTTTCTCTCTTTCTAGAATGACAACAAACAACATTTCACAGAAGTACCAAAAAGCTTAAGAGCTAAGGAAATTGAAACTCGAATTTCGGGTAGCCATTAAACTTTAAAACCCAAATTGAGTTACATAATTCACGTTTAATTCACTCACTTCGACTATAGTCAAAATTAAGGGAATTTTGTGTTCTTATGTGCAAACATTGCCTCCAATGGAAAGTGTTCAAGGGTACAATGGAAAAGAACCGCAAAAGAGTTGAACTTGGCACACACCATCTCGATCAAATTGTTGCTATGGATGGAAATGCCTTTCGGTTATCCAGTTTTGTTGCTGTCTCAAATAAGTTTGTTTTCTCTTGGATTGATTGCTTCCTATTGAACAACCAAAAGTTTGGAATGACCCATCTAAGCAACATATGTTTGAATTTTGACATTAGGATTTCTCGTATCTAAGCAGCATATGTTTGAATTTTGACATTAATAATTTATCTTAAATCTCAGTATCAACAGTTATGCTAAATTTGCCATTAAAAAAAAACAGTTGTGCTAAGTTTAAGTTAATGGTAAAGAATCACCAAGATAGAGAAATTGTATTCCTTGCAATTTTTTAGGGACCAAGCTAGCTAGTTTGGTGGGCATAACCACTAAGTCAAGGACAAGAGGGAACTACGAACCCCTATTTTTATTTACATGTTTCACTTTGTAACTATCAAAAGAATGTGAACCTTTTTTTTGGATCGGAAAAGAATGTGAACTTCTTGTAATGCCAATACATATTGTAACAAGTTGTAAATTTGAATATTTATACGTTGAATTACCATGTCATGTGTGGCATGGTTGGGGGTTGCGTCTCAAATAAAAAAGAAAAGAGTACCAAGTGACCTTACAACGATTTCAATTTTCAAAATATGAATTACACTCTAGTGTTCAAATGTTAAGAATTGAATCTTAACGAATAATTTAGAACTTAAAACTTGAAATGAAAACACATAATACATGAATTAAAATATGAAATAGTGGAGCCGCGTGATGATCTACAAGACCAACAAGTATAAATATCCTTTGCTTCGCCTGTACATTGTAGACGGTTTTGATTGTGGTGCATTGCTAGGAATTAGGATCGTCATGTTTAATGGAACTTATGATTTGTCTTGGGTTAGCAAGAGTTGTTAACATATCCACCAACAAAGACTCCTGCTTCGAGGATAATGACATAACCGTGTTGTTCACCGGTACTTTTTATCCACTCTTTTAAGGCATCATCAATGGGAAACACCAACCAACATTAAAAATTCAAGTTTTAATAATTGAACACATGTTACAAATTCAAAATTTAAAAGTTGAATTCTTTACTACGTTCCGGACATAAATAATTGATGTAAATCTACACATCCCATGTTTTCCCATATTCGGATTTTTAAACTTGAAATAATTGGTTTAGTTCACATTTTAATTTATGAATATTTAAAACAAATTCGGATTAAAAAAAATGAAGCATACAGCGGAAATTAAATCCACTAGTTTCAAACAATATCATTCATGTTTTAAAATCCGAATTAAGGTACATCTTTCAAACTTTAAAATCCAAACACATTGTTAAAATTCAATACTGGGTATCCGAATAATGGACGACAAAAAACGAAAAATTAAAATCTGGGTTTATATCTGTGGTGCTTTTGCCTCCCAGAGCATCATTTCATTCCCATAAATTTCCTTGTCGACCTCCTTGCAGCTTGTAATCGAAAAATTTACCCCCATTGCCGTTTCTTCCATTTCAAAAAAGGAGCATTGTGGGTCAAATGTAGGTGAAGAACCTTCCATGGAAAGCTCCATTGGATTCTCCATTGAGGGAGAGGTGAGGAATGAGGAGGGGAGTGAAAGTTCTTTATGGTTTAAGGTGGGAGATGGAGATGTGGGAGAAGAGAAGAAGGAGATTTTTTAGGGCATGTAACAGGAAGAAGAATAAGAAGAACACGATGGTGGAGATCTGGTTTCTTTTTGGCTGATGATTGTGTAGATGGGTTGAAGATAAGATGGGTTGTAGATTTTTTGTGGTTGTCTTTTAATTGCTTTGTGCTATTTGCATCCCACTCATTAAGGACAAAAAAGTCTTTTTATGCAAGGGCATTTTTGTCTACCATTGATTAAATGTTAGTGGGTTGAATTTAGCCATTCCTCGGTTGCGAATAGAATTGGCCAGAAAATAATTCTACATCGATGACACTGGGCAATTGATTGACGAAATTATCCTTGGGTGGAAATAGTATAATCAATAGTATAGTATGAGTGTCATGATTTGGTTTGTGAGTGCAACACAAATTGTATTTATCCGATCTTTTTTAGTTAGCCGTTTCAAATTCCTTATCTTTCTCATTCACTTAACTCTTTTACAAAATAAACAGAAGAGAGCCGAAATACTTTACTCATTATCACGAACAAGTCTTAGGACATGTGATAGACGTACAAATGAATATCTTTGAGCAATGAATCCCCATTTGAATGATGATAAAATCAAAAAAACACCCATTGATTTTATCAAATGAGAAAAAAAGCAGAAATTTTATCAATCCTCCTCCTCATTTAATAAAATCAAACAAGAAACTCAGCCTAAATACTGTACCGGCTAGGGTACTGGTTTTTCTTACTAGTATACTACGGTACTAGTACTGGCTGATACTGGATACCATTCCAGGTTTAGCGGTACTATATATGTGTAGAAATTTTATATTACACATAATTACAGCTTGGAATTTTTTCTAGTACCATTCATTACATATGTTTAAAATTACTTCGCAACAATTACCCAATAAGAGGCAGCAGTACAGTCTAAACACGTAAATACCTTTTCTTTTCTTTTCTTTTTTTATAACACCGCGTAAATACCTAGACCCTGCATTTTCCTTTGTGTTATAAAGTATAAACAAATGAATATGAACCAGTATCCACTTATTTAAAGAAAATGACTGTCACTCTCTCTGTGTCTTTCTCATCTCTTCTTCTTTTTTTCCCATATCATCTTTCCCATTTGGAGTTGAAAACCATATCTTCTTTTCCTCATCTCTACTATTGCAAAATCCACCACTCCTCTTCTCTACTCCATTTTCAACGTCACTGTTCATGAAATCGTTCAACCAAAAGTTTTCTAACAAGTTAAAAGATTGTTGGAGGCCATACGAGGTTGCCAGAGACAAGTTGGGTTCCTTAGAGAAACAGATCGGCAGGTTTTGGTGCTATACCAGTGCGAACAAGTACCATTTGAGGCTTCGTTTTCAAAGCATTTGTAGGTATCCATGGCACTGAATTGTACCGAACGGTATTCTCATTTTCGCCGATATGGCTGGTATTTATTGGTACGGCCAATATTGAGCACGGTACGGTATTAAAGGTTTTCGGTACCATTTTTATGCCAAACTGGTATGTACCGGCCGGTATGGCATGGTATTCACAACCTTGATGGAAACGGACCCAAGGTGCAATGTTGTGATCTATTTCTAGAAAGTTTGGTTTGACCACATAATGGCAACCCATCTGGACCAACGCGGATGCAATGCTTTTGTTTGGGTGTGCAACACACTTGCATACAAGGTGCAATGGCAATGGTCACGGGGTGCAATGCGGAGAATCTATTTCTATAAAGTTTGATTTTACCTCACCAACATTAGTGCAATGCTTTTGTTTGAGAGTGCAACACAGTTACATGCAAGGGGTAATTGAAATGGACCCAGGGTGCAATGTTGAGAATCTAAATGGAGTTTTATTGCTCTCTTTAGGAAACTTATTACTCTTTGAAACAAAAGTATTGCACCCGTGTGAATCCAATTGGCCTTGTCAATGTGTGGTCAAGATCACGCTTTTTGTTCGGAGATTCTTAGAATTGCACCAGGGTCCATGCTGAGAATCTAAATGGAGTTCTATTGCTCTCTGTATAAAACTTATTACACTTTGAAACAAAAGTATTGCACCCATCTGAATCCAAATTAGGCTTGTCAGTGTGTGGTCAAGATCAAGTTTTTCGTTCAGAGATTCTTAGAATTGCACCCTTAATGACATAGCATTGCACCTTGTATGTAGCACCAATGCACTCTGAAACAAAAATGTTGCACTCAATCTCCATTGTCATCCCTTTCACCGATTGAAGTAAAATCAAAAGAAAAACAAAAGCATTAGGAACAGCATCGGCGACCAACTCGGGGTTCAGAGATTTCCAACACCCATGGCGTTTTCATTCTCTACTGGCTCATTCCATCAACTCAACGACGACTCACGACTCGCCCCCAAAGCACAGGCTTCTGACAACGAAGGCAACATATACATAAGTTATGACTCGTTATCCAACTTCATTGGATCAGATTCCATCGTCGACTCGGCCATCGGTTGTGAGTCACCAGTATAGGTCTCGGTGATGCAATGGTTGGTGATGCCATCAGAGAATTGAAGAGGAAAAATAAAATTTGAAAGAGGAAGAGGACTTGATTTGGATTTATCAAGACTTTAAAGGGTATATTGGTCTACAAAAAATAGGGATTCCATGTGTTTATAATTACTCTACCGTTTGCCATGACTTGATGATTTACAAAAACCATGTCATCACTCTGGAATTCATTTCCCTGATAACCACTAATTTGTCATTTTCCCCAAGTGGATACAGAGAGAGAGAGAGAGAGAGAGAGAGAGATCTATTGGATAGCATCAAGTCAACAATCGTTTGATAAAAAGTACTACTAATACGAAAGTAAGAGCATCTTCAAAATGTTTTATGGCAAATTCTAAAAAGTGTTTCGAAATGTGTGAAAAATTTATAGAAAAGTCCGAAAATGCACTGAAATATGTAAAAAGTGTTTAGGGATGTGTGTATTTTTTTTTTAATCTTTACGTGTGCTTATTGTCAGCCCAAGAAAAACCTTAGATTAGCCAGTCAAGTAAAAAATACAAAAAAAGAAAAAGAAACTTTTCATTTTTTCACGTATGCGCTCCGTAACATGGCACTTGCATAGAGAGAGATGGGTTTGATTGATTAGAGAAGGAAAAAAATCTAGGGTGAGATGGGTTTAACGTTTTGTTGCACTGTTATCGTCCAAGTCTGGAATTCCGTTAGTAATTTAACATAATAAGACGGAAGGAGTAATTTTGACTAACATGGATAAAGTTTGGAAATAAAATTGATATATATTTTTTTTAAAGTTTGGGGGCTATAAGACATTGAAGTCAAAGTTTGGGGATTTTTTGGCTGTGTTTGGTTAGATAGTTTAGTTTAGTTTAGTTTTGATGATGTGTGTAATGAGTGGAGAGAGATAGAGAGAGAAATGAGGGAAATGATGATGTCATCAAAACTAAAACTAAACTGGGAAACAAACAAGACGTTTGAAACTCCCTTTTAAGCGCCACTTCATACTTAGGCTCCGTTTGTTTCGGACGGAAAATGTTTTCTAGAAAACCTTTTCCATGGAAAACTTTTTCTAGAAAAGAAAATGTTTTCCAGTGTTTGGTTGTGATATGAAAACATTTTCCATTGTTTGGTAGACATGGAAAATCACTAATATGATAAAATGGCCAAAATCTAGCAAGATTAAGAAATGAGATGCAAAGAAAAATAAAAACTAGATTAACCTCAATTGTAATAAACCTCATAACTATATTTTAGCACTATACTCAGGATGCTAGTCCACCCAAAATTAGAAAAAGACCTCCACACAGGCACACATCATAGCATGACATATCACAGTACTCCATTTCCATTCTCGACACATCACAGTAGCATTCCCAGTAATCCACAATACCAAACTTCAAAGTACCCAAAGTATGAAAACACACTACTAAAATACCAGAAACATAAGGCACAAAAAGAGTTCAAAGTTCATTCCATAGAGGTCATCAAGCCGATCATCACTGAGTTTCTTGATCGCCAAAGCAACTTCTCCAATTTGTGCTGATAACTTGTCATAATCCTCATCGTCGTCACGACTCCTCTTTTGGTGAGGCCTTGCTTGAGTTGGAGCCTCACTTGAAGATGCTCCCAGAATAGTTTATCTAGCAACCAAGATTAAGCACCGGCAGCTCCCAGAATAGTTTATCTACCACTTCTCTGAGTTACCCAGGCGTGTGCCTATATCTAGAATCTAGATGTCTCCCCACCTACTAATGAGGAAGTGATGGTTAGAAATCTACGAGAAAGCAATGCAATGCATAAGTTAGCTTTGTGGTATTGGTTGTGACCAGGCTCTGCTTTTCTCTTCTGGATGCATTTGACCTTTGTGAGCATTTTAACTAAAACACTTGGCCCTTTACATTTTAACTAAAACACTTGGCCCTTGACACAAAAGCTGCAGAGTCAAGTCTCCATTTCATAGATCTAGTGAGCTTTCAAGCGAGCGATATGAGCTTAAATTAATTTACAAACATCATTGCTGTAGGAAATGATCTATCCAAAATGACGTGGCAATGAGTTGACATAAAACGAGCCAAATAGTAAGAATTTTGCTCTCCGCGAATTGCGAAGATTTCATCTGTATGGCATTACTCTAAAACAGTAATTCGAAAACGCAAGTCATTCTCCAAATTTTGCAGCTTGGCATGGGAAGTGCACTTGAGACACTATGTGGGTAGGCGTTAGGAGCCGGACACTTAGAAATGCTTGGAATTTACATGTAACAGTCATGGATAATCCTAACGTCCGCTTGCTTTTTCATACTACCACTCTACATCTACGCCACGCCTATTACTCCTCGGCCAGAGAGACGACATTCCCAAACTCGCCGGGAAATTCTCCATCCAAGTTATACCCCAAATGTTCTCCCTAGTCATTAATTTCCCTACCCAGAAGTTCCTCCAAGCCCCGAGCAATGTGAGAATTCCGGCAAAAAGTACAAGTTTGATTTTTAATCTTCCTTTTTTGTAATTTCCTCTATCCCTAGACTATGTTTGGAATGCCTATAAACCAACCTTCATTTAAATATACCATGTCATCACTAACAACCACAGGGCCTCATTACCGATGCATATAAAACTTGAACCCAATAGCTCAGACATTTCATCAAACAGGTAATACCCCAATTTGTATATACGATGTGATTACTAGTAGACAAGCACTACACTAGACAATGAATACAAGTCCTCATTACCGATGCATAAAAAACTTGAACCCAATGTCTCAGACAAACGGAGCATATAGACCTCTTCCCATCTTCTCTGAGTTCAACATAAGTCAAAATCAGCAGTAACAACATTCAAGAAGCAACTGAAACCCTAGAATTCCAAACTTCAACTTATAGGCGAAATAAACCGTGAGTAACACGTGAATTCCAAATTGTTTCCTAAAGATCTGGAGTTCAATTCTTCGAATTTATACTACTAGACTTGAAAATTTAACACGTCCTAAACTTACAACATCGAGGCGTGTTATGTATAGAGTTTTTCGGAAACCGTCGAGCTATTTGGTCTTCGGCTAGAAGTCCTTCACTACGAACTGTTGACAATAGACCGTGCAAGCGAGATTCCTCCATTCTCATCTCCATTTCTTGCGCCAAAGTAAACGATTCGATGCTCTGTCTAGAGAGAGCGAGAGAATCAAAGAGGATTGGAGAAGAGAGAGAGAGAGATGACCAGAGTCGGGATTCTCATATGGGGGGGGGGGGGGGAGAGTCGGGATTCTCAGATTGGAAAATGTTTTCCATTTCTTAAATCCAGAAAACATTTTCAAGGCTTGGTGGTTCATTTTCCTTTTGACTTTTTTACTTTTGGAAAAAGTTTTCCGTTGACTCTTTTTTTTTTGTACCCAAACACCGAAAAATGTTTTTCACGGAAAACATTTTCCTAGAAAATGTTTTCCGCCCGAAACAAACGGAGCCTTAAGTAATGTAAAATGAGGGTGATTCAAACTTGATTACTTATTATTTACTACTGTACTAATTTATTCAATTTTTAAGGCTACGTCAACCACGTGTCACCGCCAATCCCCCCATCTACCCTGCATATAGTCCATAAACCCTAACCCTTTTCTGTCAAGCAGAACCTACGCAATTTCTCTCCACGAACTCTCCGTTCTTCGATAGTTACCTAATTCCAACGCATGCAAATCGACATGGTATCTAACGCCGATGAAGACGATGAATTGTCCGGAAGTGAGGGCGATGAGGGCTTGGACGAGGACATGGAAGCCCTGAGGAGGGCCTGCATTTTCACGGGAACCGACCTTAATTCCCTCCAACCCTCCTCCCCTGCCCCCACCACCGCCGACAAATCCGGCTTTGCGGCGGCCTCTGATTCCGAGGAGGAGGAGGATGACCTGGAATTGGTTCGCGGGATACAGCGGAGGTTCTCGGCGTGCAATCACGCGGAGGTACCTCTCTTTCTAAAGCCCCTCAGCACGCTTCCGCCAGCTGTCTCCGACCAAGATGACGATGAGGACGATTTCGAGACACTCCGTGCGATTCAAAAGCGTTTTGCGGGATATGATAAAGGTGATTGATTACCTACTGTCATTTTGGAATTGGTGACTGGTGTTCGGTTGTTTATCTTGGTTGGGTTTGGTTTTATTTGTATTGGAACCTGTTATTCGAGTTTGTCGTAACAACACCATCTCCGGCCTTGTTCAAACATATCTCCACCCATTCTCGAATTGTTGGAGTAACACCCCCGTCTAACTGTTCATATCAAGGTCATACTTCAATCATCCATTAAGATATGAAAAAAGTTGATCCATTAAGTTAGGTTTTCCTTTTCAGATGGGAAGTTTTAGGTTTACACTACCGAAATTTGTATTCTCTTCTTTTTTCAAGTCTCAAATAGTTGTTATGTATTGCCCCGCAGATGTTTGACGTTTTGTCTCAGAAGTTTTGGGGTTTGATTTTCATTGGTTCAAATCTCAGAACACTGTCGAAATTGGTTATCAGCCACCATATCACGAGAATTCATGTGATTAAATTCTTTCTGTTACAGATACAGTTTAGTAAATATTTTATGTTTTGAACCGTTATCTTTGTATAATAAAAATATATATTCAAGATGCTGCAAGTGCCTTTTTTTTTGTTTTTTCTTCTTCTTAAGTGGCTGTTTTTAAGGTCTGTAGCTTTTGTTAAAAGAATCTACTTTTTTAGTGTGTCTCAATAGAGAAATTGTTGGAGACCATATTTGTTAAGACATCAACCAAAGTCAAAAGTGTAGGTTTTTAAACTTAATTCTATCTTTAGTAACCATTTTTTCACAGACATGAGACTTTACTTTTATTTTGGTTCTTGTGGTGTTGGTATATTGAAGACAAAAAAGAGTACACAAATTTGACCATTATATTTTTAAATTTATTTAAACTAATTAGTGGAAAGGAAAACCTAATGCCTGAAGGCAAATGGGACTTTAGTATAAGGTAGTTGAGTAAAACAACACTTGCAAAGAAAAATTGTCGGCGTGATGTAGTTATGTAAAGCAACACTTGAAGTTAAAATTGTTTGTGAGGTAGTTATTTAAAGCAAATTTGTAAGGAAAATTGTTTGTGACTTGTGGGTAGTTATGTAAAGTAACACTTGAAATAAAAAATGTAAAGCGACACTTGAAATGGAAATCGTCTGTGTCAGCGATTTAACCCAGCTTAGAGGGCCTTAAATGAGTTTCAGTACTCATGGGGTGGCCACGTGCCTGATCTATGGATTTGGGTCGTGGCAGAGTTGGTATCAAGCGCTCCCTCGGGGACTTATATGGTTATACCTACGCCCGGCCGTGATTTTGAGGTCACCATCGAAACCTTCAGATGTTTTCTTTTGAAAATGATGGATTAGATTCTCTGGTTCTCTCTCCCCCTCCACCAAGTAGAAGTGCTGCTCTTTTGGGTGACTGTTTTAAAATGAATCTGCATTTTTTCTTTTGGTTTTGCTTGCACTAGTCTAGATATTATTCTCTTGACGTTAGATAATTGGGGTCCTTTAACTTTTCTCTAGTTGTCTTTTCTTCAATGTTAAATTGCTCATGTAATTTAATTCCTTTTATCTTTCATATAGACTTATGTATAAGGTAATTTCTCCCCCCTCATGCCATGTTTGGGAATATCAAGAAAATAGTTACTGTTTGTTGTATTATTTGACGTAGATAGGGTGGTTTTGGAAGGTTAAAACCACACAGGTATGGGGTCTATATTTAGGGTTTCTTTGTTGCATCTGCATCCATTCTTCATAGTTTTCCCTATCTTTAGTATCCCTTTGAAAGTTGTGAGCATCTTTTCACGTATCTGTTTCTTATTCCTTGCAGACAGTCAGAAAAATGGCACAGACAAACTTATGAGTGAAGTGGAGCAGGTCCATGCCAACAACATAGCCTTGGAGAAGGAAACTTCCATTACCTTGGTTGTAGGCAGAACTATTGTTTCTGAGGGATTTCCAGATTCTTTAGATTTGTACAACTCCTCCCGGAGTTCCAAACCGATTAATAATGTTATTCATGGGATAAGTCCATCGGGCTTGATTGAGTGGCATCAACCAGACAATCATAGTTTGTCTACAATGCCATGCAGCAGTTCTAGCTTCCCAAACTCTGCACAGATGTTTGTTGATGCCATCAAGAAGAACAGGGCCTGCCAGAAATTTCTTAGAAGTAAGTTGATGCAGATTGAAGCAAGGATTGAAGAGAACAAAACACTGAAGCAGCGTATTAAACTACTGAGAGATTTTCAGGTTAATTGCAAAAAGCGGACTGGGCGAGCATTGTCCCAGAAGAAGGATGCTCGAGTCCAGCTGATTTCTGTCATAAAGCCTAGGGCTAATTACAAGGTCAATCTCTTAGTCAACTTTGTGTTGCCTTTGATTTAGTAATTATTTGAATTTTATTGGATTTGCTAGTTGCTACCAGCTTCAAAATGTTTTCATTTGTTGGGTAATCCGGTAATGTTATTATGTGCAAGACTAATCTGTGAATATAAGCCTAGTGGGCTTGGTTACAGCCGAAGGTGGTAAATCTGAATCAGCATTATTTGGGGTGTGTTGGGGGTTGGGGGTTGGGGTGGGGGTGGTTGTGGTTGTGTCTTTTGTGTCCATATGTTGTACCTATGGTATTAACAATCAACGAACTGGTACTTGGAATTTCGCTGTGAATTGTTATTGTCCAAAACTCTAGCAGAGGAGCGGTGGTGAACGATATCAAGTTGCATTCTTATTATCTCAGGCAGATATACTTTTTTCTTTATCCATTTGTTTTATGAACAATATTACCAATCAATGAAGCACCGGCACTTCTATAGGTCGCCGTGTCCACGTGTTGAACACGGCGGGGACACGCCCAAATACGTATGTGGCTTGTCCCTTATTATTATTATTTTTTTGAATTTTTTGGGGGGACACTGTTGGGGCCAATTTGTAGTTATTTTAAATTTTTTCAGGGGTAAAAATGTTATTGCTCAGACACATATATACACATTTAGCATGGAAAAAGTGTGTACATTTTATATATTCATTAAAAAGTGTTTACATTTTGCAATTTAAGCATGGAAAAAAATACATACATATATTAATGTATATACATATATGTGTGTGTGTGTGTGTGTGTACACCCCACTTCTAGTGAGGGATCTCACACTTTGTTTAAAGTGTGGGAATCATTGAATTCTCAACTTTCCCGATCAAATTTCAATGATTCGAACCGTTCAATGTGTTCAAAACATGTTTTTAAGGGTCCAAGCGAGGAATCATATAAAAAAATGACCGGGAAGGGCTTGATCCAAGTAGTTCACGTTTTAAACACATTGAATGGTTCGGGTCGTCGAAATATGATCGGGAGCTTTAGCAAATTGTGAGATTCCTCATAGGAAGGGGCCCCTCTCTCTCTCTCTCTCTCTCTCTCTCTCTCTCTCTCTCTCTTTCTCTCCCCCGAATCTCACTCTCTCTTTCTCTCTCTCTCTCTCTCTCTCTCTACTGCCACTCACTAGGACTTACCCATAAAAATACCCAAAAGGGCTTTGATCTGATCAATTTTTGATAAAAACTGTACATATATAATTTTTATCGAAAACTGATCGAATCAAGCCATTCTGGGTAATTTTTTTTGGAGATTCCTCGGCCTTTAAAAACACATTTTAAAAACATTGAGCAGTTCAGATCGTCAAAATTTGGTCCGGAAAGTCAAAAATACCCCTAGGTCCGCATGGAAACTTAAAAAAGGGTCCCTTATTGGAAGGGGCTCCTATATATATATACAACAAATATCCAATAAGGGCTCCCTTACTTTCTACAGTGCGGAATTTTTTTTCGGGATCTAATTTCGACAATCCGAATCGTTAGATGTGTTCAAAACGTGTTTTTAAGGTGATAAGGTCTAATGCGAGGATTAGTAAAAAAAAAAAAAACCCAGAAAGGCTTGATCCGAGCCGTTTTCGATAAAATGTGTATGTACATTTTTATAAAAAATTGCTCGGATCAAGCCCTTCTAGGTTTTTTTTTTTTTGACAAATCCTCGCGTTGGACATTAAAAATGCATTTTAAACACATCTAACAGTTTGGATCGTCGAAATTCGATCTCGAACGAAAAATCCCGCACCGTAACTTATATAAGGGAGCCCTTTCTAGAAATTCCTCACACATATCAGTCAAGATCCTATCAGGACTCCCTGACAAAGTCTTACGTCCACACCTTCCCATCTCCCGGCCATTTGGTCGGGATCCGATCCGTTGGATGTGTTTAAAATGTATTTTTAAGGGTTTACGCGAGGATTTGTCAAAAAAGAAATACTCGAAAGGGCTTGATCCGAGCAGTTTTCAATAAAACTGCACATAAATACATATATTGCAGTTTTATCAAAAACTGCTCGGATCAAGCCCTTCCGGGTAATTTTTTTTTACGAATCCTCGCATAGACCCTTAAAAACATATTTTAAACACTTTGGACGGTTCGGATCATCACAACATTGCCGAGAAAGGGGAGGTGTGGACATAAGCTATGTCAAGGAGTCCTAATAGGATCCTATATATACAATTTACTCCCAGTCAGGGCTCCCGGATTTTTTAAAAATCCACACCTCATAGATCCCGATCGAATTTCGACAATCCGAACCGTCCAATGTGTTTTAAAAGGTGTTTTTAAGGGTCCCCGCGAGAAATCAGCAAGAAAATACCGGGAAGGGCTTGATCCGAGCAATTTTTCATAAAAACTGTATATGTTCGTTTTTATGTAAAACTGTTTGGATCAAAGCCCTTCCCGGTATTTTTTTTGCTGATTTCTCGCGGGGACCCTTAAAAACACCTTTTAAACACATTGGACGGTTCGGATCGTCGAAATTCAATCCGGAAAGTGGAGGTCCGGATTTTCTAAAAATCCGGGAGCCCTGACTGGAAGTGGACTGGTCTTCTGTTAACATTTAGTCCGTTCCTAATTTGGGGCTTCTATTGAATATTTTATTATCTGAATAAGTAGAGGAAAGTATTTGAATATGCACTTTGTGGTTTGCAGGTGAATGGGAATAATGGCTCTCCTTTATATTATGGCCCTAATGAGAATTCTCATGTTACTAGTTATAGAATGGTGTTAAAGAAATTTCCGATCTTGTTGAATCGCGAAAGGTGGTCTCATGAAGAAAAGGAGAATCTCGCTAAGGGAATAAAACAGCAATTCCAAGAACTGTTGCTTCAAAAGTCAGTTGATTTAGTCAGGTATTTTTTCTCATGATAAACTCTGGATGTTTGTGCAGCTCATTATATTTTTAAAGCTTTTTGTTTTTTGACTTTTGGGGAATGGGCTTGTGAATGTTTGGAAGGGATATTTGCTTATTGGCGGGAGTGGAGTAATTTTGGCATTTTAGTTCACTTGCCATCAGAATGGATATTATTAGGGCTTAATTTTCTCTATGCCTTAAGTACTTTAATCAAGGTTGTCGAATCGCGAATCGAATGAAATCGTGAATCATAACGATTTGGTCCAAATTTAAGAAGTACATTGGGTAATGTATCTATGCACCTACATAGTAAAGATACATTTTAAGCTTTAATCACTATTGAAGTTTGTTTTCTAATTTCTGCTATTAGGTATGAAACTAGCTTCTATGTCTACATATGTGGGTTGGTCTGAGGCTCTAAACCTTGTCCTTGTGTATTATCTTGAGGATACAAGAATTAAAAAGATCAATTTGTGAAATTACACGTCCATGTAGGATATTATCCTCAATAATATATACAGCTACTTGTATTAATACCATCTAGCAAACTAAAATTATACTCCCTCCGTCCCAAATTGTTGGGCCCTCTTTCTATTTTGGGATGTCCCAAAATGAAAATGTTGGTCCTATTTCTAAAATCAACTATCAAAATATGTTAAACTTCCACTTTTACCCTTAAAAGTACTTTTTCCCTCACAATTTATTTCACAGTTTTTGAAATTCGTGTCATTTCTAAATCTTTTATATCTTTTAGTATATAAGGTTTTTCATGATTTTTAAAACTTTGTATAAAACACCTAATTGAGATCTATCAAAGAAGATCCATAGGGCATATATTTTGAGATCCATATTTCATATTTTTTGAGATCCATATTGAAAGATATAAACAGTTTAAAACCACTTAATAAACTTTACAATTTTGAAGGATAATTTTGGAACTCTAAGACAATAATTTTGTCTCCTTAAAAAGTTAGATTCCCCAAAAGAAACGAGCAATTTGGGATGGGGGGAGTAGCATTTAAAGACATTGAGCACGTCTATTGACTCGTACTATAATAAAATATGAAAAATCAACTGAAATAAAGTAGTTAACTCATACTAGTCGAATGCAACAATTGTGATAAACCTTGATTTGCCTATAGATTCGTATCGTTTTTTAGTGTACGATTCACACCTTGATTCACTTCTAGATTTGTATCGTTTTTTCATGAATCGTGTATTGAATTGACAACTGACCTTGTAATGCTTTGCTTGTTTTACTAGGAATTGTTTCTATAACTTTACAATCTTAACTCTGGGAGTTTTATGTTTAGAATGTTTAAGGACAGTCTAATCTGCTCCCGTTGGAGTACCATCTTCAAGTGTATATTTGTCCAACATTTAGGGATTGTTATCCAAAACTATTATTTACGTGTTTGATGGAGTATTTATTCTCACCTGTATATCAACTGACAAGTTTTGCTTGACAGTGATGCAGAGAGATCTTCTGGAGATTCAAATGACTTTGATAGTATGATTGCATCAATTAGGGATCTGGATATCGCCCCTGAGAATATTAGATCATTTCTGCCCAAGGTTAACTGGGAGCGGTTGGCCTCTATGTACGTCGCAGGTCGTTCTGGTGCAGAATGTGAAGCAAGGTAACTTAATTTTTTTTCCTTTAGTGGAAATCATCTATTCCTGAAGTTTGGTTGGGAATATTGTATGTACTTTTACATGCTTGATTCATATTGACCTGCATATTATTAACCATCTATGCTCCAACGTCTTCATCAAACCTCCAGTAGGTCGAACAATTCCAAAATTTAGCAACAAATTCTTATTCAGTAGGCCGATTATTCACGCCCAGTTTTCCAAAAGATTTTAGCACCTAGGTGCTAAAATCATGATATTTCAAATCAAAAAATGAAGTGGTTCTATGTATCGTTTTTCGATTTTTTTTGCACCAAATTAAAGTACACGAGGAGTACTTTAATTTGGTGCGAAAAAAATCGAAAAACGATACACGGAACCACTTCATTTTTTGATTTGAAATATCATGATTTTAGCACCTAGGCGCTAAAATCTTTTGGAAAACTGGGATTTTTTTTAATTTTTTAATTTTCCTGTACGGGTAGAGTAGTCTTTCTTATTAGGTTTTTCCTGAGGTTATTAAGTGTTGGCTTTATAACCAACCATTAATCTTGTGACATTTTGATTACTGGTGCCATACCATATCTTTTGCCGCCTCCTCTCTTTGGATTGTTACATGTTGTCATATCAGTCACGCCGTTACATGTTGTCATATCAGTCACGCCAAAATTTGCAACGGCCACCACTGGAGTTGGCTCCCCTTACCATATGAGATGACATTGCAGCCCACCTCATCGGCACTACTCTACACTGTTCATGGGCACAATTCATCTTACTGACCATTGATATAGTTCGTTGTACTGTTCCTCATCGCAAATTGTATTGCAGGCAGTACCAACCACCGCCGGCTCATCTTACATCACGGATGACCACCCTCGGGCCTCGTCCAAATCGTCATGGTAACAGCTAGTAGAATCACTCCGTTCCTTTTGTCAAACAGGATGCTAGGTCGGGCCGCTGCTCAGTCATTGATGGCCCATGCCTCGTCATTTTTAACAATTTTTAGCCCTAATGTGGTACATAACAGTTTTAATCTGCTACGTCCAATCCTGGCAGTGCATTCTCTGACCCCACCAAAGCCCCCTTTACCTTCAGCAACCACTATTGGGCCTCCAAAATAGTTTTTGACGCAGTATAGACCCTTTTGTACCTCTATAAACTCCTTTTCCACATCGGTCTAACCTTCAAACACCACCGGCATTCTTTTTTTGATGTCTCACATCTTCTGATGCAACAACGAAGGCTCCCAACTACTCTTTGTTGCGTGTTTTTGGTGAATATGCATTGTTCCTATTCCAAGAAACGAGTGTAGCAAGCTCAATGCATGTGAGGTTCTCTGTATTCTTGGGGTTTAGTAATACTCAGAAATGTTATAGACTTATAGGTGTTATGATCCAATCACTTGCAAGTTGTATGTCTCAGCATGTTTGTTTTCTTAAGCGTACCCTTATTTCATTCTCCCCCCCACAACACCATCTTTGTTGAGGGAGGGCAAGATTCATATTCCGTTTCCTCCTAATATGTCTTCTGAGGAGTACCCCTTTACCCTTGATGTATCAGGTATTTCCACAGGTCTTGCTGCTCTCCCTAGGTCCACTCTCCTCACATCTTACCCTTTGGTTTACTCTCGTCATTATAAAGCTTCTCGCCCCAGCCTCGTAACTCTACTCTCTCTCAGCCTCAGCCTGCTTCTTTGGATTCCGATTCTCTAAATGCCGACATCTAGTCGTGATCACCGTCCATCTGTAAGAGTTGGTTTTATTAATTCCTGTTGTCGTCCTTCGTATCATTCCTTCCTTCCTCGTATATAAACATACCTTGAACTCAAGTCATTACAAGAACTAAATTGGTAAATGCCATGAATGACGATTAACTGCTCTTGCAAAAACTCACACTTGTAAGTTGGTTCCTCTAGCGGATGACAGAAAGTGGAGTGCAAAACTCATTATGCACGAAAAATGTATGTGGATATTTATAGGGAGAGAAGGAAGAGAGAGAGTTGGAGAACGCGGGAAGTGGATTTGGAGATGAGAGATCCATCATCATGAATACAAATAAGTTATGCTCGTACCTGCTAGTTTTCAGGGGTGTGTGAAAGACTGAAAGTGTAGCATTTAGCTTATTGTTAGTTTTCAGGGTTGTATAATCTTTGACGTACCTGCTCCTATGAACTAAGCGTACTTTTTTAAGATTTAAAGAAAAAAAGTAAGCTGCTGGATAGAATCATGTCAGGTGCCCACTACAGAGGTAAATTAGAGTTCTGTTCCCTTCCTTATCACAGAAGGCCTACTAATCTATGTTAAAAGGAATTATAAGATCAGATCTTTGTTTCCCAAGTTGGGTTCCTTGAAGCTTCAGTTTTGTTCAAGGAGCTAACTTGGAAGTTTAAAATCACTGGCACCACCTAGTGCCAAAGTTTTTTTTCCAACAAATGGTGCAAGTGAGTACTTCTGACAAGTTCATAGCTTTTTATTAAAACGAGTAATCAACATCTAGTTGTGTTGGGTTTCCTTTTGAAGTACTTGTTAATCAGAATCAGCTGCTAGATAATATGTATCCTCTTTACGGAAAACACTTCCAGAGGGGAAAATGTTTTTGAGAGTAGAAATCCTCGAGTCTAGTAAAGGGAGCTTTATTATGATCCTCTACAGGCTTTTGACCATGCTATTTAGCTTGAAACCTTTCTTACTTCTAAAAGTGACTATGGTCAGCAGTCTTGCTCTGCAGCACCCTTTTCATTTGAAACAAAACTTAACTGTGTTCTGCTTTCTTCCTTAGAAAGGTAATATATCTTCAGACCATTAGCATAATGTCTGGCATTTCCAGTTTCGGTTTCTGCAGTATTTGACTGGTTTTGTGCTTTTTGAACTTTATGAAGCTTACATGTTCTTCCATCAAGTTGCATCTCAGACATCTTAGGTGACAACCATGACCGAGACATAGCCATTGTGCAATTGAATTAACACAGTCAATGCATCAGGTGGGAACGATGGCTGAATGGAGTCATACTCAGATTTATGGTGCTTTATGCACTTGCAACTTCTACTTGTTTTGGCCTTCTGCAATGCTGTCATGTTTTTATCCCCTTTGAATAACAGTGATGGTGTTGTCAAATGGATTGACTGGATTACAACCCTTTTTAGTTAATGAAGTGAGAAATTGTTGCAGGTGGTTGAACTGTGAAGACCCCTTAATCAATCGCCACTCATGGTCTACAAGGGAGGATAAGGAACTTCTACGTATTATCCAGGAAAGGGGTATCAGTGACTGGATTAACATTGCCATTCTGTTGGGAACAAACAGGACCCCATTTCAGTGCCTGGCTCGATATCAAAGAAGTCTTAATGCTTCGATACTGAAGAGAGAGTGGACTGAGGATGATGATGATAAACTTCGTGCTGCTGTAGGAACTTTTGGGGAGGGTAATTGGCAGCTCATAGCTTCTACTTTGGAAGGACGGACAGGTACCCAATGCTCTAATAGGTCAGTTAGCCATCTCAATGAAAAGTGCTATTGGAATTTAACTCAGGCTATATGAACAATAACAAAGTAGTTAAGGTACTACACTTCTCAGTTCCAGAAATGATGGCGGAACATCTGATACTCCACTATTCTCTGGTTTAATTTCCTTAACTGTGTTTCTCGTTATGGATGTAATTTATTTCGTACCATGCAGATTGTATGGCAAATGGCTGATTTATTATTAGAGGAGCTAATTTATGTAGCTGGTGATAAGTTCACAATTTTAAAATGCATGTTGGTGAAAGTTTTGTTATTAGCGCACTATCCAACCGTCTGTGCTCGAACTCAGATTCTCTCATTGGAAAATCAGCCTTCTGTTAATATCTTCCCTCAAGCTCAAACTCTGCATTTCTTTGCCCTTGTTCCATTGGCATAGATGTAAATGCTTGTGATTGAGTTGTGCATTAGCTCAAGGCCTTATGATTTTGTAGGAAAATAAAATGCAAACCATTGGAGCTTGTTGGGCTTTTTAGAAAGAGTGGAAGGATGTCTTTGTGGGCGGTGGGGAGGTAGAATGGGTAAGTGAAGGAGTAATGGAAGCGTGGCTGCTTGCTTGAATTTGCTTGATGCAGCTTATTTGTGATTGAGTTGGTACTTATAGCTCAAGAGCCTTACGACTTTGTAGGAGTTAAAACTCTAAACCATTGGAGGGAACTGGGGTTTTGAAGTATGTGGATGATGTGTTGTGGGTGGTGGGGAAACAAAGGAGGAAGGCGAGCGTGGGTGCTTCCTCCCTTTTGCTTGATGTGGCTTATTTGGAGCTTACATCATATGAAAACTTTACAAGGGTATCTAGGAACCAATTGCTAGATGAAAAACTCCATTTTCTTCTATTTTGTTTAGTTGGCGTTTTAGGTCTGACGTGCCTTTCTTGATATGTGGTAACACCATATTTCTCTTTTATATATGTCCTCGCGTATTTGTTGCTGACACGTGTCAAACACAGACACGACACGACTCTGTCTGGATACGTGTCAAACATGCCTAAATTATGTACAAACACACATTCTCAGATACGTGGACACTAGGACAAGTCGGATACTCTCTTGGAACACGTGAGCGCATTAGGAGGTTTAAAATATAATTTTAAATCTTGGTCAGGAGTTAAAATTTCCATAGACATTTAGTTTATGTACACTTACATAGTGACCGTTGCTTTGTATCTTTGTGACTTTAATACTATTTGCGGGTTTTATCTTAGTTTGATGAAATAATGTTTTCGATTGTTTATACAAATGGACAAGATACCTCTATAGTACAATAGTATAGATTTTACTCAATGTGTCCTCATGGAGCCAACTGCCTGTGTCCGACTTTTAAAAAATGACGTGTCCGTGTGTCTGTATCATGTCGTGTCCGTATCTATGCTTTTTAGATATATATGTAACTTCTTTGTTGGTAACCAAACACAAAACAAATCTGCTATATTGGATCTGCCACACTGATTTCTTCTTTGGTTAGAGTGAAGTTTCCTTTGGATTAGCATGGGGAGGATATGATACGCTGTTAATAGCTTTTGATGAATATCATTTCTAGCAGTCTTACTCATAATTTGCTATATCTTCTTTCTTTTGGGGATTTTTTTGTAGCTTCAGTGATAGGATTTAGGCTTTTTTGGGTATCTATGTAAGGTAGGAAGAGTTCACAAGGTTTCGATTAACAACTAGAGTTTTCCTAAGCCAATAAAAAGGCTATACTACGTTACAAATACAATAGAGACTCAGTCTCCCAACTATGAATGATCATATTCAGTTGGTAGATTTTGCTCCTCTTTCTGTTCCTCTTATTTTTCCTTCGCACTTGACCACTAATTATCTTCGTCTCTTGTGGTTGATCTCTTCTCTTGGTCTCTCTCTTGCTTTCCGACCATTCTTTATTTCTGTTCTCTCTTCTTTACTATTCTCTCTCGTTGTTATGTCAAATCTACTCTCCATTTGATCTTTGTTGTCCTCCTGCTCATCTCTTCTCCTTCTAGGACTTTCCTGCTATATATTTACAAGTTCTGCGGAATTCATGGTCGAGTTTATCCAAAAAGAGGAAATTGATGCAATGTAACTGCTAACAAGTCCCGTGAAAAGAAGATAAAATGATTCTAAAGGGACTAATGTAAGGGAGTCTTAGTGTAGTACTTGAATTTAAGCTCAAATAGGTACTTGTGTTATTAGGAACGTTTTACAAGGTTTTTATTAGCTATTTGGCTTAAGCATATAAACAGTCTATGTTATGTTAAAGAATTGTGGTCCCTGATATAAACAAAATTTAAAGTTTTACAAAGTTTTTATTAGCTATTTGTCTTAAGCATATAAACAGTCTATGTTGTGTAAACAATTTTGTTCCCTGATATAAACAAAATTTGAACTCACTGATAGATTTTGTGCTCTTTCTCAGATAGCTGCTCATTCGGTATCTATCTTTGTCTCTTCTTTAGTCTTCTTCTTCCTTGATTCACATAGCTTGATTATTCTTTCATATGTTTATCTTCTATGAAGCACTAAAATTAACAATGAATTTGGTCTTCTGTGTATATTCAGTGTAAGTTAATCTCTCTCTCTCTCTCTCTCTCTCTCTCTCTCTCATGGGCTGCTCTCTCCTGTCTGTATTATAGTGAACTGTAGTCAAAGGAAAATGGAATTTTGGCAGACAAAATGTCAAAAATAGGGCCATGAGGCTCCTAGAAATGTTTTTTAAGACATGATTGAGAGGTTTAAGACTTTTCAGTTTATCGGATGTCTTGTTTTTATTAGAGCTGTCTACTTGTTCTTTTCAGTATTCCATAAGTACCTTTTTGTTTAAGGGCAAAAGTGTAATGCCTTGAATTCTAAATATTGCATTCTACAAGTCTATATCCCCATAGTATCATGTCATAAAACATTCAGCAGATGTTTTCATTGATTTATTGTTGTTTAGTTATCAATCCAACAACTTGATACAACGATCTGTTAGACGGTGGTCTGCAACTTCTGGAGTTCCTCTCATACTATTTTAATATTTCTGCTTTAGATGTATTGGTAACATCAGTAGCATGATAACTATATACATCTAATTTAATAAATGCAGATGGATAAAATCCCTCCACCCGGCTAGGCAAAGGGTAGGGAGGTGGACATTGGAGGAGGATAAGCGACTTAAAGTAGCAGTGATGCTTTTTGGGCCAAAAAACTGGAATAAAATAGCTCAATTTGTTCCCGGTCGAACTCATGTGCAATGTAGAGAGAGGTATATAAGTGAGGGTCTTGCTAATGGGTGCACCATTGCACCCATTAAGGGTACAAAAAAGTATACTTGTTGGCCCCCACTTGTATACCCACAAGTATACTTTTTTGTACCCTTAACGGGTGCAATGTTGCACCCATTAGCATTTCCCTATAAATAAATCCCAATCTTGGCTCCAACACAGTTTTGATGTGATTTAATTGTAACGGCTGACTTGTGGCAGATGGTTCAATAACTTAAATCCTTCTTTGATTTTTGGTGGATGGACTCAAGAAGAGGATTCTAAGTTGGATGCTGCTGTTGCGAAACATAGGGATTGCTGGTCTAAGGTTTACTGGTGTAAGGTTGCTGCATGTGTGCCTCCCCGCACTGATAATCAGTGTAAGAGGTAAATTTTTGTATACCATTTATAAAAATGTTCTTCGTGCCACATTTCTATTGTGTTACTCCATTTTTTCCCCTTCAACCATTCTGTTCTTATTCTTCTTAATTCTTTTCTACTGCCTTGTACTCCTGTATTTAATGATTTTCTCTTCTCTGGCTCTCTCCTCTATGATTAGGAGGTGGAAGAAAATGCATCCAGTTGAATGGTCACGGCACCAAGCAGCTAGAAAGATACAAAACGCAGCTCTCATATCAAACTTTGTAGATCGGGAGTCGGAACGACCTGCACTTGGACCAAATGATTTCATTCCACTAGCAATCACAAATGCAGTTGAGGAATCTGAAGATGTAAATCCTTCTGGAAAACAAAAGAGGAAATCGTGGTATGCTGGTCAGATACCGTGGTGTGTTACTGTTACATTGATCGCATTTCTTTGGATTCATATGAAACATAAATAAAGGAGGTCAATGATATAGGGCTTTTCATGATTGCTGTGTTCTTGATGACAGTGAATAAAGATCCTTTAAAGTTGTCTGTGAGTTGAAACAATTGCTTGAATCCCTGCTGTAGATCTGAAGTTGTATTTATGTTTCCATGTCACATGTTATTACATTTAGTTGCAACAGTGTTCTGAAATGCAGGTCCAAGAGATCTACGAAAGAAGCTCAAAGTTGTTCTGGGGAAGTTCCATTGTTAACCAATGGCAATGGAATTGAGAACTGTGGTGCTGATGACTCTATTTCAAAGAAGAGAATGATGAAGCCACGACAATCAAAGAATAAAATAAGCCTTGAACCGACTCAAGATTGTGCAAGGAATTGTCAAGTTGGACCATCTGATTGGACAGCACGAAGGAAGAGGTCTTTTGGGAAGCGAAAGAGGAAATTTAGGTAGGAGATTGAAGCTTTTTAATCTAGTTTTTCTTTTGCTTTCCTGCACTTAATTTAGTCTTCTTGTCTATCTCAGCAGAGGGAGGCCAGAAGCAGGTTCCATGCATGATGCCATTTCAAAGACGGAAAGAGAAGAGAAGCCATATTCAAAGGGGAATAAACAGACTGATCCAACAAAAGCTCATATAGCAGCTCGTGAATTTTTTTCAAAATTATTAGAGTTTAGAGAACTTGGTGGGGATCATGGTGCGAAGAATAGAAAGCCTTATGAAGGGTGTCGAAGAAAGAGTAATTGTGTTGAGCTGGTAGAAGAGAGCTCAAGGATGATCAATTTGGATGAGATTGCGAGCTTCGAGGAAAATAATGCTATATCAGAAAAGCATGTTGATTCAGCTCAAGTTGATTCATCATTTTGTCAAGTTTCAACATTATCAAAGATAATGGATGTTAATGAGGTTGAAGCCTTGGGTGATGATGGTGAAAGGCAAAGGAATAAGAATTCTGATAAACTCTCTTCAAAGAGGAGTAAATATGACAGACTTATGCGGGAACTTTTAGAGATGAGCGATTCCAGTGACGCTGATACACTAAGGGGCAATGATGCCAGTTTAAGTAAGAAAACGGTTACGAAGCAAAGTTTGAAAAAGTGCAGTGGTGCAAGTCATTCGTCATCTTCAAAGTCTTCAATAATCACACAGGGGCGTAAAAGGTCAAGGACTACAAAGAAGTCTATTTCCAATCATATATCAGAGGTTGAAGATGGGGATGACATGACTCTCGCTTTGTTTATTGAGAATAAACGGAAGAAGAGAAGGCTTGAACTTGCTGAAACGGGTAATTTTGTTGTTGGAGGGATATCTCATTCACATGAATCATCGAAAGATCCGTTGTGTAATTATCTTGATTCCCCCAGCACTCCTCCCCCTGGATTTGAGAATCCAATATATGGCAGAGATGCGTCATAGTTCAAACAAAGAGGATAAAACATGTTTTGCCTTATATCAGTCATCTGTTTTTGTCAATCCTGGAAGTGGTCCTATATAGGAATACTGTTACCAACCCCTGGATTAAGTAATTTTTTTAGCAGAATAGTGTGTTGCTTGGAGGGGTTTGAAGAGTTGCACCTGTACAGTCATATATTTGAAGACCATGACATCCTTCTGTAAATGGCTTCATAGACTTGTAAACAAAGGTTTCCGGCTTGTTATTTCTGTGGTGGATTCCTTTGATCAAAAAGGGAGGGAAAAAAGAAGCTTGCTATATAATGTGCCGATTTTCTGTGCTGTGGGATTTTGGTTGTGCATGTACTAGCTTTTATTCTGTGTTGTGGGGAAAAAAAAGAAAAAAATAAACTTTATCAGATTCTCCGCAAAATCTGCTGCTCCGGTTGACATGCTTACTGCTTCGTTTGTTCTTTCCCTTTCTGCTCACTACTTAATTAGTTACTTACAATCCTCTGTGTTTCCTGATTTATTAAAAACTCTCCAAAGAGGTGATTCTTCTTCTTGTATAAACTCTAGTATAAACGATGCCCACACCTTTGTAGTTGACCCAGGATTCACTCAAAACCCCTTCTTCATTCATCGAATTTATCAGAAGAAAAAAAAAAAAAGTGAGTTGCCATCATAAAATAGATGGAACAACAAAATAAAGTCACATGTCGACCTTTAAATAGCAAAACCATTTTCTATATAGTGCCAGCATCTCTTTTGATTCTTGACTGATGCGACCACTGTCCTTCACATCATATCCGATTTTAGCGTTAATACAATTACATTACACATATACAGAATGAAATGAATGAACATCATTATCAGAAAGAAACAATTGACTTGAACAAAGACGGGCATAGCAAAAGCAACATAAGCATCCACCAAAAACCTCATATACCGGACATTAAAAAAAAAAATTAAGATTTTAGCGTCTTCTACATGCAACAGCAATACCTCAACAAAAATGCTATTTCACCCTCGGAATTTTAATTCTCATCCTTCAAATTTCGAGGATGAGTAGCACACTCAAATGATAAACTACTACTCCGTACTATTATTTTATTGCCTAGCCTTTTGTTTTTCTTGTATTTTGTGCTTTATCTATTGGTCTTCAATTGAAGAAGATAGTATTGAAGAATCTATAGTGCAATACAAAAAACTCATCCTTCAAATAGTTATAAGAGGTAGCAAAAAAGCAACAAAAGAGTCGAAACCAAATGTATCACATAATCTTACAAAATATCCAAATACCGAAACAGCATAGGCTTCAATGCCATCAAAACATAGAGAATCCAAATATCCCGCCAACATTTTAACTGAAATCTAACTCAACTTAAAAACAATAATGACATGCATTCGGAGCTCCACGGGCTGATTTAGCATCCTACTAACGACCAATTCCCCAAACTCTGATTATGCCATCGGTATAGCCACTGAATAAAGTACTTCCATCAGCACTCCAACTCAAGCTTGTGCAGTATATGACCTGAAAATACAATGTCAAGGTTTATCAGTAATAATCCAAAAACAAGCACAGGCTTCTATAATTCTATCATTGTCATTACAGATGGTAAGGAATGTACAAAACTGAAGATCAAAAGTTAAGTGGTTTATGCTACAGACATGGCACACCAGTGTACAACCTAAATTACTACGGCATTAACAATTTGATAGATTAAGGGAAAATAATGAGAAAATAAAACCCAACTATGAGGACCAAGCCGCAGTAGCCTACCACTCATTACATGCTAACCATATTTGCAACACGAACTGGATTTGCCGATCAAAAAAAAAAAAAAAGAACGAACTGGATTCCACTTGACAACAGCTATTAACTGAAGTTGGTTCTTAAAAGTAAGAGAAATATAATGCATTAACAGTGCATTGGCTAGCAGCCTACTAAAACATCTTCCCTGTCTGATATGGAAAAACCTATCAAAGGTCAATGAAGCTGAAAGACCACTAACGGTGGGACAAATTGGAAAATTCCAGACCTTTTGGCCACAAAATCACTTCGATAGAATCTAAATGTGATAATTATGCATGTCACCAGAATCCAATCAATACTATTGGCTAATAGAACGGGCAAGAAGCATTAACAAATACCCAATTCAACAAATTAGAAGAGCATTAAGACCTAACTGCGGTTACTGATACAAAAGAGGAAATCGCTAGTAACAAGAAAACAAGTCATGGAATTGACCTATAATTTCACAACAGAAAAACTGATAAGCCGACAACTGAATGTAGGCAATCGAATCAACGGTTTAACAGTCAAATTTCTTCCAAATAATTCAATAAAATCTGAAGATAAAAAACAGAGTTAGGTTTAAATAAAAGAACTTCTAACTTGCCTATTGTAGCCAAGAAAAAATGAAAGCAGGTAAACTTTCATTTATAGCCATAATTTGCATGTTGGCTCCATCAAATTGCCCAAAGCAATGCAAAACAAATCCCAAATGCACACAAGAAGACAGCTTTAGGAAACAAAAGCTGAACAAAACAAAAGATATATGGAGCAAAAACAGACATCTGAACTGCAATTGCATCTTGCACACATTGCCCACCACGTCATCTAAAAGGGGGCTTTGTAGGAATAAGGAAGGGAAGAAAACAAAAACGACCAATATTTGTAATTTACCAACATAAAACATGGAAGATAGCATTTTAATGAGCATAAAAAAAACAAAAACAAAAACAGACAGCAACACAAACACCAATGTAAAAATGAAAATCTTTTTACGAATTCGCAGTAGCATATACAATAACAATCACGATGAAATTATACCTTGTTTTTTACACCAGATGATTGGGTAGCACCGCCTTCATTCATCTCAGCCTCCTGCTTTGCATCGACCCTGAGATCCACGACGATGGTTTTGCTCTCCAAATCCCATATCTTGATACTAGCCTCTGTAGCCGCGCATAGCCAGTACCTGTTGGGGCTGAAGCAAAGAGCATGGATGATGGAGCCAGCATCGAGTGAGTAAAGCCTCTTCCCCTCAGCTAGGTCCCACAGCAAGATAACGCCATCTTTCCCTCCGCTCGCACAAAGCGAACCATCAGGGGACACTGCCACTGTGTTGACATAGCCAGAGTGGCTAGCGAGGGTGGACCTCAGCTTACAGTTGGTTAGATTCCAGATCTTAACAGTACGATCCCACGAAGAGGAAACGATGGTTGGTTGGAGGGTGTTGGGGCTGAATCTAACGCAGCTGACCCAATCTGAGTGTCCATCACCGTCTTGGATAGTGTACTTGCACTCACCTAAAGTCAAGCAATAAAAAGAACTAAAACTATGCCGCTCCATTGGTTTTTGTGGAAATCAAGCATCGCTCAGTTTGGATAGCCTAATCAGGGGTTTGAACAAATAATGCGTAACAAGGGTAATCCAAAGTCGTTCACATTGAAAGGATTCTAGCCATACAATATCCAATAAGTAACAAGTAATAACACACATCTCTTCAACTTCCAATCCATCTCTTACTCTTGTGCTTACATAAGCCTATACCCTTCATATATCTTTTTGTCAACAATATATTGACCATCAAATCCCTTCATTGGAAAATCAAGGGGAATTATATATTTTTTGTTAACCAAACTCTTTTTCTAAGGTAGACAATTCCAATTATATTTTTTTTGGCCAGGAAATTTAACCTGGCCGTGTTGCACAGAGAATATCTTATAACAACTAAAACAAAAGGCAAAATAAAAAACACTTTCAACTAATATGAGTGTAAAGTCATTTTGTAATTGGGAAATGGTGGAAAGAAGATAATAATTGTTGAAATAGTACTAGTGAGTAGTACCTAGGGTGTTCCATAGTTTGATAGTGCGATCACGTGAGGCGGAGACAATCTGGCGATTATCAATGGAGAATGCGACGGAGAGCACGTCCTTGGTATGTCCGACAAAGCGGCGGGCGGTAGTGCCTGCGGCGAGATCCCAGAGGCGGAGTTCGCCGTCCCATGAGCCGGAGAGGGCGAACTGGCCGTCGGAAGAGAGGACAACGTCCTGCACAAAGTGGGAGTGTCCAGTCAGACGGCGGCGGGGGAGGCCGTAAACTTTCTCCTCCTTGGTGAGCTGCCATAGGATTATGGATTTGTCGCGGGAGGCGGTGACAATCATGTCGGAGTTGTCGATTGGGGTGGCGATGGCGGTCACCCAGTCGGTGTGGGCCCTCATTGTTCCCCGTAGTACCAGTGACTCTCCCATTTCTTCTTCTTTTCCTTCTTCTTCTGTGTGTGTGTGTGTGTGTGTGTGAGAGAGAGAGAGAGAGAGAGAGGGGCTGAGGCAAGGAAAAATTTATCGCAGGGGTATATATATATTGGTGGTGGCTCTGGAGAAATTAGGGTTTTTGGTAACCTGAGTGAGTGGGTGGGCTGATTCAGATTTGACTTTATTTGGTTGGGCGGGTAAATTAATCGGGTTTGGGGTATGGTTTTGTTTGGGGTGGTCGGGGTAGAAAGTGCTCGTAGATAACTCAGAATCGGAGTGACAATGGCGGAGGCAGAACTTTGACTTAGGAGTAAAGAACTTTGACTTGGGGGTGAACATAATAGACATTTTTTATCTAAGCATAGATTTATTATATTTACACATTTGTACATTAAAATAATTCAATTCTAATCCATTAAAAGTATATAAATCGTTTTCTTCTTTTTCTTTATACTAATAGAACACTCGCGTATTTATTTTCACTCATGAAAGATATTGAGAAATAATAGAAGTATAAAATACTCCCCCTATCTCCAATCTTTGGTCCCAAATACCACTTTTGTTGTTCCAAACTATTATTATTATTATTATTGTCTCAATTCAAAACTAAGAGGGCAGTCGCTGATGAGATTCCACTTTTACCATTTCTTTTATAGAGTAAGTGCATAGTAATGGTGATGTTTTGAAGAGTAAAATGAGAAAAGAAAAAGTATGACTGTTGTAATAATTTTGTCATCCTAATTAATTGAATCTCTAAAAGGAACCAACGAATTTGGACGGAGGGAGTAACCTGTTTCTTTAGTAAATCAAACCAAAATTATTAAGATCGTAATATATAATTATATTGATAATATCCATAATACTTAGAATTAGTATTATATTAATAGAATGGGTGGGTGGTGCCCCTGGAAGTTGGGCCGCTTTGGCTTAATTAAGCTAGTTTTTGTTTGTCTTTATCCAAAAAAATTCAGCTATTTTAGTTTTGTGTCAATTCTTTTGGGTTACTGATTCGTCTTGATGAGAGAAATATAAAAACAAAATATATATAAAATAACTAAATTTTTGTTGCTTAAAGACCAACAATCTACAAAATTCGCTTTATTATTATTATTTTTGTCAGTACTGATTTTTTTTTTTTTAGATTTCAATTATTATATTTTTTTTTTTACTTTTTAGACTCATTTAATCCAAACTAACCGATAATCCACAAATATTGACACAAAACTAACACAGACAAAATAAATTTGAATAAAAAAAAAAATTTAATTACTAAACAAAATTGGCTCTATACAGAATTCCGAATGGAGCTTTGCATATTAAAAAGCACAAAGGAAGGTTGTTTTCATTTATTTACGCTCCGTTTGTTTCGGGTGGAACACATTTTTTGGGATAACAATTTGTGTGGAAAATATTTTCTGGCATTTGGTGCAACGGAAAATAAAAGTTAATGGAAAATGTTTTCCAAAGTCAATAAAAATGAATCACTTGAGCTAGAACAAGGGGAACACATTTTTTGAGAGAATCAGCAGCCTCTCACAACCTAACGCAAATCTTTCGACTATCACCTCCTTGTCTCATATGCACCCTCTCTCATCATCCCTCCCTTCTTCCTCTATTTGTATATGTGTGTGTGTTTGTCAACTATAAATCTGTTTATACGTATCTTGGTGAATTCTATTTGCAACCTCTTAATTGTTAAATACATCTCATTGTTAAATACAACCCAACCTTAATTTACACTTCAACAAATGGCTAAAAACAACTCGTCAAAATACCAACACCTTTCTCAATTTGCCCCCTCCTACCAAAAACACGATTCTTCTCCCCAAAACACCCTTACCCTTAAAAAAAAATATAATTTCTCAATAACTTAAATCTCTCTCTCTCTCTCTCTCTCTCTCTCTCTCTCTCTCTCTCTCTCTCTCTCTCTCTCTCTCTCTCTCTCTCTCTCTCTCTCTCTCTCCGCCCAGACGAACGAGAATACCCACCCACCCACCAACAACAACAACAACAACA
Organism: Vaccinium vitis-idaea; assembly: GCA_963854785.1. Lineage (NCBI taxonomy): Eukaryota > Viridiplantae > Streptophyta > Magnoliopsida > Ericales > Ericaceae > Vaccinium > Vaccinium vitis-idaea. The sequence continues at coordinate 20,829,517 of OY978219.1, forward strand.
CCATCACCACTACCACCTATTTCTCTCTCCCTTCCTCTCCCTCTCTCCCTCTTCGTCTCTGTCTCCTAGTGCAACCACCACCACCACCAATGAAATCCACTGGGTTCCACCATCACTTCTGCAAATCGGTTGGATATTAGAATACGAAATACGTTAGATAATCCAGAGTTTAGAATCCGAACAGGGCTTACATTTTCAGATTTTAGAATTTGACGTACTTCAAGAAATTTGAATAGAATCCGACATAGTTCAGCCTCATTTGTCCCGCCATGTGGGAATTTTTAAACCTTTGTAGTTCGATCATATTCTAATAATCGATTTTCACGTGTACGCTGTTTTCTAGAGTCTGTAAATCATGCAAAAAAAAATTATAGAGTCCGAAAAATCCATTACCCAATTGGGATTGTTTATCCGAAGACGTCAAAAAAATTAAATTACAGATTCTGTAATCTAAGCTTATGTATCCATGCTGTTTGGCCTCCCAAACCACCATATCCATCACACCCCTTTCCTCATCCACTTCTTCCATGCCTGATGATAAGATTAATGAAAGGGGAGGAACCTTCCATTGATTGGTTTTCCATGGAGAGAGAGATGAGAGTGTGCGGTTTTGTACTGTGGGAGGATCGAGGACGAGAGCATAGTAGAAGAAGAAGACAACCACCACGCTAGAACATGAAAAACGATGTTGAGGAAGAAGAAGAACCTGCCTGGGGTTTTAATTTTATCGTGGGAATTTCAACTTTTGAGGGTGGGTGTTTTAATTTTAGGGTAGGTCGTATGTAAGGTTTGTGGGTTGTATGTAGTAATTATTAGGGATACTTTTTACTTCAAAGTTGTCAAAAGTTGGTGGGAAGTATTTAACAATTTAAGGGTTGCAAATAGACTGCCTTGTATATCTATGCATATGTATACCTAGGGCTGTAAATGAATTGAGCCGTTCGTGAACTATTCGAGGCTCAACTCGGTAAATGCTCAATTGAGTTTGAGTCTGTTACTAACGAATTGAACCTGAACCTTAATTTTGGGCTCGTTTAATAAACGAGTCGAATTTGAATTTGACAATATTCGGCTTGATTAGGCTCGCGAACTTAGAATATATATATGTATCTCATAACAATTTCACATATAACCTTGAAGGGTCAGGATCCAGTCCACACCTTACGTCCTAACCCTTAAAAACACCTTTTAAACACATTAGAGGGTTCGGATCAAAAAAATTTGATCCGATCCCTCCAACGCGAGAAATCAGCCAAAAAAAAAAAAAAAAAGGGACCAGGAATCACTTGATCCAAGCAATTTTTTCAAAAAAAATGTATGTGAAAAACTGCTCGGATCAAGCCTTTCCTGGTCATTTTTTTTGCTAATTTCTCGCATGAACCCTTAAAAACTCCTTTTAAACACATTGGACGGTTCGGATCCCGGCCATTTGGCCGGGAAATGAAGGTTTGGATGTAAGGTGTGGACATAAGGGTGTGGACTGAATCGTGGTTGTAACCTTGAATATGTATAACTTTCTCACATATATAATGAAAATTTTATAATGTGTACATGTATAAACTTATAAAAGTGTTATAAACTTAAATTTTAATATGTTTTTATATATAGAGAGGCTTCTTTATGTATAAAATAAAAATTTATTTGTAGTTTTGGACTTGTATGATAGCCTAAATTTCTAATATTTTTTACTCAGAGTTCAACTTAAACCTCGGCAAGCTCAGCTCGTCAAATTTTAATTGAGTTCGATCTTGGCTTGAATTCGTTTAAGAACTTAATCAACGAACATGAATATTTTAAAACTCGGCTCGATTCAACTCGTTTAGAGCCATGCCCTACAATAGACCCTCACATGGAGTTGTTCGTCGGTCTCTCTACTTGTATATATTTAGGCCTTGTTCTTGAATGGATTTTACGAGATAAAATCTAATTTTGATAAAATCTAGTTTTGTTTAGAGATGTGATAAAATGACATTGTTTTCCCAATGGATTAAATCTAGGGTTGATAAAGATATTTTGTAGTGAGATAAAATCTAGCTTTGATAAAATCTAGTTTTGTTAAAATCTGTTGAGAATGTTAAATTTTATCAAAACTAAATTTTATGAGATAAAATCCATTACTAATAAACAAGGCTTATATTGGTGGTTTTTATAGTTGGGGAAGAAAGTAGAGAATAAAAGGTGTACAGTTTAGGAGATAAAAAACGAAAATAACACTCCTGTCTGTCACTCACAGGACAAGCACAATGGAAACAACAGCAGCAGCCTCCACTCGTTTGTTCTCTCCAAAATCGTACTCTCTCATAATCCCAAATTCATTTCACTCATTCCTCGGAAGGCAACCCTCAAAACCCCCTCTCCCTCCTCCCATAGCAGCAGCCCATCTTCTTCATCTTAACTTCTACTCCCTCACAAACACTCCTCCTCCTACTCCTCCTCTTCACTTCAAACCCACAAACACCACTCGTCTCGGGTCCTCCATACTACGCACCAGAGCTACCCTTGATGAGAAAGATAGTCCCCCTCTTCTTGTTCCGCAAGAAGAACAATCCAAAAAGGTGCTCAAGTCCTCCTTCTTTGTTGTTTTTTTTTTTTTTTTTGGTTTTACTTTTTGGGTGCTGATTGATTTGAGGTAAAATTACTGTTTTTGTCAATTAGAGTTGTTCCATTTATCCATTTTGTTATGTCGTCCCTTGAATATCATAAGTACTACTTTACTTTTGTCCTCTATCCTGCTTTTTTTGTTTACTAGTGGGTGAACGTGGTACTTAAGATTAATGCACTCATAGAGTCATAGTGATTGCAGTTTTTAACTAAGGGCATCTCTAGATGCACTACCTAAAAGAGTATCCCAAAGTGTCCTACCTAGCTAACTAAGAAAAACTTAAAAAATAACTAAGAAAAATTTAAAAAATGCTCTCTACTGCACAAAAATTGAGTCCTTAAAATCCTAGAAGGCACCCCTCACTCCTTAAAGTGTCCCAAGTCACTACCTAAATTTGGGGAAAGACTTAAGGAGAGAGAAAGAGAGAGGAGAGAGAGAAGGGACGGAGAAAGACTTAAGGAGAGAGAAAGAGGAGAGAGAGATGAGAGAGAGAGAGAGGAATGACGAAAAGATAATTAACATATATAGGTAGCCCATTGCATTCCTCCTTACCTAGCTAACTAAGTTCTTAGCACATAAAATTGGGCCTCACATGTGCTTAAGTGTACACTTTAGCAAACATTTTTTAGGTAGTGCACTAGAGATGCTCTAAGAGCTGCTCCCATGGTCTCACATCTGAAACTTTCTTGGTGCTATCAACTCGCAATTCATACGGAAATATTAATTGGGCTCGCTAGTGGATGATGAATTTGGGTTATAAGGGCTTTGGAGGGATGACCTGGTTCTGGCAGCCTGAATCATCAAACAACAAAAATATCATACATTACATTTTTTTTCCCTCTTTTTCTTTTTCTCTTACTGGTGGATGAAGGTGGTAGTTTATGATTAGTTTTAGGTTATTTTTTATTTTTTTGATAAATGTGTTTTGATTAGTTTACTTGCGGTGATTGTAGTTGAAAAGTAAATTCCCAACGTTAGGTTTTACGCTGTACATAGGGTACATTTTTATTCTTAACAACTTTTGTTTCTAAATCACATGAATTGTCTTTTTGAGATAAAGTAATTTACAAGTAAGTCATTTCGTATCAGCATGGTTCTACTTTCTTGAATCATTGCCAGTGCAAAAAAAGTGTAGCCCATTCGTTACGTAGGATGAATCGGAGAGCCAAAGTGCCCTTCCAGATTATTTGTTTTAAGATATTTCCACAATGCTTTGAATGCTTGCATTTCTTACTTTGCATTCATAATTGCATAGGCCATAGTGTACATTTGGCTGGTATGAACGACATTAAAGGTAGCTTGGTGGACTATATTAATTTCCTGAATCTGATTGTGTGCAGACTCCTAAACAAACTGCTTTTGCCATGATACTTTTGAGCACATCAATCTTGACTCTAGAGTATTCTGTAGGAGTTATTAAGCCCATAAGTGGAATTGACCTATAATTTAGAAGACACACATGGAGACAACCAACATATATTCTGTATGGTTATGGTATCCTGTTGTTGCTTAGTGATTTGAGGAGAGTTTTAGGAATTTGTTCTACTTTTGGATCTATCATCTATAGTTATGTGGTTGCCCTTCCTGGGTTTCTCTTGAGTTCCACTGTGGGTCCATTCCTTCTCAGTTATAAATTTTTTTAGTTGCCTTGAGGAATGAAAAGACTTGATGAGGGCGTGAAACAATGATTGAGACCAACTCTAGGACTTCATTTTTTTTTCTGTCAATGGGTACCCACCCTTTCTTTTGGTAATTTCTCATAACTTTTGTTTTTGTTAGATGAGGGAGTGAAAACATAAATGAGACGAACATTAGGACTTCATTTTTTTTTTTTGTTAATGGCTACCCACCTTGGCTTTTGAGTAAGTTCTCTAAACTGCTGTTGTTCATATTAATATTATTAAGGAAGTAGACGAGTGTGTGAAAGTGCTAAAGAATGCTGCTAAAACGAGACGGGTAGCGGCCGAAGAGGTTCTATCTGCTCTGTCTGTGATGGAGAAGGCAAAACTGGATCCCTCTGGGTTTCTTGAGACTCTTGGTGGGTCAAAATCTCCTGGGAGAACTTGGATGCTTATTTTCACTGCTAAGGTTAAATTCGCTCCCCTCCTCTTGTTCTGCTTCCTCTTGCCCTCTCTATTATCTCATCTATATCTTGGACCTTCACTGAGAATCAACGTTTGTTGTATATGCGTACTGTTTTGCAGACTGGTTTAAAGAGCGGTAATTACTTTCCCATTACAGCTGTACAGAGGTTCGATGCCGCTGTAAGTAGTTCATATCTTTTTTCCTTGCTCCTTTTATGCTATTTAGCAGAATAGGTCTTTTGAGGGGGGAAGGCCAAAAAATGGAAAACACAACACGTAATTTTGGTTTTAAACCAATTAGGATTGTAATGTAATTAGGTTGTGTATGAAACATGAATTTGTCAATTTGAGGATGGATTTACCATGGTAAGAAAATAATACGTTTATACCAAAGAAATAGAGTTCTCTCATTATCCTCTTATCTTTCATTTGCCTCCATAAATCCTTCCGCAGACCTTCAATGACTCCTGATCCAAAGACAGCTTGAAGGAACAAAGACTTTTTTTTTGTGTGGGTAATTTGGAACAGAGACTTGCTATGCCTTCTAAATGAAAAAGCTTCACTTTCGCTTCCCTAGAGGGTGAACTTTCTGATTAAAATTGATGTCACATTACCGAATTGACCTAATCGTAAACCCTGTGGGTAATACAAGATTAGGGTGATGAGATTAAATGAGGATATTAGAATTTTAGTTTTACATACGTACTTCTTCTGGTTTTGTAGATTTGTAACCACCTTTTTAATGTCAGTTTTTTTCTGTGAAAACTCATTATCCCTTGCCTTTCTATTCCTTACAGTGACTTGTTTGTTGCATTGAAGTCCATGATGACTAATGAGGCTATTGGTCCGTGTTTATAATTCCTATGTATATTTCGACGGTAGCAATGTTTTGTGGTCTTCACCCAATTTTTTCAGAACAATCTGTTTTCTTCTTTCTAGTTTCAATTGTTCCTTGTTTGTCGGTGGGAAAGTGACAATTAGGAATAGCTTGCTGTTCTATTGCAATTGATACTTTGTTTAGGAGGTTTCGATGGCTGACTTCACATTAATTAGACAATGTAGAAGACAGCTGTGGTGTTTTAGTTACTTATGTACTCCAGAGACTGATTTATCCTTGGTTCAGGCAAAGAGGATTGAAAATGGAGTTTTCCTGGGACCACTCGGATGTTTAACATTTGAAGGCAGGTTTTCATGGAAGAAGAGAATACTTGCTTTCATATTTGAGCGCATCTGTATGAAAATTGGACCTTTCAAACCTTTTGAGATACCATTTGGAGGGAAAGATGAGAAAGAGCCAAGCACAAAACATCCATTTTTCATATGGTATTACATTGACGAAGAAATAGCTGTTGCTCGAGGCAGAAGCGGAGGGACTGCTTTTTGGTGCCGCTGCCGCCGTGTCACCAGTTATTGATTTATTCGAAAGTTTTATAATTGTAAGTAGATTATTATTCAACAAAATACATTGATCTGATCAATACTAATCATATATTGGATCCGATTGAAACATCATCTTCCCTTTGGCTGTATTTGATGGAATCTTTGGAAATGTGCAAACATAATTATGCTATGGAATTAAGTGTAGGATTATGATCTCCCCACATGTACCGTTCTTGCATTTCCTTTTCTTATTGTGGGGGGTGTGGAGGTATTCAAACATATGAGCTTTATAGAGGTTCTGCTATGCCAATTGATGAAAATGATAGGGCCTTCTCTCCACAATTAGCTTCATAATTTGACATTATTGATATGATTACGGCAAAGCTGGGGATTTCTGAGTTTTCCCTGAAAAAAAAAAAAAAAAAAAGTTAAAGAAAATGATTTTTGCACTCCACTTTCTTATAAATACACAATAAAATTTGTCTTTTGGCAAAAAAATGGATAAAATGATTGAAAGGAAGCCAAGGCAGACGACATCACAACGACATTGGCATCAAGGTCGTGACAATCATATGACTATACTCAGGCTCCCGAGGGAAGAGGCAACAAAAGAAAACACAGCCAAATATGTAGCTTCATCCAGGAGTAAGGAAACGCAAAAAACCGAGACATAAACCAGAATTCTCTAAGCTAATGATTAAGAAAAATCCACCAAAATGTGATACTCAACTAATTTCCAGAGAAATAAAACGGAGGTTTTCAACAGCAACATGACTCAAACCAGCAGCATTTGAAAATCCAATCGCACCTGCCAAAAATAAATAAATTAACCCCACCAAAGAAATCAATTTCAGAATCAAAGAATTTAACGCAAAAATATATTATGCATTCTACCTGATGAACAAGGAAAAAAAAAAAACACTCCCTCTGTCCCAATTTGATAGTTCACTACAAAACTACGTGCAATAAAATATTTAAGATTTAAAAGTAGAGAACCAAACTAAATATTTAGTGGTTTGAATTGACTAAGTATATTATTTTAATATTTACCATGTCGCCTACCGTGTCAGTCTCTCCATCTTTTTAGAATTGTCGTGTCCCGTATTCGTGTCCCCTGCCGTGTCTATGTCCATCTCCGTATCCATGCAACGTAGTTTACACCCATAACCTCCCTCACTCATTACACATGGTCTCCCTCATCGAATAAGCACGGGCAATCATTATTCGTCACCAGGTCTATACTTATAGAAACCATTCATCACAACTTCATAGTGAAATATATCGTGTTGTTGGATGCTCTCAATTTTTTGGCCTTAACGGTTGGTGGAGGTGCAACGTTAGGTGTGGTGGTGCTCTTCGGTGGCTGTTTGTGGAGGTGGTTCGGTTTGTTGCTCTGACTAGTTCCAATGTTGAGGCTGGAGGTGATATGGTGGTAGCGCCTTTGTTGATCAGACATGAGTTTTGGGGGTTGGGTCGGTTTTGGGGCTTGGTTGCTTGGAAGGTTTGGGGTGGTATTTGTTTTCTCCTTTTTTGCATGTTAGGGTGAGGCGGTTTGTGGTGGTTGTTTTGGGCGGCTAGTGGAGGCATAGTCGGAGCCCTGGTTGTCGAATCTCTTGGCTGTTTGTGAGGGCTGAATTGGTAGTTTCTTGGGTCGTTTCCGGAGTTCGCAGTGGCGTGGGTTGCCCTCGACATGGAATTGTTGGTGCGTCGGTGCTGTTTAGAGCTTGCCCTTCCTTTTTGGTTAGGGTTTGCTCAGTCTGTTTTGTTTTGGGTTGGGCCTCCTTGTTTGGGCTTAATGTTGTATTTCGTATGGCCCATTTTGGGCTTAGGCCTTTAGGCGTTTGGGCTTCGGCCCACTAGGTGTTATTTGGGCTTGGTCTCATTAGGTGTTTTAATTTCTCCAATTTCTGGTTGAAGTCCCCTCCCCTCTCCCCCCAACTTGATGTATCCGCCGTCAAGTTTTTATTAATAATAATTGTTGCCGAAAAAAGAAAAAGAAAAAAGAGCACCCATGATAATATTGGAAAACCCCTGGTTCCCTTCAGAGCCTAGATTTTGTAGTTTAGGAGTCGCTGGGATACATAACCCAAGCACCCGGATCTGCGTCACGAGCGCTCAGGTACTATGTTGAGCACCCAAATTGATAGCAGTAGCCAGTTTCTTATTTCAATCCATATTCTGTAATTTCAAGCAATTTAATCATACATTGTCATTTCACATTCAACACAAGCCTACACCCGACATGTTTACAGTTTCCATCCCCCGTTATTTGTTCCCCCTCCCTTTATGTGAACAAAGTTGAGGGATAAAAAAATTTCAAAATCCCACCAGCACTAAGTAGAGACCGACCTTCGGGTCGGATGAGAGGGGTGTCGTCATAAAACTCTTCCCCTTTCGTATTCTAGTTCATGAACCTAAGATAGTATGGTTATGACGGACCAGTAGTTGAAAAAACCTTTTCAAAATTAAAAGCATAGAAGTCATTCAAGTTCAGTTTCTTAGGTGATAAACTTCAAACCCAAGTGGTGACTTCGAACCGAACCGACACCACGTGTAGGCACCCAATTTTCGGGCGAGCTGCCCACGCAAGGCTAACGCCATTAGCGCAAACAGTTAAAATGAAGGGCATTTCAGATATTTTGCTTCTCATTTCTCTCTCTCTCTCTCTCTCTCTCTCTCTCTCTCTCTCTCTCTCTCTCTCGGTTTTGAGTGGGCCTCACTTCACATCCCGCACAAAATGATCAAAGTCAACCATTAATTTTAACATAACTTTTCAAGCAACCTTGTTAAAATAAAAAATAAAAAATAGCTTAAACGAATTATTGCAAATACTTGATCCGATCTTCTAACTATTTATTTGGAATTTTTGATCCAAAAGTTTGAATGAAAGATCGAAAGACCAAATCAACTACTTACAATTAACCGATTGAACTAATTTTTTGCGAGATTGCTTAAAAAATTATTCTGAATTTAATAGACAGCTCAAATTGTTTGCATAAGACTCCGGAGTGGGCCCCACACAATAATCAGTACCCCATTTGTCTATACGCATAATTTTTTTCCAAAAACTATTTAAAAAAAACTAATTTCTAAAAATGGATTTTCAAAACTTTCTTTTTCTAAAATGTTTTAAATTAAAAAAAAACTGTTTTCATAATTTTATTTTTTCAGAAAAGTATTTTTCATTATAGTTTTTTTTTTTAAATCTGCTTTCAATTTTTGGAAAATTATTTGTTCAAAAAAATTTAAAAATTGTGTTTTCTCCATTCCCCCAGCGTTAAAAAAAGAAGGAAATTAAAAATTGTGTTTTCTCTCTCTCTACGACAAGACATCTGCCAAGATAAAAAAGGAAACCAAAGCTAAATCTTAAGGGTGATTCTAGCCCCATATTTTCTCCATGTAACTCATTTTCTTCATTCAACCCACACTTAAAAATTCTCAAACCAATTTACTCCATACAACCCACAAAATCCACATAAACTACCCAAAATACCCTTAACCATAAAAAAACCCTAAATCTAACTTCTCCCCCCCCCCCATTACACCGATCGTAACCCTCTCTCTATTCTCTCGTCTCTCGTATCTCTCTCTCTCTCTCTACCTTCTGCCATAGCCACAGCCATTTACCACCTTCGATCCTCCACCGTTGGAACAATCTGGTAAGTGTCTCCTCTCGTCTCTCTCTCCCTCGTCCACTACTCTCTCTCTCTCTCTCTCTCTCTCTCTCTCTCTCTTTCTCTCTCTCTCTCTCTCTCGTATATATGTGTGTATATTGGTGTATATGTATGTGTATAGGACTAAAATCTGAGGACTCTCTCTCTCTCTATGTGTATAGCGAACTAATCTGAGGATTTCATGATCGAATTGAACAATGTGAGTTGTTGGGTTGGGGTTTCGACTGGTCTGTTAATTTGGGTTCGGGTTTCATCCAAACTGTTCATGTTTTCGTACTTTAAATGTTGAAATACACTCCAAATTTTGACAATGACATGTCGATTTACATTAAGATCAAATTTGCTTGGTTTGGTATTGGCTATTTTCGACATCCCCATGTCGAAATTTATTCCTCTATTCATCTTATTAATGTTGAAACCAAGTTCATGTGAAATTTGTGGAAAAATAGGATTGTCTATGTTCAACATCAACTTGTTGAAATTTAAGTCTATTTTCGACATCCCCATGTCGTAGTTTATTCATCTATTCAGCTTATTAATATCGAACCAAATACTTGTGAAATTTGTGAAAGAGATAAGGATCATCAAAGAAAAATCTTTTCACCTCAAATAAGAACCGCCGCCTCTCTTGCGGAGTCCAAATGGTAGGAAGTTGGCCCGTGGCTAAGTAATTCACAATATCCGCGAACCACGGGCAAGACGAGACACCAAACAATTGCTCATCGGGGAATGAGTCAACGATGGGAATGTTCGAGGAACGATCCTCAAACTTGAGACGAGACAAATGATCCGCGACCACATTTTCAACTCCTTTTTTATCCTTGATTATTAAATTGAACTCTTGGAGCAATAGGACCCACCTAATCAACCGTGCTTTAGCATCTTGCTTAGTCATGAGATATTTCAACGCGACGTGGTCCGTGAAGACCACGATAGGAGACCCTATCAAATAAGACCGAAACTTGTCAAGAGCAAAGACAACCGCGAGCAACTATTTCTCCGTGGTGGAGTAGTTCAATTGAGCATCATTGAGAGTTTTGCTCGCGTAAGAAATGACACATGGCTCTTTACCTCTCCTTTGGCCCAAGACGGCGCCAATCGCATAATCACTCGCGTCGCACATCAACTCAAATTTGAGGTCCCAATCGGGAGCTTGCACAATCGGTGGAGTGGTGAGACTAGACTTCAACTTAGAAAAGGCCTCCTCACACGCGGGTGTCCAAATGAATGGCGCGTCTTTTTAGAGGAGGTGACACAAGAGACGCGAGATGGCACTAAAATCCTTTATGAAACGGCGGTAGAAACTCGCGTGCCCAAGAAAAGACCGAATGTCTTTCACACACTTAGGGGTAGGGAGGTTTGCAATCAAATCAATCTTGGCATTGTCAACCTCTATCCCCTTTGATGACACAATGTGCCCCAACACAATCCCGTTGGTCACCATAAAATGACACTTCTCCCAATTGAGAATAAGGTGCTTCTCCTCACACCTCTCCAACACGCGCTCAAGGTTCTCTAGACATGACTCAAACGAGTCCCCGAATACCGAGAAGTCATCCATGAAGACTTCAACGATTTTCTCCACCATGTCACTGAAAATGCCCATCATGCACCTTGAAAAGGTTCCGGGCGCATTACACAAGCCAAAAGGCATGCGCTTACAAGCGAAAGTACCGAAAGGACACGTGTGGTCTTCTCTTGATCCTCAAGAGCAACCTCGATTTGATTGTACCCGGAGTACCCGTCGAGAAAGCAATAAAAAGCATGACCGGCTACCCTCTCCAAGATTTGATCTATGAAGGGGAGATGGAAGTGGTCCTTTCTCGTGCTCGCGTTCAACTTACGATAGTCAATGCACACTCTTCATCCGGTGGTCACCCTTTGAGGCACCAACTCATCATTGGAATTTTTGACCACCGTGATGCCGAACTTCTTAGGAACAACTTGGATAGGGCTCACCCACTTACTATCGGCGATAGGGTAGATGATCCCAACATCCAACAACTTTAAGACCTCCGCCCGAACCACGTCTTTCATGATAGGGTTCAAGCGACGTTGTGGTTGGCGAGACGGCTTCACATCCTCTTCAAGATAGATGTGGTGTGTGCAAACCGAGGGATCAATCCCGTGAATATCGGCAATGGACCAACCGATGGCATATGTGTGCCGCTTAAACACTGCTAACAAACCGGACTCTTGGTGTGCCTCAAGGGAAGAGGAAATCACCACGGGAAAGGTTTCACTAACACCAAGGAAGGCATACTTCAAAGTGTCCGGGAGGGTTTTCAACTCAAGCTTGGGTGGTTGGACACTAGACAGAAGAGTTTTGTTCTCGAGGGGAGGCAAATCTTCAAACTTAGGATACCACATGTCCGTGCCACAAACATCCTCCAATTCTAGCAATGAATACAAATACTCGACCTCGGGTGAATCTAAGAACGACACCTCATTGGCGGTAAGACAAACCTCAAGTGGATCCTTGTAAAGTATGGTGTCTACGTGCTCTTGGACCAAAGTGTCTATTAAACTCACCTCGTGAACATCATCATCATCTCCCATTTGAGACCCGATATTAAAAACATTCACCGCCATTTTCATGTTCCCGAATGTCATATTCAACAACCCATTACGACAATGAATGACAGCGTCGGAAGTCGCCAAGAAGGGGCGTCCAAGAATGATGGGTGTTTGTGCCTGTGAAGTATTGGCGACGGAACACGTGTCTAGAACCACAAAGTCCATGGGGTAGACAAAGTTGTCCACTTGGACTAAGACATCCTCCACTAAACCCTTAGGAATACGAATACTACGATCCGCCAATTGAAGCGTCACTCTCGTGGGTTTCATCTCTCCCAAACCTAATTCCTCATACACCGAAAACGGAAGCAAATTCACACTCGCACCCAAATCAAGCAAAGCTCTCTCAACTCTCTTACCCCCTATGGCAATGAAAATGGTAGGACAACCTGGGTCTTTGTACTTAGAAGCTATGTTGGTTTGGATGATGGAACTCACTTGCTCAGTTAGAAAAACTTTCTTTTGGACATTCAACTTGCGTTTAACAGTGCATAAGTCCTTAAGAAATTTAGCGTATTTGGGTATGGTTCTAATGGCATCCAAAAGAGGGATGTTGGTCTTAACTTGTTCTAGAACCTCATACACCTCGGTGTTTGAAGAAGGCTTGGCCGACACTTTCAACCTTTGGGGATAAGGTGCCGGAAACGGACAAACGGGAGGCTCTTTCTCCACGACCTTAGGTGGCACAACCGGGCCACTCGAAAAAGGTTGCTCCACAACAACTGGAGGAGAAGGGACCACGGGAGGAGTAGGTTTCGGAGGGATAGTCTTATCAACCTCCTTGCCACTTCTCAAGACGGAAATCGACTTAGCTTGCTCCAGATTATTCGGGTCTTGGCCCGACGTGGTGCATGCCAAATGGACTCCTTGGGGGTTTGTTTGTGGTTGAGATGAGAACTTTCCCTTCTCTTGTTGAAGCTGCCCCACGGACGTGGTTAACCTAGTCACTTGACCTTGGATCTCTCACAACGCATGAGCATTTTGCTCATTGGTCACCGTTTGACTTTGGATAAAAAATTGCATGGTTTCTTCCAATGAGCGCTTTTGAGGTGGTTGATAAAAATTAGACCCATGGTGTTGTTGATTCGGAGGGTACCAGGCTTGACCTTGGCTTTGATTTTGACATTGGGGTGGTCGATAGCCTTGGTTATAGGCTGGGGGTGGCCTTTGAGCCTGCCCTTGATTTGTTCCCCCCCAACCGAAATTAAGATGGTCCTTGGTTCCGAGGTTATAGGTGTTTGAAAAAGGGTCGTACCGTTGACCAACGGCATTGACCTCCGCTTGTTCCGCTACCCCACCATGAAGGATTTCCTTCAAACCCGGAAGAGTCAGGTAATCATCGGTTGAATGCCCTTGGGTTACGCAAAGCACACACTCCTTCACACTTTTCAATTCTAGATTCTCCAACTTCTTAGTGATTTGGGAAAACTTAAAATTTATGTCATCTTGTTCTTTAAGCACATACTTTCCTCTCTCACCCGATCCTTGATTGGCACTCGCACTCGCACCCACAGGATGATAGATCTTGTCCGATGGATCCACATAATCCCACGACTGGTTGTTTTCGGCAAGTTTGTCGAGAAAATCATAACACCCCTGAGGATTATTGGCTAAAAAATCGCCATTGCATATGGTGTCGATGAATTGCCGAGTGCCTTGTGAAATGCCCTCATAGAAAAATGTGACCTTGTCCTTTACCGAAAAACCATGATGTGGGACAGCAGTTAAAAGATTTTTAAACCTCTCCCATACAGTGAAAAATGGTTCATTTGGTTTTTCAGCAAAGTTGGAGACACGCTTTTTCATCTCCACAGTTTTATGCACAGGGTAGTACTTTTTAAGAAATTCATCATGCATTTCTTCCCATAAAGTGATGGAAAGCGGTTTTAGAGTTGAAAGCCATGTTCGGGCTTGGTCCTTAAGAGAAAAAAGGGAACAATTTCATGCGTGCAGACTCAAGTTCAGCCTCTACAGTCACAAGCGTGTTCACAAGATCCAAAAAGTCCCTCACGTGATCGTAAGGGCATTGAGATTTCATACCATAGAAAACAGGCAACATGGAAATTGTGTTGGGCTTAATCGTGTAAATGGCATTCTCGGCGGTGGGTGTGGGATGAGCAATGGGTGATGGTGGTACGTGGCGCATGGGGTTAAGATACTGCCTCATGGTCAACACTTGTGGTTGTGGTGGTTGCTCACGCTTGCCCATGTCGGCAAATGGATTTTCAAAACCAATCACTCTCCGACGAGGATCTCTCACATAGAATTGCATACACCAAACACAGCAGACTGGAGGGGTTATGCCACCACCTCACCACAAATAGTTCCGAGGGGCTATTCCGCCGCCTCGTTATAAATATATGACAGAAATTTAAAAACTAATATACTTCCTCGAGCTTCGTTAAATCTCAATTTAAACAATCAACTGTTTGGTTATAGGTATCCGCCCTTAGAACTATACTAGTTGAACAAAAGTAAACTAAGTGATATGTACTAATGAAATGGGATACTTACAGTGGTGTGGCGCGAGGCAAACTCACGCGGAGCGGACCATTGGGTCCCCGACAACGGCGCCAAAAATGCTTCTGACCTTAGATTGTATCGTAGATGGTGTCGCCCCAAGCGTAGGGCTAGGTATCGTGTAGCATAATAACCGGTAAGACCGGGTCGAATCCACATGGACCAAATGCACCTTGCGTGATGGTTGACTTGCGAATGAAGTTTTTAGCCTTAAAGCGACAAACTGGTTTTTGTAGTTTGTTTGGTGGAATCCTCTCGAGTATCTCTAATGCGATTGAAAATGAAGTTTTAAACTATAAATTAAAAGCGGCAAGGTCTAGAGGTTCATACCACCCATGACTAAGGAAATTCAATGGCTCTCAACTATAACTCAAGTGAGAGACAAAGTCACTTGCTCTCACTCGGAAGATTTAACAATGAAGATCATTTTGACTCTAGAAAATGGGTTTAACAATGGGATAAGTTCTTTGAGGCATTTTTACAAACAACTTGGAGTGACATAGCTCTAAGCATCATGTGTGGCAAGTAGTCAAGCCCTTGCCTACACAAGATCAAAAAGGTTAACAACTCCTAGTTTGGCACATAAAACATAACTTACCCAATGAAAACCAATCTTTATCACAAGAATGAGGTTTGTAAATGGAAAGAAACTCTCTTAGACATTTTGTCGAACACCTAAGTGACATAGCTCAAAGTATTGTGTGTGCCAAGTGATTTGTCTACACCCAATCAAAGAGGTTAACAACTCTAAGTTTAGACAAAAAATAGAGTGATTAATCCATTCACAAACCCACAATAAGCATAAAAACGTGAGAAGCCTTTGAAACACCGAAGTCATGGAGTGATATTCACCCCATGACCAAGCCTAAACTACTACTCAGGTTGAGTCCATAGAGACCGAATGTGCTGAGCGTGAGTGTTGATTCGTGAATGTTGGTTTTAGCCTTAAAGCGGCAAACTTGGCTTTTGGAGTTTTGGTTGGTGGAGTTCTCTTAACTTCGAGAATGACGCGGAGTTTGAAAAGACTAATTAAAAGAAGACAAGATTTAAGGGTTCACAACACCCATGCCTTAGGCCGATTCGTTCTCCTCTAAGATAACCGGCTCGGGGACGTCGTTAAATGACCCCGAACAGAAGATTTGGTATTTAAACTCGTTTGACTAGAAATGGTGTCTCTCAAAGAGTAGGATTCTTGTGCCATTTATAAAAACATTTTGATTGACATCACCCTAAGCATCACACGTGCCAAGTGGTCAAGCCCTTGGCTACGTGTGATCGAAGAGATTAACAAATCCCAATTTTGATACATAAAATTAATCCTAACTCTTTGATTAACAAGCGATGTTTGCAATTTGGCGAGGAGAGCGAATTAACCTAAGTCACGGGGTGCTACTCACCCCAAGACTGAGCCTAAACGACTACTCGATCATAACTAAGAAAGACATGACTAATTTTATAAAGGAAATAAAGAACATGACATATAACTTAATAGACTGATTTTTAATGTTAATTCTAGGGTAGCCTACAACATTAACACTTGAGAATTGATCAAACAACTACTAAGAACAAGAGTTTTTTAAGGAAATAGCTAGAAAAACATGAAAACAAGTTAACCGATAAAAACGGAAACAAACTAGATTTATATAAAGATCAAAGTACGTACTACAACATTAAAGAAGAGGAATTACCTTGAATCTAAGTGGAAAAGCATGGAAATCTAGAGAGAAGGTAGAGCACAAACTAACAACCTAAGGGAGGTAGAGAGAGAGAGGAAAAATAAGAAGTAACCCTAAAAGACTGAGTTTTGAGCTTATAAAGCCTCAAAAAGTCATGTCAAATAATTACAAAAGTGCCACTAGATATTTTAGATTGGGCTCAAAAAGTGCAGAAAATTTGCAGGGATATCGGTATCCCTTTTTTACAGCTACCGGTATCTCTCCTATCTTGAGCTTCTGTTTTAGGGATACCGGTATCCCATTTTTCAAGCTACCGGTATCGTTGGGGTTTTTTCTTCTTTCTTCCTTTGTTCATCTTCCGATCTTTTGGTCTCCCCAAACCTTGTCTGATGCTTCGTTCTTCGCTTTTGGGGCTCGGTGGCGGAGTGCCAAGTGGCCTTGGGTACTCGGGTACCCCTTTGGTCAAATCACGACGTCAAAGCACGCCTTATTCACAAGTTTCACCTGAAACTATAAAAAACACAACTACGCGCGAAATCAAATGATTAAAGCTATGAAATGCATGCGTGTGTGACATAAGTGAGAGAGATAAGCCCCTTTATTTACACTATTGGGGGCTTATCACCTGGTAGGCCTGTGTCACTCCCATGCGTTGACGCATAACCCTGCAAGTAGCAAAACTGTGAAACTCTGTATTTATTTCGGTATGAACATGTCGAAAAAATGTACTATTTTCAACATCAGATTGCCGAAAAATATGATTATTATCAACATTTGCTTGTCGAAACGTATTGTACTACCAGAATAGGAAAATTTACTAGTATAAATTTCGACATCTAAATGTCGAAATAAGATAATAATTTCAACATTGTCTTGTCGAAAGGTATTTTGTACTACTAGATTACGAATATTTACAAGTATAAACTTCGGCATCAAAATGTCAAAATAAGTTAATAGTGTCAACATTATCTTGTCGAAACTTGTAATATATGGAATTTTCCTTGTATCTTTTTCGGAATAAAAATGTTGATGTAATTGGTAGATTTCGATATTATGATGTTGAAAAATATGAATTAAGTTGACAATTTATTACTGAACTTTGTCTTGCATAATGTGGGTTAAGTAAAACGTTTCAACATCGATATGTTGAAAAAGTTTACATATTTCGGGGTATGAATGTTGGAAAAAAAAACCCGCATATTTTCAGAATTGTTCTTGCTGTTCGAATGGGAATGCGTACCTCTTCACGACATTTTGGCTCAACGAAAGGAACAATGTCCATCACAACAACTTGGCTCTCCACCATTGTATTGTCTACCGACAAATTTGATTGCATTTCAATTGTTTCTTCTTCAATTGAATATAAACCTTCAAATGGATCTATGGAAGGAGAATAACCCATAATTGATTGATTGTCTACTACTACATTCTCCATTGAGAGTGAGAAGAAGAGGAAGTTAAAAGGTGGAAAAGGGGAGGCGGTGAAAGTGGCTGTGGAGGTGGAGTGGCGGGATTTGGTTTTCCTATAGTTCAAAAAATTTGGGTCGACACTGATGAAGAAGATGAGTTTGCCTAATGAAGAGTAATGTAAGGGTATTTTGGTCTTTTAACGGTAATAGAAATGAAGGAGTTTTTTGTGGGTTACATGGAGAAAATGGAGAAAATATGGGGATGTTAATAGAATCACCCAATCTTAATTTAAAGAATTGTTATAGGGTCCATTATAGCTTTTTGTAACACCTCTAGTCCACCTAATGTTTTTATAACATCTCTAATCCACCAAACCACTTTTTTTTATTCTCTTAGGTCCATTCTATTTTTTTACTAGACAAATGTACCCTTACATTAAATTTAATACATAATATACATTTACCGGAAAAGTCGTCGGCGCCGGAAAGTCTGCCGGAAAAGTCGCCGGAAATTGAACTTCGCCGGAAAAGTCGCCGAAAAATTGGACTTCGCCGGAAAATTGACCGGCGCAAATATGGTTATCTGAACTATGTTAAAAAACCTACTTAGGATCAGATGTGGTTATCTGGACTAGCAAGAGGTGGTTATCTGTACTCATAAGATGTGGTTATCTGAGCATATTTTTGTTTAAAAAACTTACTTGGGATCAAGTCCTCAACCACCCAAGCACTACAAGGTAGCAGCACAAACCCTCTGCTTTTAACATAAAAATTTTACTATAAATTTTACTGAAAATTGAATAAAACAGAAAAATCACTTTTTCAAAATGGAGGGGGTTATCTGGACTCAAAACAGGTGGTTATCTAAACTCGTAAGATGTGATTATCTGGACTCTATTTAAGATAACAACATTTCAAAATGGATGATTCTTACTAGTAAATTATTAGTACAAAAGAAAGCAATGGCTATGTTTTCATTTCTTTTCCTTTTTCTTTTCTTACTTGTAAATTGTAATTCAAGAGAAAGCCACAGTCTCTAACATCTTTCTATACCCAATCTCAACCTTTTCCATAACAAAATTTAGGAATTGAGTGCCATTCGAGAAATGTGAGAAGAATCCTAATTGCATTCTCTTTCTCTCTCTAACTCAGAGAAGATATTTTGTTCTCATTACCTTACAAATGCAGAGAAGAAACGTATACAAAAAGATAGAAGAGAGATTGAAGGAAACAATGAACTGCCAGCACATCTAACAAACATAAACCACTTGCACTAGCATCATATTAGCACGTGGACATTTTATGAGAATGAGTACTATTAAATTGAGCTCCATTAGCTGACATTTCATTTGTGATTATCTGGAAAAATTTCATCAGTTTACTCTGTTATGAAACAACAGCAATGGCGGAACTGGTGTTATCGGCCATTTGATAACTGCAAGGTCAGCTCCACCAAATCCACCATGCTGCGTCTCTGGTTTCAACAGAACCAGCACCGATCGCCGGAGATCGCGCCGATCGCGGGATCTTGATTTTGATCGACGTTGTCGTACGGAGGAGGCTAGGCTGGAGTTTTCTGATCGACGATCACCGGAGATTGCGCTGATCGCCGAATTTTGGCAGCGATCTGAGGGAGCTCGACGGCGAACCACTAACGACAGCCATGGATGGGAATCGATGGGGATGAGACGGGGAGAGAGAGAAACCCCAGCCTCATTTGCGTTTAGGGCTAAAAAATGGCGTACGAGTCATTCAGGATTTAATTTATAGAGGCAGGGGTACTTGTGTCCTTTGGACACGCTTGTGGACCGTAAATGTTATGAAATTATGGAATGGATCCGAGACTTTAGAAAATTGCTATAGTGGACTGGGAACAACTCTCCCATCTTAATTAGCCCTAATCGTCCCCTCCATTCCCCCAACGTTCAAAATCCCTCTCTCTTACCCTCTCTCTCTCTCTCTCTCTACAATGGCACTGTTCTGGCGGCTCACTGTTTTTCTCTCTAATAGCTAAAACCAACAGTAGCAACACAGCGGAGGCAATGGAGGAGGACGATCAGAATTCGGAAGCAGAGGAGGAGGGCGAAGACGAACATCGTGTCCATGTTGGGACCGGCGTCGAGGTTGGTGGAGGTGATCGAGAGGCTTTTGAAGGCTGGAGTGAACGTTGGTCGATTAAACTTCTGTTGACGACCTTGGTTAAAGACCAAGGTTCTTGTGGAATACAGGTGATTAACCACCAAACGTGTCTATATGGTTTACAGACATTTTGAATCATGCTTTTGTTGTATTTTGTTAGAGTAAGTAAACTTTTCTGTCCATTATTTTCCTTGCATATGTTTTATAGACATTTTGAATCATGGATTTTTGGTATTTTGCCTTTCGGTATCTTGCGTTAGGTTTGGTGCCTTTCAATTTTTCCTTGTCGATGTATTTTCGGTTCAATGTCTTTCGAAAATTTTGTTTAGAACCGGAGAGGTTAAGGTACATCTACTTTCCCTCTCAAACCATGTGAAAAACATCTTAGGAATTGCTGTCGTTGGAATTATCCTTTTCATTTCTACATCGTTGCATCTTGGTATCATTCGGTAAGAGTTGAAGCTGCCGATGAAAAATTGGTTGAAGTTGATTGATTCCTTAAGTTTTGAATTTCAATGAACACTCTCACATGATCGCACCCATTGTGGATGAGGGCTCTCACAAGTCACAATTGAGCTTTGGTTGATGGCGAATGATGTAAATGGAGTCCAGCTTGTCATCATGGCATCTGTTTACTTTCTTTTGTTTTTATCCTTTGTTTTAGAATTGTGTTGTCTGCCAAACGAAGCTGAATGTTGTATGATTAGTGCGTACTCTCTTGTTGGTTCACTCGGCGTCTCCTGGTAAAACGGTGATTTGGATTTCCAGCATGAAGGCCAGTCGGACAACAAAGAATGAAGCCCCAATGTTGAACTCTGATAGCCATACCAGGCATAAATCAAACCCCTAACTTTGATGGCATCAGAGCCTAATAGTTTGTTGAAGAATTAAAACCTTAACTTAGAGTTGGATGCGCTTGTTGTTATCATTTTGATTTTCAGATTATTAAGCCATAAATCTGATCGCTTTCGCTTCCTTTCAAAGGCAAGCTTGCCTTTTCTTTTCGGCTGATTCCTGTGCAGCTTGATTCTTCTCTTTCGTTCTACTCTTGAACAAGGTCAGTGGCTTAGATATAGATTTGGATTTTTTTTTAATGTTTTTTATCTGTATTGTTTGGAATATGATCTGATGCTAAATTGGTCTATGAAATCTTTATAAATGAATGAAAAGGTGATATTTTGAATTGCAAGTGTTTGGAATTTGATCAGAGAGATTGCAAGTAGCTGAAAATTTATGATATGCACTAGATTTACTCCTTGCTTCAGTGTGCTACTACGTTAGTAGGTTCCAAGGGGATTAAGTTTGAGAGATGACGCCTTAGAAACCCTTGCTTTTTTTTTTTTTTTTTGTCGAAAGCTGTTGTTTAGGTTACTACAGGAGTGCTACCAACTTAGAATGTGGGTAAAAATTTAATATTCGCTATGCCTCATATGTTTGGTCCTTGGCTTGTGTACTTGCTTTGGCTTCTTATGTGGTAACCATTTAGTGTACTTGTGTACTATCTACACATTTTATATAAAGGACCATGGGTAGTAGCTTGCCACCGTGAGTCGTAATGACAATTTTACCATTTGTTTCACACATTATCAGTTATTCAAATAAGGGTAGTGTTAGAATCTTGTATTTAGGTGTATGTCTTAATGTCTGGTTGGTTTAGGACGGAAAATCTTGGGACTGGAAAATCCAACCCAACTTCCCAACGGCGCGACGTACATACGGAGAAGACAAATTCCCAGCTTCTCAGACTGTAATTCTTCACTTTTCACCAGCTCTGTCAGTGTTGCACTGTTCTAGCAGTTCAATTGTCTTCTCCTGGCCGATTCATTGTTGCTGCGGCGATGGAGTGTATAAAAGGCAGCCATTAATGAAAGGCGAGGAGAGTGTTCGTGTGAATTCCCTGCATTGTTTAGGTGGGTTTATTTCCTTTAATTAATTGCGTTTTGTGTGTCTGAATCTGAAATTTGTGACTTCGTTTGCTCTATTGTTCAATTATATTCATCGTTCTCTTCTTCTTTATTTTGTAAGGACGAGCAAATCGTGCAAAATTGTTGAACGAACAAGGAATTGTGGTTGAGGTGCTGGGTATTTCTCGCTTCAAACTGGTAAATTTTATTTCTTCTTCGCAGTTCTTTGAATGATTTTGTAGCTTAGTTGTGCCTGCAAATGTGTTTTCTGATGGTGCAGTGTGTAAATGTTTATGGGTGGCTCAGAGTTTTTGAATGTTGTCCCCGTGTAAAGATTGTTCTGATGGCATAATGTACTTTCGTTTACATGAAGCCCACCAAAGTTAATTTTTTGGTTCTTTTCCCTTGATTTTGTCTTGAATAAGTTGTGATTGAGGTGGGTTTCATGTATAGTACGTTGGCGCTTCTCTGTCTCTCTCGCAAAAGCTTTATTGTGATTTGGGTGATGCAGATCAAGGGTTCAGGCCCCCCAAAGGTAATTTTTGAGTTCTATTTTTGTCATGATTTTGGCTGGACTCAAGCGGTGATTCGAGTGGGTTTTAGTATATTGATTTTTGAGTTTGATGGTTTAACAAATAACTTACCAATTTTTGTGTAGGAGTTATGAAGTTGGAAGTTACAAAATTTAGGCCAAGGGAGGTAGTAAGGCATGTACTTCTGACTGCCACTGTACCATTGCAAAGGATTCTAACCTTGGAAGGTCATGTAGCACACGATGTTCCAGTGGAGGTGAGAGCTTTTACCACCCATTGTTACCTTTGGTTTACGAACTATAACAAGGTCTAGACGCATGCTGAATGCTATATTGCTGGCAATGTTCCTTCCTTTTTGCTGATCACAAACAATGATATTCCTTTTTTTCTGTGAAGATATATTATTTACGTGATTAACATAAGTTACATAACCTATAAACAGGGAAGGTCAAGGATGTGTCCTTAAATCACACTTGATGGTTGTATACCATATTTCTGATAGTAGTTATGTAACAAGTCACTCACATAAAATAACTCCATGTGTCAATATTGCTTTACATATAGGTAGTGATTCCTATGTAAACTTAGATTTGATTAAGCCGGGGCAAAGGTCTAGCTTGACATGTAACATGTAACTGATGAATGGTGATACTATCATCGTTCCAATTTTGAAGCTCTTTGGATAAGTTGTCAGGGTTTCTTAAATTTTAGAAGTCCTCGTGACGTTATTAACAAATATGTATCATTTTTAGGTTATTGTAGATTTTCTACGAATTTGACAAATTCTCACTAACTTGATCAGGTAGTGAGTTCCTCGGGACTTCTTTCTATTTTTGGGGTTAAATTCCACGGAGACCCCTCATATATGCCTCTTGGACCCGGCGACCCCCTCATGTTCCCAAACACACTGCCTCGTCTATAACCATTACCCAGCTTGACCCCCTCTGTTAAAAGACCGTTAAGTATGAAGGACAAATGTTATAAATTGGACGAAAATACCCTTAAATAATTGTACACCGTCTCTCCAATCTCCATCTCGGGCAATTTAGTAGCTACGGGAGATCATGTTCAAAGAAGAGGTGTGATTTTCTTGATGCATCTACTGATTGTATTTTCTGCATCGTGATTTGGAACGTGCTGATGGAAAATTTGGTGTTCAATTATTGGTTGGTGATCAGGAGTAATTTAGGTGTGTTGTCGAAATATGGCTGCTTGGGCAGCCATATGGTTTCAATCAACATACAGAGTTCTGTGTCTACGGAGGTTTATTTGGGAGCTGTATTTTTGTCTCTTTTTAATTCGTCTAAAGAGGATTATTTGAACAAGCTTCTTTCACAGCAATAGTATTTTGCAGTAATTGATCATAGTGATCTTATTTGTGTAGCAAGGTACTGCTGACCCTAAATATGAATATGACAACACCCTTTCCTTCTCTTCCATGTACAGACCCGAGACGGACCAAGACACATACTAACCAAAACTCATACGCAACAAACTTTAGGTACAATTGATGGATAACAGAGTACGAACAAAGACTACTCAATTGAAGAAACATCCACAATTATTGATTTCTAGGACAAATAATTAAGGTGTGTTGATATTAGAGACCATGGGATTCTATGGGAGCAATAAAGAAGTATGAATAGAACAAAGGAGTAAATACAAAAAATAGAGAGAGTTTCTATAAGAATTGGAGCCTAATTTTCCATGCTTTCATAGGAATACCAGAAACTAGCTGATACTGATGAAAATAATGCTCAAGAAGAGTCCCACTGGATGCCAATAATCATGCCAAAAGAATGTAGAAGACCCATTCCCAATGAAAGATTTGATAAAAAGCCTCACTTTAGGTCTGAGCTGCAGTAATTTCCTCCATGTCCATGAGCAAGAGGAAGGAATTTTCATAGTACAAAGGAATTGATTCTTGATGATGTACTTATAAATCCACTTTACCCACAAAGAATTCTGATTAGACCAGATGGCCCAAAGATGTTTCGCCATGGCAGCATTGTCCCAGTCCATAACCCTCCTTATACCAAGAGCACCCTCGTGTTTAGGACAACAAAGAGTTTCCCAAGCAACCTTATGATAAGTACATGATACTACTGGATCATCTAGGTCTGTTGAAATGAGAATGTTAAATGTGTGAATCAGTAGCTCTTTTTTAATTCTTGAAACTTTTGACTTCCTTTTGTAAGGTCCCTGTTCAGGACATTTATTGTGTTTCGAAGATTGTGCTTCTCAATACTTACAGTCTCATGTACATATAATGGGTGTTTGTAGTTGATTGAGGTTCTTTAATTTGCAGGAGTGTTGGGGTCGTCGCGAAAGTTTGCAAGAGTGATCTCGTGTTTAACTTGAGGGGTTTCCTAAACAGTAAAGTAGAAGGTATTCTGTTGACTATTTATTTTTAATCTATATTGCTGTCAATGTTGGTTAGTTTCAGTTTGATTGCTACCCTAACACTAAGTTCTCGGTGCTTTTCTTTTTCTTGGCTGCTATGGAAGTACTAAATTATTGTTCATAAGTTCATTGCAATGGTCAAGTTTTCCTGTATGTGTAGTTAAGGGTTCTCTGGTGTTAGTCTGCTAGATGATCGGCAATTATCTGGAACAAAAACTAAGCGCAGTAAAACAGATGCGTTGAAAGGGAAGACTAAGAGTTAATCTGTTGAAGAGCATGCTTGGGAGTTAAAGCCAGTTTTTGAAGGTCTCTGAAATTCAATCTACTAAGAGGAGTCAAACAGGCCCAAGTAGCGGATAGCAATGAGGAAGTCAAAACTACACTACTCGCAACGTCCCATAAGCTATCTAAAATGGATGAAGTTTCAGGTGCTTCATTTTTGGATTTATTCTTTGGGGAAAATGTATTCAACACTTGAGTAAGGAGGATATGGTTATGAAGGTGGTATTTTACGTTTTGGCTTACGTTTATAGGAAAAGAAGCGTCCCAGTTGAAGAGGAAAGCACACCAAGAAATTGCTACTGGAGTTGGAGCTTCTGGTGAGGTTAATCTCTATAGGAAGTTCAATACACTAAAGATTGCTATAAACGTTCGTAGTTTTCTTTTAAAGCACAGAGATTATTTTTTGGTTATTGCTCAAAAAGCAAAAGCCTCCTAAATGATCTACTTTGCTGACATTTATCCATTGTGGGTTTTGGACAGGCAAGAGTCTGTGGGCAAGCTCAAAGGGAATCTTGGGTTACACTGAAGGTAATGTGGTCTCCACTGACTTTGTGAGTGACAGCAGGTAAGAAACAGAAAGTTGTGGTCTTGTTTTGTTGTGTTTATGGTCTTTTTCAGATTGTAACTAATCAAGAAATGTTGCTTATATCCCCACTTGGTAGAGTATGACTGATATGCCCTTCGATCGTAGGGTTGATTTTCTAACTTCTTAACGGTACCAATGATCACGTTTGCCCAATGTAAACTCGTTGCCTTGTGATGAGGTTTAATTCGCTTATTGAACTTTCAGGTTGAGCATCTTTGATGCCAAGGCTGGATGGCTTTGAATGACTCTGTCGTGAAGTTGGTTTCTTCGTATGACAACGAATGGTGTTACAGGTATTTTTCTATCTTCCTTGTTTGGAGGTTGTATGGTGCATGATGTAAAACTTTACGCATTCATTTAAATTATTAAGAAACTTCTATTTTCATCCATTGTTGGTTGACTTGATCGTCCATATGGCAAGTACTCACTAAGTTGCTTGAAAAGTTTGTAGCATCTGCTTTTGATGTTTAGCTTTGCTTGGGGGGTAGTCTTTGGTCAAATGTCATTAGTCGAGAAGCATTGATCTGGATAATTATTTTTATTATTTTACACACTGGTCGCTCCCCCCACGCCAGCCAAAAAGGAAAAAATAGAGCAACAAAAAGCTGGCTCATCAGCAAAGGCTCCAGAGACTGACCAATCTAGTGATATGGCTGGCATGGAAGACAACTCAAGAGGATGAAACAACAAATGAGCTAGCCAAAAAAAAAGGCTAGCCAGGTCATCACGAATGTTATGACAACTCACGAAATACATTTCTCTTGCAACGTAGGTAGGATATGATCAACTCCTTCGGGTTGGAAGAAGTTGTGACCACAATACAAGACCATACGTAGAATGTAAAAGTTAATGTGAAGTCCAAACGCAAATAGTGAAAGCTAACGGGTTACATCTATCGTGCGAAGCACGGAGGTACTCACCTAGTCATCTCATGTGCATTTAGCGATTGTAGAAGATTTTCCTACTCGGCTAGTGTAGCTCAACCCGTCATTTTCAGGTATAAATCAAAGAGCATGACGTGGAATGCTTGAAGTGCATATCAACCATTTTGAAAGCATGCATCATGAGTTATCTTTTCATCTTTGTAAAACTTCTTTTGTTGATAAAAATGTAATAACTTAATACTCTCATTCATGTTTTCTCATGGGAAACGGGTACATAGTTGCCGGACTTGTATTGTGAAATGTCATGGTGAGGACTTGGATGGTCAACGTATGGAATTATTGTATTGTCTTATTTGAAGAAAATGTTTATTTATTATGTTGAAAATCGAGGGCGTGACAATCTTTTCTTTTCTTAATTTGGGGATGAATCGTACACATACAAACTGTCCCATTTCCCATACTTAAATGTCATTGATTTGAGAGAGGAAGCCAACGAGTAGAACCCTCTCTCTCGCTCATAGTTTGAGTATGAATACTCACCAGTCTCTTCCTCTTCAAAATTGTCGGCGAGGACAAAAGGGCTTGAGGTTATTCACTCAATTAAAGTTTCTAATAGGATTGGATTTGACTCACTCTCCTTAGTCTTAACAGTTCATAAACGGAATCGGCGGTGGATTGGATGTTGATGGAGAAACAGTCTTTCCTATCCCGGTTAGTGTTTTTTATCGTTTAATTCTTTTTATATTCATTCCTAATTCCTTATTATGATTCAATTGATCCATTTTTGGATCTTCACCTCTTTCGATTTATATTATAATTTATAATTTTCCGAATGTTTAATCAAGTGGAGGGAGTTTACTTGTGACATATGGAGTATGACACATTCGAGATTTTTCTATGGTTGCAGTAATACGTGCAATAATTTTTTGAGTAAGTCTTCATCTATGATTTTGCGCAAAATATGTGCATGGAATTCAGGGATGAAATTGTAGAGGTTAGAGTTTGAGCTGGCTATGATTAAGCACTTATTGAGATTTTAACTGGAGTTGGTGTATCTCAAAAGCACACAAACAATAATCAATGCCTTATTAAGTCATCTTCTAGTCTAAAAGGAAAAACCCAACGAGTCATTATGCGCAATGTTGACTCCAAAAAATTATTCATTCTTTGATTTTGATTAGGGAAAATTTCAAAAAGACCCCTGGACTTTCTGACAACTTGCAAAATAACACCCGAACTTCAGCCGTCAACAAAAAGACACCCGAACTATATATTCCGTCAACAAAAAACCCCTGCCGTCCAATTCCGTCACGTTTTTAAAAGAGGATGCCTAACAGATGGACTTAACAGTGGTTTGGATGTTAGAGTTCCGTTAAGTGCCCAAAACGACGTCGTTCTGGGCGGAACTAAAAAAAAAAGTCCTCCCTCTCCCTCTTCCCGATTGAAGAAACAGAAAACAGAGAGCTTCCTCTCTCTTCAACTGTATGCTCTCTCTCTCCAATTGCCAAAAAAATTCATCAAAATCATGTGCCTTTCTGCTAATGAAAAGTGTACAGTGGCCCCAGTAGCTGTAATTTATGGCAGCATCCATTTGCTCTGTTCCACTACTACCACCGATTGGAATGACACAAATCATTTGCTCTGTTCCAAAGTTTACAGAGCACAATAATTTCTTCTCTGGAGTTGAGGCAAATTACTTGGGCCCCAAAATTAAAACCCAATTTTGGGTGTTCTCAGAACTATAGTTAGAAATTAACAAGGTTCTCGGTAGTGCTTTCAAGGAAATTTCGTAATTTCCTAGCCGATCAAAGTATGGAAACCCTCGTCTTCTTAAGTGTCAGGTGCTTATAATTTGATTTCCCTTCTCAATTGCTCTCTCAAATCTTAGATTTATTTGCCTTGGTTTTTGTGGTGGTGGGATAATGGCCAGTTGGCCACCACTGCTGCTTTTGGTTCGTCGATGGCTGTGCTGATTACTTCGGGGATGAATCGGGTTTGCCTCTTCCTCCGCCTCTTCTCCCTCCCAACAAGATGAATGCCAAAAACATGAATCGGTGAAAAACAAAAAAGAGAATGGCAGTAACAAGGCCACTGCAACAACAGTGGTCAAGACGGAATCTCGCAAGCAAGTAGTTCTGGCGTTCACAACGTTGGGCGGTGCTCTGTTTTTTGTTTTTTCAATTGGAGAGAGAGAGGGACAAGGAGGTTTTTTTTTTTTGAAGTTCCGCCGTAAACGACGTCGACGTTGTTTTTGGCACTTAACGGAACTCCAATGTCCAAACCACTGTTAAGTCCATCCGTTAGGTCTCCTCTGTTAAAAACGTGACGGAATTGGATGGCAGGGTTTTTTGGTTGACGGAATATATAGTTCGGGTGTCTTTTTGTTGACGGCTGAAGTCCGGGTGTTATTTTGCGAGTTGTCAGAAAGTCCAGGGGTCTTTGTAAAATTTTCTCTTTTGATTATGCAAAGCACAATCTTTACATGAATACATATTCCAGCTCTCAAATGATATTTCTTGCTCCTCTCTTTGGGGCCTTATACGTAAGGGCTTTGGCTGCTTAATCAACCTGTAGTGCCTGGCTTTCGTAGATATTTTCACCTATTTCTGCTCCGTTCTTTTGATTTGGGTTCCTAATCTTCTCGACACTCTTGCTTTCGATTTGGATATTCAATTGGTCTTTATGCATTTGTCAATGTTTGCAGCCAAGGCTGGCTGAGTTTTATCATACTGAAGTTCACGGTTTTATATGTGGCTTCTGGTGGCATTTTCTTTATCTGTATAATGTAACAATTATTTCTCGTTTCTTCCTCTTTGATTACTCCTCCTTTCACTATTTTGCTTTGAAGCAAATTTTATCATCCCACAAAACACCTTAAATTATTGTTTCCTTGGTTGTCCTCTTCTTATTTCCACCAATAGTTAATTGGATCATATTCATAGCTATATGGCCATAGAATTGAGTTTTGTTTCAGAAAATAAAAATCTTCAATTTCCCGGCTGACCACTATTCCTCTACTCGTTATAAAGAAGACAAAAAAAATACAATTTATAATAGACCTTCCCAATATGAATCAATCCTTACGACAACCGGAACACCAAAACCAATGAGTTCATGATTTTCGGCAAGAAAAACTTGAACCCCTCCTCTCTCAGCTTTGAAGGAGGAGTAGATATACTCTCTCTCTCTCTCTCTCTCTCTCATGCAGATATCTCTCAATGAGTGCGAAGTTAGGCCCCTGTCAGCACTGATGACCGGTTTGAAAAAATCAATCGGTCTACTGTGTTGGTATTGAAATCTGTCATCCCTATTTTGTTGAAGTTATCCACAAACACACATGCTCATTCCACATACATATGTTTGTTTTTTGGTTTATTAATTGTTTGATTCTTTTCGTGTGTTTGTTTTGCATTTGATTTTGCCATTTTTCCTCTTTTCCCTCTCTTTACTCACCTACTTCTATCTTTCTTTCACTTTCCCAGAAATCAAGGGGAAAAAAAAAGACTATGGCTGTATTTTGCTCACCTGCATCACAGAGATCATCACTACTAGATTCTTTCGTCACAAGATCTGAATTTTCAAATCAAAAGGGCATTCGAGGACCAAATCATCAAGCAAAGAGAGAAACCCATTTCTGTACTTGTGGCAGCTAGGGGGATTTGGAGTGTGGTCATGGTGGCAGTGGTTTGAATATCAGTCTTGTTTTGCGCCAAATGCATGGGGTTTCTTCCCCTTCTTGCTCACTCTCTTAATGTTCAAATATCGATTGGTTATATACGCATATATAGGTGAGTTCTATTGTTAGGGTACTGATTGATTCTTTGTTTGTTTCAATTTGTAGACCTAATGATACTCTTGGGATGGAGGTTAGTCATCTGAAGAGATATGAGACACATGGTATTTTATCATTTGTTTTTTTTTTTTTTGGGGGGGGGGGGGGTTAATTTATTTGCATCATTTGTTGTTTGGAAATGTTTCAGGTATCCCCCAAACCTCCCCTCAAACGGCAACCACCACTATGAATATATTCCTCGTTGCTAACAAATTGGGCGAAGTTTCTTGTGCTTGACCAGGGGTACGGCCCTGATGATGTCTCAGAATCTCACATCTGTGGAATTACTTATCCCAAACTCTGGTTTAGTCAAGGAAGAGGTCCCTAAGAAGGTTGATTCCAGGTGAGTTAATACACCTCTACATCACTTGGCTATTTTAAGAATTTACAGATATACCCAAAATTAGGATTTCTCACAAAAACTTAACAATAAAATTATGAACTTAATATAAAAAATAAAATGTGAGTATTAGGATTATTATATCTTCAGCGTTATATATTCTACTCTTTTTATTGCATTGTCGTATCAATATGCATTGATCAATTGTTTCCATAGTGTGAAACTGATTTTGAATACATACTTTGGTAAATTCTCAATTAAGACATGCTTCTTGGTGAGTCTATGGTTTTCATTGACAATAAATGTATTTGTCATTTGTTGAATGGTTCATGACCCCTTGCGCTTTGTGTTTAAGGTAAATATCTGCACAAAGCTTGCCCTTTTGAATCTTATGTCAGAACAATTTTTGTCTCACCTTTGGGTTTGGAAATACTAGTTGCTGATTCTACTGGTTTTAACATCAACGCAAAGTTCCTATACATCAGCTGGTTTGATTGCAATTTTAGTGGAAATGGATTAGTTATGGGTCTCAATTTTTCACAAGAAATATGAGGATTGGTGGGGCACATTTAATCCTTGTGAAGAAATATGAGGAGTGGTGGGGCACATTTAATCCTTGTGAAAGTAGTTATTTGATTGTAAGTCAGATTATGTCGTTCGTAGAGATATGTCTCAAGCACAATCCAAACCTAGGCTTGTGGTTCCCGAGTCAGTGCTAAAGAAAGAGAAGGTGATTAAGTGGGCATTAAAGAAGAATGAAGAACTTGAAGCTCTGAAAAAGAAGAATGTTGAATCAGAGCTAAGAAACATACAAAGGAGTATGACGAGAAGGTAACAGCCCTTGTGCTTTACATTTTATCAACTCTTCCAACTTTTACCATGTGTTAAAAGTCATAAGACAACCGTTTGTGATCGGTGAAATGAAATTATTGCTTTTCAATTTCCATGCATCGAAAGGAGCTCATTCAGCTAAAGCGCGAGGCTAGACTGAAGGAGGTTTTTATGTGAAGCCTGAAGCTAAGCTTTTGTTCATTGTTCCATGCCAATATCTTTCCAGCCTCCCAACTAAAGCATGAACAATCATTCATTAAATTATTTGCATTATCTTCTTAAAGTAAGATAGAAGACTTTAGGAGAAAGACTTATCGGTTGAACTCATCTGAATCATGAGTAAGAAGGAAAAACACATCGCTGTCAGATAGATCAGTGCTTGCGCCCTTGGATTGTATTCCAATATTGATTCCCCAAGCGTAGGGTTTAGGCCGGCGGTAGCATAATAACCGGAAGTCCGGGTCGAGTCCACAGAGACCAAATGCGCTGAGCGTGTTGAATGATTCGCGAGTGATCCTTAAAGCGGCAAACTTGGCTTTTGTAGTTTGGGGGTGGAATTCACTTAACTTCGTGAATGACTCGGAAGATTTAAAACCAACTAATTAAACTAAGGCAAAGTCTAGGGGTATTTAACGACCGTGACTCGGGTTAATCCATCCCCTCTTGATAACCGGCTCGGGGCATCGTTAAATGCCCCCGTTAAATGCCCCCGAACGGAAGATTTAGAGTTTAAAACCTTAATTAGAAAAAATGTGTTTGCCAAAGATTAGGGGTTTTCGGGACATTTAGCAAACATATGAGTTGACATCGCCCAAAGTATCACACGTGCCAAGTAGTCAAGCTCTTGGCTACGTGTGATCAAAGGGGATTAACAAACCCATACTTTGGTACATAAACATGAAACCCCAAATTTTCGGTAAACAAGCAATGTATGCCAAAGAAACGAGATGGATGGATTAGACCCCGAGTCATGGAGTGTTAATCACCCCATGACTTAGCCTATTTAAACTACTCACTCATTACACTAGTAAATACCCTTAAAAATTGGAAGAAAACTAAAAACATGATTAATAAGCTTGAAAATTGATTTTTAATGAAGATCTTAAGTATACCTACAACATTAATGCTTGAGAAGTTAACAAACAACACTTAAAAACAAGGGTTTTCAAAGGAAATAGCTAGAACAACACATAAACTAAATACTTGATGAAAATGTAAATAAACTAGATATATTGAGAGAGCTAAACAAGAGTAACAAGATTAATAAACGACAAACTTACGTGAGGTTAACGGTTACACGGGAATTCTAGAGAGATAAAGCTCCAAAAGTCCTCCAATGGAGGAGAGGGGAGAGCAAAAAAACTAAGAAAGAAATAAAAGAAGAAGTGGGTGGGAAGGAGAGAGGAGAGAGCCAATATAGTCTCTCTCACACAAAAATATCCTAAAAGCATTAAAGGTGAAAGTTTCCATAAGTGGAAAGTCCAACAAGTGGGCTACATTAATTCCCCGAACTGCTGGGTATCGATACCAAGTTTGGGGGTATCGATACCTAGCTGCAAAGTGCTACCCGTAAGGCCTGGGTATCGATACCAAGTTTGGGGGTATCGATACCAAGTTTGGGGTATCGATACCCACGGTTCTGTCCAGCTTTGTTCTTTAGCGGTATTGATACTATCAATACTAGTATCAATACCTAGATCAATACTAAGGCGTTTGAGCTTGCCTCTTCTTTCTTCACCATCCATTGGCCTTGTGTGCTACCGGGCATCTTCCAAAACACTTCCGAACATCGTGCGAGCTTCGGGAAGGGGAGCACTTGGTCTCGTGAGTCTTCGTTCACTCCCGGATTCCACCGGGAGTCTTTGTGAGTCTTGGACACGCCGTTAGTCTTCCGGCTTGATCTTGTGATCTTTGGTCTTCTTGATCCTTAGCCAAATCTTCACTCCTTGGCTCTTGGATTCTTGGGAGGTGTCCCAAAGCGCTTCAAATGCGCCTTATGCCGCGGTTTTACCTGAAACTTCCAAAAATACACTTCGCGCAACATCATACGTATAAGGCATTAAAATGTGCGTGTGTGTGAACAAAAAGAGCTAGATAAGCCCGGATATATACAATATTGGGGGCTTATCAATCAGAGTCAAGTCATATAGGAGCACTGTATCCCCTCAACAAAGATAGAATTGGTAGCTCAAAGATATCTGAGAAGACAAATTCTTCTTTCTGTTCACCACCAACATGAAGTTCAATATTACAAAATATAAGATGAGTAAAGAAGCATTGGTATTCATGTTCTGAAACTTGGAGCGACCTTCCGAAACAACATTCTAGCTTAACTTCGTCTTCATCCAACTTGATTCCTAAGAATGCAAGAGTGATTGCACTAACTTTTGCTAAACCCTTAAGAGGGAAAAAAATCACTCCACTGAGAGTATCCTTTATCAAATTCTTGAAGCCTTGAAAGAAGGGGAGATTCCATCTACTGGAAGATTGTTTAGAGCTAAAAGATTTGGGAGATGCTTAGTTGTCTGCTAGGCTTAGTGAAGTTTGTCTTGTTTGCATTGTGATGCTGCTGGTTTCTAAGTCTTTGACGGTGTGTAGTTATCTATTTCTACTGCTGCTGACCTCAATTCCCCTGAACTTGTGTGTTTCTTCATTTTGTCATTCAGATGCCTAGGCCTTCCTCTTGTCATCATTTTGCTCTTGGCAGACATCCAACCAAAATTTCATAGGTTCCAATACAACACCAATCATTTTCCTTTTTCTCTTTTTTTTCCCCTTACCATAATTATGAGAGCAACATCAAAATCAATGAGCATGCAGTCACGTGCAACGCGCGTGGCCTAAAACTAGTCTATACATAAAAAGAGAGAAGAGGGGGCAGATTTACGGGCAGTTTCGTCTACCACTTTCTTCTTCTTAGCCAAGAGCGGGCCGCGGGCAGATATTTTCCCTTCTTTTCCTTATTTTCCGGTAAAGCGTCATCCTTCAAATACTGTTGCAACGGTGGGAGTGTCCTCGGCGTACTGTTGCAACAGCGAGGTATAAAAGGGTTGTTGCTTTGAGAAGAGGTGTCCTCTCTCTCTCTCTCTCTCTCTCTCTTTCCCCGAAGGTTTTCTGTACGTTACCTCTCTCTCGGTGTTGCGTTCCTCTCAATCGGCATAGGTTCCATGCAGAAAACCTCTCGCTCTCAGCCCTCCCTCGATTTCTTCTCTGCCATCATCTCTAGGGCTTCTCTACCCATAACCACCATAACACCGCCTCTCAATAAGTATCTATGGTTTGGGGTAAGTTCGACCATCATCAGGCTTGTCTTGTAGTTTTCATTTTTCTTAATTTTTGATGTACCCACAATTTTTGAAATCAATATAATAAGGTAAATAGTCTTTCTATTAGGATTTCTACGATTTCTCACTTATTGCATCGGTTGAAGCAAAGATTATTGTTCGAAGAAGGGTTCCCCAGGTTTGTTTGATTTTTTCTTTAGTTTCTGCCCAAATCCAATACTATGGTTTTAGCATTCCATATTCATTGACAACTGTACATGCTGTGAATTTGACATGACAATGAGTTCTCCCAACCTTGTGAAAGGTAATAATTTAGGTGCTTATGCAGATTTTGCCATTTAGAGGGTTTGGATTTACATTTTCGGTGTTTCTATTTTGATTGTTGTAGGAATATTGGGGCTTCTATTTTTCTTGATGTTTCTTGCTTATTTTTTCTCTGATGAAAAAATATACCATCTTACAATTCCTACTTCGACTAACACCATGTTTTGGAAGTAGGCTGATACGAACTATTAACACAATTTAATGTCAAAACAACCATAACTTTTTTACCACCCCATCTTCAGATTTAGGCGAAATTTGTCTGTCTCCGTCCGCAAAAAAACCTGAGAGGACAAAGGGTAATCCTTCAATTTCATTATGAATCAATGGACAGGTATTTTAAGCATTGCAACTCTCTATACTTTTACCCGCAGCCTGCTTCAAGGAAGAGTTGTTGATTTCTTCCCAGACCCATCCATGCATCTTCATATGACCAATTCAATGATTGCATCTGAGGAAAGGTGAAAGAATGGAGATGGGAAGGCTCTGTCGTGGCCCGATGTAGCGGTAGAGGTCATTTGTTGTCAGTAGTTAGGTGCTGAGCTGTTTTGGCTTCTTAATCCTAAAATAAGCAGGAGAAAAAATTTGATGGGATCATCAATGAACAACTGCTACTAGAGTGGGCCGGTAGGTTTTCTTAGGCTGATTTCAGTGGTATGTTTGTCTATGTGACGCATTTACAGGTAGGGGTTGGTAAAAATTTACTTTGGCTTGTTTTTCCCCCTTCTTTACTTCTGCACATGTATATATATATATACCGTGAGGTTCTAATCCGGGATCCCGGATTAGAGCATTTGGGGTGTTTTTTTTGTGTTGCAAATTGTTTTGGGAAAATCCGAGCTGTCCAATGTGTTCAAAAGGTGTTTTCCAAGGTCCACGCGGGAAATCTTAAAAAAAAATACCGGGAAGGGCTTGATCCAAGCAATTTTTCGCAAAAACTGTATATTTACAGTTTTGTGAAAAACTGCTTGGATCAAGCCCTTCCCGATATTTTTTTTTGAAGATTTTTCGCGTGGACCCTTGAAAACACCTTCTGAACACATTGGACGGCTCGGATCGTCAAAAAAATGCTCGGATCATGGAGGTCCGGAGGTCCGGATCCCGGATTAGAACCGCGTCCTATATATATATATATATGTATATATATGTGTATATATATGGCGAGCGGAAGGATTTTCCGGTTCGCTATGTTCTATTTGGTGGGCCGGTGCTACAGCTTGCATTCCTGGCGTTAGCTTTTCTTTTTTCGCCTCTGCTATTGTATTTTTGTGATCCTCTTTGGGTAACTTTTCGCTTTCTTCCTGGCCTAGGTGCATGTTCTACTCAGAGATCAAGGGATGTTGGTTGCTATAGTAAGAATGGCTTGATCCATTCTGTCTATTCTTTGGGTTTTACTTTGGGCGATTATTTAGAGCTTTGGCATTGGTTTAGGGTTTCGTGTGATTATAATCGATGGATTCTCATGGATTTGCCTAAGCTATCTCTTTGTGTTACAGTTTGGTTTCTCAAAATTAGATGGGCATGGGTTCGCCGAGAACTTTTTATTACTAGAATACTGAAACCAAACTCAGTTAAATGAGAATCCATCGATTGATTCCTGGAGTTTTCTAACTATTTTTTCAAGTAAATTGGGAACAAAATATTAAGGCCAGGTTATGTATTAATATCCAATTGTGAGGATTGACCAAAAACTTCAGTTCTGATTTCCAGTTGAGTAACTTATAGTGTTAGAGTCGGTTCGTTTGCATCTCAGTTGGCTTGCACCTCCATTGGCTAATTATTGTAAACAATGGTATCGTTTCTTGGATGCGAATTTGTTTCAGGTCAGTGCAAACGCCGACATAAATGGGTTTATTTCGATAGCGGCAACGGTGTTAGAAGGAAGTTAGTCCAATGGTAATAGTGAATTTCTTTCGAGCATTAACGGGCAAGCAATACGTGCAACGCACGTGTCGCTACGCCTAGTACTTTGTAGGGCTGTGCTACAATTTTTAAGGTTTAGGGTGATACTTTCGTTCTACTCCAAATGGTCAACTACCATTGTTGTGGCTAATGGGTTTTTTAGGTTGCTACTTGTAGCTTAAGCCATCTTTCTTTTTGGTTGTGTCACTTGTGCTCCCATTGTTTCTCTGTTTGAGTCTAGATTTTCTTGCCTGATTGACGTGGGTGGGGGTTTTGGGTTTATAGTCACGAGTCGCTGGTGATAATCTATGTTGAAAACGATATTTATGAAGTCAAAACCGTAAAGGGCAGGGTTAAGAGTCAAATTTAGAAATTCCTCCTGCAAGCTTACCTATTTTGAACCATTGAGCCTTCGAGTGGAGTCATTATCATACTTGTGTATGTCCTAATATATGTGTTGCATCACTAGTGAACCTTAAATAGTTAAGCACTGACAGTAAAGGATGGTAACTAAAAGTGATGTGTGCCCTTGATGGGTTCCCTTTAGCTTATGTGATGGGCTTGCCGGCTAGACCTTGCAGGTATGAATGAGGCAAACCTCATAATGATACTTATGTCTGGTGTGTGGGTGAGCTATGAAGTTTCCATGAAATTAGCTAACTGAAGGAGTGTTGACTTAAAATACAGTTCTCTATTTGATTTCCATATGTTAGAGCTTGTCCCACATTGGTTAATTATAACCTCCGAGTCTAGTATATGAGCCTGGACAGCCTCTCCACTCATTGCCAATTGGTTTTGAGTTGGATGCTTTAACATGGTATCAGAGCTAGATTTTCGGAGGCTTTTCCCTTTTGTTTGTGTCATAGTTGCACTTTGTTTCGTTGTGATCCGTATGTTCATCCTCTGTTGACCTCTCCACGTGCGAGTTAGGGGTCGCACGTACGGGGGAGTGTTGGAATTTATCCCACATCGGTTAATTATCACCTCGAAACCTAGTATATGAGCCTGGGCGGCCTCTCCACTTATTGCGAATTGGTTTTGAGTTGGATGCTTTAACATGGTATCAGAGCTAGGCCTTGGAGGATTTTGGACAAAGACTCCCTTGGTTATTGCCCCGTTGTTTGTGCCATAAGTGCACCTTGTTTGTGATTCCAATGTTTAACTCTCCACGTGCGGGTCAGGGGTCGCACGTGTGGGGGAGTGTTAGAGCTTGTCCCACATTGGTTAATTATAACCTCCGAGTCTAGTATATGAGCCTGGGCAGCCTCTCCACTCATTGCCAATTGGTTTTGAGTTGGATGCTTTAACACCATATTTGATCATCTTCACATTTGTCTATTTAATCTTTGCTCTACGAAATCTTGGTTCTACTATTAATTGTATTTCCGATTTCCCTCTTTTTATCTATGATACTAATCATGATTACCTACCTTTTCTGATATTCGTTTCAGGATCCCAGTGTGGTAGTATTAGATGTTGCTTTCTCAGCTCAAGCTTACTTAAGATGCGGAACAAGGACTCTTCATTTGCTGGGAGTAGAACATTGCTCTCTGCATTCTTTTCTATTCAAGCCTGAACTATATTTCAGTGTTGATTTTAGCTTCCATTTCTGTTGTGTAACGATTATGACTATGTAAGTTGCTTTTCCATGACAGGTCTAGAGTCTGGCCAACTTTGTTTTGGCAAAATAAAAAATCTGGAGTTGAGGGGCTCGATGAACTAAAAGGTATTACTCTCTTTTATCTTTTTCGTGCCTCAGCACAATTCTAGTTCTTCGCCAGAGTTATCATTTAGTCACTTTTCCTTACAGCATTACGACTACTGGGTGAAGAACAAAAAAGCTGACTGAAAAAAAGAGAAAATATACACTTCCTCCATTTCGTTGTTATTTTTCCTTTGCTTCCACTTAGATTTTCTTTCTTTTTTGAAGTTCTTCCCTTTCAATTGAATAATAAATGCTTTTTCCAGTGAACACTATCAGTTGAGGTCAAGGTATAGAACTAATTTTAAGATTGAATTGGGTGGTGCCCAAAAGATGGATATGCGTCTTAGCTTTTGATGTACCGAAGGAATCAAAGGTGAGTCCGTTTAATTTCTTGTGAAATTTCTCCCCCCTTTAGAAAGAACTTGAGAATATCTGTTTGATTGCAAGTTTGTGCTTGTGCTTGTTCAAATTTTCTCCTTCATGATAGCACGTATCTGGTTATTTCTTTCTTCGATACATTAATACAAACATACTTAAACAGGCCATTTTTGGATTGGCATAGCATTTATTTATTTATATGTTTCTCTTTGTTTTTCTTGAGGAGATATGTGAAACGATTCTTGAGGAGATATGTGAAACGATTCATTGACCAAAAAATCTGAAGGTTAAGGTCATTGATGAGGAATTTTGATGTGTCATGGTTTCATGTGTCCGTGACACATCAAAGAGAATCATATCTCATGGGTATATTGAAATGAAGGCTGCAATCCGTTTGAGACCATGGGC
Source organism: Vaccinium vitis-idaea (assembly GCA_963854785.1). Taxonomy (NCBI): domain Eukaryota; kingdom Viridiplantae; phylum Streptophyta; class Magnoliopsida; order Ericales; family Ericaceae; genus Vaccinium; species Vaccinium vitis-idaea. Next base: position 20,869,171 of record OY978219.1, read on the forward strand.
AGAATGCTATTCAAACTTTGTTACGTGGTGGGCATAAATTAAGACCCAACTGTGGGTTCATGATAAGTTGTAAAGCAACGATCTTTTAGAATCTTTTGTAGTTGCATTATGAAATGAACTATTTGTCTACTTGACTCTTTATATGTGTCAATGTTAGTGAAATCTATTGGCTCTTCATATGCATTTTCTTGGTTGTGATATGTGTACTAATGAGATGCCCTATAGCTAAATTGTGTCCCGTTCCTGTTTCTGTGTTTTTTTTATTGTTGTCAAACCTTGTAATTTGGTTTGAAGAACCTTTCTAGATATGAAGTTTATTTTTGAAGGTCAACAGGGAATCGTCACACTAATGTAAGTTATTAGCTTTCTTGGCATGATTTTCTCGCAATGCTTATATAACAATTCTAAATAGTAATGGAGCATGCACTCTCCCAGATAATAATTCTTAAATTCTATTTTTTGGATAACAATTCCGCCTCAACATTTTCTGCCAAGCTAAGTGTATTATCATCTTTGACTATGATAAAATTCTGGAAAACCATGACCCATTTAGATATAGTTTCGTTTGAAGCTTATCTACTGCCACACGCCTTACAGGGGTAAATGTGTGATATCTGCATAGAAATGGGTGAGACCAAGCTCGCAAGTAGCCCAGGTCCGGCATCAACATGGACCACCATCACGACATCACCTGTCTCCACGATTTTGTGGTTAAAATTTGGAGTTTCCAATTGGAAAACAGGAAGATGAGAAGGTTGAATGTCATCGGATGCCTATTCCGCCGAGTTCACCTCCTAGCCCTTTAACTTTGCACACTACAAGAACTTGTATTAATGAGAGCACTGGCTAATCTACACTACTCTTAAAAGTCTGAACTATTTGTCGACATTTCATATTACCCAAACTACCCTTGCACTTTTCCCTACACCCAATCTCTGCAAGCCTCAAAGGAAACGATCTAGAAACGATGCCTCCAAAATTACTCCTACATTACAACAGAACAGAGAACATTAGATTGGCACAACAGAACGGTAATACTCTGTTGGACTATCTCTATCTCTCTCTTGGCAAAGGGTAGACGGTGGCAACCTCGTAATCCTAATCCCAAAATAATTTGGGTGCCTTTCTTGGATTCTCCAGTGGCATCTTTGAGGTTATTTGACAGAGCAATTACAACTTGGGAAGGGATTCAATCCTTGTTCTGTTTGTTGGTTGAACTCTTTGTCAATAGCTTCAACATGCTTTATTTGCCAGTTTTAATGTGTTGTTAGCATTTATTTAGGTTCTGGTCGGTGGTGACTTCGATTTCGACGACGAGGTTCGTATGGTTTTATTTCAGATCTACTGCAAATGACATTTGTTGAATTTGTTAATCTTGGGGGCCAGAATTTTCTAATAGTGGGTCCTTCGGTCATTTTGAAGAGCAGACAAGAGAGAAGATAGTCTTTTTCCCAGGGGTAAGAAATGCTAATTTCTCAAGCTCTCTCTTTTTGTGTTTTGGTAGCTTTTGTGTTCCAAAATACCAATCTAGAGGATTCTCCTGTAAAGTATTCTTGGCTATTTTCCTACTCTTTTTTTCCGCCTTTTCGAGAGTGGGAAATATACAAAACAAGAGCCTAATAACCTCCTAGACGTAGTAGCAATTGTAGCTTATTTCTGAAGTTTTGAGTAATTGGAGTCCTTAATAGGTCATTGCTTGTTGAAGTACGGATTCTTATAGTTGCTTCGGACATTTCCAGGTTTGATGGGTTGGGTTTTCTTGCTTTTGCAAAAGCATACTCTTTAAAGCATAGTGAAGGTACTTTCCATTTAAGATTCTAAGACATGTTCGGTTTTTGGATGTTTAAGGTTCAAAGATCTTATTGTTTAGTTTGTATAACAAATAGCTATAATCCAATTTTTTTCTGCGACTAATGGAAAATGAAGCTCCATTTGTCGTAATTCTACACAGTAAGGGAAAGAATTTTCTACGGGAAATGGCGGTATTTAATCTTCTTGTAAGGATCTGTTTGGGAACATGTCTACACAATAGTCGAGAGCTTTTCCCATTTGGTTCATATCTGATGTAGTTGTATGGATAAGCAAGTTGAAGCCAAAAAATATGATCGCATATATCTTGGTACTTGATTTGCATACACCTGAAATTGATATTCACAATATATATATATATTTTTTTTCAGAAAGCTTTTACATTTACAAATTTAACCAAAGAGATAAAAAAGGGAGTGGGAATGTAAAATTAATGTTAGACAATGCACCTTTATTGTTTTTAAAATAAAATTTAAATTTAAATTGATCCTGGCTATAGATGCATTTTGTCAAGGGGAGGCTGAATTACATCATGTCAATGCCAAACATAATTATGTCAACTTTGATGAAACGCACACAAGATGGTTTCCTTCTTTGGTGTTGCTGTGTTGCTCTTCCCAAAGTTTTGTCTTCACTCGCTATTTATAGGCTAGGCTAGATTAAAATATGGTTAATCAGTTATTAGTAAGTAAAATTAGGTGTGAGAGAGAGACAAACCATAAGGGTTTCCTTCTCTTTTTTTGCCTTCCAACTGAGAGAAAACTTGAATCTGGGTAACCTGTTTGGGATTCTTTTGGTTGAAGTATCATATACTGCGCTCTTTGTTCCTATAAATTTGGAAGTGCACATGTTTATTTAGTGAACATTTTGTTAGTATGAAATTTTTCTTTACTTTTCAGGTTTCTATGTGCCCATGTAGGTTCAGTTTAAAAATGTTCATAGTGGTATGTGATGAGCAAGAAACAAACCAAAGGTCAGAGATTGCCTCATTGTATTTTAATAGCAATGTGGCTGTGTTAGAGGCTCTGAGTTATGTTACGTAAGGGAAAAAACCTAAGATTACATGCGCGCATGCCCCAAGCAGCTACAGCTAATCTGGCTGTGACTAGCTTAGAAGTTTGCAGATTTCTTTTCATTACATACATGTATTAGCAATAGCATGTGTGTGGAGGCAAATGATTTGGTGTCATGATGAGGTGTATTTTTTATAGGTCCTTCGTTGCCTCAAGCAGCTGAGAAGCCACTACTGGCATGGCACCAACTGCGAGTGAAATTCACCCATCCACACACACATGATGAGAAAACTGTCAACAAAAACGGGACACGATGGGAACAGTATGGAAAGGCAGCCCTGATGCAAACCAAATCAAAGGATAGATTAATAAGAGAGAGAAAATCCCAAATTGGGATACTAGGAGCGAAAGCTCTCAATATTCTTTAATCAATATATCAAAACTACCAAAATGAAAGAGACACACCTATTTATAGACCCACTAATACTAATGACACAAAATGACACTAGTACCCTCAAACCTACTGCATCACACTCTCCCTCTAAAGAAATTAACTTGTTCTCAAGTTGGACAACAAAACCCAAAATAACTAAATAACGATAACATAAAAGTGTGCAGCTTTTGAATTAGGCATCTAGCTGCATTTCTTGATCAATGTCACCATTGTGCCACAACCTGTCTTCAACATAAGCCTCCGTTTGTGTACATCCACCGCATCCATACTTGTGTGCAAATAGACCACCCACTTGGCATGCCTCTTATGGATCAACGCCCACTAGACATTTGCAATGACACTTGGCTCCAAAACATCGCTAAAGTCTTCAACTATATCTAGACAAACAAACAATTATTTTTATACCTTAGCTCCACTTACATTTGTTTGTCTAACTAAATAAGCTATGCTCTATGCCTTTTTCATCTTTTATTTTTCTTGGGAATTAGTCTAATATTAAGATCTTTGGCGCTAGCCCTATGTAAGTCATGGTACTTGCAAATCTCGGTGACAGATAAATACGTGCGATAGTTTTTATTGTGATTATTTCACTCCAAACAAACCTTACAAACCCGCGTTGTGGACTGAGACTTGGACTAGCTGGTAAGTAGAAAAGAAAAGGTCTTTCTTAAACCTTCTCTGTTTAGATTACATATTTATTTGCTCTATGGTCAATTTACAAGGTTTATGGAATTTGGTGGGCCAATTCAGCAGCAACCGATGGAAGATTTAGCATTTGCAGTTGCCCGCTTCATTCAAAGGGAGGCTTTTGTGAATTACTAAAGGTTTACTGTCAATCCCATGCTATTGCATTAAAACGGCATAGTATCTTTTTTTTGAAAAGAAAGGAGTTAAACGGGGACTAACTTTCTTTATTTGCTATGAAAACATATCAGGAAAATGATCCTTAAAAATCTAATTCTGCTGATATGGTGAGATATTTACCCAACTTTATTATGCAACATTGTGATCTTATTGTTTTTTAATAGTATCAGGGAAGGACCAACTTTGGAAGAACAACAGGAGGCCCCTTTCGTCACTACCATATACAGACAGTTGCGAGGGTTGGATTTAATGACATTTACTATGACCTCCCGGCTTGGTCCATCAGCATTCTTCCGGATTGCAAAAATGTCATCTTCAACACTGCCAAGGTAATTCGGAACGACACCAACTTCGAATTTAAGATGTAGCTCTTACAGGAAATCACTCTTCAGAATATTTCCTGATCTCATATGAGGCCAGCCTTATATTTCCGTACTTCAATTGGAGCATGGCCTCATCAGCACCTCAATCATATATCCTGTGTTCGCCACATCAATGGACTATCTTTTTCCAGTCTTGCAGTTTGGAAGCTAACTGATTTAAGACCAATGGCCAAGATAAATATTTCTTGGATAATTTTTGTATACCAAAGTTTTACAAGAGTATGAGACTATCCTTCCGCCCTCGCAGGTTGGAGTTCAAACATCCAAGACTGAGATGTTGCCTACTAACACTAAGCTTCTCTCTTGGGAAACATTCAACGAAGACTTGTCTTCAGCTTATGAGGGTATGGAGATTACAACACTTTGACTATTGGACCAACTAAATGTCACCAAAGATATCAGTGACTACCTCTGGTACGCGACTAGGTGAGATTGAATGGAAATGAATTTATGGTATTTTAGAAGATTTACATAACTTGTATTGGTGTTCAGCTCTCTGATTAGATGAACTATCCAGTGTTGGTATTAGTCCATCTGTATCATATCTGCATCGAGGCTAGCATCTCACCCTAACTGTGCAGGCAGCTGGTAATGCATTGCACGTTTTTACAAACGGACACCTATAAGGTGAATTGCTGAATTCTGTATCTTTAAGTGCGCACTAAACTAAATCCAGCCAGCAATCCCGTAGTATCAAAAGAGTCGTATATTGTCTCCATGTGTTTCTCCGTGCTAGGATATCCCTATCTAGATTAATGCCTCAGGAAAGGTTGTCTGAAAGCATGTCGCTACTTTTATTTGTATCCAACTTCTTTTTGCAGCATCAATATTTCATCAGTCAAATAAAGTGAGTTAAGCGCTTAAGGTGTTATTATCCCAACTTTCAACTAATATTTGGTTTTGGTTGTATTAAACAGCTGAACTAGAACTATGTTATCATCCGACCATCTTTTGATGCCTGCCAATGTAAACACAGTCGCAAGCCTTTTGGCGTGATCAATCAACACTCCTGGAAATTTTAGTTTTTATGACCTTCCAAATAGATGTTATTTTTTTGATTTTTATATATTTGGATGTTGGCTTAGGGTTCTCTTCCATAGGATAATGTAATCCATTCTTCAAACGCTTACAGAAGATGAAATGCTTTGCCCGTTGGAAGGTTAGTTTCTCCTCAACATTCTGAACATTTTGTTACATGATCTGATGTGGAAGCTAATTAATTTCCTTTTTTTATTTTTTTTCTTTTTTTATGGTTTCTAAGGAACAATTTGTTTTAGTAGAAAAAAGTGTCATCTGTTCACACAATAGAATAGTTGAGGGCACAGGACTCTACAGAATTTGGTATATACAGATGCTAACAAAGAACTACTGGTATCTGATTTTAAGCTCACAATACTCTCTAAATGTATGGTACTGATATATGCTTGAGGTATAACAATATAGTGTTAAAAAATGTTCCCAAAAAGAAAAAAAGGTAGTGTTAAAAGAGGTCATGTGACGAAGCCTTGCTAACAAGTAATAGTTACGATCAAAATTTTAGAACAGGTTTTTGGAAGGGAGCCTATAATTAGTGAAAGGGACACTGAAGAAGATGTTCAAGTTTTTTGTGTTTTTTTTTTCCGTGAATTTTCAGAACATTGGGTGTTGAGAAATAGGCCAAACCAACAAACACAAAATGCACGAAGAACAATAAAGAAAAATAAATAAAGAGTGCTAAGACACATATTATTATGTGGTTCTGCACAAAATATTCACCCAAAACGAATAAAAGTTCGTAACATATGAAAAATTTAGAAGAACATAATCCAATAGTACAGCTCCTAGAAAATGGTGCGAAATAAGAAGAGAAGCAAAAGAAAGTCTCTTTTTCCTGTGGCTTTGTTTCGTTTTAGCATAGAATGGTGTTTTATTATGAGGGTTCTGGATTAAGAAGTGCTTATAACTCTTAATTCCTTCATTACATATATGTATGTCCTCAATGGAGTGGATTTTAGTTGAGACCATGGGAATTAAATTGAGCAGGTTTCAAATTCAGCCATGAAATTTAACGGTCCTGAAGATGCATCTGAAATGCTGGATATGTCCAATCCAGTTTCTAAATTTAAACATGAATATGGCATATGATTTAAGTTTGTTTTTTGCTTTCTAAGTTCCCATATTGACATGGTGCATTTTGAGTTAATAACTCTTTTTTGTTTACTAGGAAATTTCAGCTTTGATCCTTTTAAGGAAAAAGATCAAACCATTTGTGGGGTAAAAAACAGTCATACAGGTAAATAAATTGTTTTCCTTTTATAATTATATATGATGCAAACGTTTAACTGTTAGGAGATGATTTTACATGGTTTCTTGGAACATACCAAGGAGAGTAAATAGCTTTTGCAATATAACTATATATGTACTCATGTGTTCATTGATTTTCGAAATATATTGTTTAGCCAGTCGTTTGGAACTGTTTGATATGGATAAAGTTTTTGGCAATGATGCACGGAAACGGAAACGGACACGGGGACACGGCAATTAAAAAAAAAGGGGGACACGGACACGGACACGGAAACGGAAACGGACACGGGGACACGGCAATTAAAAAAAAATGGGGACACGGACACGGCAGGGGACATGCCACGTGTATATTTATTTATTTATTTAATTATACTCCCCCCTTTTCCTCACCCCCGGCATTGGGTACGCTACTTGCACCCGTTGAGGAAGACATTTTACTGATGGGCACAAAAAAAATTGAAAAGTATTAATAAACAACAAGTTACTGTACTGAATCTACTGATGTTAACCCAAATTCATCCTACCAGTACCAATAATTAAAACAAAAGGGCTGATTCATTTTAATGGGTTCTACAGTACCATATCAGTGGACACAAACATTTCATGGGTTCTACAGTACCATATCAGTGCACTGATGTCATGAAAAAAAAAAAAAAAAAAAGGCAGTCAGCAGACGAGAACAGAGGGGGGGAGAGAGAGAGAGAGAGAGAGAGAGAGAGAGAGAGAGAGAGAGAGAGAGGCATACCTGATGGACCAATTTTGGTCGACTGTGCATCTAGCAAGCTCTGATCGATTTAGGGTTCACCAGTAGCAATTTTGGTCGACTGATGAGGATAAGAAGTATATATAGATTGACTAAATTACACTTTTTACCTTAAGTTTTTGATTAATTCAAATTTACCCCAGAAATTTTTAATAATTTTCAATTTCACCCCTGCCGTGTCCCCCTCATAAAATTGAACGCAGCCCTGTCCCATGCCACGTGGCGTGTCAGGACACGTTTCCAGCCGTGTCCCCGTGTCGGGACACTGCGATATGGGGTCCTGGAGGTGTCGGTGCTTCGTAGGTTTTGGTGTCTCTTTAATTGTTTGGGTCTTAGACTTTGTAAACCTTTCCTCCTCTGCCTATTCATATGCATGCAACCAAAAAACTCTAAACACTTTCAGACGCAAGAACACACATCGATGGCCAACACAATCAGAAAGAATATTACATATGCTATTACATATATCCTGTTACATACCAACATATTGTGACAGAATAAATAATTAAAAACAGTGTACGAACAACCAAAGCTAACAGGTTACACCGATCTTGCGCAGCACGAGAGGTTTCACCTAGTGAAAGATGTGTATTATATCTAAAAAATACTACTTGTCAATTTATTTGACTTGTCCCAAAACTCTAGGCGTTCATGACTTGATTGTTATACACATGTATTTGAGGTTGAGAGCTCTACAGCGGATTTCCTACACACATTACTTCTATGAAGCTACCATTGGAGCTGGTCTTCCAATTATTAGCACATTACAAGGTCTTCTTCAAACTGGGGATGAAATACTGTGGATTGACGGCATTTTCAGGTCAATCATCCTGACTTTATCTACTGCTAAAACTAATATATTGTTGATATAAATTTTCAGTTAGGCTCTCCAAGTGTATAATTATCCTTGCTGTCATACATGCTGTTCATAATTTACATCAACTTCTCTTAACCCAAGAAATGTTGATACGATGGGACTCGCAGTTACATTTTCAACAAGTTTATATGGACGCAAGCTTTCAGTGAGTTAGTGGTGGAGGCAAAAAAGGCCGGTTATACTGAATCCGATCCTAGGGATGATTTATCTGGCATAGATGTTGCTAGAAAGGTAATAGGAGCTAACCTTCTTTGGTGGATGCACTAATAACTCTTCACAAGTTCCTTCGTGTGAGATCAGGAGTAAGGACCAATACCATTTGTATTGACATGATATAAGAATGATCTTTACCAATAGAAAAAGCAGTTGTGAGCTAGCTTATCTCACTCAAATGGTCATCAAGATAGTTAAAAAAGGAATAAGAGAAAACTGGTGACTGTCTACGTACTTTCAATCTGATCAATCGAGAGAGACATATAGTTCTATTTTGTTGGGGCAAGTGAGATATGTTCATAGAAATAAAAGAGTTTTGATATTTCAGGTTATAATTCTTGCCAGAAAATCTGGTCTAAAGCTAGAACTTTTTGTATCCCTGTAGACACTAAAATTTTGGCATTGCCTTCAAATTCTTGTGCAAGAGCCATTAAGAGTATTTACCCAAAAAAAGAGCCATTAAGAGTAAGTTACTATTTATTTCCAATACTATACTTCTTGTCAAGATGGTTTGTCTCTGATTTCATGTTCTGATAATTTGTTTCAGGTTTGGGCATCAACTGAGGAATCTCCAACAACTGCCGCAGTATGACCACGACATGGCTAAAGAATGTCAGGATGCAGAAGATGAAGGGCAAGTATTCTGAGACACTATTTCTATATTAACTAAATTATCCAAAGCTTTTGCATTCTAATTCACAAATTAACTCTCGGATATTATAACGCATACTCTAAAAAACAAATGGTGAAAAAACCAATGAAACTCGTCCTTTGTTTGCTTACTTGAGATGTGACCAAACAAGCTTCTGATTCATTGAGCTAAAAAGCAGGCATCACATAAGAATTAGTTATGACAATGCCCCTTATAGTAGTTTAACTATAATAGCTCACTGAGTCCTTTACCCAATTCAACATTTTGAATTTCCATTAGGAAGTAGTAGTTTTTCTTAAAAAAGTATTTTGTTGCTCTTCTCACGAGTTTGTGATATTTGAAGGTGCTGAGATACGTTGGGGTGGTGGATGTTGTGAATCAAAAAGGGGGGGAGTAGAATTGGGAACATACAAGAAAGATCACCCATTTTGCAGATTTTAGAGTCCGAAAACATCATTATATTCACCACTGAAAGGTGCATGCAACAGCCTCTGATAGTCCACGGGCCAGGTGCTGGTGTTCAAGTCACGGCCGGTGGGATTTTCAGTGACAATGATATGGCTTGCCTCGTATCTCGGTGCCCCATGATAATAGCATTGTTCCCTAGGCAGTACCAATTTGGTAGAGTATCTCACTTGTTGTTCCAAGCCGCAGGTCTCACTCATGTTTAAGTCCATCGGCGTTTAGCTTTACTACTCATTATCCTTTTCAAATATTATCACCTTTCTTACTGATGCCTGGCGAGGGAAAAAAAATAGGTTTAAATGAAGTAGATGAGATGTTTCCAACTTTTCCTATTAGGAATCAGCTTTTCATTTCTTTCCAATCTCAGATAGTCCCTTGGTGCATAACAAATAGCATCTCTCTTTGGTGGTTTCCAGGAATTCATTGTCATTCTCATTGTGATAGGATCTGCCAATTAACATAACGTAGCATATTCTTCAATCACTTTGGATACCTTGTACATTACCTTAGCAAGGTACCAAGTGACTGAGCCTACCTTACAACTTGTAGTGGAAATGTCTGGGGGGCTGGATAAGTTCGCAGGTTTGGTGTGATGAAGCTATTTACCAGTTATGCTGCTTAACTTGGCTCCCTGTAGTTTGCACTTTTGGATTGTTAGAATATTATTTGGCATGTGTTTAAGATTATTGTCTTAGTCGATTTTGTTTATACTTTCACGGATTGGACGGCCAACCTCACTCCTCTGGTTTTCCGGGTTGTATTGGTTGGTTAACAATGGTTGGCAAGTTGTTGATGGATGAAGATGTATTTGTTTTTTGGATAATTTAGCGTGAAATTAAAAGGGGTTAAGCGAATGTACAGCCTACAAGAGGTATACCCAGGGAGGACAAAACAAAAAATAAAGAAAAGAAAGAAAAATTGCGAGCTCGCCGGCACAACCCGACGGGGTGGGGAAATTGGTGGTCCTAGCACAACCCGCTAGGATAGGAATAATGGGCACAAAGGCCAACTTTACGTTTCCATAATACAAAAATAGCGCGACATATGTTGGTTTTCGGGCACAAAGGCCACCATTTGATTTTTTGGGCGTCCACTGTCCAACTTTCCATTAATCTCAAGGCTGCACTGAGGATAACTTTGTGGTACAATTGGATTCTAGCCTTTCCCCAATAACCTTTGCGTGTAATGGTCCAGCAAAGGACCATTATTGTATGATACTGTAGAGTAACCTAAATTACTCACGATGCTACCCCTGTTTCCGATTAACATAAAGCCCAGACGCAGGTAGGGCTTGAGCCACACACGCCACCCATCCGGACTCATCAAGCCATAACTTCCCGGTCCTAAGTAGAGCCAGATGCAAGGCTGTGAGCCACACGCGCCGCCATCCGAACTCGCCAGAACCAGAAACTTTCCTCCCAACAGGACTCATCCATACCAGAAACAAGGGAAGACAATGATTGTAAAACTTGAACAGAAATCCAACAGAGCCTTATCATCCCCAGAAAGTCCTACAACCAGCTCCAGACAGAAACATAATAGGACATCGAGAACAAACTTCAACAGTGGCACACCATAGCAGCACCAGAACCCATATGGTATTACCCCTTCTGCCGTGACAACAATGACACCTAACAGTAGAGAACTAGAACGCAGAGGTAGAATCGAAAGATATATCTCAGATCCAAAAATGTTACTGTGAGGAACTTACCCAGAGACGGAGCCCTAGCTGGTGTACGATCTCCATGAGTTGAAGCACCCAATAGATCCCTTTGTAGAAGCTCCATGGTTTGAAGCACGCAGCTTTAGGAAGACACCATCTGATGATGGGTCTTGTACTCAAGAAAGTGGTGAGGACGAACCCGATCCCTTGGACTTTGATGGCCATCGAAGACCCAGACTTCCTGTGGACGTTAACCCCCATGACAATCTAGATTTCCATTGTATGGAGAGTTCTCTACCTCACGGCCTCTTGAAATCCTGCATCTCGGTCCAAGTCCCCTATTGTTGAGAGAAGGCTGAGCCCCCCCTGGATGTTATACTTGCCATTTGCCTAAGTGAATCTCGAGAGAGAGATTGAGACGCCCTTCAATCGGAAAGATTGAGGGCCTGATCTAAAAATAAGGTAGTTTTTTCAGAGGGGGAGTGCATGCTCTCTCTAGTGTAGAGAGAGAAGCTCTCAACCCCATGGGCACCCCCTTGGCCCCATTCCCTTTAAGATGTATTTGTTGGTTTTACTTGTACGACTTTCTCTTTTCATATGTTTAATTTTGTGATTGTTATCTGTTCTAAATGATCTGGAAACCTGAGATTTGGAGTTGTTTCAAGATCTGATGGTGAATTTCTCCATTGTTTTCATTTCCGTTTTCCATGAGTGTTGGATATCTTAATGGGGGGATATGCCAAAGGGTATTAAAGTTCAGACTAGGCATCTCGAAGCACTGATTGAACTACACGATATAACAGGGTCCACCTGTTTTTAGAATCTAATATCCAGGTTTTAGTGGATACACTGGAAGCAGTGTACTTCCCATACCAATCTTTTAAGAAAAAGTAAGTACATGTATTGCCAGAACCTGCATACTTTGTTTTGATTTTTTTCTTCTCCTTTTCAACTATTTCTCACTGATATTTTCATATCGTAGCTATTAGCTAATACAAAAGAGGTGCTTACTATTTTTTATGCACATACATTAGTGTGCAGTACCCACACGTACATGCAAGTAATTTGTCATCTTAATCTGCAAAAGGTTTGGACATGATACGTTTCGTTCCATATTAGAAAGTTTACTTCAAGATAAACTTAAGTTAGTCATATGCTACAATGCAGCCTCATACATAATAAAGTTTTTTCAGTGCTACTTGGCGGAATGGTATTTTGATGCTTTGATTAGAGTTTGTGGTTACTGTACCAAAAATTATTGCAGCAAATCCCGTGTTGCGATCAGGAAAATTGTCTGAAATTTGTGTAAAAGGAGGTTAAATGTGGCGGGGAAACTAAATAGAGAAAACTATGTCAGCACATATAGGCTGATCTAGAGCCATGGTGACTTACTATCCAAATGTTGTTGAAACATAAGGTGGAGATATTTGACTTGCCCCAACCATTCTGCTGCAGGAGTTTGTGATTTCTCTAACTATGCCTAGGGAGAGTTGCTTTCGCAGAACTGTTACAGTGGTGACTTCAATGCATATATGATAGGTTCAAGCTGAGCGTGTACTATTAACAGCCGTGTCTATAAGTTAGACCTTGCTTATTTTGGTGCACATCATACTTTGAGCCGCACCAAGCTAACTCAGTAGGTATACGTTCATTTGAGCTGTTCACTGCTAGATGTTGGACAAAACTGACGGAGTCTCAATACTGGTTGCCATGCCTTATGGCGTCAAAAGATTGCCTCCATGGTCTTTAAAAAAACGTCTATATTTATCTTCTTTAATGTTATTATGCATTTAATTTTTTCCTATCATCTTTTGCGTCTCTTTAATTTGTCTTGAGTGTGTCTTGGTTTCTCCCCTCTGATGACGTATAACTTGACCTATGCTCTAGGTATGGACTGCTTGTGCCATTGGATTGTATTTCCAATGTTGTTTCCCCAATCGTAGGGTTTAGGCCGACGGTAGCATGATAACCGGTAAGTCCGGGTCGATTCCACAGAGACCGAATGCGCTGAGCGTGTTGATTGATTCGCGAATGAGGGATTTAGCCTTAAAGCGGCAAACTTGTGATTTGAAGGAAGTTTGGTGGAATTCTCTCGACTTCGAGAATGACTCGGAGATTTAAAAAGACCAATTAAACTAAGGCAAAATCTAGGGGTATTTAACTACCATGACTCGGGCTAACCCATCCCCTCTTGATAACTGGCTCGGGGCATCGTTAAATGCCCCCGAGCAGAAGATTTAGAATTTATAACCTTTTAACTAGAAAATGTGTTTACCAAAGATTAGGGGTGTTCGGGTCTTCTTGCAAATGAATGAATTGACATCGCCCAAAGCATCCTACGTGCCAAGTGGTGAAACCCTTGGCTACGTGGGATCGAAGGGGTTAACAAACCCACCATTTGGTACATAAAAATGAAACCCCGAATTTTCGGTAAACAATCAATGTATGCCATAGAACGAGATGGATGGATTAAACCCAAGTCATGGAGTGCTAATCACCCCATGACTAAGCCTACTTAAACTACTCACCCATTAGTTAACAAGTCTAGAATTTTGACGAAAACTAAAAACATGGTTTATAAACTTAAAAACTGATTTTTAATGTGTATCCTAGGTTTGCCTACCACATTAGTACTTGAGAAATTAACAAACAAGATTTAGAATTAGGATTAACTAAGGAAAAAGCTAGAGAAACATGAAAACTAAATACTTGATGAAATTGAAAATAAACTAGATTTATAGAACGATCTCAACAAGAGTAACAACTTTAATACACGACAAATTAACAGGAGAAAAAAGCTTACACGGGAAATCTAGAGAGAGAGCTTAAGAGCCTCTCCAATGGAGGAGAAAGGGAGGAGCTATTTAGACTAAAAGTAAACAAAATGTAAAGTGAAGTAGAAAGAGAGAGGAGAGAGCCTATATTCTTCCAATTTCTCTCTCAAAATATCCTTAAAAAACCCAAAAAGCTAAACTTTCCATAAGTGGAAAGTCCAAAAAGCTAGTTTAAAAACTAGCTTGTCCAAAAAGCTATCTATACCAATTTGTCTATTCGTCTGGGTGCAAAATGTATAGATACCACTCATCAGAGGTATGGATACTAGTCTGATTTTTCTTATTTTCATGCCTTGGTCCTTCATTGGTCAAATGGGATGCTTCCGGACTTCTTCCAAAACACTTATAATCAATTTGCGGCCTTCGGGAAGGACGGTACTTGGTCTTGTGGATGCTTGAATACTCCCAGATTCACCGGGAGTCTTTGTGAGCTTTGGTCACGGCTTTTACCTTCCGGTTGGACTTGTGACTTTACGAATTTCCGGGCCTTTGCCGAATCATCGTTTCGTGGCTCTTGAGGCCCGGTGTTGGCATGCCATGGGGCACGTGGCCCTAGGTACTTGGGATGGTTCCCAATGCGCTCCAAAATGCGCTTATTTGCGTGTTTAACCTTTAAATATAAAAAACAACGCTACGCGCATATCAAACATATAAGGGCCGAAATCGCATGTGTGTGTGAGCAAAATGAGCTAGATAAGCCTTGGATATCTACAATATTGGAGGCTTATCATGGACAGATGGAGCTTCTTATCCTATTTGCTGAGATTGCTGGAGTGGATCTTAGGGGAGCTGTTGCCCGTGGCATTGGAGCCCAAGGAGTTGAACTTAGTGAAACGGTTCGAAGAATGGAAGAATCTATTCCACAAGTCATTGTTCAATGAAAAGAATTAAAAGCTTTCAAGTGTGACTAGGTAATTCAATGAAATGAATTATGAAATGACGTTGTGGTAGTCCAAGTTATCTTATTTGAATGTAGTTATCTAGCATAATTCATGTTGATTGAATTGTTTTACGGACTTTGTTTGTTTAAGTTATACTATATAACAAAACAGAGAGGATTCAAATTTTATACTATCTTATACAAAGATAAATCCTGACCCTTAAAGGCATTCAACGACCGAGATCAAGTTTTATTCTGGTTCTATTACTGTAGGCCAAATCTTTCACTGCCTCTCGCCCTCTCTCAATTTCAAAATGTTTGATACGCCTTGCAGTTCAGTTCTTCGCTGTTAAGTGTCGATGGTGTCATGGCGGTGGGAGGTAATACCACCATGGGTTTCTGGATTTGATGGGGTAAGCTTATGGTGAAATTGGTCCTAAATATTTGATGCGCCTGTTATGGAATTTTCTGGAAATACCCAAATTGAAAGCTTGAGATTTTGTTCATTCTAAATCACACTATTTCTAGTTATCTCAGATTTTGTTCTGGAAATTCTGGGTTGATTGTGTAAATCTGTAACTCTGGAAAATCTGGTTGATGTTGAAGACTTTGGGTGTTCTGGAGAAGAAGGCCAAAGTGGGCCCCACGGAGTTCATACGTAGGGTGGGATAATTACCCAAAAGTGAAACTGGGTTTGCACCGAGAAAAGGTTTTTGGGATTTGTTCCAATCTCCAATTTGCACGCTTATTTTGTACAAAAAGGATGTGCTACAGCTGTTTAGCTCCCCTGCTGCAACAGTCAATTCGGTGGCTTTTACCAAGGCTCATATGTAAAGCTTTTGTTGCTGCAACCCACTTTGGTGGTAAATTCAAAATCAAGTTTCACGTGATGATCCAAATTCAACTCAAGTTCCTATTCAGTTGCACGCAAATGGCAGTGTATAATTTTGTTTTAAGAATCCTGATACATACACTCCCCCCACATACACTCCTAACCACACCCTCTCTCACATGGGGTGTGGGGCTGGGAGTGTATGTATCATTTTTGTTGTTTTAAACATTTGTATCCTTATCCCAGCGGGTTGTGCTGGATTTCATATTTCCCACCCGGCGGGTTGTGTCGGGGAGTACGCAATTTTTTTTTTCTTTATTTTGTATTGTCCTCCTTGGGATATGTCCCTTGTAGGCTGTACATTCGCTTAACCCCCTTTTATTTTCACGCTAAATTACCCAAAAATAACACATAAATTTTTTTTTTTTTATACTTTTGTGTCATATAACACCATATTTTTAACTACACAACTGGAGATGGCCTAAGGTAGGTCGGTTTTATTTCATAATCTAAAGAGAGGTTTTTGTTAATTGTAAGAAATCACAAGGGAGGTTAGCGTAATTTACCATTTAAACTATTGTTTCGTAAAACGCACTTTACTGAGTATTGGATCCGCATGAGATCTTTCCAAGAAATGAAGAAAGCTTGACCACGTAGAACGACTTTCAAAATCAAAGGGGAAACTGTAACACTTATCCGCCGCCGTTTGAACTTTTCCAATTAATTCGGCTGCGAAATATCTAACGTTGCACATCACTGGATTCTTATTCGATTCTTGTACTTTTCTAAAACAATTCTTGCACATCTTGAAATTATGATAGATTTAGTAACCATAACTCTGGCCCTTCCTAGGTCTATCTTGATGCTCGGGACCGTTGATATTTTAGACTTCGTCGAGACCATTATGTATGCCCAAAATTCATGTTAATCGGATATCATATAATGTGCTCTCGAAGCAAATTTATCTCGTGAAAAAGGGTTTAGAAAATATTGCAATACTGGATAAAAACCCTTTTTACCAAGTTAAATGTGTTTCGAAAACATATTAAACGATATTCCATCAACATGAATTTCAACGTGTCTAATGATCTTGACGATATTCCATCAACATGAATTTCAATTCCTGTTCCACTTAATGTTTTAAATGATAAAACGAGAAAAATAAAAATACTTACTCCCTCTGTCCCAAATTGCTGGTTCATTACGAAATTGCGTGCCATTTTTCAATTACTTGTATCTTTTGATTGCTAATGTTTTTCATGATTTTGAAAGTTTTGTATAATAGAGCCAACTGAGATCTATGAAATAAAATCGATATTGTATATATTTTGAGATTTATTTTGATTGATAATGTTTTTTATAATTTTGAAAATTTCGTACAAAAATGGTCTGTTATGGTGTGATGGCGTGTAGTTTTTTTTTTTTTTTTTTTGTAGTAAAAGTGTTTAATTTAGTAGTATGTTGAAATGTTGATGTGGGTCGAATTTGTGGGGTTGCGGGTGTGGGTGTGGATGAGAGAGAGAGAGAGAGAGAGAGAGAGAGAGAGAGAGAGAGAGAGAGAGAGATGATGACTTTTGAGGGGTGAGGTTGACGTCAAAGTCTTTACATCATAACCCATAGGTCATTAAGCGCCTCTACCACCCAGATGCTTCCTCTATCATTCCTAGAAACTTCTTTCTTTTCTTTAACAATATTCCATTGGCTATATACACACCAACAGCCCCTCTGCCTGTTATGTTTTTCTCATATAAATAAAGAGAGAGAGCAACAACCACCCCACCCCAACCCAACCTCATACCCATATTCATTCCTAATTCCTCCCCCTCTCCCTCTCTCTCTCTCTTGGAGTGAGTTAATTATTCCATATATATTCTACTGTTGTGTGCTTAATTTTGGGGTCTGAAATTATAATGGCAGCTGCCAAACGGTTTTTAAACGATTCGGGTACAGACTCAGACCATCAGTCAAATGGAAAACGAATGAGAAGTACGAGACCTTCTTTTGCTTCGTAAGTACTCTCTGGATCACAATACCTACACCTATTATTGCTGCAATTCTCTTCTAGTTTCTTTTCTTTTCTTGTTTGCGAAATTAGTTAATACTTAAGCTTTTATTTTTTTTCTCCTGATGTTTTTGTTTGAATAAATCTTCCTTGTTGATTGATGCAGTCAGTGCCTTTACTGGACTTATTTTTGTTTTGGTTTTCTCTCTCTTGTGCAGTGTAATAGGAGAAGTGGTAATGGTGAATTGCTTAAACAATTTCTGTTCAGCCTTGGAACCAATGCTTCGAAAAGTGGTAATATATATGACTACTACCAACATATATATTACTCCGCAATCGCATACATTTTTTTATCGCAACATCTTACCATATTTCATACTTTTTGTTTGTGTACTTCATTAATTCTTCGATCTTTTCACATGATCATGATGTAAAATACTGCAAATATACAGTGGTGACATATGAGGAACTCTCTAGTCCGGGACTCATAGTTCCGGATCAAATTTTCATGATCTGAACCGTCCAATGTGTTTAAAACGTGTTTTCAAGGGTCCTTGCGAGAAATCATCCAAAAAATACAGGGAAGGGCTTGATCTAAGCAGTTTTTCATAAAACTGAAATTGTACAGTTTTTGTGGAAAACTGCTCGGATCAAGCCCTTCCCGGTATTGTTTTTGGACTATTTCACGCGGGGACCCTTAAAAACACTTTTCAAACACATTGGACGGGTTGGATCATGCAAAAACACGTTTTAAAATATTCAAAACACCAAAAAACCTCCAGTCTTACACGTATAATCTCTAACGTACAGCTGATATTCCACTTCATGATTTTTAATTTTTTTTATGATTTCATGTTATGATATATATCACCTGTAAACGATGATGTGATCCATCTCGTTATTAATTTGATGTAAGATGTTAAAATTAATAGCATAGCGATTGGCTAGAATTAATTAATTAAGTTCTAACAAATGTACTGTAAGTCATTTCAGGTGAGTGAAGAGGTGGAAAATGGGGTAAAGAGGGGTGCGAGGTCATTAAGTAGGGCGCCTTCGTTGAGAATTCAAGCATTGGAACCATCAAGCTTGCAACTTATATTTAGCAAGAAACTTTCTCTACCCATATTCACCGGAAGCAAGATAATGGACATCGAAAACTCCCCTCTTCATATCCTTCTTGTGGACACAACTGGTGATCGTTTGGTTCCAGTAAGTCTTCCTTTTCCCATAAAAGTAGAAATTGTTGTCGTCGATGGGGACTTTCCTCCTGGTGGTCGGGAAACCTGGACTAGTGATGAATTTGACAAGAATGTGGTGAAGGAGAGAACTGGAAAGCGACCCTTGCTCAATGGAGAGTTGCAAGTCACCATGAGGGATGGCTTTGTGCCATTTGGAGAAGTTGAATTCACTGACAATTCGAGTTGGATTCGGAGCAGAAAGTTTAGACTTGGTGCAAGAGTTGTTCATGGCACTAGCCGGGGTTTTAGGGTACGTGAAGCTATGACCGAGCCTTTCGTTGTCAAAGACCACCGCGGAGAATGTAAGTTTCCTTTAGCTAGCTAGCTATTAATTTTATCTCCTCCAATATTTTGTTTCCATCACCATAATCTCACAAACGAACATGCTTTTTTTTTTTCCCACACATTTTCAATCAAAATCACAATTCTATGCACATGTAACTGTTTAGTCTTTTGTTTTCATATATCGGATGTGACTGCGACTCGCGCGGTCTTCCTATTTGTATAGCACAACTGATCGATACAAAACACTTATCACATTAATTCTAACGTCTAGTTGTTTTTATATATTCTTAGAATTGGTACATATGATTTTTTTTTTTTTTTTTTTTTTTTTGTATGGCGATTTATTTAATTACATATATAGAACTCTGCAGTTTAACAAAAACATTTGAGTAGAACAAACACCAAATATCAAAGGCACATGGACCTTTTTTCTATACGTTATCCACTGTTTGTTCTGATTTTGGCTGTTTTACTTAACATGAGTAGTAATTGGGAGTTTTACTTAACATGAGTTGGTACGCAACTTATCTTCTGATCCTTAGTTTAATAAATCCAATAATATTTGGTCAAAGCATCGGTCCTTGGTTTAATTATGAAAATGAATTAACGTCAAGGGACGGACGGACGGAACAGGGAGAATACTAGTGTACGTATCTTTTAATAGACTATGTAAACTTATCTTTATGTGAGGTGAGGATTACAGAATACTAACAAATTAATTAGTGAAGTGATCCCTCATAAGTATATATGTTTCAGATTGGTCCAAGTGGTAATATTGCAACGTCACGAAAAGAGATCAGAGATAGGGAAAATTGATAATCCTAACCGTGTGGATGTTAATTTTACGCGTACGTAGGTCCGACCACTAGTAGTGATGGCTTCTGGTCTATGATTTGTCACTATATTTTAAGGCAATCAATAAATAACTCCTCCTAATGAAATCCCAATATCACGTAGATTTAATTAATTTGCCCACAACGATAAGATAAACTGTTGGGATCGAGTACAAAAGCTACAAATTTGATATGACAGATGATCACATGCATGTTTTACCTTACTACCCGCATACATGGTAAAAAATATATAAAATAAAACCACTGTGAACTATTCTGGTAACTTGGGCTAATTTTGGCCTAAAAAGTTAAGCATGCTTTTTGATTTTTTGAATTTTTTTTTAAAATTATTTGTTTTTGGACTATTAAGTAATTTCTACAGCATTATATATATATATATTGGCCTAAAATTACGGGAAATGATTTTCGATAGGGTTTTGTTTAATAGGGTTTAGCGTAGCTTAGATTAGATATTAACAATCATTTTGGGTCCTTGAAAGCATCAGTTTTTTGCGCTAAAGATTGATTATTCTTCACATGTCCTTGCGCTAAAAATTGATTATTCTTCACATGTCCTCACTGAACATTATTCTATATTCTTTTACGTTACATTTATACAGGGGAAAAACCAATTATTACAGACAGTGAGTGAGCGTTATACGGCGTGGTACAATTTCTCCGAAACCAATATTTTCGGAGTGATACAACGTCTATATGTGATTGTACTCTTAGGGCACATTTTTTAGACTAGGCCTAGGGTACTTCAAACCCTTGGGCCGGCCCTGACTGTGTTAGATACTAGGCCAATCTAATTCATCATTAATTTGCATCAACTTTTTTAGTATTATTGGTTCGTCTCAGCGAGAAGAATAAAAAAAGTAAAAAATTATGATCGAAGCTTAATTTTTTTTGAATAAAGACAAAAATAAGTCAACAATACATATTTTTACACTTTTTTCATCTTATTCAAAAAATTGAGAGTTTTAAACATAATATGTTACCTTTTTGGATTCCTCCCGTCGAGATGAACCAATAATACACAAAAAATCGATGCAAAACTAATAAATGCAAAAAAAAATAAAATCAAATAAAGACAAAAAATTATTCAAACTGACTTTTTAAGCCAAAACACGCCTAATTTATGCTTTAGTGGTGCCCATATTAAACTTTAATTGCTACTAGTTCGCTGTCTTGTAGTACGATGCAAGAAGACAAATTGTTGTGAATCACACGCTCAAAGTACTGGGAAGTACTTTTCCTTTAACCATGTATCAGAGGATTTTTTGGTGCGGGGCGGATATGGTTGACATAGTATCCGCTTAGGCACATCCGGCCATCCAAATATACAACGGACGGTTCGGATTAAAACACAATATTCCTTTTGTTTTTAATTGATCTGGCACTTTCAATCAGGATCGTCTGTTACAGTTTTAGACGGCCAAATGTGTGTGATTGGGTACCACGTGGTACCCGCTCGGCATTGAAATTTTTTTCCATGTCTTGTCACCTGTGTAAAGATTCGACGGGCGCTAGCCAAACAGGATAAGTTTCGGATAGATAAAGTAAATGAAAATTCTAAAATCAACTCAGTGGATTGTCGTTAAATTTTTTAAAAAATATTAAAATATGTAAAAATTATATAAAAATGCGTGAAAATATGTTAAAAAGTAAAAAAAAAAAAATACATAGGAGTTTTTTTTTTGTCTTCTTATTTGCTACAGTACATTCTTATTGATAAAAGGTGGGAGTAAAACGAGTTTTAAAAGTTTGGATATACGTTCATACATTCCTTGACATGCACTTTTCACTCGTTCTACTACCATTTTTGTACCTTAATTAGCTAAAAAGTTAATTAGTGTGGGGTTGACATTTTTCTTATTTATAGGAGTAATATTTACGTACTACATTGAAAGTCTTCCTTTCCTTGTATAGTATTAGTGGGTTGACTTTTGTTGATTAATGAGTAGTGTTGACATATGTACAGTATACAAAAAGCATCACCCGCCCATGCTAGAAGACGAGGTATGGCGATTGGAGAAGATTGGGAAAGATGGGGCTTTCCATAAGAAGCTAACCTCCATGGGTATTAACACTGTTCAAGACTTCTTGAAGCTCTCTGTTGTTGATCCATTCAAGCTCAGAAAGGTACACTTACTACTTACTACTACTACTATTTACCATTCTCCATCACATTAATCAGATTGATCAATCAATTCTAGTGAAAAAGAGACAAGGCACACAAAATGGTTTTTCCCCTCTCCCCCGACTTCCTTTCTACTGTTCCCAAAGTCTCCCTTTTAATTTGGTCTCACAGTTTTAATTGGTCCAATTTTGGATTTCCTTGGAACTCATTAATGTGGTGAATAGAATTTTGACTTTCTGCTCAATTGAATTTTGACTTTGTGCTCAATCGAATTTTTATTTAACTTTTTATTTAACCCTATAGAATTCTTATTTGTTTGTTTTAATTGAAGAGAAAAAATGAACGAGTTTCTTTTGATTTTTTGTTCCGTTACTTAAATAAAAAGAAGAGACTGGGAAAGGTTTCTTATTTTTTGTCTATAAAAAATCCAATTGATTATTGTTCGAACTGATTATTTTATTTAATTTAAATTAATTCGAATAAAAAAATAGTAAGGGAGCAATGCGTTCTTCTAAGTTATTTAAAGAGCACGGATATTGTCCCTAAAAGAAATTAGTTAAAAAAAAAAATTAATACTCCATTTGATTTTAAAATAACTTGGACTTTCTTTAATTTGAAACAGATACTAGGCATTGGGATGTCGGAGAAAATGTGGGAAGTAACAATAAAGCATGCAAGAACTTGCATTATGGGTAGCAAAATTTATATGTCCCGCGGCCCAAATTACACCCTCCTGCTGAATCCTATATGTCAAGTTATCAAGGTTGTGATAAATGAACAAACATACCCCCCAACCAGAATCACCACAATGATTAAGGTATGTGTTTCATTTACCCGAGGCACTCATTTCTTTAATTACTTTCTTTGAGAAACTAATTACAGTACTATATTCTAATTTCATATATATAATAGTACTACTGTTTCTGTTTACTTACGCACTTATGTTGATGCCGGTGTACTCACCTCAGGCCTATATTGAGAATTTGGTGAGAGAAGCCTATGCTAATTGGAATTCCTTGGAAGAAGTTGATGGACTTTTGACTGACACGCCTCTGCTATTAACCCAAGGTAGTTTTTGTCTCTTTTGAGTGAAACTTGCAATTAGTAACAAGAAATAGAATACAGAGTTTTGGGATACTTCTGGGTGACAAAGGCATCCTCCCTTGATTGAAATACAATAAAACTAGGAAATTAAATGAAATCAAAACAATTAACCCCGCCGTGACTTGTTTTGCTTTCTTCGCAATTAAAGATGTCCCGCACACATAATTCCACATAATTTATTTGCTAAATTTCTGGTGAAATATTCTTCATACAAATCATTTTCCATGTACTAATGTTGTAACATCACTGTGCACATTACAGGTGATGCCATCGAGCAGTATCCTAACCATCATCAACAGAGCCTGGCAAGATCATATCAGCAATTATCAAAAACAGATCAAACCATGGAGGTGGCTTCAGCAACAACTAACACAAATATGGAATGCAATGATCATTGGCTTGTTAATTCAACACTCTTCAGCAGTCCAATTGAAGTTGGTGTTAATTGCAACTTCTCTGAGTCCTCATCCGATGATGATTTAACACCCACAAGGCGTTTCATCCACCACAGCTGATAGACTGATGCTATATATGGCCCCATAAAACGATCTTGGAAACTTCACCAATTTAGAACATGTGGTTGTGATAAACTTGGACATGCAAGGCTCCCAACTCAATAAATCTCAACCACCCATTTAAAGTTTCTGTTAAGTTTCAGAGACAAAAATTATGGGATCATAGATGCATTTAAGCATATATAGAGCCACCCTTTTGTAAAATAACGTGGCTTGGCACTTGTAATATTGGAGAACAAAGCCCTTCTAGATTTATTTTTTTTCCTTTTGGTAACTTAGATTATATTAAATCAACTTGACATACAGAGGCACATGCGCATCCCGAGAACAAGGCTACAAACAACAATAGAACTGACAACAACTAAACTAGAGAACAAAGCTGCAAACAGATACATCAACCAAAAGCAAACACTTTAGCTTAGATTTACCAATCAACACAACAAACAAGTCTATGTTGACATGACTTCATGATATTCATCTCAAATCTTTCTCAATCCTAGCTATGAAAGAGCCTAGATCCATAGCTTGATTCCTAAAAATCCTGCCATTCCTCTCCCTCCACAAATGATAAACAATTGTAGTTAAGGCCATATGAATTAAATCCATTCTCTCACAGTTATTAGTACTGTGATAAGTACTCCTTACATCTCTTTTTAAATGTGTTGCTTCGTAAATCCAACTTATTAAAGAACTAAATCCAACTTATTAAAGAACATCATCATTACTCCTTTCGCATAAACTTTTATCTTCACTTTACACCTTTTACATCAATTTTTACCCACTTTTCAAAATTATCCTCATCTTCTACTATCAACTCTTTACCCATTAACTTTTCAAAAGGGCAAACCAATAATTGTACAAACTTTTACCATTCACTTTTCAAAACACACATCTATTAAGGGACAACCCAAATGGAATACTCAACTCTTAAAAAGGGATGGACGGAGTAATTCGTTCAACTTCTTGGCCAAGAGGATAAGGCTTCCTTTGGATCTCCATCTAACCCAAAAAGAATGACCACATCTGTCAGGAAAGGGGAAAACCAAAGTAGAGGTGATCATGGCCCAAAAGTATTGAGCACACGCTCGCAGAATCATAGGCGGCTCCATTTGGGAATTTAATTATTAGTAATTTTGTTTAAGGCATTTGCAGTGGGTCGAAATAATTAGGCCCAATGCAGGTTAGTCCAATCCAAGTCAATGGGTACAAACAGGCCCAAGCAGCCATCCGCTGATCTAGCCCTTGTTCTGGAACGTCCTGTGAAGCTACGAGACTCACATCATCTCGTTCGGGTTGGTCCACATTCAGAGCACGATGAAGGGTGGAAGATCATTCGGAGCTACGGAATGGAAGATCCCACATGGTGCAAAAGCGCCAATCCGTAAGGAACACATGGCTAGATCGTATTGACCAAATGTAGGGTAACCGTCAGGGTTTCATATGGGTCAGACATGTGGATTCACCTCCCCATGACGCTTGTCCCAGCCATAAGCTCTACCTTCAAGCCAAGATAGTCTGTAGTATGGTTCTGCCACGTGGCTCCCCAAATTCGCTATACATACGTCCCCTATATGAGCCTGACCTGTCACGCCCTCGAAATTTAAAGGATAATACATTAAAAAATTCCATGTGGACGGTCAACAAGTCCACGGGCCACGTCAAAGTCCAAATTTAGTAGTCAAAGTCAACATCAAGGAGTACAATGGTCTATGGGTACCCATACCCCAAACTAAGAAAATACAAGTGTAAAGTTATTACAATCCCAAGTCAAAAATGTAATATCAAATGGAGTTACAAAATCATTTCATTTCAAAAGGGATAAGTCTAAAGATGATGCTGGTTGTGTTTGGTTAGATAGTTTAGTTTAGTTTTGATGATGTCAGCAAGTGTAATGAGTGGAGAGAGATAGAGAGAGAAATGAGGGAAATGATGATGTCATCAAAATTAAAACTAAAACTAAATTGGGAAACGAACAGGGCCACTATAACTCCTCCTTTAAGGTTTCAAAATATGCATGCAATCACTCCAAGCATATTGTGAACACCCCGCGGAGCGAAGCCCACGAAATCGATTGCGGTTCTGAAAAATGATTTGATTGGTTGAATGGAGTCGCCACCCGGATTTGAGGACTGTACCCGAGAAACCTTTTGAAAAATGACTCTTTTGCCCTTTTGAATGGAAAATACATTACTGGCCTCACAAAATGAGATTTCTCGGGTCCGGGAGCTAGGTTACGCGAGGGGAAGGGATTCAAAGCACCCCTCACGCCCGATGAAATCACCGGTCTCTACTAAATGTTTAAAGGATTCTGAAAACATTGTTTGAATGGACTTTGTACACGAATTCATGAGAAAGCAAGGAAAATATATCAAAAAGATCAATGAGATATGGGTGGATACTTGTGCAAAATGTCATGAGTGAATGATTCATGTACAAAAGATGCTAAAATTTCACCAAATCACCCCCAAATGCCTTAGGATATCCAAGGAATTGATCACAAATACCAAACACATCACACCTGGATAACAGCCTGGGCACCTGGATTAGGCAGATCCAGGCGCCTGGATTGAATACAGGCACCTGGAAAGGGCCAATCCAGGCGCCTGGATGGCCTCCCAGACAGAAACTCTAAAATCTCATTTCTCACAGCAGGCACCAAATGCAATGCTTTTGACTAACTCACATGCACTCTAAAAGATGTATAGCAACATAGTAGCAGACATGAGCCTTTAATTTAACTCAAATGCATGATATGAGCTTAAAAGAAGCTTGATTTTGAGTGATTTGTTACTAAAATGCAATGATAATACTCATTTTGAACACCTACAATGGGGGAATGCTTATGTAATGTAAAAGCTCATCTTAACACTTTCTAAACTGAGTGATTAGAACCTGTAAATGACAGATGAACCCACATGTGTATTTCCTTCTCATGCAACTATTCTATCAAATGTGATTATAACCCTGAAAACACTCCAAATACTCATCAAAATGAAGATTAGAATATGAGACATAAGTACTCTAAAACCACTGTATGCAAATGTTGTACTATGAAATAGTTAAAATGCAAGAAAAAACAAAAATATAGTAAGAGAAAAGGGGATCCAGGCGCCTGCATGGAGTGAATCCAGGCGCCTGGACTTAATGCAGGCGCCTGGAAAGTGATGATCCAGGCGCCTGGATTGAGTTCTGATACACAAAACAAATTTCTTTCTTGATGATTTTCAAACCTCTCTCAAGCCCTCTACTGGTATAGAAGACTAGTGAGAACTTGATTGAGTTCCCCTCAGGGCCTACTTGAGCATATTGGTAGAAAGACTACCTTGAAGGCTTGATTTTTTGAACTTGGGTTGTAAGTTTGGGTGATTTTGGTAGTTGAGTGGACTAAGATTTATCCTCTGGAACTATGAAGACCAGATTGTAAGTACCTTGGTGGAGGTTTGATTTTGAGGATGAGAAAGTGTGGAGCTAGAATGGTAAGGAAATGGGCTTGAAGGTTGAAATTGAATGAAATAAAGAGAGATTGAGGGGGGTGTTTGGGATGGAATTTATGGAAAATTTCCAACAGCATAACAATAAAAAAAAGGGGTGGAGAGTTGGCCTTCCCCAATGAGAGAGGAAGGGGGGGGGATATATATAGGCATAAAGGGGTCAAAAAGGGCCATTAGGATAGCTTAGGGGTCAAACAAGGGGTTCACTTATGACACTCTATCTTCCCTCCACTATTTTTCTGCAGAAAATACCCAAAGAATCCCCCAAGACGCTCCTCCCCACTAACTTGACCTTGGGGGCCAAGTATCTAGAGTGAGTCCGGGCGCCTGGAATAGGGGAATCCAGGCGCCTGGATTAGGAGACAGCACAACATATGAAACTTTGCAGGGCTATTCCGGGTGCTACCGAACTCCGTTTTGCGCATGGTTCGTTGGAAAGCTTATCAAGTCTACTTTCTAACCCAAGTGGTTTGAACCCAAGATGATTTGAACATAAAAATATGTGACCATTTTACCCTCAGAAGGTCGAAAAAACAAGTTGTTTTGGTAAAACGTGCACATCTCCCTCATTTTAAAATGGATTGGGACATATTATATATCGATAAAGAGGGTTTTGAATGTACTAGAAAGTGATATAGGCTTGGGTTTATTTTGAAGAGGTTTAGGAGGGGTTTCCAAGTTCACAATCAAGCTCCGCGTGCTCTTATCGGGCATTTTCATCATCGGGGATGCTTGATAAGTTTCTCGGGTCAAAATCGGGGTGTCTACACATATCCAAGTCATGCTCCGTGATGGGTACCTGAAATGATTAGGGTGAGCTCACTAGCCTAGTAGAGAAACGTCTACCAAAACTAAACGCAATGAAATGTAGATGCGAGATTAGACATGAGGATGAAAGCTATATAAGGTAACCAAGAGTTTACGGGAGTCCAATGTGATACACTTGAGTTTAGAAATCCCTTATTATCACCCAAATGTGTCCAATGTGTACCCGACACGTGTTCTCTCTCATAAGTGTCTAACTTGATCGATGTGCCGTGTCATCAATTTATTCAAGTTAAATATTTAGAAATTCCTTGCACACATCCATATGACGGACCGAGTATCATTCCAGACTATCTTTCGACCCCGTATAGTCTTCCCCTTGGCCAAGGCATAATTCCTCGCGACACGGCCATAGGACGGCTTGAGTATCATTCCGGGCTACCTTTCAGTCCCGTATCACATGTTTCAAGTTCTTATTACAAAATCACATTCATTAGTTTCGTAATGGTATCGTCATATCACTCACACTCCGAATCGTCATTCAAATTCACACATTTTGTCAAAATCGACTAATTCACGCATATCAAGTGTATAATCGTGTAAGCGTCGCGTTAAAAATCAAACCAAGTCGCCAACCATGCAAGGATAGGTTAGGAACAAGTTGTTCAACAAGTTTTGAGGTCTAGGGAGTGATTATACCAAGTACAAGCACGAACAAGCGACCGAAATTGAAGAAAACAAGTTTTGGTGAGTTACGGCTCTCCGGATTGATACAGAATCAATCTGGATCGATCCAACTCTAGGGTGGATCGACCCACTTAGCAAAATTGGCGATCAGATCAATCCGGATCGATCCAACTTTAGGGTGGATCGATCCACAATGTCCCAAGGCAAGTTAGAAGGTTTTGGATCGATCTAGAAGACGAGTGGATCAATCCACTTTGATTTAAAACACCATCAGAAGGTTTTGGATCGATCCAACTCAATTGTGGATCGATCCATAGGCCATTTCGAGCAAATTTTTGACATCAAACAAGGGGATTTCAATGGTTTCCAAATCAAACACAACCAAGGCAAAATATCAACATCAAAGGCTACAAGAGAGCTTTACAACAACTAATTTACATAGGATAGCAACCACAAACATATATCAACTTCCAATCAACTCAATACTAGGGAAAACATGAATTTTCAATGGGTTTTCAAGAAAATGAGTAGGATTGATCAAATGTGAGTATCATCAACACATCAAACATCTCAAAACACTTAGTAATGGTAGAAATCTCCCTACCTCAAGGTTTAGAAGCTTGTGAACAAAGGATGAACAAGAACCCTACCTTTTTCTCTAATGCTCCAACTGAATCTCCACCTTCCGGACCGAAATGAGCAACACCCGATCTTCCAAACACGTGTAGGAGTCTAGTATGGGTGAGGGTTTTGAAGGAATTTGAGATTTTTGAGTGAAATTTGGGGAGGAGATGAAGAAGATGAAAGAGGGAGTAGAGAGGGAGTGGGACGTCTGATGAAAATGGGGGAGGGAGTGTATCTCTCTCCTCTCATATTCCACACACACACACACAACTTAAACCAATTACACCCCAAGTCCCTATAGTAGTTTGTGTCATGCAATATGGCCCCAACTCACTCGTATCACAATATAATCTAACATTTAAACATTTCCAACCATTCCTCACATTTCCCCAATTGTATTTCTGAATTTTTTTTGAAAAAGACACGGGTCTTTATACGACCAGCACGCAGTGCCTAGCACCATCGTGCGTGACGTTCGGTCAGGAAGTGGTGGTCGAGTGCTGGTTGTTGAGAAGAGGATGTCGGCCATGTCACCTGTCACGAGGGAGGCATGCGGGATCTTAACCCTCAACGTGAAGGCACTCCTATAAATACTACAGTGATAAACCATAAGAGGAATGCCATTTCTTCATCCTCAGATATGTGTCTTCCCCTCCTCGCTCAAGGACTGACTTAGCCATTAGAGTGCCTTCTGGGCGACTTTGACCCGTTAGGCACTAACGTAGTTTTTGGTTTTGTAGGGTCAAAGGAAGGAAGGCTCCTCCACCTTCAAAGTCATACAAGAAAATCCTAAGTCAGAGAGAAAGGCATGGGCCATCTCAAGCAACAAGTTGAAGACCAAGGTTTTATTTTGCTTTACTACCAATGTACCCCTTTTGTCAAGTGTTTCTTTTTCCTCTTTTAAGGTGGATAGGAAACACTTGTTACTTTATTCCTAGTCCTATGTAGCCATTTGGCTTAGGTTTTTTAATTTCCATTTCTTTTCTTTTCATTTTTTTCTTTCCTCCTGGGATGTACCCCTTGTAGGCTGTATATTTGATTAGCCTTTTTTTTTTTCCCTCTATTTCAAGCTGATTTACCCACACAAAAAAAAAGGAGTTGGGTACCACCCCACAATTAGTCAACCCGATGTGAATTTTTCTTATTGCTGTTCAACCTCTTTCTCCAAAAGCCCGACTTAGAAATCTTAGTTTCAACACTCTCTTAGCTTAAAATGGTATAAATCCTAGTCTCTCCTGACAGTGACAACGGAGCAGGAGGCTCCATCATTGTCACTCGAGGCAAACAACCAGCTCTCGGCAGAGCAAACAGCAAATCTGGGCTAGGCGTTCCGTCTCGTGAACCTTCAACAAAGGTGTACATCAGAATCTTGGAGCTGCGCCTCAATTAAAAAGACGTTTGTGAAGCTTGGGGATAGTTCTTCCATGGTGGGTGATGGTAGTGGAAGAGATCACATCTAATAAGGATTGATTTTAGAGCTTCACACACCTGTTGCAAATATGAAACGGTGGAGGAGAACTCAAACCCTAGATTTGGTTGCTTAGGTCTTCGTTGGTTGAGATGGGAATTAGATTCCTCTAGGTTTAGCATGGATAAAGTGGGAAAGCAGAGTTAAAGTGGAAGCAATTGTGTAAGTGGGAGTCTTTATTTTGGCTTCTTTTGTGCCTCTACCAAGTTTCGAACTTTGCCAACTACTGGGGTAAGCGCCCAATGTGAGTGTAGCACTTTTTTATGAGTCGGTTTTGCTATAGTGATTGTCTTTGTTTTGTTTACAAAACAAGTGGAAGCTGGGTTTCTTTGTTTCTTGAATTCCTAGAAATTATTGGAATGGTTTATGGTTTTTGTAACCAAAAATAGCAACACAAACATATTTATGGTTCCAGTTTCAAAAAGTTTTGGAAGCAAAAATAGAAAATTGAAAACAAAAACTGTCAAACCGAGCCTAAATGTTGTAACTTTTGGATGAATTTAAATCAAAAGGTATGTTTATTTGGTTTAAATGAATAGACATAATCAAATCAAAAGGCGTGACTTTTAGGGTCAAATGAATAGACACCGCTATTGAAATAGATATGACTATTGGATTTAAATGAATAGATGTGACCCGATTGGCCAATGGTCACATATTAGTGCCTAATGTAAGGCTAGGGATTTCAACACCATATTAAAGAGAACACAATCAATCGGTCTCACTAGAGCTCTCTCCCTTATACTCATTCTTGGTGGCTCACATCCGAAAAGAGAAAGGGTTGGTAGTTATGACTGTGGTGGTGGTTTGGACATAAAAATCACATTATGAACTATGGTAATATGTAGCTATGGAAAGTATTGCTCTCATGGCAATAGTATTTTGTACTAAATTCTTGCAAGGGTTATGAAGTGGAAAGCATCAAGAGGGATGGAATTTTAGCCCAACTAGTTTAATCACTCCTGGTGAAAACTCGACTCAACACTTGAGTCATGCCTCAAGTCTTGAGTTCAATGAGCAAAGTACACCATATATCATGGTTGTAAGCACTTAATTAAGGATCCATCCAGGGTAAATTTCTTGGTACCTGTAATGTTAGAAAACAAGAGGCTGAACTGCTTACTTCTAATAGGTTTTTGGTGTTGTAGTTACGGGGCACTGGGAAAAACGTACCTATATGAGTGTGGAGGTGGTGCTGCCTTCTATAGATCTCGAGGGCTTTGACTTTAGAACACTCATTAAACCAAGATAAAGACCTAAGGTCAATCCACGGGTCGGCTTTTATGAATTACTTAAGAGAAGAAAATTTGTGTGTGAGCCGTGTCCGGTTAGTCAATATAGGATTGCCAAAGACAAGTCTACTCATTGACGGAGCCAGGAATTACAATCGGGGTGGCGCTGTTAAACGAAAGTCTACTGGTATTGTTTTACTCTCTCCTTCCCAAAATAATATCCCCTATGAAAAGACGTGCTATAATTTTTCGAATAAAAAATAACGTACTTCTGTTCATTGTTTTTTCAAATTTTTCGCATCAAATTAAAGAGCAAATCGAAATCTTTAATTTGGTGCAAAGAAACTTGAAAAATCATCTACGGAAGTATTTAATTCTTTGATCCGAAAATTGCACATATTTTCATAGGGGACTATCATTTTGGGATGGAGTGAGTATATTTTTTAGTAAAAATATGAAGCGAAAGGTTAAGTGCAAACTCAAGCTTTATCCTGAACTATCTGTTTTGTTAAAATAAAAATAATTGCGTGATTCTATTATCCTGTGATCTTTAAATGAAAGTCTTTGAGGTTTTTTTAATGTCTGAACCATTCATTTCTTAAAACGTTATTTTTGCATTGTATGCGTAAAAAACATCAATAGATGCCTAATTCATTAGTGTAAAATAAATTATTTTTTGAAATTGCAGGCGGTACGTGCCGGGAGCGGGGGGCCTGTAGTGACTACAGGTGTAGTGAGTGAATCTCGGCCGTTAAAAGTGTTTTGAACGGTCCGGATTTAAAATAGTGAATAATGTAATTGTTCGCGCGAACAATTCAATTAAGATCCGGACCGCCCAAAACAAAAATGGACGGCTAAGATTCTCACTACACAACCTGTAGTGAGTTGCTCACTACAGACTCCCCGGTTCCGTACGTGCCCCCACCCCACTAGATGGCTCCGTCACTGGGTCTACTTTGTTGTCAATCCCATCTTGGCACGCCTGTGCAATCTGCCCATGCCTAGCGGCGGATACGAGGGAAAACAGATATGGTACTACTTTCATGCGGCGATATATTGACGAAACGCACATTGAAAAGTAAATCGGAATCTGAGAAAAACACCGACGCCAGTCATAAAACCGGAGGAAAAAAACTAGCCGTTGAGGGAACTCAAATTCAAAAATCGATCCCTCTCTCGAAGAGTCGGATACCCCAAATAGCTTTTCTTCTCTCCTCTGAACGCTCCTCTCTCTCTCTCTCTCTCTCTCTCCAACGTTCTACTCTCTCTCTCTCTCCAACGTTCTACTCTCTCTCTCTCTCTCTCTCAACTGAGATCTGTTGGCAAGCATTCTCTAATCGATTTCGTGTGGGTTTTATTTAAGTTGGATCTGAGGGTGCGTCCCGTCTGCTCTGATCGAAATCTCTGTGAGTATTACCTTCCTTGTATATACACTTGTACAAAGAAATTCATTGCAGCTTCCAGGCTTTTCCTAGCTTCAGTTTTGATTCTTGAAATCTGTAAGAGGTCAACGTAATCTCTTTATTTCCTTTCCTAATTTTGTTCCATACGTTGATAACATGACCTTCTTCTATTAATGGTGTATAAAAAGAGAGAGAACTAGGAATGGAAACTCTGTATATATGCACGACTTTCACTGCTTGCTTAGATTTAGCACCCGATCCTAGAATTTCTTGATGTTATAAATCTGACATTCAGTCCCTCCGCTTGATTGTTGAGAATCTGCACTTGAAACCTATATTCAGTTTTGAATATAATTTTGATTAGGTAATTCGTTCATGAATTTCCCTTCCTAATGCCTTTCACTTCTACGGTTTCCAACACTCAAAACAACGTAATGGGATTTTCTTTAAAAAAATAAAAATAAAAAAATAAAAAAATATTAAGTTTTTCGTCAGAAATGTTAGGCAGCATATGTTTCCAATGCTTCTTTCATTGACACATGCCGTTGAATGCTGAAAATCAATTTGTAGTAGTTTCAGTTTACTTGTTTGCCTAATTAAGCAACTTTTTCCCAGGGCACAGAGCTTCTGCGAAGTTGCTAATTCGAGATGAAAGTGAAATTCATTTACTCTTGAGTTCACCGCATTTAAAAAGTTCTAAATTTAACAACTTCTGGTGTTTTGGGTAGAAGAAATATTAGAATCTGGTTCAACACTTCGACTTAAAGCTTAAAACTTTCTGTGATACACAAACTTTACTCTGTTGGCTTCATTGTCTTCATTTTTGCTTTTCGTTTAGAAGTTGAACTTTTTATTACTCCATATGCTGATTTTATCTGGTTCAACACTTCGGTGTTTTGACTGCAGATCAAACGACTGGTGATACTTTGACCAACATACTTTTACAGTGTCTCTGGGTTCCTCTGACAGGGAGAACTTTAGATCTATATATCAAAATGACTGTAAAAAATCCTGGTACACCAGCTTCAAAAATAGAGAGGACACCAGTATCCACTCCTGGTGGCTCCAAAGTTAGGGAAGAGAAAATCGTTGTTACAGTACGTTTACGACCTTTGAACAAAAGGGAGCAACTGGCCAAAGACCCAGTAGCATGGGAATGCATTGATGAACACACAATTGTGCACAAACCACCTACCCAAGAGCGTGCAACTCAACCAGCTTCATTTACCTTTGGTAACAAATTGGACCTTCATATCCACTCTTTGAAATTTCTTTTTAAGCAAATGCTCTTATGTCGAATATTTTAAGAGCATAAAGTATGTCACCATTTCAGATAGAGTCTTTGGTCCAGCTTGTTTAACTGAATCTGTATATGAGGAAGGAGTAAAGAATGTTGCTTTGTCTGCTTTAATGGGCATCAATGGTAATGTATTTCCTTATGATGTCTATTTGTGTTACTTTTATGCAAACATGTACATATGTTAAACAATTTGTTGTTTTTGTGTGCTGCAGCCACCATCTTTGCATACGGGCAAACAAGCAGTGGGAAAACTTACACGATGAGAGGAATCACAGAGAAAGCTGTATACGATATCTACAACCACATAATGAATGTGAGCTACATTGCTTTACTAATCCATCTCATTGTGCAAGATACAGTCTGATATGTGTTGCTTTGGCATTCTTTACAGACTCCAGAGAGAGAATTCAGAATAAGAATCTCTGGACTAGAAATCTACAATGAGAATGTTAGGGACCTCTTGAATTCAGAATCTGGTCGCAATCTCAAGCTTTTAGATGATCCAGAGGTCAGACATATACATTTTGACTAAAGGAAGCAATATTTCATTTCCTTTTTGCGCATTGCTGATGTTTTCTTACTGTGTGACCTCTACTTGCAGAAAGGAACTGTGGTTGAGAAGTTGGTCGAAGAAACAGCAAACAATGATCAGCATCTAAGGCAATTGATCAGTATCTGTGAGGGTAAACATTTGAACCATCTGGAATCAGTTTGCGAGCGAATGTGTTTAAACTGTATTTTCTAAGCCTATCAATATGTGAATTTTTGGCAGCCCAAAGGCAAGTGGGTGAAACTTCACTAAATGATACTAGCTCACGGTCACACCAGATAATAAGGCTGGCAAGTTCAGAAACTTGTAAATATTTGTCCATAATTGTAGCTCGTTACAATAACATGTTCCAACTATTTTGGGTGATTGTGCAGACAATAGAAAGCATCCACCGTGAAAGTTCCGATTGCGTGAGATCTTATGTGGCAAGCCTGGTAAAACAATGCTTTTGACTCCATATCACTGTACAAAAGCATTCCAATGGATGGCGACTTACATGATGTTTTTTGCTGTTGTTATGCAGAACTTTGTCGATCTAGCTGGTAGTGAAAGAGCCTCACAGACTAATGCAGAGGGTGCTAGGCTTAGGGAAGGCTGCCATATTAACCTTAGCTTGATGACTCTCACAACTGTCATTAGGAAGCTCAGGTCAGAGCTCAATTGTATAGTCCATTTCTGCATATTCAGACAGGATGGTGAACTTAAATAATTTTTTGCAAGAAATTTTTGCATTAGCATTTTTCTCCCTTTTAGCCTCTTTGATTTCTTTCAAGTTTTATTCATTGCAAGAAAAGGCTCCTGGATGGTTAGATGTTTTGTCATATGTGTTCCATCAGTTGAGGAATTTTCTTCTCAGACTGGATTTCTTATTTAAACATAGTGCCATCTAGGTTCTTTAAAACATATGATTCAATTCTAGAATGCAGCTGGACTGCATAAATTGCTGCCGCTTTCAGATTGTGTTGTCTTCCATTTTATGGGGAACTTCTGCTTCCATATGTTTGTTTACCATTCTGTTTTTTAATATCCCTGAAATTGCAAGGACTACCTTTTATGCTAATTACCCTGATACTAAGGTCTAAATCAAATCAACAAGCGGGTCCATTTACTTAGGCTTCACATGGGCAAATTGCAAGGGAAGTGATTTTCTGTCAATGTAAAAACTGTTGATACTAAGGTCAAAATCAAATCAACAAGCGGGTCCATTTACTTAGGCTTCACATGGGCATATTGCAAGGGAATTGATTTTCTGTCAATGTAAAAACTGTTGTTGATTGCAGTGTTGGGAAAAGAAGTGGTCATATACCCTACAGAGATTCCAAGCTCACACGCATACTACAGCATTCACTTGGTGGGAATGCTCGCACTGCCATCATATGCACTCTGAGCCCAGCAATCAGCCATGTTGAACAATCAAGGAACACTCTCTACTTTGCCACCCGAGCAAAGGAAGTTACAAATAATGCCCAAGTAAATATGGTAATGTACTTGCGAGTTTCTGCTATTTTTTGTTTGACATGAAATCACAAATATTTTTCCTTGTCCAAAGATATATTTACATTGGGGATACTTCAATCCTGTTCAAAAACTTTGATCAGGTTGTTCCAGATAAGCAGCTGGTAAAACATTTGCAGAAGGAAGTAGCCAGACTAGAAGCAGAGTTGCGTACTCCAGATCCATCAAATGAAAAAGATTGGAAAATTCAACAGGTACATTTATCTTGCATGACAGTCAATATGCTTAGAAGGGTTCCAATTAGTATTTAGTGCTTATTTTGTCCTCTCCAATTTTGCTTAGATGGAGATGGAAATCGAGGAACTGAGGCGCCAAAGAGATCTTGCACAATCCCAAGTAGATGAATTGCGTCGAAAGCTTGAGGATGAACAACAGGTCTCTCTCTCTCTCTCTCTCTCCCTCTCTCTCTCTCTCTCTCTCTCTCTCTCTCATAATTGGACAATTCCTTATTTTTTGGTGTTTGATAGATACCTCAGGGTTTAAAGCCATATGAATCAACCATGCCAGTAGTAAAGAAGTGTCTATCTTTCTCGGGGACATTATCGCCAAAGCTTGATGGCAAGGAGACAAACCGTGGCAACAAAACAAGAAATACAATGGGAAGGCAGACAATGAGGCAGTCATCAATGACTCCTTTCACACTAATGCATGAAATTAAGAAACTTGAACAACTCCAGGAGCAACTCGGAGAAGAAGCAAATCGAGCTCTAGAAGTACTTCAAAAGGAGGTGGCTTGTCATAAACAAGGTAACCAAAATGCAGCAGAAACCATTGCTAAGCTTCAAGCTGAGATAAGGGAAATGTGTGCAATCCGCCAAGCCCCAAAAGAAGTTGAAGTCGGAAATGTTATATCTGTTAACAAGAGTGTTAGTGCAAACCTCAAGGAAGAAATAACCAGACTTCACTCGCAAGGAAGCAATATTGCAGATCTTGAGGAGCAGCTTGAAAATGTTCAGAAGTCCATAGACAAATTGGTAACATCTCTTCCTGCTGATCAGCAATCAAAGAGCGAATCAAAAAAGAAGAAGATGCTTCCTTTAGTTTCAAGTAATGGTGCCAACCGGCACAACTTCATACGATCACCCTGTTCACCTCTATCCTCAACTCATCAAGTGGTGGAGACTGAGATTGAAAATAGAGCCCCTGAAAATGGTGCCGTTACACCTAGTGGAACTCCACAAGTGTCTGAGAAAGATACCCCTACAAGGAGTGAAGAAGGTGGAGATGCCTCTTCAAAGGAAGGTACCCCATACAGGCGTTCGAGTTCAGTGAATATGAGGAAAATGCAAAAGATGTTCCAGAATGCAGCAGAGGAAAATGTAAGAAGCATTCGTGCTTATGTGACAGAACTTAAAGAACGCGTAGCAAAGTTGCAATACCAAAAGCAGCTACTTGTTTGCCAGGTAATATTGAGGTCTTTTGGCATATTATGACATATCTATGCCCTTTATTAAGCTCTACCAACGGATGTTTGTTGCAAGTGCATAGAAACATGTATTATTTCTTCAAATTTTACATCTCAAACTGCTATTTTCTGCATATTTGCTTCATCTGCATTTGTTATCTCTGCCTGCTTTAGTGCTACAAGGCGGAAACTAAGTTCATGTGCAAAGCTGCTTCATATTGATTTGTTATTGCTACCTATTTTTCATTTCAAAGTAGAGATTTTGTTTATCATTTGTATCTCAGACTACTATTTTGAGTGTAAACTTCATCAGAATGTGTTATTATGCCTCCAGGTGCTTGAGTTGGAAGCAAATGAAGCAGCTGGATATGATATAGAGAGTGATGAAAACAGAACTGAGATCCAAGAGGAGTCACCAGCTGCATGGAATATGATTTTCAGGGAGCAGAGGCAGCAGATCATTGAGTTATGGGATTTGTGTCATGTTTCAATAATTCACAGGACACAGTTCTATTTGTTATTCAAGGGGGACCCAGCTGATCAGATTTACATGGAAGTAGAACTCCGGCGCTTGACTTGGTTGCAGCAGCACTTGGCTGAACTCGGAAATGCAAGCCCAGCTCACTTTGGCGATGAGCCTACAATCTCGTTATCATCAAGGTTACTTCCTCTTAAGGCAACATACTGAGATTTGGCTATGTTTTGCATTTTAAAACAACAATGTTACAAACACAGGAATAGTCCATAGAAAATGGTTCACGCCACACTAGCAAGGACGAAGCCAGAAATTTGATTAAAGGAAGGCCAGAATGCATAAAATCAAATAATACATCATCTGGGGGTTGTATGTACATTATGGGAATACTCATGAAATAGATGAGGCAAAATAATATTTTTATCCCCTAAAATATTGCTGCTTTTGCACATGTGGAAGAGAAAACTAGTAATCAAGTAGATGGTTAATGCACAACTTGTCTCTGAACCATTGATTAACCTTAACCTATATTTCTTGTAAGTTTTCTGTGTTCGTGACTCTTTAAGGCATACAAAGACTCTGTAAACTAGCTAACATTTGTGCTCATTGTTCTTCCACGCAGTATTAGAGCACTGAAGCGTGAGAGGGAATTCCTTGCGAAGAGGTTAACCACACGTTTGACTGCTGAGGAGAGAGATGCATTATACATAAAATGGGAAATCCCACTAGATGGAAAGCAGAGGAGAATGCAGTTCATAAACAAGCTTTGGACAGATCCTCATGATCCGAAACATGTGCAGGAGAGTGCTGAGATAGTAGCAAAACTTGTAGGCTTCTGCGAAAGCGGAAATTTGTCAAAGGAGATGTTTGAGCTTAACTTTGTGCTTCCATCAGATAAAAGGACATGGCTTATGGGCTGGAACCAAATTTCAACCCTTCTTCATTTGTAAGAAACTGCGGTAAAATTTGTAAGTACATCACATTATATTTTCATGTCGTGCATGAAATGAATTTTGGAGTCTACCTCCGAAATTGTGTTCTTTAGTTTGCTGTGCCTGGGAGATGAACACACATTGTACATCATGATTCGATGTTTCTGCCATTCTTTCAATAAATTAATCTTTAATATTGTTTCGTTATCCAAACGATTTTCTGTTTCAAACTCGTATCATGAGGCTTTCTAGTGCAAAAAGAAAAACTTATTCGTTGTGGCTCTTTACATGAACCAAACGGTGTTCTCCGTTTATATAGGCCTAATGCAAAAACATAAAACAGAATCATGAGCCCCCCCCAACAGAGTCGCCACAGTGAGCGAGAAGTCCCTTACGAAATGTTCACTCATCGCAGCCTCATCAATTCCCATTATGCAAACAATAATCGATACAAAATCCCATTATGCGTCAGAGTTTCCATTTGGTTTAGTTTTTTGATAACCGGATGTCTGGGTTAGCTTGTGCACAGCTTGACTAATTCTAGGTTCTTGGAGGCAACGACCAGACATAATCCATAGTGACCCCAAGAGATTGCCGCCTTGCCGGCAAGGGGAATTGAAACCTCACATGGTTAAGTAGGCTTTTTTTTTGGGGGTGGGGGTTTCGACAGTCAGTAGTGATGTGTGAACTAGCTTACGCGTATCTCGCCTATTCTCTTTCCGGTCCGGCCGGTCAAATAATTAGGCGGTCACGGTAAATTAGGCTTTTGGTTGAGCACACTTGTTTTTGTCTTTATTTTGGTCGCCTGTCCATGGTGCTTGAAAATTGGAATCCGCAATAGAAATACCTGCGTTTCGAACTGGAAAATGCAATTTGGATATTGTTTAAACAGCGCTTCTTATCTTTTTACAGTAATTCCCCATGATTGAAGAGTAGAGTATCTTGCTGAGTACTGTAGCTTGAATCATGAATAAACGTATACACTATATATGTACATATTCCTTTTTCTTTTTTTTTTTTCTTTTCCCTAAAGCGTTACATATTCATGTATAGGCTCCCCCGTTCCAAATTTTTGGTTCACATTTCATTTTCCAAAATAACAGTCCACAACGGAAAGTCGTGCCATTTTTCAAATAAAAAAATGAAATATTTCTGTGTATCATTTTTCGGATTTTTTTCGCACCGAATTGAAGTACTCAATTCGAAAAAAATCTGAAAAAATGATACACGAAAATACTTCATTTTTTTATTTGAAAAATGGAAAGAAAGAGAAAATGGGGCTATTATTTCGGAACGGATGGAGTAATTCGGAATATTAATATTATTAGCATGTCGATTGCTCAAGGAAAAAACTGAACCATTGCCCTTGTAGTTAAATTTCAAACTCAAAATAGAGGGAAAATTGTATTGAAGTCTAATGTAATCATTACATGTTAGAAAGAATGATGGATTCAGTTTGATTTCGAATATGACATCCTAACCAACATTTAATTGAGCTCCTTTATTTGATAGTTACTCTACCAGTAGGTATAGGGAGTACATCACATTCGAGCTCCTTTCTTTGATTTTCTTTTCATTACAAAGTAATAATAAAAAAAATAATCATATACGAGCGAGATTTCCAAACATGATCATTTATAGCAGGTGTTATCAGTACAGATTTTTCTCTACGTGCAACAGTTTTTCGAATTTTTCAAAAGGGCTTTTGAAGCCAAAAAAACCATGTGAGGAGTTGTTATAGTTGGTCTCTCTTCTTTGCTTTAGAGAGAGAGAGAGAGAGAGAGAGAGAGAGAGAGAGAGTTGTAATTGGTCCGATTGGTCACCATTAACCCTCTTGTAAACTGTAAATTTCTTCCTTTCCTGAAAAGGAAAAGACAAAAAACTAGTAGTATATACTTTTTCTTTTTCTTGCTTTTTCTACCACGTGTGCTTTTATTTTGATGAACACCAAAGAGCAAAGGAAACGAATTTCTCAACCAAAGTGCCACAGAGAGAGAAAGCTTAAGGCAAGGATTTGGATTCCCAATCATCAAGACAACATGTTTTGGGATGCACTACTATTCTTTTCTTTTTGGACGTGAAATAAAAAGAGATCTAGCACGCGTTACAGGTAATTTAACTGATCGAACCAGTTGTAGATGAGACCAAGCAATTTAATTTATTGTTCGATCAATCACAACACGCACAGAGAGGAAGTCTATAAATTACACTAATATTTACATTCAACTCAATTGAGAACTAACTGGCTATATGCAATCAAATGTGTAGAATAATAATAACGATACAGG
This sequence comes from Vaccinium vitis-idaea, assembly GCA_963854785.1. Taxonomy (NCBI): domain Eukaryota; kingdom Viridiplantae; phylum Streptophyta; class Magnoliopsida; order Ericales; family Ericaceae; genus Vaccinium; species Vaccinium vitis-idaea. The sequence goes on from OY978219.1 coordinate 20,911,411, forward strand.
CAAGATCATCGATCAAACAGTTCGTTCCCACTGCACTAATTGAGGGAGTTCATATCATAACACTGCAGTTTGCTAAACCATATATACGTCTACTTTCCAATATACGCATTGCCTTAGTTGGATACAATCTGTTCCATTTGGTGGACTAATCTAAGAGCTTATGTTTTAAATGTCGAAAATGTTAAGTTCGTCCAAGAAAAACAAATATCAAACCTAGGAATTTGATGTCCCAACATTTAGCAATATTAGCTTGATACACACACATAAACATGTGGAGAGACAATAATCATGTGTAGCATAAGTCTATGAATCAGACAATATTTCAGTTGCTGACAATTGTTGAACACAATCTATGCCTCGCTGCAGTTGTTTAGAAATCTGCCACAATGAAACTAGAGTAGCACCCTCCAAAAGAAAATAAAGTTGTCGTAGCATTTATAAATGAATATCTGAACAGCACCAACGATACACAATGGGGGAAAGTATTTGCAAGAACAAATCTTGTTGTAAGTATCGAAACACTTGATGCAGATTATCCTGCATAAATTTGTACACTACCTGCTTAAGCCAGTCTCGCCTCCGAAAACTCAACTTGTCAAAGAGCCTTCAAGAAAACTAAAGGGCTGCCAGAGTCTTAATAAAGTGAAGCATGTTTGACAAGCAATAGGATCTCATAAGTTGCCCAATGACTTGAACGTCTAGAAAGAGGACAAGAGGAAGTGTGTGGAGCCCATGCCATATCTGCAGACATTTTCGTGTGGTTAACTGTTAACAACAGAGTTGAACCAAAAAAAATTCAAAATTAATGGCTCATTACTAGAAGTTTAAACGTGCAATAGTCACTTTTTCTGACCACAACATCATCTTCATGAGGTGGAAAAGAACCGTGATCAAAAAGGAAAAAAGTTTGTATCAAAATTCATGAGAATAGCACTATATTCTGTGGAACAGGTAGAGTGGAGATCAAAATGCACTCTCACAGATCATCGCATACACAACAATTCTACCTCCCATTAAAGAACACTATTTAAATTTTCTTTCGAGGGACAGTACAACGAAGCAAGTAAGATATGATAGTGAACAGAATGGAATCTCCAATTTGACTCTGGTTTCCATCACATGATTGAGATTCTTAACTGGCTGCTATTTCACTTAATATCCTTGTGCATTTATCAATACTCGTCCAATCTAAGGGTTGGTAAAATGCAGGGAACAAAAGAACATTTGATTTCCTGGAAAGGTCCTATGGTTTTTGCTTCCTACGGCTAAAAGACTGAAACGAAATTAGTGGAATTAAGAAATTCCTTTGTTTTAATCCAAAAAAATGCAGAAAATTGTGAAACGCTTAAACCACAACGAAACATATTGAACAAAAAGTTGTGTTAATGCGAAATTGGAATATATCAAACCTTGATTTTAGTATTGATAACAACAAAAAGATTTCACAGATTTTACTATATTGATAGGAATTATTGGGCTGATGCAAAGATTCGTTCTATGCCACATTCAAATGATGAGGAAGAATTTGAGAACAGAACTCCCCACATTACGCAGAAGCAATCCTCCGCTGAAGCAGTTACAGGGGACAAAAACATTAAACAAGTGGCCGTCAAAGAACCAGGAATGGGTTGGCTTGAAACTAGTGCTGTGGGAAAGCTTCTTGATTACAGGGATACCGTATACGAAATTACTGCAGGATACTTTTTTCAGCCATAGGCTATGGGATGCATACATTCGATCCATGGACAGCCTTAATGTTCTCTTGTCATTTGATTCCGAGGAAACATTGTCTTATTTTTTCAGATATAATAAAGCTTGCCTTTCACAGTGGTTTGATTGGGTGGATGGTTGAGATAAGCATAAGATTAAGCCATCTAGCCATCTAGGTGTACTTGGATCTCATGCTTGGGGGTACCACTCCATGTAGGCAAGATTTGGAGGGAGACTATCAAAACACATGAGAATACAGAAAAGAGTCACTCTTTCAATAAAGGAAGATTTTCATTCTAACAGAGCACGTGGAGCGCATTTGTTAAGGAGTACAATTCCATATTTGATAGGCACACAACATTGCATATGCGAGTGCCTAATTACCTCGTTTTGTCACACTTGTACACGTTTAATTCTCGTTTATATTTGATATTGCGCACAAGGTATGTTTTTGTTTGATTTTAGACAAAACACACGAAAAGGGCGTGTTCAAGAGCTTACAATGACTCCCAGAGAAATCCGGAAGTACCCAAGTATCCACGAGACTAAGTTCTACCCTTCCCGAAGCTCGCACGATGTTTGGAAGTGTTTTGGAAGAAATCTGGTAGCACACAAGGCCAATGAGCGGCAAACAAGCAAATTCAGCCTTAAAGGCCTACGAATCAATACCTCCCTTTTATGAGGTATCGATACCTTTTCTCCCATCTGCGAACAGAACCGAGGGTATTGATACCTCTGGTTGTGAGATATCAATACCCAATAGCTACGGGATATTTTTGTAAGGGCTTGGGTATTGATACCTCCCTTCCTTGGTATTGATACCCAGACTCCTTCGGACAATTTTTAGCTACTTTTGGCTTTCTATTTATGGAAAGTTTCTATTTATGGGTATGTTATAGGATATTTTGTGAGAGTTGTTTGGCTTTGTATAAATAGCCACCCTCTCTTCTCTCACTCCTCTCTCTCTCTTTTTCTCCTAGCTTTAAGTTACTTTTCTCTTTCCTTCATTGTTGTTTGGAGCTTTAAGCTTTATTTTCTTCAAAAACTCATGTAAGCTTTCATAGTTCGTTAATTTCTCGTTTATTAAAGTTGTAGTTCGTACTCGGATCTTATAAATCTAGTTTATTTCCATTGAATCATGTTCTTTATTTCCGTAATATTTCTAGTCATGATTTCCATTACCATGTTTGAGTCGTCGTTCTAGGCTCGGTCATGGTCATGGGGTGATTAGCACTCCATGACTTAGGTTTAATCTGTTTTTCCCAACAAAAAGCAAACATCTCTTGTTTCATAAAGTGTTAGGTTCATTTTTATGTATCAAAATTTAGGTTTGTTAATCTCATTAATCTCTCGTAGACAAGATTTATTCCCCTTGGCATGTGTGATAATTTACTCGGGTGTTGGTTATGGGATTTCTCGAGTTGGTGTCTTACCAACTGCGTTTGGGGATTTGGGAGTTCATGATAGTTTGGTATGTGTGCCAACCTAGTTGGGATATAGTTCTTTGAGAATGATGCCATTTTTCATTCTCCTTATTAGCTTGTTGAAAAATCTAGTCAAATTAATAAAACTTTTTCCTATTAAAAAAGGCAGAATCGTTTGAAATTACTTCACACCTTTGGGATTGTAACCTACTTTTTGGATTTTACACTTGTTCCCTTTTTTGAATCAATGAATGAATCTATATTTAAGAATATGCTTAACAACATGTGGATGACTTTCACAATCTAACCCCCCCGACTCCCCGAGTGTATCTTTTTATTTTGCTTTTGGAAAATGAAATCCAAGGACAATTAAATAACTCTAAGAAGATGAGAGTGAGATCTACACAGAATCCGTAGCAGAGCTTCAGACTAGGGCAACCAGACATCCTAGATGCTTTCCAGTGCAGCACTGTCAGCCATTCTCATAAACCAAGCAATCTTCAAACCAAAACTTGCGCATATCAAGAGAAATGGCTGCTACATCCCCCCAGGGATCTAGCTCAGGGACACTCAATAAGATAGGGATCCTTTATCCTTCTGCGCACTATAAATCTCAGTTCGCGTAATCCTATACCCCTTGGTGTTGGTCAGCATTTTATGTTGAAATGTAAGTTTCCCAGGACTATCCATGTGCTCACAAGCCACATAAGTAGTTAACAACTTAACATCAAACTTCTATTTTTTCGTCTACCATGTTAGGCACGGCATGGTCTGAGCTATTTTCCACCATTTGTAGCAAATGCACCTTAACTTAACACTGGAAGTAGAACCTATGATTTACAGACATGCAAAAGAATACGGACACTAGACACGGCAAGTTCAAAACAAACGGGGACACAGATACGAAGGAGGAAAATGGCCAAATATAAACATAGGAGTACATATTTGCATCAGTACAGTTAGAGCAAACTTCACTCTGACCCTCTTCGCTTTGGTCCATGAGCAATTTCACCACCTCCCGAATGATTATCAACACATACCTCCCTTTCCCGGCCTCTTTGCATTCCCCCTCTAGACTGCCCAAGCATCTTCTTCAGTCAGATGAGCAGGTCAAATGATTGGCTAACAAGCGTCTAGGCAACGACAAACATATAGCAAACTCTCAGGCTGCCCATCAACGCCTTAGATAAAAACCTATGGTTACTCTCAAGACTACAGTAAGAGTCACCCTAAGGTCCAGCTTACAGATGGATCACCATTGACTGTTAGAATTAGTGTTATTAGTGTTATCCCACATTGGCTAGTTAAGTCATGTAATTGGTTTGTGAACAATATAAATAATAATTATTTGTGTTAGGGGTTAATTAACTTAACACCCTAAACACTCTTTTTCTCTCACAATTATCATGGTATCAGAGCAACATCTGCCACCCTAGCCAGAAACCTTAGCCCCCCACCACCACCGCTGACGTTACCACCATCAACCACCATAGCCGCCACAATCGACAGCCCTCACCCCCATCGACAGCCCTCAGTCTCCCAAATTGTCACCCATACACCCCTTAGTCCTTCAATTTGACACCCCTACAGCCCTTAAACCCCTACATCGGAACCCCTACAGCCCTCAAATCTTCAAATCGACTCCCATACCACTTTCGAATCCCTAAAACGCAACCCATATCAACATCTTTGGCACCCGAAATTGATTACCCAGTGTACGAAACCCCTTTCTGCTACTCGAAACCCCTTTCTGCTACTCGAACTTGAACACCACGACTACTCAGTGGTTAAAACTCCTCTTATGTTCGAAAATTGACACACCTGTTCACTGTTTGGTTCGAAAAGCAGTGCCTCTATCATGCTGTCTGGTTCAACATCCTCATCTCACGACTTGCTGCTCGATTTCACTATCTGCTTGTTTGCTTTCGTGATGCTTCAACGACCAGTGATGTGTTGGTAAATCTATGTTTATTTGTTGTTTGGTTTTTTGCTCCTAAAGTTGTGTTGGCAGTAAACAACTTGTGATTTTTTGTTTCATTTCGTGAGTTACTTGGTGGTTGTGGTTGGATTGTTGGATCTGTGTTGTTTACTGCTGGTTATATCCTTCTTTTTAAGAAGATGACATCTAGTTCTGGCTCGGGTTCTATTTCTAGTTCTGCTTCGAGTGCTCCTACTGATTTTTCACATCACTGGTCTCCTAATATGCTGTCGATTACTGCAATTCGCTTAAATCATAAATGGCAAGAATCACGCTATTTGGGCTAAATCTGTAGAGACTTATTTTACGGGTTCTAAACAGCATTCCTTTCTCACTGACGACCCTCCTACTGATTCGACACTTGCAAATTGGAAGATTGAGGATGCACAGATTCGCCCCAGGTTGTGGAATAGTATGGAGCCTGATATTAGTGGTGCATTGGTCTTTTTGGAGACTGCCAAACAGGTTTGGCAACGAGTTCATGAGTTATATTCAGGGGTTAATAATTTACGTCGCACTTTCGATTTGTATGAGGAATATTTCTCTATGGGTCTTGGTGATTCTTCTTTGGAGGGGTATTATGCTAAGTTAGTCGGGTTTGGGAGGAACTCAATATTTGTCAGCCTCTTTCTACAGATATTCAGGTTCTACGTCGTCAGCGTGAGTCTCTAAATGTGACTCGTTTCTTAAATGGTCTGCCCAAGTCTTATGATCCTGTTCGTTCACATTGCTCAGTGGTCAGGAGTTACCTTCTCTTGGCGAAGTGTTCAGCCATCTTCGTCAGTCTTCTATATTTGATACTGGTTCGGCCTCTTTGCTGCCCCCTGATCAGTCTGCTTTAGCTATTTCTGTTACTAGTAATCATTTCTCTTGTGGTTCTAGTCCAAGTGGTCGGGAGATAGGAGGAGGAGGCCATGGTAGTGTTGGTCGTGATTCTGGTCAAGGAGGTCGTGGTGGAGTTATTGGTCGTGACTCCGGGCGTACGAGTAATACGCCAGGGGCTGTTGGGCGTGGTTGAGGTCGTGTTTCTCAACATTGCACTTATTGCAAGGGAGATAATCATACAGTTGACTATTGTTGGGCACTTCATGGCCGTCCCCCTGGGCGTCCCTGCGCATCAGGCTACTATATATGAGGATGATGGGATACCGTTGACTGGGTCATCTAGCTCCGTTCCGCGTGTGGTTACTATTTCAGAGGATGAGTACCATCGTCTCACTTCTACGCAGACATCTCAAATGCCATCTTCCTCCACTGCGACATTTGCTCAAACAGGTTCTTTGTTTGCTGGTCTTGCTTCTCATTCTCCTTGGGTCAATGATTCTGGTGCTAATGATCACATGACTGACACTTCCACCATCTTGTCAGGTTTTCGTCCTATTGAGAAGTCTTCCCATGTCACCTTAGCTGATGGTTCTTCTTCTCACATAGCCGATTTGGATTCTGTTACTTTAAATTCCTCACTTTCACTAGATTTTGTTTTACATGTTCCTTGTTTTCCATGTAGTCTCATGTCTGTTAGTAAGCTTACTAAATCCCTAACGGCCTGTTTGTTTGCAGCATATGGAGGTGGGATATAGAGTTGTCCCGGATATACATATCCGGTTGAGCCATATCCAGTGTTTGTTTGGTTTTAGTGTCCCGGATATAATTTTCCTGGGATATCCATATACCTCTGCAGAGGTATTAAATTGAAGCACCCCTCCCCCACTCTATATTTAATCCTGGATTCACTTTACCAAAACACCCCTCTTGGGCCCACCTTCTTTCTCATTTTTCCAACACAGAGAGAGACAGGAGATGATGTCGGCAGCAGACCAACAACGAAGAAGACAACGACGGTCATCGCCAGCACGGGAGTCGCAGAAGACGACCTTCGTCGCCGGCGCTAGAACTCAAGAAGGCGACCATCACGTTGTCTACCAGATCCCCATCACCATTTCAAACTACTACTACAGCCATGGAAAAACCACTGATTGCTGTGATTTATCAAACAACTCCATCCATGTAATTTATCAATCACCATTTCAAACCACTTTGTCTACGAGATCCCCATCCCGATATCAATCACCGATTCATGCTTTCGATTGCTGTAATTTTGATTTCTGCTTTGAGTGAATTTTGTTCTAAATTTTGGGATTTCTGATTTTTCGGGATTTCTTTTTTTCTTTTTTCTTTTTTATTAGTGCCATTTTTTATACTAAGTATTATTGACAGAAGTGCCTTTTTATTTTTATTTTTTTTTAGAATCAGTTGTTTAATAACCTGGGGCAAAATGGGAAATGCACACAATTGTACACTATCCATCCCCTCATATCCCCCTTCTCCAACAACCAAACAAACACAGTAAATTTTAATCTCCCCTTCTAAAATAATACCCCTCCAACCATATCCCCCTCTATATCCCCCTCTTATTATATCCCACTTCCCCCCTCATATACATATTCCTCTAACAAACAGGGCGTAAATTGCTCCGTTTCATGTTTTCCTGGTTATTGTGTTTTTCAGGATCTCAAAACGGGGGAGAAGATTGGTGGGGGTATTGAGCTTGGTGGTCTGTATTACTTTGCCGATGACGAGCTACCTACTTCTGTGGCACTTCAGTCCTCAGTTTCTCCATACCAGCATCATTGCCGTATTGGTCATTCGTCTCTCCAGAATCTCAAAATGCTGGTTCCATCTTGTAGTCGTGTCAATGTTTTACCATGTGAGGTTTGCCAGTTTAGCAAACACCACCGTGTCTCATTTTCCCCTAGAGTAGAGGGTCGTGTGTTGAGTCCTTTTCATTTAGTTCATTCAGATATTTGGGGCCCTATTCATATTCCGTCCCGTTCAGGTTTTCAGTATTTTGTTGTTTTTGTGGATGATTATTCTAGAGTCACTTATGTTTATCTTATGAAAACATGGTCTGAGTTGTATAACATTTTTAAATCATTTTATCAAGAAATAAAAACACAGTTTGATGTTTCCATTCGTGTGCTTCGTTCTGATAATGCTGCAGAATATTTTTGTACTGTTTTGTCAGACTTTCTTGATGACCATGGTCTTATACATCAATCTTCTTGTGCGGGAACTCCTCAAAAGAATGGGGTTGCCGAACGCAAGTTGCGACACGTGTTAGAGGTCACTCGCGCACTTTTATTTCAACACCAGGTTCCTAAATCTTTTTGGAGCGATGTTGTTCTTGCTGCAGGATACCTTATCAACCGTATGCCTTCGACAGTCTTAGGGGGACAGATTCCATATACCGTCTTATTTCCTGGTTGTCCCCTATATTCTCTACCTCTTAAGGTGTTAGGGTGCACTTGCTATGTCCATGATCTTGCTCCAGGGCGGGATAAACTTGATCCCCGCTCCATTAGATGTGTATTCCTTGGGTACTCTCGGACCCAGAAGGGGTGTGAAATTGTAGAGGGAAGAAGAACGTGAAAAATATCAGGTGTTGTGTCACCCCTTCTCATTTCATTGTATATATATGGACAATGGTACATGTACAAGAATACCCTTAGGAAGAAATAAAACTAACAAATACATCCCTAACTTAACATTCCCCCTCAAGTTGGTGCAAAGATATCTATCAAGCCCAACTTGAATACAATGGGGTGAAAACTTCTACTACTAAGACCCTTAGTAAATACATCAGCTAACTGGTCTTCTGATCTCACAAAAGGCATGCAAATTAAACCGTTGCGCAGCTTCTCTTTTATGAAATGCCTGTCGATTTCAATATGCTTCGTTCGATCATGTTGGACAGGATTATGGGCAATGTTTATTGCAGCCTTATTATCACAGTAGAGCTTCATAGGACCAGCATGAGGGAATCCCAAATCACGTAAAAAGGTTTGAAGCCACAAAAGCTCGCAAACACCATGAGCCATTGCTCTGTATTCAGCCTCTGCACTTGATCTAGCAACCACTGCTTGCTTCTTACTCCTCCAAGTAACCAAATTTCCTCCCAGAAAGATGCAATAACCAGAGGTAGATCTCCTATCATCAATAGAACCAGCCCAGTCTGCATCGGTGAAGGCTTCCAATTTCAAGTGACCATGATTGGAGAACAAAATTCCTTTACCTGGGGCTGATTTGAGATACCTTAAGATGCGATAAACAACATCAAGATACACAGTACGAGGTTCATGCATAAACTGGCTCACAACCCCCACAACATAGGAAATATCTGGTCTGGTGTGAGATAAGTATATCAGGCGACCCACAAGTCTCTGTATCTCTCCTTATCTGTATGCTCCCCTGCATTGCTACCAAGACGATGATTGGTCTCAATAGGAGAGTCGGCTGGCTTACATCCCAACATACCAGTTTCTTCTAAGAGATCAAGGATGTACTTCCTTTGAGAGATAAAAATTCATTTGTCAAATCTAGCCACTTTCCAAGGAAGTACTTCATAGACCCCAAATCCTTAATCTCAAACTCTTGAGCAAGAAGAGCCTTGAGGCTGATAATCTCATCCACATCATCACCTGTCATTATTATGTCATCCACATAAACGATAAGTATGACAATCTTACCATTACTCCACTTGGTGAACATAGTATGGTCAGCATGACTCTGCTTGTATCCAAATCTCAACATGGCTTTGAGAAACCTGTCAAACCACGCTCTGGGAGATTGCTTCAATCCATAGAGGGCCTTTCTCAACCTACACACCTTTCCTTCTGTTGCAAAAGAGGAAAAACCTGGTGGTATGTCCATGTACACTTCCTCCTCTAGGTCACCATGGAGAAATGCATTCTTCACATCAAACTGTTGAAGAGGCCAATCTAAAGTAGCAGCACAAGAAAGTAGGGTCCGTACAGAGTTCATCTTGGCCACAGGAGCAAATGTCTCCTCATAGTCAATACCATAGGTTTAAGTATAACCTTTAGCAACAAGCATGGCCTTATATCTCTCAACCATTCCATCTGCCTTGTGCTTTACAGTGAACACCCATTTACATCCCACCGGTTTCTTTTCATTTGGAAGAGTTACTAATTCCCAGGTGTCATTCTTTTTCAAGGCTTTCATCTCCTCTACCATAGCTTCTTTCCACTCAGGTATTATGATAGCTTCTTTCCAATCCTGTGGGATAGATATAGAAGAAAGAGGGGACAAAAACACGATACGAAGAAGAGAAACGGGAATATGAAACAAACTGAGAAATAGGATGTTTGGTACAAGTTCTAACACCTTTCCTATGAGCAATAGGAGCATCAAGATCATCAACAACAGTAGGGAAATGATCATTACCAGATGAGTCAGCTGAAGAGTCAGGAACTGGAGTAGGTGATCAAGATTAGCAAAGTGGTACCGCACATGTAGGCTTGCCTTTTTTCTTTCGAGAAAAGGTCTGCAAATTTGGCCTATCCAGTCTTTCCCGAACATCATGCTCCGCTCTTTCTGCAGGTAAAAGTTCTCTCTCCCCCTCACTATGACAAGGTAAAGGATAAGACCACGACTCAGGAGTATAAAATGTCAACATCTCTTCCTATCTATCATTCTCCCCCTGAAGAGATGAAGTGGACAGAGGATAAAAGAATTGTGTTTCCCAAAAGGTGACATCCATGGAAACATATGTTTTGCGAGAGTGTAGGTCATAGCATTTATACCCCTTCTGAGTAGGAGAATAGCCAAGAAAAATGCACTTACGGGCTTTGGGATCAAGCTTACCACCAGGGTGCTTAGGAGCATGGACAAAACACACACAACGAAAGACCTTGGGTGGAAGAGATGAGACCCGAGAACAGCCAGGGAGAAACTTAAGAAGGAGTTTGGAACTGAAGAACACTAGATGGCATGCGGTTGATAAGAAAAGGTACAGTAAGAACAACTTCACCCCAAAAATGTTTAGGAACATTCATGGTAAACAACAGTGAACGGGCTACCTCAGCAAGATGACGATTCTTGCGTTCTGCAACTCCATTTTGTTGTGGAGTGCCAACACAAGAAGTCTGAAAAAGAATGCCAGAGTGATTCAAATATGCCTGAAAAATCCCATCAACATACTCAGTCCCATTGTCACTACGGAGCACTTTAATGTTAGCATCAAATTGAGTACGCACCATTTTGTGAAAAGATTGAAAGCACAAAAAAATCTCATTTTTTGCCTTAAGTAAATACACCCAAGTGACACGGGAATGACAATCAATAAAAGTTACAAACCAACGATAGCCTAAAAGAGAGGTAACAGGGGAGGGACCCCAAACATCAGAATGGATAACCATAAATGGAGATTCACTTCTTTGATTAACAGGAGCATAAAAAGAGCGTTTGTGTTTTGCAAGTTCACACGCTTCACAAAAAAACTTACTCCTAGTACAGTGCTAACTAGGAAAAAGTTTTTCCAAAATCCCAAAAGATGGGTGGCCTAATCTACGGTGCCACTGATGCAATAAAGGAAAGGTTGAGCCCACATCTACTTCAAGAGCTTGACCACATGACATAGGTGGAATGACTGGATTAGGTGCAGGCTCCAAAAAGTATAGTCCTCCATAATCTTTACCACTGCCAATCATTCTCCCCGTATCCAGTTCCTGAAAGACACAATGAGTAGGAAAAAATGTCAATGAACAGTTTAAAGAATGAGTAAGACTACTAACTGAGAGAAGGTTGGTGGAAAAACTTGGGACATGAAGAACAGAAGAAAGTGATATGGTTGGGGTATAATTTATAGAACCTTTCCCTGAAATCAAAGATAGGGAACCATCTGCTACTCTGACCTTATCCTTACCAGAACATGGAGAATAGGAGTCAAAGAGGATGAACAACCTGTCATATGATCAGTAGCTCCAGAATCTATTATCCAAGGAAGTGAAGATGAAGCAGTAAAGGCACTAGCCGGAATACCTGTGTGAGCAAAGTGGGAAGAACTAGCGGAAGTAGAAGCCGTAGTAGATGGAGAGTCGAGCCTGGTCATAAGACGCCTAAAAGACTGTAGAGTCTGTAACTCCCCCTGAGAAAGAGCACCACCATGGGAACTATCTGAGACTGAAGGATGTGACCGACCTCCACTAGAATCAGACAATGTCTCCACAATAGACTCCGAAATATGTGCATGAGGACCTCGACCACCACCTCGACTACCACCCCGTCCTCGAGAGGGACGCCCATGGAGCTTCCAGCAAAACTCCTGGGTATGTCGAGTCTTGTGACAATAGTCACACTGAAGTAAATCACGATCAACAGAAGTGCTTTTGTCCCCAACCTGAGCCTTACCATCCCGTGGAGTAGGAATGGAAACAGGTACCTTAGCACTCCGTCTAATCTCCTCCTCCTGAACACAGGCATATGCTTCTCCTAAAGAGGGAAAAGGAACACGGCCCAAGACCGGCACTCGAATAGGGTCATACTCCACATCAAGGCCCGCCAAGAAATCATAAAGGCGGTATTTCTCAACCATTTGTCGATATGCAGAGACATCAACAGTACACGCAGGGCGAAAACTCTTATAGTAATCAAGTTCCTGGCAAACTCCATTCAAATCTGCATAGTACTCGGCCAAGGACCTATGGTTTTGATCCAACCCCCGAAGTCTCCTTCTCAACTCAAAAATCTGAGCATCATTACCCTTTCGAGAATAGGTTTGGGCCACAGAAGTCCACACCTTATGTGGAGTGTCAAGAAACAAGTAGTTATGGCTGATGGTGGGTATCATGGGGTTGAATAACCATGTCAGGACTTGAGCATTCTGAGTAGTCCATGTCACAAAATCTGGACTAGTAGCTGCTGGTGGAGGAATAGGCCCCGTGATGAATTTCAACAAACCATTGGCAGTGATGGTCAAAGTAAAACTCCGGGACCAAAGCAAATAGTTGGAACCATCCAACTTAATAGGACAAACATTGAATAGAGCATTGTTTTGAGTCACAAAACGGCTCCCTTCATCCTTCGCAACCCCATAAGCCTCTTTAGGAACCTCTGTCATACTGCAAACTGACACAGAACAATACCAGACTACCAAAACCCACAAAAATGATGTATCAAGACCACCCTTAACTTCAAACAGGACTGGAAATCACAGAACCAATCTCAAAGTGCGAAAATCAGATGAAAAATGTAGACACCAATCAAAACGAGCATAACCAAGAGTCGTGGTGACCAAAATAGACTCACCGGAGGTTCGCCGGAGGTCGTACGAGGCTTGCCGGAGGTCGTCGGGGGTCGCTGGACTGAGAACAAGACTCGTTGGGGTCAATCTGAGTTTTCGTGCAAGACCCAGTAGATTACATCGAACATAAAGGTCGTACGGTGGTCGTTGACTGTCGCCGGAGGTCGTACGGTGGTCGTTGATTGTCGCCGGTGGTTGTGCAGTGGTATCGTGCAAGACCCAGTAGCCTACGATCGCAAGGAGTAGATCATCTACATTAATCGAGTAGCGTGAGCAGCGTTATGGACTTGGCAACTGAACACAAGCTGATATCCCTCACATGATTGACAATGGAGGTCGAGTATCAGTAAATCACGATCATTCCTCCTCTACAAGGCTAGATCTATGGAGACCATAGCTCTGATACCATGTGAAATTGTAGAGGGAAGATGAACGTGAAAAATATCAGGTGTTGTGTCACCCCTTCTCATTTCATTGTATATATACGTACAATGGTACATGTACAAGAATACCCTTAGGAAGAAATAAAACTAACAAATACATCCCTAACTTAACAAGGGGTATAAGTGTTACTCTCCGTCTCTCCGACGTGAGTTTGTGAGCTGATGTCACCTTCAATGAGTCATTGCCATTCTTCCCGTGTTCTTCCCCAATGGATCCGTCTCAGTATATACCCACATTGGTTCCCTCTGCTCTCTCCGCACCACCGTTGAAGGTATATTTTCGTCGTTCAAAAGGTCCACCAGCACCACCTCAGCCCCCGCCAACATCGTCAACCTCGTCGAGAGATCCAGAGCTCTCTTCCGATTCTCTTCCTATTGCTCTTCGCAAAGGTACTCGTGCTTGTACTTCTCATCCCATTGCTCATTATGTCTCTTATGATCACTTGTCTCCATCTCTTCGTGCATTTGCAACTTCCGTTTCGTCTGTGTTTGTTCCTAACACTGTCCAGGAGGCCTTATCTATTTCCGAGTGGCGGAAAGCTATGGAAGATGAAATGTTTGCTCTTCATCACAGTGGCACGTGGGACTTGGTATCTCTTCCGTCTGAAAAAACCACTGTTGGGTGTCGATGGGTGTTCACTGTTAAATACTATCCTGATGGGTTTGTTGAGCGCTACAAAGCTCGCCTCGTTGCTAAAGGTTACACTCAAACCTATGGGTTGATTATGCTGAGACTTTCTCTCCTGTTGCCAAGCATGGTTCTGTTCGTCTTCTCATCTCCCTTGCTGCAACTCTTGGCTAGCCCTTATTCCAATTAGATGTCAAAAATGCCTTTTTGCATGGCGATCTCCAGGAGGAGGTCTATATGGAGCAACCACCTGGGTTTGTTGCTCAAGGGGCGCGTAATCAGGTGTGCCGCCTTCGTAAAACATTGTATGGTCTTAAGCAATCTCCTAGAGCCTGGTTTGGCAAGTTCAGTGATGCAGTCTTGAGATTTGGCATGCGTCATAGTGAGTCGGATCATTCTGTATTCTCTCTCACATCAGACAGAGGGAAAGTATTATTGATTGTCTATGTGGATGATATTATTATTACCGGTGATGATCAGAAAGGCATTGATGAATTGAAAAACTTCCTACATCAGCATTTTCATACCAAAGACTTGGGAAAATTACGATATTTCCTGGGCATTGAGGTGGCGCGATCTAAAGATGGTATTAGTCTATCTCAGAGGAAGTATGTGTTGGATATTCTACAGGAAACTGGCTTGTTGGGGAGTAAGCCTGTTGAGACTCCTATGGATCCCAATGTTAAACTGTGTGTTGATCAGGGGGAGTTACTCCATAATCCAGATCAGTATCGTTGATTGGTTGGTAAGTTGAACTATGCTACCATTACACGTCCTGACATCTCTTTTGCAGTTAGTACGGTGAGTTAGTTTATGTCTACACCTCGTCTTCCACATTGGGAAGCAGCTCTTAGAATTGTGAAGTATCTTAAGGCTCATCCGGGACGTGGTCTATTTTACCGAGCTAGTGGACACTTGCGTGTTGAGGCATTTACTGATTCCGATTGGGCAGGGTCACCATCTGACAGACGATCCACTACAAGATATTGTGTCTTTCTTGGTGGAAATCTTGTCAATTGGAAAAGTAAGAAGCAGGCTGTTGTTGCTCGGTCTAGTACAGAGGCTGAGTACCGAGCCATGGCTCATACAACATGTGAGGTTGTGTGGGTACGTTCTTTTCTTGAGGAGATAGGATTCAATGTGCAGTTGCCTGTAAATCTGTTTTGTGATAATCAAGCGGCAATCCACATTGCATCCAATCCAGTTTTTCATGAGAGGACCAAGCATATTGAAGTCGACTGTCATCTTGTTTGAGAAAAGTTGACTGCTGGTGTGATTGTTACTCCTTTTGTGTCTACAGGGGCTCAGTTAGCGGACATGTTCACTAAACCTTCGTTCAAGCCACGGTTGAAGCTATTGTGTGACAAGCTGGGACTTATTGATATTTATTCTCCAGCTTGAGGGGGAGTGTTAGAATTAGTGTTATCCCACATTGGCTAGTTAAGTCATGTAATTGGTTTGTGAACAATATAAATAATAGTTATTTGTGTTAGGGGTTAATTAACTAAACACCCTAAACACTCTTTTTCTCTCACAATTATCAGACGTGACTAGGCAATATCTGTTCTCAAGCAACAACCCATCAGTTGGGTGAAGATCCTTTACTCTGCTTATGGAGATGAATTAATGCTAATCGAAATACACTCAGACAGTAAGCCGCTTAGCTTAGATGTCATAGAAACTTTTCACATGGCAAATGCGTCAGGCCAGGCTGGGCAACCAAACCGTCCAACTTAATAATTGCTCAGACATGGTGGATTTTCTTCTCTCTCATTGTGAAACCAAATAAAGATCCGGTTTCCCTCCACTAAAATTCCCTTCAGTGGTAGACCAACTAATGAAAGGAACTTAAATGATAAAGAGAGTTCGATACCTGATTGTCACCCTTCTACCAAGGTAGAAGGCATAAGGGAAACAAGAGTTCCATTTTCTGAACAAATTCTACCTCATTAGGAAGAGGTCTGAAAATCCACTTTGAATTTCATTTACTTTATTTCAACTCCAGATACATTTATCACAATCAGTCCAATAAGAAGATTCTTTAACCACAGTAAAACCGTGTCCAATCTAAAATGAAATTATTGACAATCGTATCCCGAACTGAGTGTATTAGACAACAACATAAGGTGAACAAATGCACTACACATTACTACCATTGCACATGTCAAACAACAAGACATGTATGCAGAACATTGCCAAAATATAGACTTCGAGATTCCGGTGTCCATGTCAGATACAAATTATGGTATATCCAAGCCTAACTTAGACGACTATCAGAGCAAAGACAAAATTTTAAATGATGCAGGGATTGGAAGGGCGTGAAGAAGCTTCTATGGCATAAATAACTCTGAAGGAGATGCATAATATCATCTTACTGAAAATGGATTGGAAGCTTACAACTAGGAATCAAAATGACAACGTACCACAAAATATTATCCCAGTGAAGGAAACCACCATGACCTCTTGCATTTGTGAACTTGTATATGGGACCAGATGCTGGGTACAGAAATATTAAGACATCAAATCGAAAATGATTCAAAATGCGATAGCTACAGATACCAATAAAAATAGAACAGTTAACATGGAAGCCCAAACAATATAACTTCAAAGTCCAGAGTGAAGCTGAAGATACCTTCATAACCTTCGAGCACAGGATCTTCTGACAGCAAAATGGGTGTGTCTAGGTCAATGAATCTGCATCATAAATGTTCACAAACATTGAAGCTATGTAGCAGAAAATGGTAAACCTAAGTGAATATTCAGGAAACTAGGAGCAGGCACTTATCCTAAGATGCAATCTTACCAAGTTTATACTGTCAGACACACATATTATCCAGCAGGAACCAATTTGGGGTAAAGTTCAATTTACCCGCTATGGTTTGGGGCTTGTGGGGGTCACTTCCATGATTTTTGAACTGGGCCACGTAAAACCTTTTATGGAATATGGAGTAATCCACAGCGCTACTTTTTTTCCAGCTAATTATCGGATGGTACAAGTCACCCCACCTTTGAGATTTGGTATGAATTGAATATAACTAACGCACCAAATAGCCATTAAAATTCTTCCAAATTACAAAATGCTCTCTGTCTCTCCAATGGTTTGCCAACTCTCCAGTTAACTCCGCCCCCCCCCCCCCGGGTCCACCCCCTCTTCCCCCACTTTGTTTCCATCTCCTCTGAACTGAACCACGAAATTGGCGGCATCAGACTCTGAATTTTTGCAGCAAAAAACCGGACAATTTCATTCCTTTTTCTTTTCCTCCACTCTACTAGCCACCAAATGCCCGTAAAATTTCATTTCCTTTTCTTTTCCCCCACTTTACTATCCACCAAATTGTAATGAGTAAAGAATTTCATAACCAATTCCTTAACGAACTCGAAATTACACAACATAACGGTGCTTTTATGTGTGCGAGTCTTGACCTCATGCTCTGATGAGCCGAGTCAATTGCTTAACAATGGACACCACATACGGGATTGATCACTTTATCCACAGAACATGTTTATGGAGGAGTATAATTGAAGATTCTATTTATATAAGCATGTTAACAAACGCAACTTTTCCAGGAATGGAAAGATTATGATGCTTACTTGAAACATCCAAAGCCAGCAGCAAGATGACCAGCAAAACCCATGGCCAGTCTAGTCTCAACCATACCACCAATCATTAGATTCAATCCAGATGCCTTTGCAACTTCAATAATTTCGAGAGCCCCAACAACCCCAACTTTGGCGAGCTTAATGTTAATGACATTTGCAAGATTTTCTTCAACTATTTTTCTAACATCAGCTAGACTTCGGCAACTTTCATCAGCAGCAACGGCTACCCCATATTTGTCTTTTGCAACTTGATAAACATGACCAAGACCTTCCCAATCATCTCTGTGAACTGGTTGTTCAAAGAGAACTGGAGTCACCTCTATTTCTGCAAGAAAGTAATGCGTTAGTGATCTCCAATTAAAAGAAGAGTAAAATTGTTTAAATTATGAAATGGGCACACACACACGCACGCAGAGAGAGAGAGAGAGAGAGAGAGACAGAGGAACCACATTAAGATTTCCCATGTGCTAGAATAAAGAGTTATCTGCCATATGTTCTTTCTATCATTTATGGAGCTGAGGGATACAACATGATTATTTAAATAGTCCTCCGTTTACTTCACCATGCAATGTTTGAAGAACTTTAATAGCTTCGTTGGACGTGTAACCCTCGTTAGCATCAAGGATAAAGAAGCAATCTGGGTAAACCCTGCGTATCGCTTGCAGCACTTCTAGATCTCCATTCAGATCCTTGCCCACCTTAAGCTTCAAAGTTCTAAATCCTTGCTTACGATAATTCGAAGCCAATTCAGCAGCTTTTGCTGGGGAACACATTGGAATCTACAAAGCAGAATAGCCAAGATTGAAGCATCATGAACGGCCTAAAAGCTTCTTGTTATTGCCAAGTCGCCCCAAACATGGTTTAATAAGAGAAAATTCACGATAAAGGAAATATGAACTTGTAATAGCCACTAAAAACTGCAAAAAGCTAAAAGAAATTTTTTCCAAGATGAACTTATTGGGAAGGAACTGAACTGTGATGTCCGTAGTTATGGTATTTGAAACTCCACCAAAGAGTCTGCACAAAGGTATGCCAATGCTGTTGGCGACTGCATCAATTAATGCCATCTCAACTCCAGCCCTAACCTTCAATTGCACATAAAACTTGATCAGAATAAGGAAACCTCAAAATCTAGTGCGGTTCAGAACTTGCGATGAATTTTTCATTGAATTTCAAGCAAAAATACATACTTGGAAAAAACTTGCAAATATTTTTCTTTTCGCACTGATTACACAGGTTGGCATTTCATCATATGAATAACTGAGTTATACAATTATACAGTTAACATGTCCATGTAGCACAATTGTCACAGCAATAGCAATAAACGTAATGGCAGTAAAATTGGTAAAATCAGCCATCGCATAATGAGACCAAGTTCACGAATATCAATGTCAAACAGCAACAAACAAACAAAAAAGAATTTAACAATTTCGACGCCTACATCAACTGATGAGGCAGTTCGAGCATTAAATATGAATTTCAAAGTGTTGGGCAAGCTGATTAATCCAACTAGCATAGTTTGACAAAGTCCAAAATGGAGCATGACGATTGTAGTTTGCCAAGTAATAGGGCATCAATGAACCAAGAAGATATACAAGTTTCAGCAACAATGGCCGGAAAAAAAAAGGTCAAACTAACAGATCATGTACTGAGACCCAGATTCTCTCTAGTCATGGAAAGCAACGTCAAAACCTCATGTTGACATGGGTTCTCCTTAGAGCCAATGGCTAGCTTAGACCCAAATAATCTTATTGTTAAAGCATCCAACTCAAAACCAATTGACAATAAGTGGAGAGGCCGCCCAGGCTCATATACTAGCTTTGGAAATTATAATTAACCAATGAGGGACAAGCTCTAGCACTCCCCTACACGTGGAGAGATAAACACCGATTCAACACATTCAACGATTAAACATCAACGACAAACAAAGGGGGAACCAACCATCAACGACAAAGTCTTGTCCAAAAGCCTCCGGAAGCCTAGCTCCGACTCAAAACTAATTGGCAATGAGTGGAAAGGCCGTCCATGCTCATATACTAGCTTTGGAAGTTATAATTTAACCAATGTGGGACAAGCTCTAGCACTTATCATGAAGCAAGGGGCTACACTGCTCCTATTTGCTTGGGAAATAGATGTGCATGAGCGATGGGTATTATCATAACAACAAGAAGAACAGGAAAGACTACCATATCTGACTCCGCCACGCTTGGGAAATAAATTCTTTTTATTCTCTTTTCCTGACCAGTAATATTTGAAGGAAACCACTGCAGTTAACTCAACTCCATAACCTAAAGTGTTGCCGAAAAAATGCTAATACCTCGGCAATTTACAATTTGGAATGTCAGAGGCAAAACATGATACATACTCGTTCAAAAAACAGTAAATACATACTCGTTCAAAAAACAGTAAATACATACTCGTTCAAAAAACAGTAAATACATACTCGTTCAAAAAACAGTAAATATAACTACAAAAGTAATTCACAATTTTCCAGATGTATGTCGTTAAAGGTTTCAAGTTTCAACTATTACACGGTCTTGGGTAGAACTCAAACCCAAAAGCTAGCTACTGAAGTGAGGGTGCCATCACACATATATACTTCATGTTACTTTGGTACCAAAGCACTGTGGGACTTCGCTTCACACCTGCCGCATGCAGGCCAGAGACACGCACCCTACCCATCCCCGGTACCTAGCTCTGATACCATGTTAAGCTACCAGTAGTCCCAAAAGCTTAAGCTGTTAGAAAATAGGCCCACCAATGTACATCAAGCTATTTAACTCCCTCCTTCACGTGCAATCCCGTCTTGCACATGGGGATGCAAACTTTCATAAATAGAGCTAAAGAAGCAAAATGCAAACGGGGAACAAATGCAAACAGAGAGACCTGAACCCAAGACCTCTTGCAACCTGAACTTTGATACCATGTTAAGCGGTCTTGGGTAGAACTCAACCCCGAAAGCTAGATTAAGGGTGAGCAAAAACCTGAATGACCCGACCAACCCGGTCTGACCCAAAGGAGAAAGGTCGGTTTCAAACCCCTGGATGGTTGGTCTCGGGTGTAATAGGCTTGAAATGATGGGTTGTCGGTTGGCGCCGGATGCAACATCAATGAAACTACCTAAACCTGATCCGATCAATGAAATTGAAAAATGTACAGTTTGTATATGTGGCACACATCTATTTGTCATTGAAATTACGAAGATAAGGTTTATGCTTTCCCATTTATCACTCCACACTCCCCTGAGAACAACCTAGAAATTCCCCCCATTCACATGATTCCTTTTCTGTCATCTCTATTCTCTCCTCTCTCTCTCCCTCTCCCTCTCCCTCTCCCTCTCCCTCTCTCTCTCTCTCATCTTTCCTAAGTTAACCTCACAAATCCAGACTCTCTCTCCTGGGTTTATTTCAGAGAGATATTTTAATGAAATCGATGTTGAAAGGAAAAGATTTTGAATGAAGTTGTTGGATGGAGCCGTCGAATGGCGGGGAATGATAGGCTTTGCAACATGCTTTTTCTCTTCCATTTCTTCTGCAATTTGTCTTAGATCCACTACTTTTTTTTCTCCCATTTTCTCTCTTAGATCTTGGGATTGATGATGGCCTGGAGTTGTGTAGGATTAATACAATATCCAACCAAACAATCAGACCGACCGACCAAAAAACCGACGGCAGTGTTGCGGTCAAGTTCCACCTCACAAACTGATGTAGGACGGGATTGAAGTAAGGCTAGGAATGGTCAAACACAAAAACAGTGGTTGTTTTGAGGGGCTGTAAACAGTTGATGTGAACAGTGAAAGAGAATAGAAGAAGAAGGGTTCAAGAAGATAGATCTAGGCCTCACACCTAGGTTACCAAAGGCATCACACCTAAGGCCTCTTTAGCATCACACCAGAGAATGGGATTATATCACACAATCTTAAAAGCTTAAAGCTTCAGGAATTTTTATGGATTCAATCAATCATAATTCAAACTCTTGAAGTACATCAATTTATAGACTCCTAAGCATGTGTTAAATGCAAATGACTACTCCTATTTCCAAACACATTAATTACTCCCATTTCCAATAAGTCTAGGTAGGCATAAATGAACCTAGTAGTTGGAAGGTCACCAAGCCTTTAAATGTTGCAGAAGATCAATTAGATGAAAAGTCAGCCTTAAATACTCCAGCCAATGCCTCGTTAATATTCCATGTAGTTCCATTTAGTGGCCAATGAACTACCCTTCCAGTCCATAAGAGCCATAACTTCCAGCCATATGAAATTGCCAAATCCCTTGACCTCTTCGTATGGACCGCATCACAAACTGCCAAGAACCGGTGAAGTTTTTGTAAACCCGATAACACCAAGTCAGATGACGGGTCCAGGTCGAACCCGAAAAGGACCAACCTGTGCACACCCTGAGCTAGATATTGAAGTGAAGGAGCCCTCAATATATATACTTCATGTTATTTCGGTACCCAAGCGATGTGGGGCTTTGTTTCACATCAACAAGCAGAAACATCGAATATCATGAACTAAAAGATAGGGAGCGGATTTAGGTTGGAGCGTATGAAAATGGGTTATGTTGCTCTACAAAATATGTTTTGTTGTGGGGTAATACACGGCGGAGCCTTCCTCTCTTCACAGCGGTGGTTCTCCTTCTTCTCCTTGCTTGAACCTACAACTAGAGAACACTGGTTAATGTCACTTGAGCCTCTTGCCCAAGGACACTCCGACATCAGTAATGGAGAAGAGTACAAAAAGTATATAGATCTCATAGTGTGTACCTCTAGGGTTTATCCTTTGGTATATATAGGCCTCTATATACTTGCGTTCCAAGTCTCATGACGTCACACATGACGACTTTGGTCACGTGACACAACCTCTGGCAAGTTGCCCCATAGCCCTCTGGAGGCTTCTAGAAGTTTCTTGTTAGGGGCCAAGTGGCCCTTGTCATGTGCCCTTGTAACCGTCTAACGACCCTCGCGGGTCGGCTCTTGGGTCGAGTCATGCTGCCCGCCCCGACACTGCCAGACCTGGGTAGTTACTGCCCTAATCCGGATCTGATCTCTATTCATGGGACGTCCGGTCACGGGTAGTTATTGCCCTGATCCGGATCTGATCTCTATTCATGGGACGTCCGATCATATAAATCTTCGGTCATAATGCTTACGTGGACCTGGCAGCTGTCACACTATAGCGTCCGGTGCATATGGTCTTCGACACTTAGCCATGGAACCATTGGGCTAAACGGAATGTGCGTTAGGACCTATGGCCCTAGCCATGTTCGGCACCTAAACACGAGACGTGCTTAGTGGTTCCCGCGTGGCCTTCTAGCCCCTGCAAGTCTTTACATGGGCTAGACCTAACCGATTCGTCCCACTACAATAGCCCCTCAACTTCCCGTACTCTTGATACGGGGAGTTGATCCATGATTAGGCCAAAACGAATCATCCTCGCGAACCGTAGGTTCTTAAACACTGGATGATCCGTCTTCGTGCTTATCCGCCTCCACGTGTCTTCCCCTGATTGTCTTGGGGGACATGATGGGACGTTTCGTACATCAACCCACGCGGGTTATTGAACCGTCTTGCCACGCGTCATTGCCTTATTGGTCCGTACTCTACCATTTTAAATTCAGGCAACGACGCATCGTTTCCCGGGGACCTTTTCGTTCTTCTCCTATCCCTCTATAAATAAGGGTTCAAGGAGAGTTAAAACCCTTCTCTCTTTCTCTTCAACCCAGAGCATCTCTCTCCTCAAGATTTCATTTCAGAGCTTCCTCGTCACCGATCTTTGATTTCCGTCGAGATTTCTCCAAAGTTCCTTTCAATTCACAGGTATGATGTTCTTTATCACTTAATCTCCCTTTGAATTGAGTTTTTTCACGTTTTCATTCACTTTTTGGTGTGATTTTGATCGTTTTTTCTAGGTTTCAAAACAGGAACCCAAAAAGTGCTTGTCCCATCACTCAAAAACATCAGATCATTCAACCTTAGGCTGGTTGAACCTCCTTAACCCAACCATAGATTAACTGATCCTCCATAGATACTAACATCCCCACCCATGCACGTGTAGGTATGTCTTCTGGGACCAACGATCGTCATTCAGCTACGACCGACGAGGACATGGTTAGAGATTACGACCATAGCTCTGTCGGTACTGATCAGAGTGAGCCTAAGTAAGGATGGACGTAGGGGTGGAAAGCGAGCATGAGGTAGAGCAACAAGCCGAGCACTCTATTTAGCAAACTAAACCCCTGCTTCCCTTCTTCCCATCCCTTGCGGCCGTAAACAAGGCGGTCAAAGCTAGGGGTGGTATTCAGGACCGTGGTCGGGGCCAAAGTCAGCGCCGAGCACGTAGGCCTCGGGGTTTAAACATCTGCCGAGCCTCCTTTTCCTCTGACGAAGTCTTACAAGACTCTAGGAATTCTCACCACATTCCTGATGACATAGAACTGTAGCTCATTCCTTTAAGTGTCGATGACCAGAGGTTGCCCGAACCAAACGAAACCATTGTGCCCCTTCAAGCCATCTGTTTTGCCGGCCTTCAGTTCCCCATGAAAACTTTCTTCCGCCAGTTCATTCATTTTTTAATGTGACCCCTACCCAACTCTGTCTGAACGCCTTTAGGATGGTGAATGGTATTGCCTAACTCAATGGGCGGTACCATTTGGAATTCACCTTAAACGGCCTCTATGGTCTTTTCTTCATTGGCCAAAACCTAGCTGCGGGCCACATATATCTTTCACCGAGGACATCTGAGAACGTAGAGAATCTTCTAATTGCCCACGGCCTTCCCATTACCTCCCTTCCCAATTCTGACAAGTATGCTAACAATTTTGTCTTCGTTAGAGGTAACTAGGAGTTCGGTCCTAGCGAACAAGGGGTGTACCCGATCCATTGGGCCGTTAACAGAGCCATAGGTCTGTCTACGTATTCTTTGTTTCAAGCATTATTTATGACTTAGATCTTTGTGAACTTTCTAGTTTTTTCCATGTTTTGGCAGACAAGGATATTGCCGACAATCTTAGGAGGTTTGCCAATTGGGACCGTATCAGAGCTCTTTTCCAAATTCAAGACAAGGCCGCTCCTGGGCTTCTTGGATACGTGCCCTCTTACAACACCACACTTGACGCCCATCTAGCAAGGAGGTGGGCAAAAAAGCGAAGGACTCAAGTACCCGACAACCAACCAACCGAAGGGAGAAACGCCGAAGCTCAAGCCACCATCTTGCGAACCGACATTCCCTCTTCCTCCAGACAACTGCAGCCTCCATCTCCGGATCATCGATTTCGTGGGGTTGAGCACCTAACACTCGAAAGACAATCTCCAGACCCTTTCTATTCTACCGACGACATCCTCAACATGGGACGCCAGAACTATAGGGCCCGCTCCTTGCTCTACACCGCCAGTGTTCCCAAGACTTCGACGATTCCCACTGACAATCAGGTTGTGGCCACAACTAATGTTCCTCCATCCACTAAGCCCACAACCTCTGAGCTGAACCGATGAAAAAGGTGCAGGGACAACTGGCAAGACGCCTTTGTTCAAGAGATTTCCTCCCGACCCCCCACTACAACCAGAGACCAATCATCTAGGTCTGGTGGGTCGGGCCAAGACCAGAGAGAGGGGACTCCCAACTCTCAACAGAGTCCCGACGACCAGATGCCGCTCCCCAGGCTTACCTACTGCAATCACACAGTTAAGCATTTTGACAGTCTTCGAGAGTAGGAATAGCAACGGGTAGGGTTTTGATCGGAGGTACTCTTTTTATACCCAATCCCCAGAATTCATACTCATCTCTATACCTATACCCATATCCAATTGGGGGTACATAAAATTCACCAAACCCATACCCATATGGATAACGGGCAATATGGGTATTACCCAATATCCAATTCTGCATTAAAAAAATAGGCAAATATATGGAAGAATATTAAAATTTTAAGGAAAAAAATCCACGAATATTAGTTGTAATGCATTAGTACAACCAAGACAAGAAGTAATAACAAAAAGTATCATAAAGCAATTTAAATATATAAGTTACAAAGCTAAGGAAGACGCAATTTAGTGCAACAAAGATATAACAAAGTTAATTGTACAACTAAGCAGCTAAGACAATTCCCAAATAATTACTCGTCACTAACTAGGTTTAAAAAATTATACTTGTCCAAGAGAAACATATATATAATGAAGAAGGGGCAATGAGGCGGGTATGGGTATTCGGGTATGGGGTTAGCAAAATCATACCCTCCTCATATCCAACCGGGTATTATACAATTACCCTCATACCTACTCCTAATGGATCGAAAAATCGGATAATATCCACCTACGAATGTCCGGATCGGATCGGGTATCCAAGGGTATGGGTATAATTGCCATCTCTATTCGGGAGACCCCCAGAGTCGCCATGGCAGTCCTTAAGGTGGTGGACCTTCCAAAGGACAAGGAACATGTGCCGAAGGAAGCTTCTGACGCCTTTGTGCTTGCCACACAAAACATGTTTCTGGTAAATCCTTTACTTGTTCGGCCTTCTTATTTTCCTGGAATTAGATCCTAACTCTCCCTGCTTTTCAGGCACTCCAAAATATGACCAGTGTGAGAGACGGTCTTGCAGATCGGAATAAGCTACTAAGGGGCTTCGAGGAGAAAAGAGAAGGCGCTTATGGCTGACAATGTCAAGCAAAAAGAAGAGCTAGACAAAGTGAAGGCCGAGGCTGTTGACAAGAAGCTCCTCCAAGACCTTGGTAAAAAATACTTTGAAGTGACAAAGTAGATCGCCAACCTTCAAGCCGAAGTTGATAAAATTCCAGTGCTCTTGAAAGACATGGAGGAAAGAACTTGGGACGAGGCTGATAAAGAAATCACCAAAGCCTATGAGGACCAACTGCCGGGACTTCTCCAGTATGGTTGCTAGTTTGGTTTTAAGGCCACACTTGTGGATACCAAAGTTCCAGCCGACTCTCCCGAATACGACAAGTTTCCTGTTTGCCCTAGGCTCATCGCTCCTCCTGGTACTTCATCCTCCGGTGTCATTTCTCCTGCTAATCCTCTAGCCACAAATGTAGCTCCATCTACCACCTCTCTGCAAGCCCCACTGTGTCCACCCCGAGACATTCTGCAAGTCACACCGGATATCCTAACGATCAATCTTGACTGGCAAAATCCCAAAGAAGTGGATATCGAGTAATCTAAGAGATTGGAGAGTTTAAAAATACTTTTAAACTTTCGTGTTTTTATTCATGCAGGCGCCAAACTTTCAAGCTAATGCCAAGCACTAGGTTGTAATAACTTCTATATTTTATCAACGCTACCACAGGTCGGTTTGATTCGCTGCACTTGGTTTTACTTGTATTCTGCTTTATGTGATGTTGCTATCTTTTCCCAAGCATCTTTGAATTCTTCTAAGTATTGCATACCATCCCATTCCCCCCACTCTGGGTTCAGCTGGACTCGGTCTGGTCCAAGCCGGAGTACTTTAGAAACAAATTAAACTTAGTGAGAACCGTCCCTGTAGGATTTGGTCTGGACCAAGCTAGAATCAACGTTTTGAAAAACTGTCCTCTTCCCCCTATTCTGGGTGGTCTAGGACTCGGTCGTTTTGAAGAAAAAAAACTTTCACAACTATGGATGAAGACCGAGGGTCACTCCCTCTCTTGGTCGGCCTAAATATACTCTTATGGACCAAGGAATAGTACTTATGAGGCGGTTTACGCATTAAATTTTTGTAGAAATGTTATCTAAATAACACTGATCCTGATCTCAATACCCACGGTCAAAGTAAAATACTCCGGGTTACATTTCTTTATACTCAAACAAAAAACCGTATAAGAAATAAAACCTGCTACACTTAGCATCATATGAAGGCTCGGCTTAACACTTAAGTTGGCCATACCAACCACACTGGTTTCAATACCCCCGGTCAAAGTGAAATACCCCAAGTTATATTTCTTTATACTCAAACAAAAAACCATATAAATAAAATCTGTTACACTTAGCATCATATCAAGCCTCGGCTTAACACTTAAGTCGGACATACCAGCCACATTAGTTTCAATACTCCCAGTCAAAGTGAAATACCCCCACTTTCAAACTAAAACATGCTTTAAAAAGCAACATAACAGGTCCGGTCCCACTGGCTCGGCCATAAATGTACTAACTCAATGGAAATTGTTGAAAAGGAAAGAAGTATTGTAATACACATGTTGTAATCAATTAGGCAATTAGGAAGATTGCAATTAGTCTAATTAGGTAGGTAGCAATTTCCTTATTATTTCCTTTCCTAAATTATCTTGTACACAGTCTATATATTGTGCCTCCTTGTGAGAAGAACACATATCGAGTATAATCTTTCAACATGGTATCAGAGCAGGTTCCAGGAACCTGACTTTCTCTTCGTTAATCATCTTTTTTTTCCCTCTTCGTTCGTTCGTTTCTGCCCTTTTTTTTAAACCCTAACTCACCTCTCGAAATTCTCTTGAAAAATTCCAAACCTGGTTGTTCACCAAACCTAGCTGTTCAATTTCGAGCCCTAAAAGGAGGATTTTGAACCTTCAAATCGCAGCACCAGACCTCATCAGCCTTCGTCTACTTCCGGCGACCCTCACAGACATCGTCTCTCTCCAACGATCATCATCAACAACCACTGGACCTCTGTCGACCCTCGTCTGCCTCTCAAAACCCCTCGACAGCCCCTAACAAGCCTTCACAAGGCTTGATTCGTGGTCTATTCACTCATCGGAACTTCGTCAGTCTCCAGCGAGTCTCACCGATCATTGTCAAACCTCCGACAACCTCTTTGCAGTCTCGTCAAACCTATGCTCTCTCTGGTTACTCTCAGATCTGGTAGTGTTTTGCTCTAAACCAACTGGGTACCCACTGTTCCTACTCAAAAGTTACTGGCTAACGACTTCTTTTCTTTTTAATTGTGGCGTTATAATCTGAATTCATCATGAGTGAGAAAGAAAAGAAAACAGACACTGCTGAAACCTCTAAAACCAAGGATATTGTTAGGGATTATCGTCGATCTCTAACCACAATCAAATTAAATGGATCTAATTATTTGCCATGGTCACGGGAAGTGGCTGTCTCTCTACGCGCAAGCGGTGAGAGTTCTTATATTACTGATGATCCACCTACTGATCCCGATTCTACTTGGTCCCAACATGATGCTCATATTATGACTTTACTGTGGAATAGTCTTGAACCTGACATTTTTAATAATGTTGCTTGCCAAGAGACGTCCAAAGCTGTTTGGGACACTCTATGCGAGTTATATTCATCAGATCAGAATATCGCTCGAGTTTTTCAGATTTATCAGAACATTTTCTCCCTTCAACAAGGAGATAGATCCGTTGATGAGTACTTTTCCATCTTAAAGGGTATGTGGGATGAGTTAAATGTTTACCAGCCTCTCTCTACAGATTTAAAAGTTCAGCAGAAGTATAGAGAAGAATTCAGAACTTGCAAATTTGTCCGA
The DNA here is from genome assembly GCA_963854785.1 of Vaccinium vitis-idaea. Classification (NCBI taxonomy): domain Eukaryota; kingdom Viridiplantae; phylum Streptophyta; class Magnoliopsida; order Ericales; family Ericaceae; genus Vaccinium; species Vaccinium vitis-idaea. Next base: position 20,940,756 of record OY978219.1, read on the forward strand.
ATTAAATTCAGCCCTTGCTCCTCTTAGTTCACAGATTCTTTCTAGCAAGGATGTCCCCACCATTGGTGAGGCCTTTGCTCGTGTTCGACGGGCTGCTCCTCATTCTTCTGATTTAGAGCATTCGGCTCCATCCGCCCTAGCTGCCCCCACAATCTCTCCTGCTTCATCTTCTGGACATTTTAGGAATCGCAATACCTCCCACAGTCGTGGCAGTTCTTCTGAGCGGGGTGGTCGTCGTGGAGGAAGTGGGGGATGTAATGGTTGTGGCACCAAGAAGTGTACTCATTGTGGTGCGACCAACCACGATGTTGAATTCTGTTGGAAGCTGCATGGCAAGCCCGCTTGGGCTAATCAGGCTACACTTGCGGGGGAGCCATCTGTTCTTGCTCCTACTCAGATTACTATGTCCAAGACTGAGTATGATTCTATGATTCAAAGGGCCAATGCATCTTCTTCTTCTTCCACTGCAACTCATGTCACCTCAGGTAATACGTGTCATCACTCATCTTCTCGTAGCACTCCTTGGATTCTCGATTCTGGGGCATCTGATCATATGACAGGTGATTTCTCTCTTTTGACTAATGTTGTTACCCCTTTTGTTAAGTCTTATGTTACTATTGCCGATGGCACTAGAATTCTTGTTCAAGGCATTGAAGTAGCTCGTTCTAAAGCAGGCATCAGTTTATCACAACGGAAATACACTCTCGATCTCTTGAAAGATACAGGTTATCTTGGTTCTAAACATGTAGCTACTCCTATGGAGACTAATCATAAACTTATGCCTGACGATGGTGAGTTGGTTGACGATCCTGAGCTGTATCGGAGACTTGTGGGTAAACTTATTTATCTCACTATCACTCGACCCGATATCTCCTATGCAGTCAGTGTTGTTAGTCAATTTATGACTTGTCCTCGAGTTTCTCATATGCAGGCTGTGATTCGTATCTTGAAGTATCTTTAAAATGCTCCTGGGCATGGACTTCTCTACAAAGCGTCTGGACATCTTCGTATCGAAGGGTATACGGATGCTAACTGGGCAGGATCTCCTGCTGATCGTCGTTCTACCACTGGTTATTGCACATTTATAGGTGGCAATCTTGTGACATGGAAAAGGAAGAAACAGTCAGTTGTAGCATGTACTAGTGCCGAAGCAGAGTATAGAGCAATGGCTCATACCACTTGTGAGTTGACTTGGTTGCGTACACTTCTACATGAGTTTGGGATTCCAATACATGGTCCAACTCCTTTATGTTGTGATAATCAGGCTGCTAGCCACATTGCTAATAATCCAGTATTCCACGAGAGGGCCAAACACATTGAAGTTGATTGTCATTTCATTCGGTCAAAAGTGGAATCTAAAGAGATCAACACGCCTTTTGTTCCTTCAGGCTCTCAACTTGCTAATATTTTCACGAAGGCTCTTCCCAGGGCTTCCATTGATACTATTTGTCGCAAGCTTGGAGTGTACGACGTATACGCTCCAGCTTGAGGGGGAGTGTTGAAAAGGAAAGAATTATTGTAATATACATGTTGTAATCAATTAGACAATTAGGAAGATTGTAATTAGTCTAATTAGGTAGGTAGCCATTTCCTTATTATTTTCTTTCCTAAATTATCTTGTACATATCGAGTATAATCTTTCAACAGAAATGATCACTGCAGATAAAAGCTAGAATTATATTCATACCGGTTGAATTACATTTATAGTCAAACATCGGCTATTGAGCCGATCACTCTTAATGCCAAACCTTAATACATGTAAAAAGAAAATTAATACTACTAACTTCAAATAGCATCAACGGAAAAGAAAGGTACTGTCGGCAACATGCCGTGGAAACAGAGTCGGCAACATGCCGTGAGAAAAAGAAACTAAGCATAATAACACCAGAGGTTATTGGCATTCTATGGCCATGGAATTGGAGTCCCATCCATCACTTCAAGCTCGTAAGAGCCAACCCCGACGATTTTGGTGGTCTTGTACGGCCCCTCTCAGTTGGGATCTAGTTTCTTCTGTTCCTTTTTCCAACTTCCTTCTGTAGAACCAGATCGTCCGGCTTAAAAGAGCGAAGCCGGACCGATTTATTGTACCCTTTAGCAACTACGCTCTGGTAAGCAGGAATCCTAATCCTTGCTCGATCTCTCTTTTCTTCGGCCATATCATTGCTCAACTTGATTGCATCCTCGTTCCGAGCTGGATCAAAGTCCTGAGTCCTCTATTGTACCCTTCAGCAACCGCGCTCTGGTAAGCAGCAATCTAGATCCTTGCTCGATCTCTCTTTTCTTCGGCCATATCATGGCTCAACTTGATTGCATCCTCGTTCCGAGCTGGATGAAAGTCATGGGTCCTCTTTGTCGGCCATAGCAACACTGCGGGAATCACAGCTTCCGTCCCAAAAGCTAAAGAGTAAGGCGTCTGCCCTGCGGATCGACGGGGGTTCTACGGTAAGCCCTGAGGACGTGATACAGTAGTTCGATCGACTTCCCTTTTTAGTAGTCAACCTCCTCTCTATAACTACCACCACGGTCTTATTCGAAGACTCAGCCTGGCCATTGCTCTCGGGGTAATGCGGAGCAGAGTTATAAAACCGAACGTTGTGCTCGGCCAAAAAGGCTTCCATGGGAGCACTAGTGAATTGGGTTCCACTGTCAGAGACTATAACATACGGTGAACCTAATCTGGTAAATATGTTCTTCCACAAGAAACTCTTCACGTCCTCATTGGTTATGTGAACCAGCGGCTTTGCCTCGACTCACTTAGTGAAACAATCCGTCGCAGTGATCAAGTGCCTAAATCCTCCCGGGGCCGTAGTCAATGATCCTACCAAATCCATCCCCCACTGAGCAAATGGCCAAGGGATCTCCAGCGGATTCAGTTCTTCAACCGGTTGTTGGATCATAGGAGCGAAGCGTTGACACCAATCACATCTTCTGGCGTATTCAACTCCATTAGCTTCCATCTTCGCCACCACCATTACCCTTGTGTGATAGCGCGATGGACCCCACTGACGTGTGAACTGCAACTTCCTTCATGCAAATCTTGTAGGATCAGCTGGACTTGACTAGAATGGACCACCTTTGGCATCGGTCCAGAAAATGATCGGCGATAAAGGCTATCGTCCTTCCCTAGCACAAACTTGGAAGACTTGAGGATAATCTTCCGGGCCTCCCTCTTATCGGTAGGCAGAGGGTCATTCTTGAGTTATAGGCAATCAAATCATCCATCCAACTAGGACCGTACATTGTGGCAAAGACTTGCATCACTAGTCCTTCAATTGTCGGCCTGTCGATGTTGCCACTAGAAATGGTACGAGCGACCCCACTATCACAAGCCACTGCAAGCCCTGCTAATGCGTCAACATGAGAGTTGTTTTCAAGGCCAACTTGTTCCATCTTTATACTTGGAAAACTTTTGACCAATTCCCTGGCCGTTTCTAGATACTTGGTCATCCGATCATCCCAAGCTTTGTATTCTCCCAAGACCTGGTTGACCACCAGTTGGGAATCACTGTAGACCACTAGCTCCTCTACCTCCAGCGCTTGAGCAATTTTCAAACCGGCAATAAATGCCTCATATTCGGCTTCATTATTTGAAGCTGGAAAATTCAATTTTAAAGTGTGCTCGTGGGTTGTTCCACATGGGGCAATTAGGACGACGCCTGCTCCTAATCCTCGGTAATTAGATGTACCATCCACAAACAGCTTCCAGACGTCGCCATGAAACATCTTCCAAGCAGTAGACACCTCCGCTTGTTCGGCAACATCCGCACTCGGCCTTGCTCTATGATCATCAGACGTTGGTGCTAACTCAGCTGCAAAATCTGCTAACACCTGAGCTTTAATTGCCGTTCGTGGTTGATATTCGATATGATAATTTCCAAGCTCCACGGCCCACCTTGATATAAGGTTAGAGAGATCAGCCATCCTTAACAAGGCCTTTAAGGGATACTCGGTCAGATCATTGATTTTGTGAGCTTGGAAGTACGGCTGGATAAAGGTAAAAGGTACAAATCCTCCCCTTTATTTGCCATAGTTAACAAAGGCAGGGAAGCCAAGTAAGCCTTTAGCAGTTCAAAAGCAATGTTGCACTCCGACGTCCAAACGAATCGCTTACTGGCCCCCTAAGAGTGTTGAAGAATGGTCGGCACTTATCTGAAGACTTGTTGATGAAACGGTGAAACGGTTAAGTGCTGCGGCCATTCCAGTTAATCGTTGGACTTCTCTAATCTTCGTAGGTGGTCGCAAATTCTTGATTGCGGTGATCTAGCTAGGGTTGGCCTTTATTTCTCTCTGTGTAACGAGATGACCGAGGGAATTACCAGAGCCGACGCCAAATGCATACTTCTCCGCATTAAGCCTTAGCTTATGCTTCCTCAGGACCCCGAACACTTCCGATAGATCCGATAGGTGATCTTCCTCCCTTTTACTTTTCACCACCATGTCATCTATGTAAGCTACGACCGTATCATGTAGCTGGGCGCCGAACATTCTGGTCATCCTCTGGTAGGTGGCCCCGACATTCTCAAGGCCGAATGGCATTACTTTGTAGCAATTATTAAACGCAGTCTTTTCTTGGTCCGGCTCATACATTGCAATCTGTGATAGCCCTAGCTTGCATCCATGAAACTAAGTCGTGCATGTCCGGCAGTTGCATCCACTAATTGATCGATCCTTGGAACCGGGAAGCAATCTTTTGGGCAAGCGTCATTGAGATTACTATAATCTACACAAACCTGCTTCTTCTCATTCTTCTTCTGCACAACCACCGTATTTGCCAACCACGTAGGGTACTAGACTTCTTTAATGTAGTCGGCCTCAATGAGGCGATTGACTTCCTCAATTACAGCATCCACTTGAGCCGCCGCTGAACGTCTTGGCTTCTGCACTACTGGCTTTTTGGCCGGATCTACATTTAGTTGGTGACAAATAATTTTGGGATCGATCCCTGGCATTTCCTTCGGCATCCACGCGAAGACTCTGTTAGAGCTTGTCCCACATTGGTTAATTATAACCTCCGAGTCTAGTATATGAGCCTGGGCGGCCTCTCCACTCATTGCCAATTGGTATTGCGTTGGATGCTTTAACATGGTATCAGAGCTAGGCTTTCGGAGGATTTTAGACAAGACTCTCTTGGTTATTTCCCCGTTGTTTGTGCCATAAGTGCACCTTGTTTCGTTGTGATCCCAATATTGCGGATTTGTTGTTTAACTCTCCACGTGCGGGTCAGGGGTCGCACGTGTGGGGGAGTATTAGAGCTTGTCCCACATTGGTTAATTATAACCTCCGAGTCTAGTATATGAGCCTGGGCGGCCTCTCCACTCATTGCCAATTGGTATTGCGTTGGATGCTTTAACAGACTTCTATACTGTCCATTTACGGTCATAATGCTTACGTGGATCTGGCAACTGTCACCTCTTACTTGTAGGAAACGGCTACCTGGACGACGCTCCTCCCCGAGAAACGCGATTCTGCGTTCCTTACTCGAAAACGCCATGGGAACGTGTTCCCCATGTGACTAGATCGCGCTCCAAAGGAAGATGGGAGCTTACTGTTTCTTTCCGGTCATTCCCTGCAGTGCCGCTGTTGTTCCCTGCAATCGCCGACGTTGGCTCCGTCGTCGTTTTGTCTCCAATTGGACTGTTGTTCCTCATCGCAGTCATTGTCGCCGGCTTCATCTCTGATTTTACCGTCGTCGTGATGGGTTGAAAAGAGAGTCGTGCTGGGTTGTGAAGGAGGAGAGAGAGACCAGAGGGAGATATTATAAGCTGTATCTCAATCCCACACGTGTAGGGCCAGATGGGAAGTAGTGTTCCTATTTGTGTAGTGTTTCTCAACATCTGTAAAGTTGTAAAGACTCTTCATTATCCACCTAATTTTTCCTCCTTTCTTTATGGGTATGTGTGTGCCTGTTAGCATTAAAGTGGGAAGAACAAAAAATGAGCCCAACTTTTTCTTAAATGGTGTTTGATACTTTTTTTTCCTTTTTCCTAAAATGAATAATAGAGAAACAAATACAATTTTAGTTGTAGTTGGGAGGTCATAATAAATTAACTAGTGAAAAGAATTAAGAAAAACAAATAATTGATGTATACTCCACATAGAAACATGTTCAGTCCCTAAACACAAGACGTGCTTAGTGGTTCCCGCGTGGCCTTCTAGCCAGGGACGGAGTTAGAATTTTACCTTTGTGGTGGCGAAAATATGTATTTAAAAAATAAAAGGACAAATTGCATTATGATGATGAATGATTAAAAAAATCTAGTAGTGGCGAGTCTATATAATTTAGGGATAAAATTTTATTTTCTATATAATAATTGCATTTTTTGAAAATCTTGTGGTGGCGACCGCCACCACTTGTCCCCCTCTGGCTCCATCCATGCTTCTAGCCTCTGCCAATCTTTACATGGGCTGGACCTCGCTGACTCGGCCGACTACATGTTTCTATAGAAATAATTGGATTTCGTAACGATCAATTGAAAGAAAAAAAAAAAGATAAAATTTATAGGATATACTAAAAAACTCTTAAAGATTTTACTCAGTGTGCCCACCATACTTGTTCCTCTATGCATCCCCTCTCTGTGGGACTCGGGACAAACTTTTCTCTTTCATTAGGGAGAGAGCACCTGACATTCATTCCAGAGGCACTCAGCACTACATTACTTGTCTCGAACACAAACAGCGACCCGGCTCCACGTTCTCAAGTAGTGCACTTGTCATCTCCTTTTCTTGGACCGTGCATCTCAGTCTAATTGAGCTTGTGAAGGATCCAAGTAAAGATCTGTACCCTCCTGATCGCCAGCATGAGGGGATTAATTTCATCAAGGGAGAGCAAAAGGCTACACTCCTTCATCATACTCAGTCTTTTGAACTTAAAAAAGAGCTTTTGAAAAGAGAGTGAGAAGGCAGTGAATGAGCAAGAATAGGGGGGGTGCAAGCAACTAAAGAGATAGGCAGGTATACCCGCAATCACAAGAATAAATTGACTTTCTAGCATTTTGGTGACGAAAGTGAAAGTAGTCTCGTTTAATACGAGATTGCGTCACGCCTTGCAGTGCTTATCCTAATCTTATCCGTATTCGATACCAATGCTCAGAAACCCAACCCATGGATACATATTCGATACTTCTTGAATATACCCGTAATTATAAATTTATTTCTCCCGAGATCAAGTATCCAAACTTTGGTGATATCAAAATTATGGCATTTCTTCAATAACATGGAAGTGTAACTGTAATGAATAAACACCTGGAAAGGCTTCCAATATTTAGTTTACTTCAAATTCTTGGAGAAGGTGAATTAGAAGTACCCATACACCAATCGACTGGGGATTACATGAGTACCGTTATTGCTGTGTGTTGTAATCCATAGAGAAGAAGAAAATGACGAGACGTGTTATCATCATCGATGAATGAATGAAATCCTTTGCACTACGTGACGTTTCACTTGGATAAATTTAAAAAATCATGTATTTTCAGAAGAACAAAAAGTACTGATGTACGAGAATCAAGAGTTGTAAGAGGATCTAATTTACTCGGACTACTCACAGAGGCAAATTGATGCCCAGGAAGAATCCCACCAACCTCCCGCAACACCGAACCCAATGTCATGGGCGGAGTCTTCTTCAGATAACCGCATGCCTCGGCTACCTTAGCCAACGCCGTGGCCTGATCCTCAGCCGTCACTGACGGCAGAATTGGAGCCTCGCCCCACCCTGCACACCCATTACTCAACTCAATCCGAATGGCCACGTTCTCCACCTTGTCAAGCCTCGACGACGCAATCGTGAAAGGGGCAATCAGTGGAACATTGAGCGGCCGCCCCTCCGCTCTCTGCACATCCACCGTGAAGGTCTCCGTCAAATTCTCGAACCCAAAGCTCGTGGTTATTGTGTTTGCCATTGGTTGCGACTTGGGGAGTGACCTAGGAGGAAGGTTGTTGATGAGAATGGTGGAGACGGGAGGAGACGGGAAGAGAAGAGTCGGAGAGAACCCAGTTAGAGCCATTTGGTTTGGTTGGGTGGTGGTGATGTGTGAGGGTTTTGATTGGGGTACAAGGTACAGATGGGAGGAGCATTATTAACCATTTTTTTACTCGTAATAATTTGCTCTTCTCCTCCTCCTCCTCCTCCTCCTCCTCTTTCTCTTCTTGTTCCATCGAGTGAACTCAGTCAACGGCTACAGTACTAGTAATATACACTATTCAACGGAGTCTTGGCTTTTGGTCAGGGTATGCAAATTTTTTGGGTACGGGATGGGTACCACGTGGCCAAGCCTCATGGTACCTGACTATTACATTCGGACCGTTCAAAAGTGTATAGGACAGCCCAGATCAAAACTCTCTCTCTCCTCCTCTCTCTCTTTCTCCCCTTTCTCTCTCTTATTTCTCTCCCCATAATTCGGACCGTCTAAAATTGAAATTGACAGCCCAAATCACGCATGGTACCACGTAATACTCGCTAGACCTACCCTCAACTCAGGATCTCCTCAACTCACTCTCTCCATTCAACTCACTCTCTCCATTCCAGCAGGTAACTCTCTCAACTCAGGATCTCCATTCCTATAACAATGGTGGGTACCCCCGGCTAGAATGCCCTTATGAGTACCCCATGTGATTCTCTCTTCTTCTATTCATGGTGCTTCACTTTTCCCAACAGGTAAATTTTTTTCAAAACCCTAAATGTACATACCTGCAAAACAGAATTATACCAAATTTGTTCTTAATTTTATGCTTTACCTCTTAAATGTAGCTACGGTTTAATTCCGAAGAGGGTAGATACATATTGGCTTTGGAATTGATTTTTGTTAGTCTTCGGCCTCAGAAATTCAAGTGGCATATCCCCACCGTGGGTCTTCCCCAAACTTGGGTTTGTGTGTTTTCTATAGCACTTATCTGGGATTTTGTGTGTTTTTGTGTTTTCTATAGCACTTATCTGGGATTTGTTCACCCGTGTGTGATTATATGTTTCTTGAAAAGTTGTTTGCATAGCTTTCTTTGATGATCAGTAATTGCCATGGTCTTTTGGATCGTAAGTGGAGTAATTGTCATTCCTCTGTTTAATGTCACTGCTAATGTCTTTAAATTTGGGGTAGCAATTGTTATTGCATTTTGTCATGGTGGGTGTTATCATAGCCTCGCTCTAACGCAGTAATTTAACATAAAAAAGAAAATTAAAATCTATAGAAATTAAGGCAAATGAGATGTTTCCAAAACAAGTTCATATGAAACTAATTATCAATTAATTTATGTAGATGTATGCATGTTACAACCCAAACCACAGTTTTTTGTGTTGTTTGTTGGTTTCCAATTAGCTGAAGAAGAGAGGCATTGATTTCAAAACATGTATTTCTATATTTTGTCATTCACATGTTTAGATTTCTATGGGAATATTGTTATGTTTCTCTGTGTAGCATGGGCATGATGCATGCAAACCCGCTATTGATTTTTCCGTGGAATTGATGTACGCATCTTCTATTTTTCTAGTTCCTGAGATGGCTTCACTTTCTCAGGTCAGTACTTACTATGGCAGGGGTACCATAACAACTAGAATGAAATGGCTACTACAAACAAACCCCTATAACAACTAGAATAAAATGGCATGTCAAATACATTTGACTTTGGAATTTCGTTAGCGTTAATAATCTTGAGATACCAATTTAGTTTCATAAATGTAAGATTTCTGCCTTGAAGCTAACCTTTTTTTTTATATATATAAGGATACTTCTCACGAAACACAAGGACATTTTCCGTGCAAATACTCTCAAACTATTTGGACTCTCTTGTTCTAGACCTTGTTTTGCTTTGTCTAGAGAAGTGGAATGGGATGTGCTCACAAAGGTGGGGATCCTGTTCCCCACCATTTTTCTCATATTAATGTGTTTGCTTCATTATGTGGCTCGTATTTCTTAAACTTGAATGTAAGTTACCTGTTTTAAATGCTAAGAGTAGTTGTCCACTTTTTTTTGGATAATTAGTAGTTGTCCACTTGCATTGTAAGGACTCGTGTTTTTAAATAATTTTCCATAAATAATATTGGGGAAGTGTGAGAAAATGAAAATAGTGCAATATGGGGTCAATGTGAAGTTAGTAATTGCATTTGGGTGTTTGTGAAGCACATTAGAAAACATGAGTAAGTGCTAGTGTGAAAGTGTGTATAAACAAGTTTGGATCAGATTTTTTGCTCAAAGCACACTCTTCTCTCCTCTCAAAACCCACGTCTCTCTCTCCTCTTCTCCTCCTCTCAAGTTTCTTCAAAACCCTTCCCAAAATCCACCCTCCACACTTATATACTTCATTTTCATCTTCTACACGTGATTTGGAGTTCGGGCTTTCTTGGAATCACCTTGGAGCAAGCATTTTCGGTTGAGAAGCTTCAAGAACAAGGGTTTTCCATTTTCTACCTATACCAAGCTCATTCTTTGAGGTAGGGATCTGATTTCTACTCCTTCTAATGATATATTGTTGATATGTTGCATGATCCTTGGCTTGTTCATCCATTCTTCCCCAATCACCTTTGAAAACCTCCATTGAAATGGGTTTTGTTTGATTGAGTTTGGTTTCCACTTAATTGGTTGCTAAATCTACGAATTGGTAGTTGATATACTTTTATTCCATGTTTAGTTGGTGTTTGTAACCCCTAATTTGACTTAGGTTGGAACCCCCTTCCATTTGAGAAAAGTTGTTGATCGGGCATTTTTCGCGTAGAAAAATGCATCTTCTACCAGTAGACACAAAAGTGCTCTACCGGTACAAAAACTCACTGGATTCTGTCAACTGGTAGACACAAAAGTGCTCTACCGGTTCATACTTGAAAAAAAATGGATTTTTATTCGTCTTGATCCATTGACCTTCCAGTTGACTTGTTTGGTTCCATACTTGGTATATCCTCATCATGCACTTCATTAATGACCGAATTACCCTTTCCCAGCCTACCTTTGCATGATTGGTTATTTTCCTTGATTTTATAGCTTACGCTTGACACCTTTAACAGAGGGAACTTTGTATAAACATGTTGTTTGATCAAAATGGGTTGTGGATATCTTGGACACATGAGGGTTAAAAGTGAATTTTTCTTACATTGGTGATCTAATACTAGGGCCACCTTTCGATGCGTCTCTGGCCATGGGTGTTTGGAGCCCACGAAATCCGGCAGGGGGTGTTCGGAGCCCATGAAATCCGGCAGAGGGATTAATTCCCTATTAAAGACAAGTGGATATTTTTGTGAAATGTTTGAAAATGAGGTTCTTTGTGAAAGATGAGATATTTTTTAGAAAATTGGACACACGACACATTTGAAAACGGTTAGGAAGGAGATGTTGGATACTTGGTTTCTTTTGGGACTTTTGGGTACATGATTGGACACTTAGGAATTTCTTGGGCACCCGGTACTTGGTCTAGTCATAAATAGCATTCTTTTGACCTCTCATTCCTAATCATTGATTCTGCATGCACATTTCATTCTCTATACCCTTAGCATTAGTAGATAAAATTCCTACTGGGCTAGTGAGCTCAACCTATCATTTTCAGGTACTCGGCAGGGCACGTGATTGGAATGTTTGGCGTGTGGATGTATATCATGAAGGTTATTTTGCATGGAGTTATTTTATCCTCTCCATAGTTTACTATATTTTTTTGGGAGATGATCTTGTAACTTCTAATTCTTAAATTTTTGACAAAACTTGATATATGTAATAACTCTAAACCTTTGTTATCTGTGTACGGGTACTCTTGACTAGAAACTCATGGTACTTGACTTTGACTTTTCAATGGGAAGTTGTTTGACTTTAGATTTATCCTACGTGGATATTATTTATACTTTGGTTATTGAAAATTGAGGGCGTGACATGCATGAATTAGGACAAAGTAGCGGCTGCGATGCAAATAGTTGAAGAAATTGGAGGCAGCCCTGAAGGCCGAAAGGAAATAGAGGAATTGATATCCACCGAGGAATAATTGATATCAAACAATGAATTGCAGGTGCACGTGTGCCGCGGTTCAGTCCAAATGATCTTTAGGAAAAGAGAAACTCAACCACCTGAAGAGAAGATTTGATGGAACGGAAGAGAAAAGTATTAAAAGATTGAAAAACTTCTTGTCTTGTTACAGATTGGTGCATTTAGCACTTGATGATCTAACTTTATTTTTTATGGGAGTTTGAATCCCTAATGTGAATGTCTGTATTGGATGAATTTTATAAATAAAGGAAGAACTGCTTTATTACTGTAATCTGGCTCTCTTCTTCGATCTTCTTTCTCTAAGTGTTTTTTTTTTATTTTGTTTGGATAATTCAGCTTGAAATTAAAAAGGGTTAAGCGAATGTACAGCCTACAAGGGGCATACCCCAGGGAGGACAAAACGAAAAAAAGAAAAAAAGAAAAAATTGCGTACCCCCGGCACAACCGCCGGGGGAAATATGAAATCCAGCACAACCCGCTGGTATAGGGATACATATGCTTTAAGATAAAATTATATTTGCACGCCATAAAAAAAATAGTTTTCAGCACAAAGGCCACGGCTTGGGGTATACACACGATACGATGTCCTTACTTCGAATTGACCAAGAGTTGGTTTGAATTGATGGACTGAAAACCTGAAGCAAGCAATTGCACTACTTTTTGAACAAGTGGTCCAAGTAATGTTACTGATGGGCACTAGGACCAAGTTGATTTGAAAATTCCACCGAAAGGTTATTGCTACAACAAAGGATGTGGGGACAGCCCCCTTTTCGATGAGGTTCCATTCTTTTTTCAAAACCGGGTAAAGAGTGTATCCCGGGTAAATGTGTTCAAAAGGGCAGTGGGCCCCTTTTTTGGTGAGCGTCCATATCTACCTTTGCCATTTTAATCATGTGGTACAGTTGGTCACCGCTTGGACCAAGACGATTTGAAAATTTCAACCAACAAAGCTGCTACAATAGAGATACATCTGCAGCTACAACGCCCAGTCTCACGTAGAGAGTGTAACTCACTCTTTTCTTCCCCAATCTTCAACACAGTCAGTGAGTCCACTCATTTTTCAGTACGAAATTGATTAAGAAAATAAAAAAAAAAAACCCTATTTTGGAAGTCAAGGAACTCCATTGAACAGATTCTCACTAACGCAAATAGAGATGATGCTGAACTCAAAACAGCCTTATACATTCCTATGTAGAGCCAGAATCCATAAACGGTATTACCCCTTCCACCGTGACACCAGCGACACATAACGAAAGAGAACTGTTACTCAGAGGAAGAACAAGCAGTGCAATAAGCTAGACTTCAAACCGGTGATGCATATGCGTGAAACTTTTCAACAGAATCCTTACGGTTGAGGCTTTTAATCTTGATTTGGGGAACACCAACAGCAACCCCATTGTATGTCCTGAGTTTGGGAGCCAACCCCCCATCGTTGTTCTTTTTTGGAGTAATTTCTGGGTTAAATGAGCTACTTTCTCAAGTGAACCCAGATTTTGGCAGCAAGAAAAATGAGAGAAGATAGCACCTTGAATCTGCTCTGAATTGTATTTGTATAGAAGAAGACCACACCCATGAGAGATTAGATCTCCATTTGTGGTAGAAGCTGATGTTTTAGCTTCAATGAACCTGTTATTTGACTGGTACCCAACTTTGAACCACTCAAAATGATGGATCCAAAATTACCGAGTTCTGGGTTTTGATCTAGTACCAAAATGATGGATGAAAAACTTCGAAGCCCATCCCCTTAATTTAGCACTACATTAGTTGAAGAAGTGGTTGAGTGGAGACCCACCATCTTGACTGAGTAGAATACCCCACTTCGGCCAGATGATAGGGCCACAAGTGTTGAAACCCACCATCCAAGCTGAATATGGAGTGAAAAACGTGAATAGAAACGGCAGAAAATCTGCCATTAGATAGAGTAGAAAAATGGCAGAAGTCCTTCAATTGAAACATGAAGTAGATTCTGGCCGAAGTGGAGGTAACATGAGTAGATCACACAATAGTGTGAAGTAAAATGAGCCAGATTCGGAAGAAGAAATCCAGAATCTGCTCTTTCTCTCTCTAGAAATTCTAGAGAAAAGGCAGAGCCCCCTCGAAGGACTCCCCCTGTAACAACTAAGTGTTTAGCTTCTCTTTGTCCTTTTTGGCAAACTCACTTCCTTGACGTCACTATACAGACATTGTCCTAGTGAATATTGTCATTTCAGACATTAAAGCCTTTCAAACTTTAAAATGTGGAGAACTTATTTTTTAGGGAAATTTATCGAAATGGTCCCTCTAGTTTTACCCCTGTCTTGTTTTGGTCCCTCTATGTTCAATTTCACTCTAACAAACCCTGTAGTTTCAAATTTGGTCGAATTTGGTCCAATTGATAACAAACGTTTGTGAAGATGACAGAAATCCCAATTTGGGGGTTTTTTAAGGGACAAAACTTACTTTTCGCCCATCCTTCTTCTTCCCCAATTTGTAACCTTAACCCTTTCCTTTGCAAAAAAAAAAATAAATAGTAAATAAATAAATAAAAAACATACAGACACACATACCAGTGTTGGATGGTGGTTCTAAAAGGATTAGAAGCTTAGAAGGTCATTTGAATCACGGTCTTCAGTAGCACTTTGGGAAAAACCTTGGGTTTGATGAAGGAAATTCTTGACCCACAACAGCCATTTCTTCAGAGGTGGAACAAAATATTTGTATTGTCATGTGTGCTTGCAATATCTCTCGATCCTTTGTTCTTCTACATTCCTGTGATCGATGATGATTTTTAAGAAATGTCTTGGGTTGGACAAAGAGCTGCAAATATTGGCCATTACTTTGCAACTGAAATTTTTGTTAGTGTTATTTATTGTCCTTGGACCTCTTTGTATAATTAAATATGTCAAGTTTTGCAATACAAAGTCTAAAATATCCTCTCTTGTATATGTAAACGCTTTGATTAGATCCAAAAGCTGAAAAGAGAACTAAGATAGGAGAAATGGGTTTCTCTCCCATCACAATGGGCTTCAACTGAAGGATGGCATCTCCGCAGCTCATCTGAACTGCCAGAAAGATTTCTGACATTCTGCTAGCGTAGATTGCAGTCGTTACTTTCCCAATGCTGCGGTCAAACTCGATAATTTGGGACTTTTGCTAGGTTCAATTCATTTGCTTGGGTGTTTTAATTTATTATTCAAATTCACTTGATCTTTTTTTTTTGGGTAATTCAGCTTGAAATTAAAAGGGGTTAAGCGAATGTACAGCCTACAAGGGGCATACTCCAGGGAGGACAAAAAAAAAAAAAAAAAAAGACAGTTGCGTACTCCCCGGCACAACCCGCGGGGGTGGGAAATGTAAAAAGGCATAAAGTCGTAAAATAAATCTATTGCACTGTATCTCTAAACATATCACTCCACAAAAACCCGGAACACAAGTGTAAATTAAAATTGTCGTAATAGAAGGCCCATGAGGAGTCTTATGTTGGAAGAAATGGGTTTTATCCCATTGAGTACTTGGGGTACAGCTGTACCGATTTGGACCAAGGAAGTTCCGATTTGACTAGGAGGTGATAGAACAAAATAAGCTACTGCATAAGTCTACGGCAGTGCACACCTTTTGAGCAGCTAACAAAGCCCACTCGTAGGGAAGAGAGTGGATCTCCCTCTCTCCCTCTCAAACTAATTTCCAAGTAGTCCCTGGTACACGAGAAGCACTGCCAGCCTCCAAGACCAGCTCCCAAAGGAAGTATGGGAGGGATGAGGATCTTCATCACTGAGCACTCCATGGCAGCCAGAACCGATTGTGGTATTACCCTCACCGTCGTGACACCGACGTCACTTAACGAGAGGAACTAAGCCGCAAGGAAGAGCTAGTTTCACAACCCCGGTGTAGACACCCCAATTTGATTATCCGTGAATCCTAAGCAAGAGTCCGGGTGTATCCGCAATGATGAAAAATTACTGACGACGTCGTGAAATTTATTTTATTTAAATCAGTGCTTCGATGAACTTGGATGCACCATCCGCCAAGAAAAAGGCCAACAAACCCACCCAAATCAATCCATTTGGCCCATTATAAAGCCCAGCAAATAAGCCCAAGTTCTAGCCCAATAAAAGCCCAATTTCTGATCCAAAATGTCATTTTACGGACGAAATACCACAAGAGCAACCGACATACGCACACAGGAACATGGGCCTTCATGCTGTAAAATTATGGAAGTCAAACCTTGCGGACGCAAGGTCAACCTTGCGGACGCAATATCACACCTTGCGGACGCAAGGTCAAAATCCCAGACAGATCCTGCAGCTTGGCATGGCTGCCCATTCTCCATTTACTCACCTCCCATCCGAATTCTGGCATAAAATTAGTGCAAGAAGCTTCTTTTGTGCCTATAAAAGGAAGCCTAGGTCTTGGTTTTCAAGACACAACAAAAATCCTCAAGAAAACCTTGCTAAAAAAATATTTGTTCTCATTGTTTTTCCTTTGTAAACCCCTTTCCCGAACCCAAAATTCCTTTTCGAAAATCAGCCACGAAAATTTCAAAAATATTAGTCTTAAGCCTAGTTTCCAAAATTACCCAAAGTCTTGTCTTTAATCCAAGTTTTTCGAAGCATTAGTTAGATAAAGTGCTTTTCGGGGCGAACAGAGTTCATACTAGCCGAATTCGTGATTCTGAGGGGAGCATCCGGACGTTGATCAAAAGAAGTTCAGTCTTCGCCCTTTTATTAATTTGTGGTAATATTTCATTTCTCTAAATCTAGCCTCATGCATCGTTAATTTTATTTATTTATTTTCCTTGTTCCCTCTCCCGTAGTTGTCTAAATTACTTTAAATCTTCTTTTAAAATCCCATAATTATGAGTAGAGACTAATCATTTTGATTAGGCGGGAAGGGTGCATTTTTCGAATAAAACCTTCTCATCCCGTAACTTAGCTCCCGAACCAAGATCACTCTGGTTACGACGGACCGGTTGTCTCGAATTTTGTACATTGAATTCGGTTGCTTAGTTAACCTTAAAATCAAGTGGCGACTCTAATGAACGCGTGTTCTAGTACTTTCAAGGTTTTTTGCGGAAGTCACGGGTGCCCAAAGTGGCGACTCCGCTGGGGAGAAACGAGAGCTAGACTTGAAAAAAAAATTATGGGATTTTAAATTTAGTTTTTAAAGTGATTTTCTTGCATTGCACACGCATCGATGTATGGATAAACCCTGTTCGGCATTATTCGATATCCTGGGCGGGCAACCGTACTTGGGCTATGTCGAAGAAGCCAACAAGCCTTTGGCTGTGATAAGTCATAAGTACTACTTGACCATTGCCTTGCACGATACTTGGCCATGGGAGGTACGCCTGTGACTTTGAGCCGGGGTACCCTTTGAGACTACTAGCCTTTTGCATATAGTGTTCCCTAGAACTATTCAAAATTAGGTCAGGAACCTTGTTAGGATTATGTGTCACTACATACCCAATAAACTGCACAGGTTGCCAGTTGAAAATCAGAGGGGATTATGCCGAAATGATGGGAAAAGAGGAGGAGATTGTCGTTTCTTAATGAGGAGGAGGATCTTCTTTTCAAAAAACAATGCGGGTTTTCAAAAGTTGTCAAAAAAAAAGAAGGCATTTTTCATTTCCTTTTTAGTCTCTTCTGAGTCACTTTATAATTCCCCAATATAGTAAAAGAATTTTTGGAAAATTAATGCAATCCTAATTTTTAATCCCACAACAAAAAAAAGGGGAGGAAAAATTATTAAAAAAAGTCACTTTCATTTCACCTCTTTTTCCTTTTTACCTCCCTTTCTTTTTTATTTTTGTATAATAAGAATAACACTTTTAAAAAAAATACCAAATAAAAAAAGATAAAAATTAGGATTTCTTAAAATTTCTGAAATTTTTTAAAGTATATTGGGGATTATCAAGTACTCAATAGTCATTTTTCTGTTAACCCGTTAATCTTTTTCATCCAGTTTAATCTTTTTTAGAGGAGGAGTTCATTTTTCAATAAAAAAGGGTCATCGAAGGCGTTTCTAGTACCAAAAAAAATGGTCTTAGTTTTTATTTTTGACACTTGGCACATTTTCTTGTCAGTTTGCTTGTCACTTTTCGCTGGAAATAAGCAATACACTCATTTGGGACCGAATCCTTGGTCCAATACCTAATCTAGTCAACACCCCTGTTCCAGATTTTATTCCAGTCACCGTTCCAGTTTTTGAACCAGTAATGGCTGAGCGAAATGAGATGGACGAGATGAGAGTAAACATGGTTGCGATGTAAAAGTCCATCGAAGATATGTGAAACGTGATCAAGACCTTGGTTAATGCTCATACCGGAAAATCTGTTGCCAAGGAGAGCACCATTGAACAATGAAAGGACAAACCAGCTCAATGAAGAAGATTGGTACGAAGAAGAACCGCAACCGATCCGGCAAAACATAGAAGTTCCCGCTGCCGCACCACGGCCCCCGCTAAACGTTGAGCAAACAACTGCTGATAAGTATAAGACTCTTCAAGATCAAATCGAAGAGTTAAAGCGAACTATCATCCGTTCGAAAGAATCGGGTACCCAGATGGTGGATATGGATAGGCTGTGTCTTTTCCCTACTATCAAGCTACCGGAGAAGTTTAAAATGCCCGATGTCGGGAAATTTGATGGCACTGGAGATCCAAAAACACACTTAATGAACTATGCCGGAACTTTGATGCCAATGGGGATCGGGCCGCCGCAATTGGCACAATTATTCCATCGAACGTTGACTGACACGGCGCTTCAATGGTTCTTAAATTTGGATCCATCAAAGAAGAACACTTGGGATGACATTGGGCATGCTTTCATCAACTAGTATGCCTATAATGTCCAACTTAAAGTGACCACGAGAGAATTGGATGCTACGAAGATGAACCCAAAAGAAACTTTCACTGACTTTATAACCCGATGGAGAGCCAAGGCAACAAAAATAGTTGATTGGCCTAACGAGAAGGAACAAATCAGAATGGTCATCAAGAACGTGATTCCAGAATTTTCCAAGTATTTGGTGACACAACCTTTCTCAAGCTTTGAAAGTCTATTCGAAGCCGGAATCTCAATCGAGGATGGTTTGAACTCGGGTTGTTGGACAAAGGAGACTCAAGTCAAAGAGGAAAGCGGGTCTACAATGGCAATAATAACCCTTTGTATGGAAATAGTAGAGGAACCCCTTTTAATTTCAAGCTAAATTACCCCCAAAAAAAAAATAGTAGAGGAAACTTTACCGCTAGCAATAGCAATCATGTTGGTAACAACAGTCGCGCACCTGAAGTTAACAACATTAACAATCAACCCCCCTCCCCCTCGCAGAAGAATCTTTAGCCAATTAGGAGTTCCCCTATTAACTGTTTATGAACGCCTTCTCAGAAGAGGTGTCCTCAAACCTTTGGACCCTATGCCAACACCCAACCCTCTTCCACCTCATTATGACGCTACTAAATACTGTACCTTTCACCAAACCCATAGCCATCCCACAGATAATTGCGCCCGTCTCCGTCATGAAATTCAAGACCTCATTGACAACAAATCCATTTCCCCACCAAAAGCCAAACCCAACATTGTCGCCAACCCTATGCCAAACCATAACCAAAACCAGTTTGGAGTCAACCACATAAATACCCATACAATAGCCTTTGACCCTAGCCAATAGATTGTCCCAGCCGACCAACCAAAGCCCATTTTTCACCTACCTAGACACTGCTGTTATCAATATGATTGCTACAACTTCAAAGCATGTAGCTAGCCTTTAAAAAATTTGGGCTCTAGACGAAAAGGAAGAACAGGTTGGAGAAATGAGTTGGTGGGGAATTAAGAAGGAATTGGAAGAAGCATCAAAGACATTTGGGATACAAAATTCCGAACAAGTGGTCAATGTCTCAGAAAATTGGAAAGGTAAAGTGGTGGCGGGAGAAGAAGAAGAAGATTTGTGGAAACCGGTCGGTAATGAAGAAGTATATGAGTTTGGATGTGGCGACGACTTGTGGAGATTTGAAGACGAGAGTGAAAGTTTTGAAGTCGAGGAAGATTTATGGGCCTCGAAAACTGAAGTTAATCACCTGACAAGAAGTGGCAGACACTACAAACCGGCCCATCTCGTTGGGGAAGAACCCTCTGAAGCAGCGGTGACAAAAGATGCAAAAGAAGAAGATCTAGGAGATGATGATGTACTGAAACAGTTGAAACGGACAGGAGCTAATATCACTTTGTGGCAACTAATTATGGCCTCTCATAAGCACCGACAAGCAGTCTTAAAAGCGTTAAACAAGGTCCCGATTTCCATAGACACCTCACCCGAGCAAATGGTGGCTATGTTGACCCCTGTAAAGGCGACAAATGCAATCACATTCACTGATGAAGACCTTCCACCCGAAGGTCCTAATCACAACAAGCCACTATATGTGACGGCGAAATGTGCAGGGAAATGGATAGCTGGAGTATTGGCGGATAATGGTTCAGCTTTGAATGTTTGTCCGTTAAGAACTGCTCACTGTTTGGGCCTGAAACACAAGGATTTCTCCTCATCCAATCAAGGAGTCCAGGCGTATGATAACAGAAGAAGAGATGTAGTCGGAGTAATAAAGATCCCAATGGTGATAGGAAAATTGGAAACAGAAGTAGAATTTCAAGTTTTGGAGGTACCGTCATCATTCAACATGCTTTTAGGGAGACCTTGGTTACATGACCCTGAGGTGATGGCTGTTCCATCCACCTTGCACCAAAAGATCACACTTGTCACGGGGGGGGGGGGGGGGGGGGGGGAATAATCACCATTCTCAGAGAAACCACTGTCCGAGTTCCCACTGAAGAATAATGCACCGCTATTTTTTTTTGGGGGTAAATCAGCTTGAAATTAAAAGGGGGTAAGCGAATGTACAGCCTACAAGGGGCATACCCCAGGAAGGACTAAGAGAAAAAAGAAAGAAAAAACAAAAAATGGGTGCTCCCCGGCACAACCCGCCGGGGTGGGAAAATAGGAGGTCCTAGCACAACCCGTTAAGATAGGGATATTTATGCTTAAAGCAATACACATAGGTCAATAACTAAAATTAGCAAGGAAATACTAGCACAACCCGCCAGCTGTTTTTGGTGTGTGGCCCAAGAATTTGCGTGTTAGCAAGGCCAATTCTTGATCTAGGCACAAAGGCCCTCCGCATGGCAATAGGTGCGAGCTAGTTGCCATCACGTGAACCAAGGATTAATTGTGAAATGTACCACCTAAAGGCAGCAGCAACAGATCTTTAACAACTGTGCCACTACATTACTTTATGGACAAAAAATTGATGCCCACTTGCAGGGATACCCAGCCTTTTGATAAAGAACATTTGCTTTATGGAGCATTGTTTTAACATTTGCATTGTGGCACCAAGCAGCCCACGTGCTTTGACCAACGGGTATAGCACCCAACGTTAAAGAAGCTTTTGACCAGCACATTGTTAACCACATCCAGCGAATCCAAGCAAACTCGATGACGTCAGCATTCTCTGGCGATTTGGGAGATTCTCGCGTCCCCTGTGAGAAACCCTAGCTACATCTCACCACTACCAATCATGGCCGATGGCGTCACTACCCTCTCGGGTGGATGCTTCATCCATGGTGGATATTGGTTCTAAGGCAATTGACTCCTATGTGGTTAGGAGGAAGCAAATGGCCGCTGCTCAACACACAATCAACATTCCCAGTCGCGAAGCTAATCGATCCCGTAACAACAATAAACCTCGATTTGCAGGTAACACGTACTGTACTCCTACCAAATTTTCCACGTCTCAAACCTCTACTCCTCAGAATCTTCCACGCAGTCCAAGTCTTCCAGATTTAGATCCAGACCTCTCTGACCACCCTACCTCAAAAAGCCCTAACCTCAACATACATACACTAACTTCAGAACTAGCTCCTCCGCCTAATATTGGTTTTCAAACTGGTGCTATTCCCAACCCTAAATTTGGCTCCCATAGTCCTACTAGAGCTGGGTCAAGTCCATCACGTAAATTGCAGGAGGTGTTTCAGGAGGCTGGAGCTCGATTGGACAGTGCTAATCGGCTTACTTCTTTGGTCAACAATTTAGAAGAGGAAATTGTAGACACCCCAATTTTTGGATACCCGCGCGGCTCCCTCATAGAAGCCGTGCGGCCCCCTCATACAAGCCGCGCGGCTAGTATTGTCATCCTCTGAAAATTCCTGACAAGCCAGCTCAAGGAATATCATCATCTCGCCACTGCCGAATATCATCATTTTTATTCTCTCATCTCGGTTATAAATGGAGGCTCCCTCCTCACAGAAAACACACACAGAGACAGAGAGAAAAACGATACTTCGAGAGAATTTCCGTTTGATTTTCTGGCGAAATCCTCGTTCGAAACCGCCAGCCAACTTCCCGAAAAACTTCCCATCTCCTACCCCCTTTTTCCTCTATACCATTCCCATTCATACCAGGTCTTGATCCTACGAGTTCAAATCCGAAGAATCCGAAGTTTTCAGCCTCTGTCTCGAGTTCCAGAAAGGTATAAACCGTTTTCGTATTTCGATTTTCAAATCGCAGCTCTCCGAGGGCATTCCCGGGTTGATAACAGTTTCAACAACCGCATCTTAACTCGACAAACCATTTTCAAAACAAAAATCGGTTTTTCGGAGCCGTACCGGGCGATTTTTCTCGACAAACGCACCGTACGGTCCATACTGGAAATAAGTTTTATTTCAAACGACTTGTTTTAAATAAAAACAGCTTATTTGGGGTTGATTTGAAGAAGAAAATCAAGTTTCGAACAGGATTTGGGCTCACTGATCCCAAAACAAAACTTTTAAAAAATGGATTGCACGCAAGCCGCGCGGCTTGCAGCATAGGCCGCACGGCTCCTGAGTAGGAGCCGCGCGGCTCCCATTTGAACCAAAAATTTTACTCTGTTTCCCCCCTGTTCGTACTCTGTTCTTCTGTTCTCCTTCTGTAATTCTTCTGTTTATTACATTTTTTCTTTCTTTTTTTTTATTTTCTTATTATTATTATTTGGTCCTCTTTGTTTAAATTTTATTCCTGTTATGGTTTCAATTCATTTCCTTATTTACTTGTTTGATTGTCAAGGTTTTTAACAAAATATTTTCTACAAAATCCCACGAATTATTTAGTAGAGACCGGGAATCTCCCGGGCGCGCGGGGTGCTTTTTAATAAAACCTTCCCCATGCGTAACCTGGCTTCCGAATCCAAAAAGAATCTTTTTCGCAGATCAAATCTTTTCCAAAATGGCAAGAGAGTCAACAATTATTCTTAAAACGGTTTCTCGGGTACCAAACATTTTCCAAATATTAAACCCCGGGTGGCGACTCACATTTTAGTTTTCACATCCAACCTTCGAGAGCGAGCCGCGTGGATCCCACCGTCCACAAAATGGCGACTCCGCTGGGGACTTTTTTTTTAAATTAATTCTTATTTTGATATTTTACACTTGTAAAACGACCCCCGAAAGCTTGACAAAAACGAACACGCCCCGCGTGATCGAGAAAAGATTGGTGCAATAACAGGGCTACGCCCAACCAATCCGGACTGGAGCTTTCCCGGTAGTTTGCTTGAGTAAAATTTCAAAATAAAAAATTAATTTATTGGTGAGCCAAACTTGAAAAATAATCGTGGGATTTTTGAAAATATTTTGTTATCAAGACTTTTGCATTGCACGTGCATCGATGTTGGATAAGCCCCGCCGTTGCGTCTTGGTTACCCTACCCGGCTTGCCGGTGTTAGGACATCCCAAGATTCTCGGCAACCCCGGACGATGATGAGTCAGCCTGCCGTTTGACCTTTGCCATGCAGTACACTTGGCACTGGGAGGCAAATATTGACTCTAGTCTAGGGAACCCCCTCAAACCAAAACCCGGCCTTTGCATATAGAAAACCGTAGTACCTTCCAACCTAGGACAAGAATCCACAGGGTAGGACTATCTGTTATATCCTGTTTACCTGTTATCATGTTTACCTGCTATCTGTTACCTGTTTATCTGTCCATCTGTTAACTATTCTACGTATGTCTTGTTTATCTGTTAAAATGTTCACTCATTCTTGTATATATCACTCATCAACATGTTGTCTCCATTTCGCATGCAACATATGGTAGATTTACCTTAGGTCATTACATCATGTCTGCATCCATGAGGATTGCCCCAACAATCATGAATTATGTTGGATAACAAGAATCCCTCTCTTCAAAAAAAAAAAAAATCAAAATTAATCAAAAATAAAAAAAAATGCTACAACTGGCTCCCTTCCCCAAAATGAAATACACGCTTCCTTTGTGGTAGAGTCATCATGTCTGGATCACCATACAAGCGGTTCAAGTCTACCCTCACCACCCATCAAGGAGCACCCGTGTGGATAATTGAGGAAGTTCTGCCCGAGCAACCTCCATGCAAGCCGGAGGAAAAGCCTCAGCCAGGGAAGCTCAACATAGAAGACCATATGGGGGAAGAACTCGATCAGAAACTCAGTTTGTTGGCCGAGGCCAACTTACCAGGAGTATCCCTCCAATGGGACGACAATGAAGGATGGAAATTCTGCTTCCCGGAAGAACCAGAGCCAATGCCAGAAAAGATCACCTTAACGATGGAACAGGATGACGGGGGACTCGCAGCCATGCCACCCGTGAAGTACTTTGATGCCAACGGCCAGCCCGTCTACTACTTTGAAGACCCAGTCACAGGCCACAAATATTGGGACGATTGTGAATGTGATGTTTGCTTGGCAGATTGCCTTCTCAATAACGACGGCATGACCCCGCAGCAGCTCAAGGATCAGTGCAAGAAGGAAGACCCCAAAGGAAAAGGAAAAATTGATGAAGAAGGATCCTCCGCAGGGTCGACATCTCCGAATCATCCCTCCTCTTAAGAACGAGCTTTTGGAGCTCAGAATGATTGTGTAATGATCAAATCCAGCCATCAGGGCCTCTTTTGAAGAATCAAGCCAGCCTGTGATTCTTGTTTAAATTATCGAGTCTGTTGTTGTTTAATTATCGAGTCTGTTGCTGTCTGTCGTTGTCAAGTCTGTCGCCAGATGTGAATATCCACTGACCTAATCCAGCCAGCAGGGCTTCTTTTGAAGAATCAAGCCAGCTTGTGATTCTTAACACCTTTGATTATTGAGTCCGTTGATGATCGAGTCTGTTCTTGTTTGATGATCGAGTCTGTTCTTGTTTGATTATCGAGTCTGTTGTTGAGTCAGTCGCTATGTCAGTTTGTAAAAAAAAAAAACTCCTCGCCTTTAATGAAAAGATCTTTTGAGAAAAGGAGCCAAAAACTTGTAGTCCTGAACTACGTCACGGCCTGATTCCTCTCCGTGGGGATACGTAGGCAACCTCCGGTCCGGCCGTTGTTTTCATAAATCAAGGAAATTTGAATGTATCCAACATAATAAGGAAATTGGGGCAATCCTTTCATGCGTCATGCATCATACACATACACTTTGCACATACACTATACATTCCATCCCTGAGTTCTGTTTGTGCATATGATCAGTAATACCATTGGCAAAAAGAAGAAGAACCTCATACCGGGTTGGACCCGAATCCCCGAACAGCGATTGGTTCGAACTGAGTCAGGAACAGAACAGTCAACCGGGGGTTTAGCCATGGCAGAGGAAAAAGATAAGATTCAGCTCCTCGAAGATGCTTTAGAAGAGCAGAAAACCAATAGTGCCAAGCAGATGGCCCAGATGATGATCATGATTCAAAAATTAACTGCTCAACTCCCTCCGCCAGCAGGAGGCTCAAGCAGTCAGAACATGGAGTCGGTATTAACCAAGTTAGCCAAGCTCGAGGAGTCTGTTCAGAAACAGGAGAAAATAGCAGCTACAGGAATTGATATGGAGAAGTTATGCCTTTTCCCGGATGCAAAGCTCCCCGACAAATTCAAACCAATGGATTGGGACAAGTTTGATGGCAGCGGTGACCCGAAAGCTCATCTGCAAACATATGTGGGCACTCTATCCATGTATGACGTCGGAAAGGATGCAATGGGCCAGATGTTTCAGCAAACTCTGACTGGGCCTGCACTCCGCTGGTTTCTGAATATGGACATCTCCAAGAAAAGGACATGGGAAGATATTGGGGCAGCCTTTGTCGCCCAGTACAACTACAATATTCAGCTTGAGATGACTGTTCGAGAACTGGAATCAACCAAGATGGGGAAAAATGAGTCCTTTGCGGACTTTGTTAAGAGATGGAGAGGGAAGGCCTCTCAAATGATGGAACGGCCTTCAGAAAAGGAGCAGATGAGAATTATCACAAGGAATCTAGAACCAGATTTCGCCAAACACTTGGTGGTCTTCCAAACCACCGCTGACTTCAAAACCTTCTATGAAGCCGGCCTAGCAGTCGAAGATGCCCTTAGAAGCGGCATATTTGAAAAAGGTGAATCTGCCTCTAAACCAAGACGGGTTTACTCTGGCAACAGCAATGCCTTGTTTGGACCCAACAACTACAATCAAAACCAAGCCAGCTCTTCCAATCTCAAACTAACCAAAGCCGAACCTGTTAACCAGATCGCAACCCAGTCACGGTTCCCACAAACAGCTCCCCCACCGAGAAGAGAATTCCACCCATTCCCTTTTCCCCTTGTTACGGTATACAAAAAACTCCTTGACAAAAACCTCATCCAACCACTTGAACCTCGAGAGCCACCCAAAGAGCTCCCTCCTAACTATAACCCAAACGCCTATTGTGCCTACCACCAAATGCCCGACCATCATACCAATAACTGCGTCCGTCTCAAACATAAAGTCCAAGATCTGGTGGACGACGGAACCCTTCCGCTCCCTAATCAAAAGCCTAACACCATTTCCAATCCCCTACCCAACCACAAGCAAAACGCCCAAATCAGCCAAATATCCCTCACCCCCACTACAAAAGACCTTGCCTCCACTAAATTCGATCCTAGCCTTTATATCATCCCAGCCACTGAGCCAAAACCTGTCGTCCCCCTGCCAAAAGATGTTGAGGTCCATTTCCTTTCATATGCTGATACAACACAAAATCCAAGGTGGAGTGATGTTGTGGAACAAGAAGAATGGTCCATGAGCGACCAAGATTGGGAAGAATCCCGACAAGCATTGTTTGGTTCTTTGCTAATCTCTGGAGACTCAAGCCAATCCATCATCCCTGAATCCCTTGTTAAGCCTATTGTTCACGTGCCCGAAGAAGTGTTAACCCTAGGCGAACATCCATCAAGTACTGTTTCACTGCTCGCAAACTTCGGAAAAGAATGTCGTTCTATCATGGAGGCCACCTTCGAAAACCAAGATTGGCTCCCACAAGCATACATCATTGACGGATCTTTGCCACGGCCGTCGGTACCATTCCCACCATCATCCAATGTGTCAGTTCTAGTCACTGACCCCATGGCTACCCTTTGGGATGAAGAAGCAGTAGTTGATATCCGAGTAAGCAATGACGAGGTGTGGACTGTCAACAAAGCCATGCTAGACCCATCCTTTTGGCAAGACTCTGAAGTGGACAACCTCAAGACAAAAATGGAAGCAGTCGAAATCAAGGAACAAAGGGCCAGAAATGATCTGATGAATTTCTGGACGGAAGATCAAGAAGCCATGCAGAAAAGGGAAGCCATCAGGGCTGGCAAACGGAAGGTTAATGAAGAATACGCAAATTTCTGGGGTGAAAATCAAGAGTTATGGGAAGAAACGGTCAATAGAATAACCAGGAGTGGTCGAATCTACCAGCCAGCCCATCTTCAGAATAGGAATCTCTCCAACCATGCCACAACAGGAGATTTTATTTGGGATGATCCCATTCTCGAGGACACAACTACTAACCCTCCAGAGGTTATTGTTCAACAAAATTCAGCTGCCAGGCCAATCTCGAAGAATTCCCCGGTAACAAATAATCCAATTCAGAAACAGCTTGAAAGAACCCCAGCCTCAGTGTCTATTTGGGGATTACTTTCTTCGTCTCGAGAGCATCGACAGAAGCTAATCAAAGCTCTGTCAAACATGGAAGTACCGCCAGACACTCCTCCCGAAACAATGATAGCTCTGCTTACGCCAACCTGCGCCAAGCATATTGTGGTTTTCACTGAGAAAGATCTACCACCAGAAGGGGCTGGTCACAACAAGCCATTACACATTACTCTGAAATGCATGGAAAAATGGGTCCCGGTCGTGTTACTGGATAATGGATCTGCCTTGAATGTCTGTCCCCTGCGTACAGCTTATTGTTTGGGTTTTAAGAATAAGGATTTCCAGCCGTCTAATCTTGGAGTGCGTGCCTATGACAACACTCGACGAGATGTGATTGGGACAGTTCAGATGGAAATAACAATCGAAGATTTTGAGACTATCGTCGAGTTTCATGTACTCGACATCCCCTCATCATTCAACTTGTTATTGGGTAGGCCATGGCTCCACCGATCAGACATCATGGCTGTACCTTCCTCCCTGCATCAGAAAGTTCAACTTGGACTAGCCACAGGAACCTTGACCATTTATGGGGATTCTGGAATTCGCCTGCATATCCCTGACAATGCTCCCCTACTCGAGATTGCTCATGGAGAGGAAGACATCACTCTTGGAGGGTTCTCCTTTGATGCCTCTGACGGTGTACTTACTATCAAGATGGATGAAGATTTCTCTATAAAGTCAACAGCTCTAGACATGATGCTGAAAATGGAGTATTTGCCTGGCTTGGGACTTGGTCGCAACAATCAAGGGGTAGCAGAATTCCCTAAGTTTCTAACGAACAATCACCGTTTCGGTCTTTGTTATGAATCTAGTCATGATGGGAAAGTACGAGCTTGTGCCAAGAAAGGGCCTATCCAGTTCGTAAAAGCCCCAGAGGCCATTTATCAGGGGGACCCAGAGCCATTCTGGGACGTGGAAACAAGAACCAAAATGCCAGGATTTGAAATCTTTGCTGACAACACCTGGGATAGTGATGATGAGACGGAAGGATGGAAACAGCCGGCTAAGATGCCCCGTGTTGACTGGATTGAGGTTCTTGACTCAGAGAATCTATTATCGCTGTTTGGGGAGGAGAATCCACTAGGTATGAGAGAGGACGAACCTGCTGCGATGCTTATCGGTTCAAAACCTGCGGAAGATATGGAGCTAATGATGATGGGTCAGGAAGCTCTGGAAGATGTCACTGCACTCATCATTGATGCATGCGGAACTTATAAAAATTGCACATTTGTACCTAAAATCATTTACACTGGCGCTAATTCTGAGTTTGAGTCTGAGTCCAGCACTAAGTCTGAGTCCAGCATTGAGTCGAAAAATGAGTCTGTCATCTTTCCGCGTCATCACTTCTCTTTTGAGTTTGAGTCTACACTCATGTATCATGCCCCTGGGGCCCCCTTCTTGGCAATAAATGAAATCAACTTTGCTTACCTTGTTGTATCTGAAATAAATTGTGTTGACCCCGACGATGAAGAGATTGAGTTTGAGGAAGAAATTCCAAAAGAACTCCGATCCCTAATCGAAAGGGAAAACGAAAGGCATGCTCAGCCTATAAAAGAAGAAGTAATTTCAATAAACTTGAAAAATGAGAATAATTCACGCATGGTTCAAATCAGCTCCGGATTGACTCCAGAAGAATTTAAGGCCCACTCGGATCTCTTGAAAGAATTCGAGGATGTTTTTGCATGGTCACACGCAGATATGCCCGGTATTGATCCTGAGATAGTAGAGCACCGAATCCCATTATACCCTGATGCAAAGCCTGTCAAGCAGAAGTTAAGGAAGATGAGGCCAGATTGGGTGTTGGAAATCAAGAAAGAGATTCAGCGACAGATAGATGCAGGTTTTCTCATGGTAACAGAATACCCCCAGTGGGTCGCAAACATCGTTCCCGTCCCTAAAAAGAACGGGAAGATCAGAGTCTGTGTGGATTTCAGGGACTTGAACAAAGCTAGTCCAAAAGATGACTTTCCTCTGCCGCACATCGACGTTTTAGTGGACAACACTGCAGGGCACGCGCTACTTTCCTTCATGGATGGGTTTTCGGGTTACAACCAGATTCTCATGGCTCCAGAAGACCGTGAGAAAACCACCTTCACCACAGAATGGGGCACTTACTGTTACAGAGTCATGCCATTTGGTTTGAAAAATGCGGGGTCTACTTATCAAAGGGCAGCCACAACGTTGCTACACGACATGATTCACAAGGAAGTAGAAGTATATGTAGATGACATGATCGTCAAAGCCAAGGAAAGGGAAGAGCATCTACCCAACCTCAGGAAGTTCTTTCAAAGGATCCGCAAGTACAGATTGCGTCTCAATCCCGAGAAATGTACATTCGGGGTCACCGCTGGGAAAATGCTTGGATTCATGATCACCACGCGAGGAATCGAAGTGGATCCATCAAAAATCAAAGCCATCTTGGAAATGGAACCACCTCGCACGGAGAAGGAAATACGCAGCTTCCTGGGAAAAATTCAGTTTATCAGCAGATTCATCGCCAAGTTAACCTCAACTTGCGAGCCGATGTTTCGTTTGTTAAAGAAGGGTGTACCATTCAGATGGGATGATAAGTGCCAGAAAGCTTTCGATGCCATCAAGAAATACCTCCAGAACCCTCCAGTATTGATGCCACCCATTCTGGGGCAGCCTCTTATTCTGTACCTGTCCGTCACTTCATCTGCAATGGGATGTATGCTGGCACAAGAAGGAAAAGGAGGGAGCGAGAAAGCTGTATACTACATCAGCAAGAAAATGATGGGATGTGAAGAACGCTACACTTCGTTGGAAAAAGTTTGTTGGGCATTAGTTTGGGCCTCCAAAAAGCTTAGACACTACATGCTAGCTTATTCTGTAAAGCTAATTTCCCGGATGGACCCCCTTAAGTACCTGTTCGAGAAACCGGCACTCACTGGCAAGCTAGCACGGTGGTTACTCATGTTGGCTGAATTTGACATTAAGTATGTCACCCGGAAGTCGGTAAAAGGAAGAGCTGTGGCAGAATTTCTAGCAAACCGACCTGTGGAAGGTCCTGAAGATGCAGAATTTGAATTCCCTGATGAGAGTGTAATGACCACAACTGATGATCTCTGGACGTTGTATTTCGATGGAGCCGCCAATCAGAAAGGGTTCGGAGTCGGAGTATTGCTAGTCTCACCAGAAGGGTCACACATCCCCCTTGCTTTCAAATTAAATTTCGAAGTCACTAACAATCAGGCAGAATACGAGGCATGTATTGTCGGAATGGAAGCCGCCTTAGAAATCGGAGTCGAAAGGCTGGAGGTAATTGGTGATTCTAATCTGGCCGTATCTCAAGCCAACGGGGAATGGAAAGTAAAAGAAGACAAGCTCAAACCTTATCATAAAGATCTCGAGGATCTAATTCCTCAGTTTCAGACGGTCACATTCACTCATGTGCCAAGGTTGAAGAACCGGTTCGCAGATGCTCTAGCTACTCTAGCCTCAATGGTGGAGATACCATATGGAGTTAAGCTAAGACCAATCACAATTGAGCAAAGAGATAAGCCTGTCTTTGAATATGTCTTGGTGGTTGAGGAACCAGATGACGGTATGCCATGGTACCATGACATTTGGAATTTTATCGAAAGAGGTGAATATCCAGCAGAAACGGATAAGAAGGATCAAATCGCTCTTCGGAGATTGGCCTCTCAGTACATCATCTGTGGAAGGAAGTTATATCGGCTATCACATTGTGGAGTACATAAGCTGTGTGTGCACGGTGCAGAAGCCACCACAATTATGGAAGAAATCCACGAGGGTGTCTGTGGTCCTCATATGAACGGCATGATGCTTGCTAAGAAGATTCTCCGTCAAGGATATTATTGGTCAACTATGGAAACCGAGTGTGTTGGATACGTGCGACGATGCCATAAATGCCAAATTCACGCCAATCTCATGCATGTGCCACCTTCTGAGCTGCACTCTATGACCTCGCCTTGGCCTTTCTCTACCTGGGGGATTGATGTTATCGGCAAAATTACACCGGCTGCGTCAAACGGGGACAAATTCATCTTGGTTGCTATCGACTATTTCACAAAATGGGTCGAGGCTACCTCGTACACTACTCTCACCGCAGTCCAGGTCGCTCATTTCATCAAACAAAACATCATTTACCGGTACGGTGTCCCTCAAGCTTTTGTGTCAGACAACGGGGTCCATTTCAAGGGGAGAGCAACTGAAGTACTTGAAGAATTCGAAATTCAAATCCACAAATCAACTGTCTACCGGCCACAGACAAACGGAGCTGTCGAAGCAGCAAACAAGACCCTCAAGACAATACTCGAGAGAACCACTCAATCTGCAAGAAACTGGCACGAACAATTGCCATTGGCCTTGTGGGGATATCGGACGTCTATTCGTACTCCCACAGGGGCAACACCATACTCTTTGGTTTATGGCATGGAGGCCGTCCTCCCAATCGAGCTTGAGGTACCTTCTTTAAGGGTCATGATCGAATCAGAGATCAATGAAGCAGAATGGCAAAACACAAGGTTTGAAGAGCTTATGTTGTTCGACGAAAGGCGGCTTAAGGCTTTGTATCACGTTCAAGGGTATCAGCGTCGAATTGCGCGGGCATTCAATAAAAAGGTCAAATCCAGGAACTTACAAGAAGGAGACATGGTTTTGAAGGAGATCCGAGCTCCGGTTTTCGATCCTCGAGGGAAATTCCGACCGAAGTGGGCAGGTCCGTACATTATCAAGAAAGTTCTATCCGGAGGCGCAACTCAGCTTATTGACCTTGACGGCAACGAATTCTCCACTTTGGTCAACATGGACCAGCTCAAGAGATATTACCCATGAGAGAAGCTCGCTGGACTGAAAATCGCAAGGGCGGACAGTGCCAGGCAAAATTTAGAGCAAGCCTGCTAAATCGAAAACCCACATTGGGCGGTTTAGGCAAAAATGAAGGCAAGAACATTCAAATAAGCTCGCTAGACTGAAAACCCGAAAGGGCGGTACTAGGCAAAACTAAGAGCACAAAAAGGAGAGTGTTAATACACGAGTGAACCCTAGCCAGATTTGTTCTCCTGAACTACGTCATGACCTGATTCCTTTTCAAGGATACGTAGGCATCCTCACCTCGAGGACCGGTCGCAACTTTTCCAAAAAAAAAATCTCTTGAACTGGTCCAAAGCTGTCATTTGCATACACAATTATTGAGAATCAAAGCAGAAAAACTCTCATAATTCAGTTTATTAACTTTTTCGATTACAAGGCTGAGCATGAAGCTTTCATAAAACAAAATAACACAAACATTGGCCCCTGTGGGTCCACAATTTATTTCAGGTGCATTAAGGTTGAGTCAAAGTCAATCTTGGTGTCCATTTTCTCTTTCTTCAATATCTTTCAGCAGCCATTTTATGTATCTCCTTGTGAGCAGAACAGTGGGATAGTCATCTCTTGGAATGGTCACTCGCTCCCTCCAAGTGTTTTGATAAGCTCGGACAGTTGCATGATTGAAGTTTGGTATGATGAAGTTTTCAGGGTTAGCCGACGGAACTACCTGGCGAACACCAAGTTGACGGAGAATGCGGTAGGGAATGTAAAAGGTCCAACCGGTCAGGCCAACCAGAACCATTCGCTGACGTCCCATATTGCTCAAAGACATGGTCGGACGGTCAAGCCAAGACAAACGCCAAGAAATTGTCTCTTCAGTAAGCCGGGAAAACACCTGAACCCAACCTTGGATATTCCCTTGAAACTCCTGAAAATCTCTTTGAACGAAGCCCTGTGTTTCGTGAATGCTATTTCTCGGTATTGCTTCCAACAGTTTAGCCTTGTCACAAATCCATGTCTGCAAGAGAGAGAAAACAAGTCAGCAACTGTAGAAAACCTAAACCCGAGCGTTGAGGTAAAATAAGAACGAGAGATAAACCAGGAAAAGGAGAGCTGAGTGAGAAGCCTACCTGTAGGAGCAAAGCACTTCCTTCAAAAATGTTTGTCTGACCGGCACGAACCCTGTCTAATCCAATCAAAGTCTCAGCAAGAACCATGGGAGCCACGTCCTTGCGTTCTTCAATTTGCATGGCCACCCCAACAAGTGCAGAATTGGCTTGACCGTCCGTTCGAACGAACAAGAAAGCTGCAAGAATGCTAAGGCACAGTGCAAAACCCTCGGGACGAAACTGGCTGATAAGACGTGGGACGTTTAGCACACCTCCGTTCATCATGGACCTCGCAGCATTATTGCTCAAACCAAGCTTTCGGGACAAGATTTCAGCATAGCCTATCCCGTAGACAGGAACTACGGGGATTTCTAAGTCAAAACCACCAAGGTACGCATGAAATTCTTCCACCGTCGGGCATAATTCATGAAGGCCGAAGCGAAACACATGAACTTCGGGATCCCAGAATTGAACAGCCGCGTGCAACAATTCCGGACGAATCATCACATCCCGAACATAGCGCAATGAATGAAGCCTGTGATCCCGGAAGTTTAACCAACCCATGCCGTCGAGCTCATCGAGCCATGGTCGAATTAAGGCTGAAATGCTGATTGCCATGAGAGAAGTATGAAAGCAAAGAAGAGCTGGATTTTGATACTATGAAAGGAGCTTAAGGTTATACAAACAAGAAACATACAGCAAAGGCCTGCCTTTGTAAAGAGAAAGGGTTGCCTCGGGATGCGTGCCAACATTAGATAATGTGAAGATTGCATGGGGACAACGGAAATCTACAAACTAGGCCTTCCCTAGGCCTATCAAGTCTGAAGTATGCTCAGGTGCAAACAAAAGGCCAAACAGAGGTTTGGAAGTCAGAAGCCAGGACCGGAACTGTAGCATTTGCATACATGAACCGCGCGGTTCATGTCCACAAGCCGCGCGGCTTGCATGTAGGAGCCGTACGGCTCCCCCTTTGAGGTTTTCGAAAAAAAAAAAAAAAAAAAAAAAAAAAACAAATTCCGGATTAGCACCCCCGAGATCATTTCAGGCATATTTTTGGCACTATTCTTGATTGGTGTTCTAAGGTTATCGGAACAAACATTTGAGACTTTTTCTGGGTGGTTGGGTGCTCCAAAATCTCGGATACGGCAAAATCAACAAAAAATCAGCGGATGGGACACCGTCATTTCTATTTCTGGGGCACCGATGACTCCCATAAATCACAATGCATGTCTGCAACATTAAAGCAAGATCATGGGAAGAGCTTGATATGAAGTTCGAAATTCGGACGTTCCGGGACGTGAAATTTGCGAAAATGGGGCGTCCGCGAGTCGAAATTTGCTCGAATGACGCATTCTTTGTTTCATTGGTTCAAAATGCATTTATGACTTGTCGGAAGTATCATTTGACGTTTATCATGCAAATTGCAATTTTGAGCATGTCAGGTTCTGTATCGCTCGGTTTTTCGTTTCACATACAAAATTCAAGTTTGTCAAGTCAGTTTGTATTTTCGCTCCACAGTCATACATTCTCATGGCCCCAGAGGCGTTTGTCATGTTTTGTCAAGTTTCAGTCGTCCTCAAAACAGTGGTGCATCAAAATCAAACTCTAAACTCAGAAAATGACAGTGTAAAAGACAATAAAGTACCAAGTGACATATGCATAGTGAAAAGTAAAAGTACATCCATCCCGAGCAAACAGGCCCAACATCTAAAGCTGGTCCGGCACACAGGCCGCATCCATGAACAAAAGAAAGGGCAAACAGGCGCCCGAACCAAAAACTGAGCACGCAGGCTCGTCCTAAAAAAAAAAAAAAAATCTATCTCCTATACATAAACTGTCAGGTACTGCTACTCATCAGAAGAACTCAGGGGATCGCTCTCTGTCTGGTCCTCATCATGGTCACTGCTACCCTCTGAATCTCCTATCCGCAAGCGCCAACTCCCGGGTCCCTCCACCGAAGAGCGTCTACTCCGCAGACCCTTGCCTGGAACTGGGGCTGAAGACTGAATATGCACCGGACCACCACCAGCATTCTTCATCAAAGGCCTGGTACGGCCCGGCGGAGAAAGGAGCACGTCCTGCACAATGAGAAAATTTATCAAACAATTCAAATACTCGAAAAAAAAAAAAAAAAAAAAAAAAAAAAAAAAGCATACCTGGTCTACCTCACTGCCGACTGAACCACCCCGCCTCGACCTCCGGCGACGCCCGGACTGGTCTGTCTCACTGCCTACAGAGCAGTCACGTCGCGGCCTACGGCGACTCTCAGACCTGCCGCCAACGCCACGACTACTACTGGCCCCACGGCTACCAACTCCAGCTCCGCCACCTCTGCGCTCACCTCTCGCTCTACCTCCTGAGCCACGCCCACCGCGACGGGCACCACCGCCTCTACGTCCTCCACCAGCTCCGTCACCTCCGTCGTCGCTATCGTCGTCATCACCTGCCTGTGGCGCAAGGCCGGGCTCCGCTCTGGGTCGCACCTCCGGTATATTGCCTATCATAAGGCGACGAATCAAAGCCTCCAAATCACGTACCAGCTCAACCTGGGACGTAACCCACTCAACAGGAAACTGAGAGAAAGAAACAAAAAAAAAAAAAAACATCAGCAGGTAACAAAGCAAGAAATTCAAATTTGAAATGAAAACTGACTAGTGCTGTTTTTGTCATTTCAGGTTACCTCTCTCGCTGCTAAAACCACCGGATCAGTCACCCGGGGGACATCTATCACTCCCATAACTCCACCAGCTGTCATCACCTCTATCTCTCTCCTCGCCACGGGTAGAACAGCGTCCGCCACCGGGGCAGGCCCAGCCAACCGAGCCTCCATGCGCAAGTCGTGGGCAAGTGTGGTCATCACGTAGTGGTCATAAGCCACAGAGGGGTGAAAAGTCCAGGACGTATCCAGCACAGTGAACGTCTCTATCTCAGCCAGAGTGTACTCGTGCGTACGCAGAATACGCGACGGAAGTGGAGCAGGTACTCTGAAGAAACCCAACCCCCAGGACTGACGCGCCACTCTATCTCCTAAGTACCACTGCCAGCCGAAAGGGGACTCCAACAATATACGCCCCCGTGTCACTGTCCGGCTCCTGGCCAAGTAAGGACGCTCTAACCCGTCCCACACACCCCAGCGCACCTGCAAATCACTTTGGATCATTCATTGAAAACCAACGGAAGAGTTTGAAATAAAATCTCAGAAGGTTTGTAATGTCATACCGTCTCACCCATAGACCGGTCAAAGAAGAGGCGACAGAACCTCAAATCCCTATGCTCTGCTTGCTTTCCAAGGGATGCCTTTCCCCACCTCATCGCACGTGGAAGCACTCGGTCGTCGTGGTAAGAATTCTCCGGGCCTGGTACTCCGAACACCTCGTAAGCCCATATCTGCATTTTCAAAGAAACTCGTCAGTAACAGAAGCAGAAACAACCAGAATACAGTGCAAAACGCATGAAACAAGAATATGCGATGTTTTACCTCCAGGATCCTCCAATAACCAGCAATGGTGTTCGCCGCACCACGAACTACCGAACCCAGGAAACAGTAAAGTGAGCACAAGGCAGAGCCACCCCAGTCAAACCGCCCAGCCGTCTCAAGCTCTCCCAAAGCAGGCAACCAACCTAAGTGAACCGTGTGCCGACGGTTCGGGAACAGAGACTGTCCGAACATATATAACAAGTAGGCTCTGGCCATCTGGCGTGCCTCCAGATCAGTCTCAGGCACATGGTCCCACAAGGCTGGCAAGTGATCACATCTCACCATCGGCTCATCTCCCATCTCTCTCCCCAAGTAATGCCGAATCGCTGCTCTGTCCAAGTACAAACCTGAGTCAAAAGGGATCAGATCTCCTCCAACTCTCAAACTCGTGGTCGCTGCAAAGTCCAGTGGAGTGATCGTCATCTCCCCGAACCTGAAGTGAAAACTGTTGGTGGTGTCCCACCAACGCTCCACCAGAGCCCTCACTAGCTGCCTGTTCCCCCGAGTCTCCATCAAGGTCCGGATAAACGGAGTAAAACCTGAGGCGTCCACGAACCACCTCACTCTCTCAGGCAACATGCCATACTGCTCCAAGCAATCTGAAGAACCACCGTATGCGAACAGTCCTCTGTTCACCTGTTTCAAGCACAAACCCACTCAATCAGTACAAGCAAACAGAAATTGCAATAAACGAGGGGCAAAATCAGAAGGAAACAAATCAAGTTCAAATGCATACCAGAGTCCTGTTCGACATATGTGTCGCTGAGTCCCAAAGAACCTGGTCCTCAGGGTAAAAAGGTAACTGCGGCTCGTAAGTCTCACACCCCAGCGGTATGATAAAGTGAAGTCGAAGCACGTAACTCTCAGGGGTGAAAGGTGGCCTGTCCCTCAAAACCTGTCGAACCTCATCAACAATGGTCACATGGACCGCCTCCTCTGCCTGTCTCTCCTCTCTCTCGGCGTCCTGGACAATCGCCGGTGGGGTCTGACCAACCAAAACTCTCTCCAACTCAGGAAAGTCCTGCACACTCCTAGCTAAAGACTCGTCGGTAGCCGCCTCTAAAGTATCTCCTAAGGTAGCTCCCGGAGCTCGTGAAGAACCAACCCGTGAAGGAAACAAAACTGGGTCAGAAGGCTCCCCAGTGTCAGCACTCTCCTCTACAGCCCTATCAGTACCAAGTACCCGAGTCAAACTCCTAAAAACACGGGCAACAGGTATAATAGGGGCTGTCCCCTCAGCCTGTACTCTCTCAGCCTCTACTCTCGCAGTCACTACTCTCTCAACGTGTGCCTCCTCAGTA
The DNA here is from genome assembly GCA_963854785.1 of Vaccinium vitis-idaea. Taxonomy (NCBI): domain Eukaryota; kingdom Viridiplantae; phylum Streptophyta; class Magnoliopsida; order Ericales; family Ericaceae; genus Vaccinium; species Vaccinium vitis-idaea. Next base: position 20,979,328 of record OY978219.1, read on the forward strand.
AGGGTACTCTCTCTCTGCAACTCACCAACACCTCCATCCTCACCGTCACTATCATCTGTCGCACCTAAATCCTCCATCTCTACATCCCCGGGCTCAACAACAGTCTCTGGAATACTAGTCGGAGGCAAGTCTCCGCCAACTGGCGTATCACCACCTAGCACCGCACTCATAACCTCCTGAGGGACCTCAACCTCACCAACCGCAGCACCCTCAACAGCTCTCTGGTCAACCAAACAGTCCACACCGCCCACAGTCATCTCAATCTCAGAAATAGAAACATTCAAGTCTAAATCCATGGGTAGTGAAACACTAGGAGTAATCGTGGTACTTACCAGGATGTCAGCAATACTCTGATCACCACCAATGACGCCATGCAACTCAACCCCGCCAGTCGGCGTACTCCCCGGATCATGAACAACACTATCACTGCCCTCCAAGGGTGTACCAACAACTGGACCCTCATAGATCTGAACCGGATCATCCCCAAATGCCCCCACTGACGCAGCACCACCATCGGCAGCCGCACGGTGCTCTTCCCCGGCCGCACGGCGCCCATCGGCAGCCGCACGGCGCCCATCGGCAGCCGCACGGTCCCTTTCTCCATCACCAGTCGCACCATCAACCAGTGCTGGATCAAACTCGGGGATCGAGGGGGCCACAGCCGGATCATCTTCGCTCGGAATAGTGAAAACCGAGTCACCCACAATCGGTTCTGCCACCGGGCGACTATCTTCCGCCGCCGGCGACGATATACGGCCACTAGACGAAGAAGAGCCACTCCCTCGATCGTCGGGACCACCAGAATGGGCCACGGGTTCACCGGAACCAGCCATAACCGAGAACTTCAAGGTTTTTGGATTTTGGGTTTTGGAATTTTTGGAAAAAAAACAACAAGAAAAGTAGAGGAATGGTCGGATCGGTTCTCTGTGGCAACGAAAGACTGAAACTTCGAGTGAAAAAGGGTAATACTCGGGGTATAAAGCAGTTACAGAAAAGCAAAAATCAATTTCTGGAAACACGGGAGCCGCACGGCTCATCTCCTGCACCGTGCGGCTTGCACAGGTGAACCGCGCGGTTCATCCTCTTTTTTCAAAAATCGCACTTACACCCCTGTTCATTCATACCTTCAAAAGTGGCCCCCAGCGCGTCCTAATCGCAACTTTTTCAAAATCTCCCGCGTTTAAAAACCCTCAAAGGCATTTCCTAAATTTATTTTTCAAAATCATTTTTAAATCCTCAGATGGTATCATTCTGATTTTCTAAAAATCATGGTCATTAAAATCCGTCAGGTATCATTCTGATTTTCTAAAAATCATGGTCATTAAAATCCGTCAGGTATCATTCTGATTTTCTAAAAATCATTGTCATTAAAATCCGTCAGGTATCATTCTGATTTTCTAAAAATCATTGTCATTAAAATCCGTCAGGTATCATTATGATTTTCTAAAAATCATTGTCATTAAAATCCGTCAGGTATCATTCTGATTTTCTAAAAAATCATTTTCATTAAAATCCGTCAGGTATCATCATGATTTTCCAAAAATCATTTTTGTCATCAAAATCCGTCAGGTATTATTATGATTTTCTAAAAAAATCATTTCAAAGTCCATTACGACATTGTTTATTGCACAAAAATCATTTGACGTTCCATACTGGAAATAAGTTTTATTTCAAACGACTTGTTTTAAATAAAAACAGCTTATTTGGGGTTGATTTGAAGAAGAAAATCAAGTTTCGAACAGGATTTGGGCTCACTGATCCCAAAACAAAACTTTTAAAAAATGGATTGCACGCAAGCCGCGCGGCTTGCAGCATAGGCCGCACGGCTCCTGAGTAGGAGCCGCGCGGCTCCCATTTGAACCAAAAATTTTACTCTGTTTCCCCCCTGTTCGTACTCTGTTCTTCTGTTCTCCTTCTGTAATTCTTCTGTTTATTACATTTTTTCTTTCTTTTTTTTTATTTTCTTATTATTATTATTTGGTCCTCTTTGTTTAAATTTTATTCCTGTTATGGTTTCAATTCATTTCCTTATTTACTTGTTTGATTGTCATGGTTTTTAACAAAATATTTTCTACAAAATCCCACGAATTATTTAGTAGAGACCGGGAATCTCCCGGGCGCGCGGGGTGCTTTTTAATAAAACCTTCCCCATGCGTAACCTGGCTTCCGAATCCAAAAAGAATCTTTTTCGCAGATCAAATCTTTTCCAAAATGGCAAGAGAGTCAACAATTATTCTTAAAACGGTTTCTCGGGTACCAAACATTTTCCAAATATTAAACCCCGGGTGGCGACTCACATTTTAGTTTTCACATCCAACCTTCGAGAGCGAGCCGCGTGGATCCCACCGTCCACAGAAATGCAAAAATCTGGGGTGAATGTCAGTTTCGCAAAGTTTGCGAATCATCTTATTCAACTTCAGGAAAATGGCTCAGAAAGTCTCGAAAAGCTTGAGGTAGAAGGGGATTATGTTCATGTTCCCTCAGAACCTAAGTTATCTCAACCAACCTCGAATGCTCAACCAAAGAGAGTAGGGAACTAAGCAGATACACACCCAGGGGTTGCCCCAGTGGTTAGGGCGAGTGCCTGACTTTAGGGGTAGTCCCTTTGGTCAGGTGTTCGATTCCCACAGGGTGAGTACATGTGCTAAGCGGGGGGCCGTGACTGGTGTGGGTTGCGCCAGCTCCCTCCGAGGTTTGGGTCGTGCAGTAGGTCCAATTAGTGGCCTATTGTAGGGCTGTTCCTCGGTTATCAAAAAAAAAAAAAAAAAGAACTAAGCAGAAGAGGAAGTATGTGTCCTCAACCAAATGTCATTAACCAACACTCTATCAAGCTTGGTAGAGATGTGGTTAGGAGGATCCTGCCTGTTGGGTAAAGAGACAACCAGTGTACCTTAGATCATCAACTTCACAAGAGTACATGCAGTTATTAAGGTCATCCATGTGGGGGGGGGCAGAGATTGGTCCCACCAGACTTTTCCTTAAGGTTCCTAAAGGCATTAAAATCCCCCATAATCACCCAACACCCACTATTCTTCAAATTGCACAGATCTTTCCAAAGATTAACTCTATCAATATGATCATTAGCATCATATACAAAGGTAACCAAGAAATCAAATCCATCGAGAAGTGATGACACCTCACAGTGGATAAGTTGACTGGTTGTATGCAAGATCTTCACATTTAAATGTGACGGTTCCAGCATACCAGAATTCTCCCAATAGGAGCATGGGAAGAATTGTGTGTATGGTGCCAATGAGGGCAAATGGATCTCACCATCTTCCTAATGTTGGGCTCCTTAACTTTATGCTCAATTAATCCCATTAGTGAAAGTTCATTATTCTTCAAAAAGAGTTTAGCAGCCCTTGTTTGAGAGGATCGTTCAAACCTCTCAAATTCCTAAACCCAAAGTGCAAATGTGATTGTGGATTAAGCATGGGGATTATTTAAATGACAAAGCATATCATAACATATAAGATGGCAGGATATAGAAAAAAGAGGAAAATTAAAAAAAAACCCCTGAACTTTCTGACAATTAGCGATTTAACACCCGGACTTTAACTATTAATAAAATCACACCCGAACATTACATTCCGTCAACAAAAAAGCCCCTGCTGTCCAATTCCATCACGTTTTTAACTGAGGAGGCCTAACGGATGGACTTAACAGCGGTTTTGTCCGTTAAGTGCCCACAACGACGTCGTTTTGGGCATAACTAAAAAAAAAAGAAAAAGTTCAGGGGCTTTTTTGTTGACGGGGCACTTACAAGATTAAGATCCTATAATCTTGATGAAACCTTAAACGATTGGATCGGGCACTTACATATATCCTATTGAGTTGAATTTTTCAGGGCTAACTCAAAAAAGTATTTTCAAAATAATTAACGGTTTGGATCGTTCGTGTGGGACCCCGGAATGGGACCCACACATATATATATCCTATTGAATTAAGTTTTTTTTTTTGTTGTGTCTATAGCCCAACTTTTCTAAAAACTTTACTAATTTTTCTGAATACATCTACTGTATGCACACTTGAAAAGTAAAATTTGACAAATTGTAGAATTTTTTTTAAAATATTAAAAATGTTTCCAACTTTGACTTTTTTTTTTGGGGGTAATTTAGCATGAAATTAAAAGGGGTTAAGCGAATGTACAACCTACAAGGGCATACCCCGGGGAGGACCAAAACAAAATAAAGAAAAGAAAAGAAAATTGCGTACTCCCCGACACAACCCGTCGGGGTGGGTAATAAGAAATCGAGCACAACCCGCTGGGATAGGGATACGTATGCACAAAGCAAAATTTCATATTTCTTCCTTCTCTTAACCACGATTATAGCCTGTGAAGGTCTCAAACAAAATAACAATAATGCTTTTACAAAAAGCTTTTACAGCTGTGCCTTGAACAAGGCGTTGGTTTTAACGCAAATTTGCACCCACCGAGTAGACTACTCCATTGTGGTCCCACTTTAATTGTTGATACGGGCAAAATGGCCCCACTTTGAGCAAATTTCTTGCAACAAAGAAGTGGGAACAAAACCAAGAAAGGCTTTGAATCCTGAACTCCATTTTAACGTAAAGTATGGAATGGGCCCCAAGGGGGTACAACTATGTTTGCACTTCACCCAAGAGCTCTCTAGGCGTGTATTTAATTTTGACTTTATACTTAAACTATTTAATTTTATTGAGGTATTCTTCTGTTTTTACTGAATTCTTTTTACTTTTTATTAAGTGTGATCATGGTAAAGTTTTAGAAAGTTGGACTATAGACACGTAAAAAAAAAATAAACTTATATAATTTCGCATCTAATACTAATATGGTCGTAGCATGTGTGGGTCCCATTCCGGGATCCATCCCACACGAACGAAAAAATAGGGACCACCTTCTAAGACTCCAAGTTTGGTGGCTTCATCTTCAAATTCAAAGAGATAGCACGAGCCCAACTGTTTGACTGTGAACTTCCCATGGTCTTTCCACACTGCTCGAGCCGTGGCACTGAGAAGGGGCAAAGGCATTTTCCCATCTAGAAAGTGCCCAATCAAACAATGTTGTGTGTCTCAATAGAACCCAGGCCACGGTTTCCAGTGTTGTCAATTCTGGACAGAGCAACTGTGCATCTCTGTTGTGTTGCATCTCTGACTAGAGTTTAGGCTTGTTACTTATTGGTGATTTTATATGTGGGAATGCTCACAGTTTTATTCCTAGCCTTGTGGGGATGTCCTTGGCACGTTTGATTCCCTTCGGGAGGGGGCGTCCTCCCTTTTCATATTGGTTACATTCAGTTACGGATGTCGTTGTTGCATACGAAATCCAGGTTTTCTTCCATCTGTGATGGGAGTGTCGGGTTGTTCATAGGAATCAAGGTCCATTTGAATTAATCTGGACAGAGGTGGTTCTTGCTGTTGGAAGTGCAGATTGTTCGCTCTGCTGCTGCTGTTTGTTTTGATGCTGTATGAGCTACTGCATTCTTATCTGTTGTTGTACGGTTCTGTGATGTAATACTTCTCCTGTTGTTCTCATACTTTATGAGGGTGGTTCCATGCTACCTATGTTTCATGTTGCTGATCAAGGCCACGCTGTCTATTGCTATGCTCAAGCTTCAATGTCAATCATTTAGATTCATTTTGAGTGTTTCTCTGCCATCTCCCTAGATGGCTTAGAAACATTTTTATTATATTTTTATTTTATTTTGTTGCGATGATATCCCTTGCTTTTAGGTTCCCCTGTGTTGCCAAGTTTGGCCTCCCCATTTCTTCCCATTCCGGTCTTCCGGTTCACTTTTGTTTATTTTCTTTTCTTTTTTTTTTGTCCTCTTGGGGTATGCCCCTTGTAGGCTGTACATCCGGTTAGCCTTTTTTTTTTTTTTTTCCTATTTCAAGCTTATTTACCCAAAAAAAAAGCTTTTGACCAGCAAAATGCTGGCCATTTTTGTGGGAAATGGACACCAACTTGGGGAAATTATACTAGTTAATTGGGAAAGTGAAAGCACAAAATGCTAACTCCCCCCAAGAATCACGCCTTTTCAAGGTCTTCTTTCCCAGATGCAAGCTGTCACAGAGATGTGATTGAAGTTCAACCTCTATCCAGATTCAACCTTTATCCCAGACGCAGGCATGGCGTGAGCCACACTCGCCTCTCACTAGATTCCACTGAACCTAGAACAAGGGTCAAGGGTAAAACGTTTGAATCTCCAGAGCAACAATAAATTGCCCTGGAGTTGTGAAACCACTAACCTATCAGTGGTTGAGAAAACCGGACTTGTACAGACCAGTCTTGTACCCAAGACCAGCTCCAAACATTGGAACAAGAGAGACGAGGAAAAACCACTTCATTGAGCTCACCATAGTAACCTGAAACCGGTTGTGGTATTACCCTCACCGCTGTGACACCGACGACACCTAACGGGAGGAACTAAGCCGCAGAGGAAGAGCTAGTTGGAAGGTGGACCCCGGGGTCTCAACGGCCTCTGTATGAAGATTTACTTGGTGCCGGTAGTTGTGGTTGGTGTGTATTCCTTCGATATGAAACCCCATCACCTTCCAATGTGGTGTTTTGATGTAGAATCTGGATAATCTGGGTTTTGATACCCTTTGAATAACCAGCCTCCCTTGTTGATGATAGCCCCCATGATGAACTTGGGGATCTTCTGCCTCACGGCTTGCTAAATGAATGAGGAAATCAAACCCCTTTGATATAAACTTGGTTGAGCCCAAATGCTCCATCTTGAACGTGGTTAGCACAAGGAAAATGGTCCATCTTGACACCATCAGTTTGATGGGTCTTGAACACCATCAGTTTGATGGGTCTTGAACACCATCATATTGAACACCAACTTTGAAAACCTCGACACAAAGTGGGAAGTATCATGAGTTTGTCCAGCCCCACAAAGGATCTGAATGTTGTTTGGAGTGAGGGACATCCAAAGTATGCTTCCATGATAAAACCAAACATATTGTTTGGTTAATGTGTAAAAATTATGATAGAAATTAAGGGGAGTGCATTCTCTCTCTAGATTCTAGAGAGAGAAGCTCTCAACCCTTTTACATTTGTATGTTGTGACTGGATGGCTTGGTTATTCTTCTGAGTTGACGATAGATTAATTGCACCGCTATTGGAAATCATGCATGATGAACGAGATCTCTTACTCACCGGATTTTCCTTTGTGGAGTCTCAAGCGGTACATGCTTTGATGGCCGAAGACAATTTTTTTGGGTAAATAAGCTTGAAATAAAAAAAAGAAGGCAACAGAATATACAGCCTACAAGGGGCATACCTCAGGGAGGACAAAATAAAATAAAAGAAAAGAAAGGTGTGAAAAAGATGGCCATAAGGCAGTGAACAACAAGGCAAATAAAACCTAACTACGGGGTGTTTCGCTCCTATCTAACAGAGAGGAGAGAAAATGTCACTGTTGTTGCCATGATGAAGAAAATGTCATACTTCCCTTGCCTTGGATTGGGGCGTCGCTTACAAGGAGTTCCACAGTTTCCTGACTTCTCAGCAAATGGACATTGTTTTGGGCTTGGTTACAAACCGACACCGGAAGATTGGGCAGAAAAAGCTAAACAAGATCGAGCACGTGCCAAGGAGAAGAAAGAAGGCAAACTCTTTGATTTAAAAATGAGGCCTTACCGCAAAACTTTGAACGGACAGTTTGTGAAAGAAGGAGAAGACGTGCTTTTCTGTGGATTTGATGAGCCACTTTATGATGATGAGACTGGGAAGAGGTATTCGGGATTTGAAATTTTCTTTGGAATCAATTGTCTGATAGTGAGGATGAACCAAATGAGGTGCTGATATTGGAAACAAGCAACAAAGCCTGGGCTGAAATCTGGAACACGCTAAACTAGGTGAGTCTCAAGAGCTGCAATGCTCATTTGTGCAATGCTCAATTGTTGTCATCTGGAGTTGTTAACAAGGCTGTCCTATTTGGGCTCTACTGCACTAACCCGTAGCATTTCATACATGCTCTCATTCTTCTGTGTTTCCTTCCCCCTGATGCTGCAGCAGCCGCTGCTATTAGTTTCATTGTGTTCAAGTCCAGATTCTAGCCATATGCTGCACAGATTGCATTTTGATCTAGTTTATAAATATGCTGGAGTTGTACACTGTGATGTTCACGATTTGAACCTATTAGTATATACACCCTGCTAGTGTGTCTTGATACCATGCTCATGGTTGAACCTGTAAGTGTATACTATACCATGCTCAAAGTTTGAATATTTTAGTGATACACTTCATCAGGTTTAATCATTGTTTTCTTCTCATATTTGACCTATCCTGGGGGGTCGTCGGGGGGGGGGGGGGGGGTTGTCCCTTGGCATGTTCGATCCCCTTGGGGAGGGGGCGTCCTCCCAAAATTGAGCTGCCATGATTGCATAGGACTGCTTATGTTGTTTATTCACAACCTGATTGGGACGTCACATTTCAAACAAGAAGCTGCCCAATTTTCAAAAATCCCATATTTTGCAGAATCTCCTCAGATTTCCATGTGGTATTGTTGTTGAAGTTTGGCGTAGCCTTGGGGGGATGTCCCTTGGCATTGTTTGACTCCCTTGGGGAGGGGGTTGTCCTCCCATTTGTGTCCATTGTGTGTACTACTTGCTACCCATTTGTGTCCTCATCAGTCCTTTCTATTAGATCAGGACCTCCCTTATTTTGTGGAATGTTTCTTAATCATCTGATTAGAAGGTTAGGAAACATTTAGCTTACTTACTCGTAGCTCTATGTAGCCAATTTGGCTTAAGGTTCCCAACTTTCTTTTGTTTTTCTTTTCTTCTTTTCTGTTCTTTCCTCCTGGAGTATGCCCCTTGTAGGCTGTAAGTTCGGTTAGCCCTCTTTTATTTCAAGCTTATTTATCCAAAAAAAAAACTAGGTCTTCTCTTTGACCAAGGATTTGATCCCATGAGTGTAAGCCAAGATGCTGCATTTACCCAAAAAAAAGCCAAGATGCTGCTGTGATGATGCTTGGCGCCGAAGACTATGTGCACTGCTCCAGCTTTATAGTGGATGCCGTAGGAGATTATAAAAATTGGACTTTTGATGTAATTGATAACAATGATGAGTATGAGTCCAAGTTTGAGTCTCATTTTCAATTTCTTGTTGAGTCTGCCGGGCATGTGCTAGTTGGCAAGCCTAAGTATTCCTTTTCTTTTGAATTTGAGTCTGAGTTTGTTATCGAAATTTCTGATATCAATGAAATAAATCCAGACTTTGATTATTTTGTTGTGTCAGAAATAAATTTTATTGATCCTGAAGAATCTTTTGAAATTGAAGAGGATATTCCTCAAGAACTAAAACTTTTTCTTAAAAAAGAGGAAGAAAGGCATGCTCGTCCTGTCATGGATGAGGTCGTTTCTATAAATTTTGGTATTGAAAAGGATCCTCGCATGGTTCAGATTGGTTCCATGTTGTCTCCCGAGGAACGTGAACGCTTGGTTAAGTTATTGGAAGAGTTCAAAGATGTCTTTCCATGGTCCTATGAAGATATGCCCGGAATCGATCCTGAGATTGTTGAACACAAGATCCCGTTGTTTCCCGATGCCAAGCATGTCAAACAAAAGCTGAGGAAAATCAAACCAGATTGGGCGTTGAAAATCAAAGAAGAAGTTACTAGTCAAATCAATGCGGGTTTTCTAATGGTGACCAAGTATCCATCTTGGGTCGCCAACATTGTGTCCGTGCCCAAGAAAGATGGTAAGATCAGAGTGTGCATTGATTTTAGAGATCTAAACAAAGCCGGCCCGAAGGACGACTTCCCTTTGCCTCATATTGACGTCCTTGTTGATAACAAAGTGGGGCATGGTTTGCTTTCGTTCATGGATGGGTATGCCGGGTATAATCAAATTTTGTTGGCACCGGAGGATAGAGAGAAGACAACTTTCACGACGCCGTGGGGAACTTACTGCTATCGGGTCATGCCGTTTGGATTGAAGAATGCCGGAGCAACTTATCAACGAGCTGCCACAACCTTATTACACGACATGATTCATAAGGAAGTGGAGGTTTATGTTGATGATATGATCGTAAAATCCAAAGATAGAGAAAGGCATGACGGAGCTTTGAGGAAATTCTTTGAGCGGATAAGGAAGTACAGGATGAGGTTAAACCCCAAGAAAAGCACATTCGGAGTCACTGCGGGCAAAATGTTGGGTTTCATGATCACTACCCGAGGAATTGAAGTGGACCCCTCAAAAATCAAAGCCATACTTGAAATGCCAACACCGAAGTCGGAGAAGGATGTTCGAAGCTTTCTGGGAAAAATTCAGTTCATAAGCCGTTTCATCGCTAAGCTTACGAAGACTTGTGAACCATTATTTCGCTTGCTTAAGAAAGAAACCAAATTTCAATGGACTAATTGTTGTCAAATGGCTTTTGATGAAATTCAACGCTACCTCCAAAATCCGCCGATTCTGTCACCTCCTGAACCAGAAAAGCCACTGATCCTCTATTTGTCAGTGACTGATTCGACGATGGGATGTTTATTGGCACAAGAAGGGGAAGCAAAATCCGAGAAAGCCATTTATTATTTGAGCAAGAAGATGTTGGGTTGTGAGGAACGTTACACGACGTTGGAAAAGACATGTTGGGCTTTGGTATGGGCCACTAAAAAATTGAGGCACTACATGCTTGCACACTCAGTGATGCTGATTTCTCGAATTGACCCACTTAAGTATCTGTTTGAGAAACCAGCACTCACTGGGAAACTAGCGAGGTGGTTGCTCTTATTGGCCGAATTTGACCTCAAATATGTAACAAGGAAGTCTGTCAAAGGGAGAGCCGTCGCAGAATTCTTAGCTGATCACCCGATTGAAGGAGGAGAAGACGCAGAGTTCGAGTTTCCAGATGAAGACCTCATGACACTATCAAGCGATGTTTGGATTTTGTATTTTGATGGGGCGTCAAACCAAAATGGGTTTGGAATTGGCATTGTGCTGATTTCACCTGACGAATCCCATGTCCCGTTATCATACAAACTGAATTTTGAAGTGACAAACAACCAGGCAGAATATGAAGCATGTGTAGTCGGGGATGGAAGCAGCATTGGAATTGGGTGTAAAGAAACTGGAAGTTATCGGGGATTCGGCTTTGGCGATATCTCAAGCTAAGGGAGATTGGAAGGTAAAAGAGGAGAAGTTGATGCCTTACTTTCAATACCTGGAAGAATTGGCTTTGAAGTTTGAGATGTTGACGTTTACACATATGCCACGGCTTAAAAATCAGTTCGCGGATGCGCTCGCTACCTTGGCGTCAATGATAGAAATACCTCTCGGGGTAAAAATGAGACCCTTGGTAATCGAGCAACGCGATGTTCCTATATATGAGATGATAGCCATCGTTGAGGATGTGACGTCGGGATTACCATGGATGATATTTGGAAGTTTGTGGAGAAAGGAGAGTACCTTGATAAAGCTAGCAAGAAGGATAAGACTGCACTATGGAAGCTATCGACGAATTTCATAATCGGTGGAAACACTTTGTTTCCACTAAGATTGACAGGGTTTTGGTTAATGAGTATTGGATGAAGACTCACATCTGCTCCAATGCTCATTTCCCTACCCCGGGCATATCTGATCATTCCCCCATGGTGGTATATTTGAATCCTACTCCTAAGAAATCCAAAAAACCTTTTAAGTTCTTCAATTTTTTGGCTGACCATCCAGAATTTCTCAGCATTTTTCAGAGGATCTGGCATAGGGTCATTATTGGCAATCCTATGTTTGTGGTGTGTGAAAAACTTAGGCTCCTTCAAATGGAGCTCAAAAAGCTTAACAACAAGGTATATAGTGATATTTCCACTAGAACTTTGGGTGTTAAGCAACAACTGAACATTGTTCAAGCTGAGCTAGGTTCAGACCCCAGCAATATTTCGAACCAAACTCAGGAGAGACTTCTGTTTAGGCAGTATAATCAACTTGCTAGAGCTGAGGAGAGTTTTGCCAAACAAAAGTCTAGAATACAATGGTTGAAACTGGGAGATCAATGTACCTCGTACTTCTTCAAGTCTATCACTCAAAAGAGGAATAGAGGAAGAATCACAAGTCTTATACTTCCTGATGGCAACCTTTCTCATGACCCTAGCATTATTCAAGATACTTTTGTTGAATTTTACACTCGTCTGCTTGGCACTCCCCATACCACCTTTTATTCTGGGGGCTCTAGAGTTAACCAATTGGTTGTCTCTAGGCTTTCTGATATCCAGAGAAATGCCATGATCTCTGAAGTTTCTAATCAGGAGATTAAGGATGTCTTCATGGCATTGAATCCAAATAAGGCCCCTGGCCCTGATGGCTACAATGCAAGATTCTTTCACAAATCTTGGGATGTTGTTGGCCATGAAATTACCTCTGCAGTGAGAAATTTCTTTAGGTCTGGGAAACTACTCACTAAGGCTAATGCCACAAGCATTGCTCTTGTCCCTAAAATCCCCAATCCTTCCAAAGTTGGGGATTATAGACCTATTTCCTGCTGCAACACAATCTACAAATGCATTGCAAAGATACTTTCACATAGGATTCAAATTGCTCTACCTCATCTCATTGACCATGTCCAGTCTGGTTTTGTCAAAGGTAGGAGGATTGCTGATAATATCTTTCTCACTCAAGAAATTATGAGAGATTACCACAAGCACTCTCCTACCCCCAAATGTGCATTGAAAGTGGATATAATGAAAGCCTATGACAACGTTAGATGGGATTTCTTGTGGGATACCCTATACTCCATGAATTTCCATCCTACTATGATCAATTGGATCAAGGCCTGCGTTACCACTGCTAATTATTCTCTGAATATTAATGGTGAATCTATTGGCAAAATCAAAGGTCAAAAAGGTCTGAGGCAAGGTGATCCCTTGTCCTCTTACCTTTTTGTCATTGTTATGGAAATCCTCACCCAACTACTCAGAGAAAAATCACTTGATTCCAACTTCCATTTCCACAAGAGATGCGACAAAACCAAGATCATTAATCTTTGCTTTGCAGATGATCTCATGATTTTCTGCAAAGGTGAGGTGAGCTCCATCCAATGCATACAAAGTGCTCTTAATGAGTTTGCCTCTCTCTCTGGTTTAACTCCTAGCCCTGGTAAGAGTAATGCGTTTTTCTCTGGTGTTCCATACACAGTCAAAAGCTCAATACTCCAAATCCTTGGGTTCAATGAAGGGACTCTCCCAGTCAAGTATTTGGGAGTCCCCCTCATTTCCACCAAACTAAAATACACTGATTGCCGAATCCTCATTGATAAAATAATAAGTCGTACCAAGTCTTGGGCCAACAAATACCTTTCTTATGCTGGGAGAGTTCAGTTGATCAAGTCTGTGTTGTTTTCAATGCAAACTTATTGGTCCTCTATATTTATTCTGCCCAAAAAGGTTGTTAAGGAAGTTGAATCAATACTAAGAGCTTTCTTCTGGACTGGCCCTGACCTCAAACACACCGGTGCCAAAGTTTCATGGGAGCACTTATGCTCTCCAAGAAAAGAAGGGGGACTTGGGTTTAAATCCCTCCAAGTATGGAACAAGGCTGCCATGTCTAAGCATATATGGTACCTTGTTTCTGGAGGTGAACAATCAATGTGGTGTCAATGGGTGAAGTCATACTTACTTAAAGGTAAAAGTTTTTGGAAAATCAAAACACCTAGTAGCCCTTCTTGGACCTGGAGGAAACTACTTCAGTTGCGTTCTCTCATTCACCCTTTTATCCTTTATCAAATTGGGAATGGGGACTCTACTTTTCTGTGGCATGACAATTGGCACCCCTTGGGTCCATTGGCTGAGAGATTTGGCAATCGCATCATCTATGATTCTGGACTATCTGAGGATGCCAAAGTCTCCACCATCCTGGCCAGGTCCAATCACTGGAAGTTCCCTATCACTCAGACTTGGGAATTAAATGAGATCAGGGCTGCCCTCCCAGTAATCGCACATCCCTCCCCTCTACAAGATACTTGTAGATGGACTCTCAGCAATACTGGTTTATTTACTGTCTCCTCTCTTTGGGAGCGCATCAGAACCCATTTCCCTGATGTTGGATGGAGCCAAACTGTTTGGTTTCCTTTCCACATTCCCAAATGCAGCTTGATAAGCTGGCTTGCCATTCAGAACAGATTGTCCACGGAAGACAGATTAGTCCTTTTTGGCATTAAGGACATTTCTTGTTGTAGTTTCTGTTCTGGGGAAGAGGACCACAATCATCTCTTCTTTAACTGTCCCTTTACTCAAAAGGTTTGGGATGAAGTCTCTCTCAGATCTCATATTACATGGCAACCCCAATCCCTCCATAACTTGGTCTCACTTCTCTCTGTGTATAGAGGGAGAGGACTTAGGAGCACCATCATCAGACTATCCTTCACCGTCACACTCTACCACATTTGGATTGAAAGGAACCTTAGGAAATTTCAGAATATTCATCACACAATTCCATTTGTGGTGAATAAGATCTGTACTGATATTAGGTACAGACTGTTATCACTTAATAAAATTCCTGAGGGCCCTTTATACTTATGTGAAGCTTGGCACATTAATTCTGAACCTGAGTAGTGAGTGTGTGGTTTAGTGGCATTTAATCTACTGGTGCACAAGTTTATTTTCCCACTGTCTTGCTATCATCATGGCACTAATTGATTCCCAATTGCAGGTTATTCCAGATTCAGACAAAAGGTGTGGCCAGTCTATTTTCTAACAGCCCAATTGGGTAGATTGAGTTTGCAGGAACTATTGACTGGTGCATTAAGCTTCAAGGGAGGTTCTAATAGAAAGTTGCAGTCAGTGTGAGTGCTTTTAAGCTTCAAGTGAGGTATGAACATCGTGCTTTATTGACGTCATATGGGTTGCAAGGGTTGTTGCAATCCACTATTATCTGTTGATACTCTTGATGATGCTAGTGTCATAGCTTTATGCCTAGACTGCAATGTGCTTTATTGATGATTAATTGGGTTGCAAGGGTTGTTGCAATCCACTGCTATCTGTTGTTACTCTTGATGATGCTAGTGTTATTGCTTTATGCTACACATATATCATGGTTGCAAGGGCTGTTGCAACCCTATGTTACTGCTGCATTAGTACTCTTGTCTGTTCACTGTATACATGGAAAACCTGCTACTGTTGGATTCTGTGAGTGTGGCCATCAAGCCCTGTTACGGTTGCTGGCAGTTATACTACTGCTTGTAGTTTGTAGTCCTCTACTGCAGCTCTACTGCTGCAGCACTACTGCTGCAGTTTGTAGTCCTGTACTGATCAATAATGGTTTCATCTGGACTGCTGTGTGTTTGATCAGCATCCACGAGATTAGGCCTAGCCATGGGGGGTTGTCCCTGGCATGTATGATCCCCTTCTGGGAGGGGGCTTCCTCCCAATTCATGGACTTACTTTATGTTCAAGCATCCATTCCATTGTCCAAGCTTCAAGTCTCATGTCCAAGGAACCTGCCCCGCTTCCCTTAGCACGTTTGATCCCCTTTGGGAGGGGGCGTCCTCCCGTGTTGGCTAGTACTTAGACTCTCAAAATCTGACCAGAGGTTTGCTGAAAGCTCATTGCCACACCAGCAGTTGCAACAGCAGGTGGCTATTCAAGTCCACTGCTGCCTCCAACTCCAAGGTTCAAAGTCCTTGCTGCCCAGCCAGCTCAAGTGTCACTCCATGTGCCACTCCAAGGTTCAAAGTCCACTGAATGCTCAAAGTTCTTGCTTCATCTTCTTACTCTTTCTTTTCTTTTTCAGCTACTGCTGTTGTATAAGCAGTGGCTGGCACCTTGAGGGTGCTCCATCTACGAATGGGTCATGGCGAAATTTTCAAAATTTTCAAAATTTTCTTGCCTTCAGTATATGGAGAGTGTTTCTCCCTAGGTTCAAGATATTGTTTCCCTTAAGAGTGTTTTCCCACTCCCTCTTGTAGCCCTTGTGGCCATCCCTATTTATTTCATGCAACTTTTTCCTTTCTTTTCTTTTTTTTCCTGTCTTTGTCCTCCCTGGGGTATGCCCCTTGTAGGCTGTAAATTCGGTTAACCTTTTTTTAATTTCAAGCTTATTTACCCAAAAAAAAAAAAAAAAAAAAAAGCAGATAATGAAAGACATCCATGCCGAAGTCTGTGGTCCTCACATGAGTGGTAACATGCTAGCGAAGAAAATATTGAGGCAAGGGTACTTTTGGTCTACTATGGAGACGGATTGCGTGGAATTTGTACGAAGGTGTCACAAATGCCAGATTCATGCTAACCTTATGCATGTTCCACCATCTGAACTCCATAATATGACCACTCCTTGGCCGTTCTCAGTATGGGACATTGATATCATCGGAGCAATCAAGCCTAAAGGGTCAAACGGGCATCAATATATTTTGGTAGCTATTGATTATTTCACGAAATGGGTAGAGGCTGAGTCATACGCTACTTTGGCGGCTTTTGAGGTTGCCCGTTTCATTGAACGAAACATCATCTGTCGGTATGGAGTTCCACACGAGATTGTATCCGATCAGGGCACGCATTTCAAGAAAGAGGTTATGGAATTATTGGAGGACTACAAGATTCAGATTCATAACTCTTCAACTTATCGACCACAAACCAACGGGGCTGTGGAGGCTGCTAACAAAAACGTGAACAATTACCTTTTGCTCTATGGGGCTACCGGACATCAATTCGCACGCCGACTGGGGCAACCCCTTATGCCTTGGTGTAAGGAATGGAATCCGTGTTGCCAATTGAGCTAGAAGTGCCGTCACTAAGAGAATTAGCCGAGTGCGGATTAGAAGAAACTGAATGGGTTGACAGGAGATTCGAAGAGTTAATGTTATTCGATGAACGACGATTGAAAGCACTGAATCATGTTCAAGGGTATCAACGGCGAATTGTCAGGTCGTTTAACAAGAAAGTCAAGCCGCGGAATTTGAAAAGCGGTGATTTGGTGCTCAAGGAAATCAGGGCTCCCATCCATGATCCGCGTGGAAAATTCAAACCAAATTGGGTCGGGCCTTACATCATCAAAGACATTTTGACCGGAGGAGCAGTGCGTATAATGGATTTAGACGGCAATGAATTCAACAACGTGACCAACTTGGACCAATTAAAGAAATACTACCCTTGAGAGAGCTCGCTAGGTTGAAAACCGCAAGGGCGGGCGATCTAGGCAAAAATTAGAGCAAAAATAAAAAAAATAAAAAACCAGCTAGGATCGAAAACCCTCACGGGCGACCTAGGCAGAATTTAGGGTTCAAAATAAAAAAAAAGAGGGGATCGCTACACCTAAAATCCGAAAGGGAGGTACTAGGCAAAAGGTAGAGCATAGAAAGGAGAGTGTTAATACCCGAGTGAACCTAAACCTGTTTTTTTCGTTTGAGATACATAGGCAACCTTTTGCCTAAGGTTGCCTACGTAAAATTGTTTGGTCAAAGATTGGTCAATGGTCGTTCATTTCTCAACCTGTGCCGTTAAAGAATTCATTGTACACTACTTGAAGGCTTGTGCGAAATTGGAGCAGTTGATCATGTGGAAATTATCGAGAATTGTGCAAAAGGGATACTTTTCATTACCAAGTTTTATTGATGCTTGAATTCATACATAACAAGATGAAACATGCCTCTCAAACAAGAGATTCTCAAATTATTTCAAAAGAAACTAAGGAACAAGCTTTTATTCTGGTACAATAAGAAAATGAAAGGTCTAGGTCCTCTTTCTTTATATCTTGCGTTCTTTGTCTGCCCTTTCTTTTATGTCTTTGTCTAGCCACTTCACATATCTTTTCTTCAAACTGGTGTCGAATACATTTTGTGCTGCTAGCTTCTGACAGAATGGCCAAGACCTTTGGTATTGTGTGAGTGTCTGTGCATTGCAAGAAGAATAAAAAAGGACCTCTGACTCTGTGGGATAGCGCCTTGCTCGTGATCGAGCTGCCGCAGAAAACGGCACGGGATATAGAAAGTGAAACCTGTTAAGCCTGCAATTCCAACCACCTGGAAGTTCGTATTCTTCACAGTCATGTTAGGGAGATCAATCCAATCACAGCGCCAGTTGGTGTCACTTGCTTTCAATGTGCAAAACCATTGGCTCCAACCCTCTGTGCTGTTTTGATACTTGAATATTTCCCGGCTCTAGAAGCATCTTGCCTCATACTTTGGAGGCCTTTCGGGTTTTGCTATGAGTTTGACCTTCTCAAAAAGCCACACCTGCAAAATTCATGTGAGTTTGAGTTTAAAAGAGAGAAAATGATTGAGTGAACCAAAGAAAGATGATGCTTTCCCAGCTACTGGTATCCCACTTTGATAAAGCCTTTCCCTTTTTAACATTCTTGCCAACCTTTTTCTTTCCTAAGCCATTTCTATTTTCCTTGTTGACCATCCCTTCTGAGCTATTTTCCTCTCCCGTACTGTTCCCGTGTTATACCCAACCATTTTCTCTCCCCTATCATTTTCTCACCGACTACTCGTGTCACAAGTAAACCAGAACTCACATCGAAGTCATACTCATCCAGCTCACAAATTTGATCAGAACTCAAATAGGAGTCATTCTCATTCTATTTATCAATTGTAATGAAGACAAGATTTTCGAAAGCTGAGCTATGGTTTTCTTTGAAATCTAAGCCTTGTTTGAAAACCAAAAAAGCAAATTGCAAAGTTACAGCATCCATTATTTTGATCGGAGTTTGATGTTACAAATATGTAAAAAGAGAGCTCGAGCCAAGCATCATCATACCTATCATCTACCATTGTGCCGTGAACAAGCAAACAGAACAAAACAAACCAAAAACAAAAAAAATTAAAAGGTCGCGGATGGTTTTTTTTTCTTGACTAGAAGCTCAGGGCCTATGTCTTTATTTTCATCCTCACCCTCCACCTCTGCCTCCTCCTCACCCTCCGGCTCATCGTCATCATCCTCATCCTCATCATTTTCATGGCTAGAAAAGCTGCAAGCAGTGGAACCTGGGGCATGCTTAACAGAGGTACCCTAGTCCAGCTGAAACATCATGGCCACAAAAGAGAGGGTATTTGCAAATGTTTCAGTTGTCCTAGGACTCTCTAGGACATGTTTGATTCATCAAAATCCTATTTCAGCCTATCTTGGTTTTGGATGCTCATATTGAATTCGTGCAGATTAAAATTTGGAGATTTCCATGTTTTCAATAAATAAGGGCAAAGATTTATTTCTAATAAAAACGGATTATCCGTTCATTCTTGCATATATTGCATCATTTGTTACATTCTTGGAAAATAAAAAACAACAAAAAAATGCAAAAATTTTGAAATACAAATAGAAACAGGGGTAACTGCTTAGTGTTTGCCGGACCAAGAAGCTTCATTCCAGAAATAGGGGTAACTGCTTAGAGTTTGTCGGACCAAGAAGTTTCACTCCTCTATACCGACCGCCAGTGCCCAGGACAGTAAATCGCCGTCGCCACACACCAAAGGGCGACAAAGATGTAGAAGCCGTACGCAATGAACCTTGGGTTAGTGACCAGACCAAACCATGGAGGATCTAGAAATGTCAGAATGACACCGGAAGCGATTAGGGCGAGAGGGACAAAGAGGAGCCAGAACTCGTACCCATCGTCTGTAAACATTTTCACTAGTTGGAATCTCAGTGAGCCGTACGTCCCCTTTTATTGAGAAACAGAGTCGTACAGAGGAAGGAAGAATTGATTTCTCGTCCGGACACAAATTTAACGCTGCGACACTCAAAACCCTAGGGTTTCGTCATTTGGGCCAACTTTGGGCCTCTGAAAAATTCACTCGGGTTGAGGCCCAATCTTGTTTGAATTTGAAAAATGCGCTCGGGCTAAAGCCCAATCTTGTATGAATTTGAAGAATCAATTTGGAATGAGGCCCAATTTTGTTTGAAAAATGATTTTGATCTACCAGAGGGCCGGGAGCCTGAGGTTTTGAATTGAATTTTACCATGGACCAGGAAAATCCATGGTGAACTTTAGTAATTTTACTAACAGCCCAGTAAAGCCAATGGTGTTAAATTGAATGTTTTTGCTATGGGCCAGGAAAACCCATTATTGAATTTCATTTCGCCAAGGGTCAGGAAAACCCAAGGCTTAATTCAATGGGCCAGAAAACCCCAATGAATCATTTTTGCCCCATGTGCACTACGTTTGGTCTGATCCCTATAACGGAGTATGTAGGCAGCTTGCAAGCCCGACCACTTGTTTTGATTGATTTTACTGAGTTTTGCGCTTAGAAAACACGGATAAACAACTGGGTTTGTCTCTTTAGCTTTGACATTCACTCGTACCCCGCAACGATAACTGAGTGTTGTCAAAGAGGGGCAACTGTAGACACCCCAATTTGATTATCCGTGAATCCTAAGCAAGAGTCCGGGTGTAATATCACTTTGGTTACGACAGACCGGTAATTTTATTTATCACACCTTGTAATATCACTCGTATCCTGCAACGATAATCGGTAACTGAGTGCTGTCAAATAATATCACTCTGGTTACGACGGACCGGTTGTCTCAAATTTTGTACGTTGAATTTGGTTGCTTGGTTAACCTTAAAATCAAGTGGTGAGTCTAACGAACGCGTGTTCTAGTACTTTCAAGGTTTTTCGCGGAAGTCATGGATGCCCACACCCGGGGACTCGAATGCTTCTGTGAGAAGGTTTAACTCAGTGTTGGTTTGCGTTTGTTGAACTCCATCACCATCCAGTGTGATGGTTTGATGTGTGGACCTGGATCCCTTGCGTCTGGAAGCCCAACAAAAACAAGAGCCTTTTGTGATTGATGCCCAACTTGTGAACCTCTACCCCACGACTTGGTGTTGATGAAATGAGGCATCACCCAGAAAAACCCACAGCCAAGAGTCACCTACTTGGGTCCTCTTGGTTGATTTAATCTGGAACCCATCCATTTTCCTGTAAGATTCTGGAAGAATTTGCGGGTTGTGGGTTTTGAAAACCCTTGGACGGATGGATTGAAGAAACCATCTGATATTCGGAAGGACCATTTGGTGAGGACGAGCAGAGACCTATTTTGTGTTGTAGATGATGACTCCAATCGGGTGATTGAGTCCATGATTTAAGGATTTCTGAACTTAAAGCCCAGATCCCCTCCTTGAGTTGTTGTTCCTTTCCCTTTAACTTGAACGAATCAAGAAAAGGAGATAGATATGCCCTTCATCTGAGTGATTAAGGGCCCAAAATAAAAACTTTGGGTAGGAAAAATGCAAAGGGGAGTGCATTCTCTCTCTATTTCTAGAGAGAGAAGCTCTCAACCCTTGAAACACTTTTAAAAGTTGTGATTGTTGGGTTTCTTCAAATTCACTTGATTGGGTGCTGATTCATATGATCCTTTAATTTTGAACTGGTACGAGAAACTTCATGCCCCCAAAATGTGTGTGTTTTTTTTTTTGGGTAAATAAGCTTGAAATAGAAAAAAAAAAAAGGCTAACCGGATATACAGCCTACAAGGGGCATACCCCAGGAGGACAAAAGAAAGAAAAGAAACAAAAGTGAACCGAAAGACCGGAATGGAAAGAAATGGGAAGGCCAAACTTGGCAACATGGGGGACCCTAAAAGTAAGGGGTATATCGCAACAAGATGTAATAAAAATATAATAAAAGTGTTTCTAAGCCATCTAGGGAGATGGAAGAGAAACACTCAAAATGAAACTAAATGATTGACGTTGAGGCTTGACATTGAAGCTTGAGTGAAGCAATAGGCTTGACTTGGAACTACAAATATGACTTGGGGCTGCTTGAACATAAGACTTGGTGCTTGAAGCTTGAACCTTGAACATGAGACTTGAACATGAAAATTGGAATAGGACCTTGGAAAGGATGAACATATGGTCCTATGTTACACTGGGACAACCCCCCAGCGATAGGTCCATGGAAATGGGTACAACAGTACCACATTGGGAGGAAGCCCCCTCCCTGAAGGGGATCATACAGTGCCAGGGACATCCCCCCATGGCTAGGCCTAATCTCAGACAACAACACCCCGATTCTAGAAATTTTGCCAGCATCTTGTTTGAATAATGTCACTCCCATATGAGTAGCTACACAACAGATTATTTACAATCTAACGGCAGCAGCAGTAGTATAATGCAGCAGCAGCAGCAGAAGAGAAGACTGTGTGTGTGTGTTTTTTTATTTGCAAAGGAAAGTATTAGGGTTAGGGTTACAAATTGGGGAAGAAGAAGGATGGGCAAAAAGTCTGTTTTGTCCCTCACAAACGCTTGTTATCGATTGGACCAAATTCGACTAAATTTGAAACTACAGGGTTTGTTAGAGTGAGATTGAAAATAGAGGGACCAAATCGAGACAGGGGTGGAACTAGAGGGACCATTTCGATAAATTTTCCTATTTTTTATTAGCTTCTTCAATAGCCATATCATGAGATAAGAAAGGAGATGCATGAGAGAGTAGAAAAATCTGGTCAAATACGACCCCAATTAGTGGTAAATATAGTTCTAAATAGTGATATATAATGTCACGGAGTATGGTAAGAATGACCATAACAAACCGTGAAAACATCTTCCTAAGAATTACAATTAAATGGAATATTTGTTAATGGTAAGTATTTCCATCTATAGTGGTAAGTCTTTGCATATATAGTGAAAATTGTGACCTAAACAAACTAAAAATGCATCAATGAGATAATTGAGATCTTTTTCTCGGAAAAAAACCCCCCACTGTGTTCAAGGTTTAAGAATCACAATTGAAAGAAGTTATAACTCTATAAGGTGGATTCTTAAGTAGGGTTGAGAGCTTGTCTCTCTAGAATCTTTCTAGAGAGAGAGAATGCACTCCCCTCCTTTCCCCTCATATTTTTTAACAAAATTACCAAGCATTCTGTTTGGTTTTGTAGTTCCACCGGGTGGTTCAATCCACTACTATCAAATGGATCCATCTGCCCCACATGGGTTCAACCTTCCAATCTCAAATGGGGGTTCCCTCATCTCTCAAAAAGTACAAACCCATCTCTGATGGTGTCCAAGCCGTGTAGCTCATGCAACAGATGGACAATCTGTTTGGTATCTCTAGACGGGGTTCGTCTCCCACTCTCAAATGGGGTTCTCTTCATATCTCTCAAGATTACAAACCCATCATTTTGATGGTGTTCACAAAAGTTGTTTTTTTTTTTCTACAACAACACCAACACCAACACCAACACGGTTCACTGTTTAGTTTTCATGTGAGCAGATCTTGGGTTCGTCCCATCTTGCTCATTCATAACTACAACAACACCAATTTCGTGAGGTAGAAACCCAGGTTATGGGTTAGCACCAACAAAGGGTCTGGAATTTGTTTCTCGATGTGGAGGTTTTTCACACAAATCTGTCCGAGATTCACTTTCCTTTGAAGCCCAAACATCCATTATCAACAACCACAATTTCCAGCGCCAAGAAAGCTCACACAGAGGCAACAGAGATCCCGGGGGTCCATTTCCATCTGGCTCTTCATTTGCGGCTTAGTTCCTTCCGTTAGGTGTGGTCGGTGTCACGACGGAATGGGTAATACCACAATCGGTCTCTGGCTGCTATGGAGTGCTCAGTGATGTTGGTCCCCATCCTCTCCTATGCGTCGGTGTGGAGCTCGACTTGGATTTCATAGCTGGTCCGTACTTGTTTTTATCCAGAGTAGCTCTGGAATAAGATGGAGAAAGAAAGAGTGAGATTCACTCTCTCCCTATGCAAGTGGGCATTGGTTCAAAAGGTTGAGCTACAGCTGTAGCTTGTAGCAGTTTACTCAATACAATCAAGTTCTGTACAACAGTCTACTCTGCGTTCAACTTGCTTCACGTGATGAAGCACAACTGTAAAGCTATTTCGATGGTATTTGTTAAAATCAAGCTTTCACGTGATGACCCAAGTGGTTGGGGTCCATAACATAGCCAGCAATTTGTTGGTCAAAAATTCTCTACACGAGGGTACATTTTAAAAGAGTGTGGGACCTGATGTCACACGTTTTTTGGGGGTACTCCATTACGCAACAGTCGGTTACATTTGGAACTGACTGGTTACACTTTAAAGTCTTGTTTTGGTTCCAATCGAGACATCTATTTGCACGTAAATTGCATCAACAAAGAGCAAAAGGGTATAGTTGTACTCCTTACAAAAGGCGGTGAAAATTTTGTGGGCCATTGTGCCCGTATAATTTTGTTGTGCTAGGAACTCTAAGGCCTGATTTGGGTAAATTGAAAAAACTGGTTTTTTGGTTTTTTTGGTTTTGTCCTCATTCAAATTTTTTTTGCATTTGTTAGTTTTCGGTCAATTTTTTGTGGTTTCTTGGCTTGTCTCGACGAGAGGAATCTAAAAAGTATAAAATTATTAGCCAAACTTAAAGTTTTGTAAATAAAGACGAAAAATAATCCAAAAATTTGGTTTTTTGGATGTCACCTTCGTCTCTATTCACAAAACTTTAAGTTTGGCTAATAATTTTATACGTTTTAGATTCCTCTCGTCGAGACAAGCCAAAAAATCACAAAAAATCGACCAAAAACTAACAAATGCAAAAAAAAATTGAATAAGGACAAAACCAAAAAACCAGTTTTTTCAATTTACCCAAACCAGGCCTAAATTGCCCACCTCAGCGGGTTGTGCCGGGGAGTACGCACTTTTTTCTTTTTTATGTTCTTTATTTTTGTTTTGTCCTCCTTGAGGTATGCCCCTTGTAGGCTATACATTCGCTTAACCTCTTTTAATTTCAAGTTGCATTACCAAAAAAAAAAAGTTTCCTATTGTGGAGAAACTTACTTGGTGAAATTATTTAACTTATGCACCCAAGAAGTTGGGAAAAAAAAACCTAACCATATAGTTAGTATTTCCTTTTCGAATAGTAAGTGCTAGCAAAAAATCGTGGTATATTTATATCAAGAAGTAACAGTCAAATGTTGCATAAGTTGGAAAAAAAAAGTATGAATACATAGGCCTTGTTCGTTTCCCAGTTTAGTTTTAGTTTTGATGACATCATCATTTCCCTCATTTCTCTCTCTACTCATTACACCTGATGATATCATCAAAACTAAACTAAACTATCTAACCAAACACAGCCATAGTAATTATATCATTTCCAAAAAGTAAGTATTAGCAAAAATCGTGGTATTTTCACATGAAGTAACATACAAATGTTGTGGTAAAAATGATCAAATATTGTGGTATTGGTAGCCTTATTCTATGGTAAGTACTGTATTAATGACGGGTAAGTATGCATTTATGACACACCCAGGGGTTGCCCCAGCGCTATGAGCGAGTGCCTGACTTTAGGGGTAGTCCTTTTGGTCAGGTGTTCGATTCCCTGCAGGGTGAGTACTTATGCTAAGTGGGGGGCCGTGACTGGTGTGGGTTGCGCCAGCTCCCCCCGAGGTTTGGGTCGTACAGTGGGTCCAATTAGTGGCATGTTGTAGGGCTGTTCCTTGGTTATGCATTTATGTAACATAGTAATGCATCATAATAAGGGTAGTTAAGAATATAACTACCATAATATATTTATGTCTCTTAGTTGTTCTTAATTTGTATTATCTTGCATTTGAAACATATTTGCCTTTAATAATTAATGAAACTAAATAATATATTGAATGAGGGATTATGGATCAATAGTTAGTAGTTACTATTACATTAGTCAATTGTATCAACATTCATTGATCCCTGTCAACCAACACTATTGTGAAGTACTACACTAAGTAATAATATTGATAATATCAACCTAAATTAACCGATTCATTTTAGCCAATTTTATTAACTACTACATTAACCAATTGTATCAATAGTCATTAATGGCTCTCAACCAACACTACTGTCATTAATAATATCAACTTATATTAACCAATTCATTTTAGCCAATTACATTAATGTTCGCTTAATCATCTCTATTTATCAATCATCCCTATTTATCATTGACTATTAGTTGTTAGATTTGCAACTTATATTATATTGATCAATTTTAAAATTGTTTGATCAATCACTTAAACTCTTAGTCAAATGACTCTGACTACGACCGATAATTGTGATTAATCATTAATCGAGCACTACCCAATGTCAATTGCAACTATTAATTCAGTGGAAGGTCCTACTACAAAAATAAATTTAATTTCTTAACTACTACGTTAATCAAGTGCAAAAATAAATTTAATTCTTGTTTTGTATTTAAATCTAATTGAATAATCTAATTGTATTAAATACTTTATCTTAATTCAGTGGAAGGATCTACTAAATTATTTAATATTTATAACTTATTTATTTATCATTTTTCATTCAACATTTTTATTACAATTATTGTACTGTGTGTTTAAATAAAAATTATTTTTACAAATTATAAAAAATAATAAATGAATATCCTTTTTCACATGGTCATCATATATTTAATAATTATTTAAGGATAAATTAGTTAAAATTATTTTAATGTAAGTTAGAGATTATTATTATTATTATTATTATTATTATTATTATACAATTAATATTTTTTATTTCAAAAAATTGTTTAAGAAATATACCTACACAAATTAAAAAATTTAACTAAAGCTTTTTTTACCTCATTTTTTAATATTGCCCACTACAAAAAAGCTTAGCTAAAGGACAAAATTCATAGTGGATTAAGTAAAAAGTGGTGTGGTGTTATAACACCCCAAAAAGTAAGTATTTTCATGCTCAAAATGGTGACTTGCTACCGGATTGACCAGTCGCCTTATTTTTTGGTAAGTATTCCCTTATTTCGTGATAAATGTTGCCTTGTTATGTGTGTTTGGTTCTTTTACTTTTTTGCGATGGAAAATAATTGTGTACGAGCGTGCCAGAGAGAGTTTTTAATCTCCTCCCTTAGATTAACTTTGGAAAACCAAATCTAATCAGACGGCTGTGTTTTAATGGTTCAATTACGTCAATTAAGAGGATTTTTTCATCAAAGTGAAGAAATACAAACCAATTTACTTAGAAAATCAAAGAATAACAAAGAAACAAGATACTTTGATTGATGAATCAAAAGTAGACTTATTTCGAGATTGTCTTCAACTTCAAATAAAAGATAACAGGAACTTCAAACACTTGATTGTTACAGAAACAACCAAAATTACTTCCTAAACTACTTTCTAATCTACTTCGAACTGAGTCGAAATCCTAAACTATAATTCTACTTTTTTTTTTGGGGGGTAATTCAGCTTGAAATTAAAAGGGGTTAAGCGAATGTACAGCCTACACGGGGCATACCCCAGGGAGGACAAAACAAAATAAAGAAAAAAAAATAAAATTGCGTACTCCCCGACACAACCCGCCGGGGTGGGAAATTAGGCAGTCCAGCACAACCCATTGTATCACCATTCGGGTACCATAATGATGGGCCCCACTTAGAGTCATTACGCATATAGGGACAGATTTAAAACAACCTTGGCCCTGTTCGTTTCCCAGTTTAGTTTTAGTTTTAGTTTTGATGACATCATCATTTCCCTCATTTCTCTCTCTATCTCTCTCCACTCATTACACCTGCTGACATCATCAAAACTAAACTAAACTATCTAACCAAACACAACCCTTGTCTTCTGCCTTTTCCATTAAGGTCATACGGTGTAGTAGGCTTTCACCGAATAGAGTGGGCCTCGCAAAAGAGGCCAACTGTTGATCCACCCAAGGACCCACCACTTGGGTCATCACGTTGAAATTTGGTTTACCACCGAACTACTCCAGTAGCTTTTACAGTTGTGCTCCATCACGTGAAGCTTTGGTCACCGAGTACTAGATAATAGCTTTTACAGTTTGATTTGAATGTTGCAGCCAAAAGTCTGTTGTAATAGATAATAGCAACCCTCTATAGTGATGCAAATCACGTGTACACTAGTGTGAATTGCTTACACTCCATTTTCCATGGCCCCACAAAGAGCTTTTTATATTGCACTCCATAAACCCGTTGGTCACAGCTGTCCCTGAAGGGACCAAACTGATTTGACCGAATAAGCTGGAAAGTGAGCTACTTTTGTATTGGTAGTAACACCCACCTGCTTGGGAGAGAGTGGAGTACACTCTCTTCTTCTCCAAAGAATTTCCAGATGAGCACTAGGAAAACAACTTATACGGACCAGACAACCAAGACACCGAGACCCGCTTCAAACGGACGCATAAGAGGCATGAGGACCTACATCACCAGGCACACCTTAGCAACCAGTACCAGTTCAACCTAGTGGGGGTGATCACCAACTCACAAATCTTAATTTTTTGTTTTAAATCATATGTATCCCTATCCCAGCGGGTTGTGCTGGATTTCATATTCCCCCGGTGGTTGTGCCGGGGGTATGCAATTTTTCTTTTCTTTTCTTTATTTTGTTTTTTCCTCCCTAGGGTATGCCCCTTGTAGGCTGTACATTCGCTTAACCCCTTTTAATTTCAAGCTAAATCACCAAAAAAAAAAAAAAAAAAGGAAGGCACATTGCCTATGAGATACTTGGGGGTTCCATTGCTTTCCACCAAATTAAAGTACATTGATTGCAAGCCAATGATTGACAAAATCACCTCAAGAACCAAAACATGGACAAATAGGGACTTGACTTATGCTGGTAGAGTCCAATTAATTAACAATGTCCTATTTTCAATGCAGACATATTGGTCTTCTCTATTCATACTCCCTAAAAAAGTCATTAAGGAGGTTGAATCCATTCTTAGATCCTTCATGTGGACTGGCAATGACCTTAAAAAGACTGGGGCTAAAGTCTCTTGGGAACACTTGTGTTGTCCAAAACAGGAAGGTGGCCTTGGTTTCAAATCCGAAGGTGGCCTTGGTTTCAAATCCATTCTTATATGGAACAAGGCTGCTATTGCCAAACACATTTGGTTCCTTATCTCTGGTGGTGCCAGTGGGTTAAATCATACTTACTCAAAGGGAAGTCCTTTTGGGAAGTTAAAATGCCCAGTTCACCCTCTTGGGTCTGGAGAAAACTTCTTAATCTCAGACCACTTGTCCATCCCCACCTTAAGATTGTTATTGGTAATGGTAGAACCACTTCACTCTGGTATGATAATTGGCACCCCCTGGGCCCCATTGTCAATAGATTTGGTACTAGGGTCCTTTATGACTCTGGTCTCACCAAGGGGGCACTGTGGCTTCCATTATTAGAGGCTCCAATTGATGTTTTCCCATCACCCAAACATTGGAACTTAATGAGCTTAGAGGTCCTATCCCTTCTCTACGTAGCCCAAACCATGCTATGGAGGATCACCATAGATGGACCCTTAATTCCAATGGTGAATTCTCTATCTCTTCCCTCTGGAATGAGATCAGGACTCACTATCCTAAGGTGTCTTGGTACAAGAGCATATGGTTCCCTGGACATATTCCCAAGTGTAGCATGATTTCATGGCTTGCAATTCATAAAAGGCTATATACTGGAGATAGGCTTGTCCTCTTTGGGACCATTCCTGTCTCTTATTGTGCCTTTTGTCCTAGCGATGAGACCCATGACCATTTATTCTTTAATTGCCCCTTCACCTCTCAAGTCTGGTCCCAAATTCTAACCCATCTCAACATAAATTGGCCCTTTAGGAGCTGGACTATCTGGATTAAGCAAATCTCATACATCAAAGGCAAAACCCTTAAAACCTTAATCACCAAACTTGTGTTTACTGCCTCAGTCTACCAAATCTGGCTTGAAAGAAATGCTTGTAAATTCCAAAATGCAACTTGCACAATACCCATTGTAGTGAGTAAAATCCACTAACTTGTGAGGTATAGGTTGTTGTCCGTGGATAATCTCCCCCAAGGACCTCAATATCAGAGATTGTCAGTTAGGTGGGGGATTGAATGAGACTTACCCTATCACTTCTATTTGGCTTCAGATGTGTACAGGTGGTGCCAGCAGTAATGGGGCAACTCAGGCCTTTATGAGGCAGTGAGGATTCATCAATGGGGAGGACACAAGAGTATTGTGGAAAGTGTGGCCTGCTACATGGGGAATTCATCAGCATAACATTTTGGAAGCTGCAGGTTGCAGCTTTAAATGGTTCAACAGGTCAAAGGGACTTAGAGGGCCCAGAGCAGATTTGGACACAAGGTCCCATGTCATTGGAGGGTCCTGTCAATTTTCTATCTTTCTTGTTGTCACATGGTGCACTTTTCTCTAGGTGCACTTTTCTTTGATGACCTAATTAGAGGTTTGTAAACTACTTTAAAGGAGTGAATCCTATGTGAGGTGTGTGATTGAGCCACTGAGATTCTTTTTGAGTGGAGGTAATACTTAGTGGGGGCATTATGTGAGGATTAGGTGAGGGTGAATGGGTCCCTAGAGAGCGATTTGTAGTGGAAAGGTTTCGAGGGAGATGAAGGGTGAGCCCCATATCTTAGGATTGATTTCTACCAGTTCTGGACCATGCACAGTGGTGGACTACTAAGTTCTGCCCATTGTTAGTGATTACACTGTGATCCTGTTGGTATTGCTTGCACTAATCTCAATTTTGATTGGACTGTATTCTGCTCTATTGGACTGTTTACTGCTCTGTGATCCTATTGGTACTGTTGCTGTTTGATGCTGCCGTGAGTCTCACGAGCTGCAATGCTCAATTGTTGTTACTAAGTTGCTCAATTGTTGTTACTAAGAAATTACCCAAAAAAAAATTGTTGTTACTAAGTTGCTGCAATGCATTTTAAATTGCTGATGTTTGCTGCTGATGTTTACTATGTTCACTGCTGTTTGCTGCTGCTGTGACTCAAAGCATGTGTGGCAGTACCTTTGGAACTTGTTTTTTTTTTTTTTTTTTTGGGTAAATCAGCTTGAAAATAAGAAAGGCTAAGATATACAGCCTACAAGGGGCATACCCCAGGAGGACAAAACAAAAGAAGAAGAAAAACAAAACAAGAAAAACTAAGCCAAACGGCTGATAGTGAGAGGAAGGCCATAAGGCTACATGGGGAATAATACGGGAAGCTAGCCAAGACATGGACAAGTTGTAGATCTAAAACATAACCAAAACTACAAACATCGATGACAAATATAAAACTAAAAAAAGTTTCTAACCCATCAAAGGAGGTGGACTAGAAACTCATCAAAAGGAGCTAAACTGAACTAACATAAACACACCCAGGGGTTGCCCCAGTGATTAGGGCGAGTGTCTGACTTTAGGGGTAGTCCCTTTGGCCAGGTGTTCGATTCCCCACAGGGTGAGTACCTGTGCTAAGCGGGGGGCCGTGACTGGTGTGGGTTGCGCCAGCTCCCTTCGAGGTTTGGGTCGTGCAGTGGGTCCAATTAGTGGCCTATTGTAGGGCTGTTCCTCGGTTATAAAAAAAAAACAAAAACAAAACAAAAAAAAAAGTATAAAATTAGTCTTCGCTTGCTCTAAAGAACACTTCACGACATGTAAAAATGTAGGTTGCAACAGCCCTTGCAACCCACTTAATGAGCATAATCCAAATGCAAGCAAGCAAGCACGTATCTATAGCAACAGCCCTTGCTATAGATTACATGAAGCTCAAGTAAAAAGTATGATTACCTGGAGTATTAGCAAGATCCTCCCCAAGTAATGGCCAGCAGCTCAGGTTTGCATCAGTTGGAGCTCTTTCCATACAATGATTCCTGGAATATATGACTCCCAACAGCTGCAAACTGTAAACAGCTGCAAACTGCTGCAGCAACTGCTGCTGCAACGTCAACACTTTGCAGATGGAAGTAACATAATGAGTTATGCAAGTAACATTCAATCCTAGTTGGTGTCTCACCCTTCAACTCCCTTGGAACCTCACAACTTCTATAACACTCTCTAAGGTTCCACACTCCCTCAGAACTCACAAGATTTAATTCACCAACCATTTATCACACTCCACTCAAATAGAAATTCTGAGGCTCAATACTCACAACTCACTGGATCACACAGTTTGTGTAAGTCACCCACACAAACATGATAATCAACAGTAAAGTAAGACCTGTACTCAAATTTCCCAAATGGGATGTTAGTAAAAGAATATTTCTTGAAGCTCAAGATCTGCAAAATCCCAATTGGGTGGTAAGTGAATAAAACCAGTTCAGCATACTTAATATAAAATGAAAATGAAAGCATGCCCATCCATCATAAGCCACAGATTAGGAGTTAGTAGCAATGTTCCAAGATTCCATTAAGGCATTTGGTCCACTTGGGATTTTATTGAGAGACATCAATCTGTTCCTAATATCAAGACAAATCCTAGCAACAACAGAGGGAACAGGATGCTGCAACTTCTGAAACTTCCTATTGTTTCTTTCTATCCAGACATGATAAATTGTAACAGTGAAGGACAGCTTAGCAAGGGTGCTTCTCAGGCCTTTCCCTTGGAAAGTGGAAAGTTGAGAGACCAGACTAGATAATGAGTGTGAATGCCAGGTGAACTGGGATTTAAGAGACACAGCCTCCCAAACTTTTTTGGTAAAGGGACAATTGAAGAAAAGATGATCATGACTTTCTGTGTCAGAGCAAAAACTACAGTACGGGGAGTCAATGACTCCAAACTGGACCAATCTATCACCCGTGGACAACCTGTGTTGGATGGCAATCCAACTAATGAGGCTACACTTAGGTATATGTGAGGGGAACCAAATAATAGGACTCCACACAACAGGAGGGAAATGAGTCCTAAGTTTGTCCCAAAGAGTTGATATCTTAAATTGTCCATCTTGGGCAAGAGTCCATTGGCAAGTATCAGCATGGGAGGAGCTATCCCCATGAATAGGAGGAAGAGCATCTCTAATCTCATTTAATTCCCAGGTTTGAGTGATGGGAAATTTCCATTGGTTATTGTGGTCCAGTATGGCA
The DNA here is from genome assembly GCA_963854785.1 of Vaccinium vitis-idaea. NCBI lineage: Eukaryota > Viridiplantae > Streptophyta > Magnoliopsida > Ericales > Ericaceae > Vaccinium > Vaccinium vitis-idaea. Next base: position 21,012,004 of record OY978219.1, read on the forward strand.
AACACCGTGGCATTATCAGGTATACCAGAATCATAAATGATGCGATTACCAAATTTTGTAGATAAGGGGCCAAGGGGGTGCCAATTATCATGCCAAAGGAAAGTGTTGGAACCATCCCCAATTTTATACTGAATGTATGATTGTATGAGAGGACGAAGTTGGAGCAACTTCCTCCACGTCCAAGAAGGGCTACTGGGAATTTTAATTTTCCAAAAACTCCTACCTTTGAGTAAGTAAGATTTCACCCACTGGCACCACATGGATTGCTCTCCCCCCGAGACCAGGTACCAAATATGCTTAGACATAGCAGCCCTGTTCCAAACTTGAAGGGATTTAAAGCCCAAGCCTCCCTCTTTCTTAGGGGAGCACAGTTGCTCCCAAGATATTTTAGCCCCAGTGTTCCTGAGATCAGATCCAGTCCAGAAGAAGGATCTAAGAATAGATTCAACTTCTTTAATGACCTTCTTTGGGAGAATGAATATAGAGGACCAATACGTCTGCATGGAAAAAAGGACAGATTTCACGAGTTGTACTCTCCCAGCATAAGATAAGTACTTGTTTGCCCAAGATTTAGTACGATTGGTGATTCTATCAATGAGAGACTTGCAGTCTGAGTACTTGAGCTTAGTACGATTTAGTACGATTGGTGATTTATCCCTATCCTTGCGGGTTGTGCAAGGGCATCCTATTTCCCACCCTGGCGGGTTGTGCCGGGGAGTACGCAATTTTTATTTTCTTTATTTTGATTTTGTCCTCCCTGGGGTATGCCCCTTGTAGGCTGTACATTCGCTTAACCCCTTTTAATTTCAAGCTAAATTACCCAAAAAAAAAAACTAACAATGGGAAATTTGATCCTTAGATGCTCCCACAATGAGGATATGGAAAACCGACCATCATGAGTGAGGGTCCATCTACAGGAATCAATATTGGGAGTAACATGAGGATTGAGAGCAGGGAGGTGAGCTCTAATCTCATTTAGTTCCCAAGTCTGTGTAATGGGGAAAGACCATTGGTTGGTTCTACCAATAATAGCTGGGACAAGGGCATCATCAGGCAACCCAGAATCATAGACCACACGATTACCAAAGTGCTCAACTAGAGGGCCAAAATGATGCCAGTTATCATACCACAAAGATGTCTTAAGACCATCACGAATATGGAATTTGATGAATGGTCTAACGAGAGGGCGAAGTTGGAGTAGTTTCCTCCAAGTCCAGGAGGGGGCTAGAGGGGATTTTAACCTTCCAAAAGCTTCTCCCTTTGAGCAAATAGGATTTCACTCATTGACACCACATGGATTGTTCCCCCCAGAGACAAGGAACCAAATATGTTTGGCCATGGCAGCCTTGTTCCAGACTTGGGGGATTTGAATCCAAAACCACCTTCTTTCTTTGGGGTACATAGGTGATCCCAGGACACTTTGGCACTTGTGTGTTTAAGTTCTTACCCAGTCCAAAAGAAGGATCTGAGAATACCTTCAATTTCCCTTAACACTTTTTTGGGAAGAATAAAGATGGAAGACCAATAAGTTTGCATGGAAAAGAGGGCAGACTTAACCAATTGGATCCTGCCAGCGTTGGAAAGGTATTTATTAGTCCAAGATTTGGCCCGATTAGTAATTCTATCTATGAGTGATTTACAATCCTTACGAATGGGTCATGGCGAAATTTTCAAAATTTTCTTGCCTTCAGTATATGGAGAGTGTTTCTCCATAGGTTCAAGATATTGTTTCCCTTAAGAGTGTTTTCCCACTCCCTCTTGTAGCCCTTGTGGCCATCCCTATTTATCTCATGCAACCTTTTCCTTTCTTTTCTTTTTTCCTTTCTTTGTCCTCCCTGGGGTATGCCCCTTGTAGGCTGTAAATTCGGTTAGCCTTTTTTAATTTCAAGCTTATTTACCCAAAAAAAAAAAAATCCCTATACTTGAGCTTAGTAGAGATAAGGGGAACTCCTAAATATCTCACGGGGAGTGAACCCTTGTGAAAGTGTAAAGCATCAAGAATGGACTGTTTGACAGTGGGGGGGACACCTGAGAAGAAAATGCTGCTCTTACCAGGACTAGGTGATAGTCCAGATAAAGATTCAAATTCAGAAAGAGCCTCCTTAATGCAAAGGATGGAACTTAATTCCCCTTTGCAAAAAATCATTAGGTCATCAGCCATGGAAATGGAAATGGAAATTGGGACTTTGGGCTTTTTCCTTGAGGAGTTGAGTGAGTATTTCCATGACAATAACAAAAAGGTAAGAGGATAAAGGATCACCTTGCCTCTAACCTTTTTTTACCCATGATAGAACCAGTGGGTTCACCATTAATGTTCAGGGAGTAATTGGCAGTGGAGATACAGGCCTTGATCCAATTGATCATCTGAGGATGGAAATTCATAGAGGTAAGTGTTTCCCACAGAAATTCCCAATTAACATTGTCATAGGCCTTCATAATATCAACTTTCATTGCACACTTAGGAGAGGGAGAGTATTTGTGATAGTCTCTCATGATCTCTTGGGTGAGGAAGATATTGTCAGTAATTCTTCTTCCTTTCACAAATCCAGATTGGACAGGATCGATGAGGTGAGGGAGAGCAGCTTGAATCCTCTTTGCAAGGATCTTCGCAATGAACTTGTAAATAGTGTTACAGCATGATATGGGTCTAAAATCCCCCACCTTGGTAGGGTTGGGAACCTTAGGAACAAGGGCAATGCATGTAGAATTGGCCTTAGTGAGGAGTTTTCCAGATCTGAAAAAGTTCCTCACAGCAAAAGTAACCTCATTACCCACAATACTCCAAGATTTCTGAAAGAACCCCGCATAATACCTATCAGGACCAGGGGCTTTGTTGGGGGTTAAATGACATGAATGTTTCTTTGATCTCTAAATTGGAGATCTCAGAGATCATTGCTTCTCTTTGGGAGTCCAGGAGTTTGACAGCAACCAACCAACTAACTCTAGAGTTAGAAAAGCCGGTTGGGTGGGCAGTCCCCAGGAGAAAAGTGTAGTAATCAACAAAAGTTGCTTTAAACTCAAACACTTAATACCTCCACAAACATGTTCATTAGCAAAAAGCTGAATAGTTAAGAGGATTAGAAATTTCAACACATTCCCCATTTAGTCAACAACCACTGGGATTGAGGTCCTTGAGGAAGATTTCCTAAGGACATCAATCTGTATTTCACCATAGAGTGAATTTTGCTGACCATTAGTGCTTGAGCAGGATGCACTTTGGAATTTGCGAGCATTTTTTCAAGCCATATTTGATATACTGTAACAATGAATATAAGCTTGGTGATCAGATTTTTAAGTGACTTACCTCTGAATTTTGAGACTTGATTGATCCAACTTACCAAGACCTTAGAAGGATTAGGAACCTTAGGGACAAGCGCAACAATGGTGGCATTAGCTTTGGTCAATAGTTTCCCAGACCTGAAGAAATTCCTAATGGCTACTGTAGCCTCATGACCAACTATATGCCAAGCCTTTTGGAAAAACTTAGCATTATAGCCGTCTGGGCCAGGAGCCTTATGGGGATTAAGACTCATGAACATATCCTTAATTTCAGTGTTGGGTACATCCTGTACCATGCTCAAGCTTTGTTCATTTGTGAGTCTCTTAGCAATAAGTTGATTAATTCTATCATAGCCATCATAGAAGGAAGTATGTGGTTTTCCAAGCAGTCCAGAATAGAAGTTGACAAAGGAGTCCTAGATTACAGTCATGTCATGGGTTATAGTGGCACCAAGAGTCAGACTGGTAATCTTACTCCTATTCCTATTGTTATTGACTGACTTGAAAAAGAAGGAAGTACATTGGTCCCCAATCTTCAACCATTGAATTCTAGATTTTTGTCTAGCTAAGCTTTCTTCAGCTCTAGAGAGAGTGAGAAACTACTTGTAGACCAACTTCTCCTCCACTTGAGTAGTAGTGTTTGAAGGGTCAGTACCAAGTTTAGTTTGCAGGGATTCAAGATGGAGCTTAGTGGCATTCACCCTGTCAGTGATAGCACTAAACTCCTTGTGATTCAATTTCTTGAGGTCAGTCTGTAGCCTCTTAAGTTTTTCAGTGAAGCAAAACATAGGATTCCCAATTATCACTTGCCTCCAAACTCTTTGGACAGTGGGGAGGAAGGATGGATGGTCTGCAAGAAAGTCAAAGAACCTAAAGGGTCTTTTAGAAGGTTTAGGGGGTGGTGCAACACGTACAGTGACAGGTGAATGATCAGAAATCCCTGGAGTGAAGAAAAAAGTTGACGAAGAAGCTATGTGTCATTGGCCAGGACTCTGTCAAGCTTAGAAGAGATATATTGGGGAGGATCTTGCCCATTAGACCAGGTAAATAGACAACCAGAGTACCTCAGGTCATCAACCTCACAGGTGTAAATGCATTTATTAAGGTCATCCATGTGGGGAGGCCAGTGATTTACACCCCCAACTTTTTCTCTAGGGTCCCTAATTGCATTGAAATCTCCCAGGATAACCCAAGGATCGTTATTTTTCAGTTTGCACAAGTCATTCCAGAGTTCAAGTCTTTCATTGTGATTATTGGCCCCATAAACAAAAGTGGTCAAAAAATCAAAGTCATCTTGTATGGAGTGCACTTCACATTGAACAAGTTGACTAGTCATATGGAGAACCTTCACATTTAGGATGTGAGGATTCCAACAAATCAGAATACGCCCAATGGGGGCAAAAGCAGAATTATGTGCATATTGCCAGTGGGGGCAAATGCACCTCATAGTCTTTTTAATGTTAGGCTCCTTAACCTTGTGCTCTATTAAACCCATTAAAGACATATCATTGTTTTTCAAAAATGATTTGGTAGCCTTCTGCTTGAGAGGATCATTGAGACCTCTCAAGTTCCAAAAACCAAATTGCAACTGAAAATGAGAACTAGGTAGGGGATTAAATGTACTAAGCATAACAAAAAAATAATGGCAGAACATAGAAAGTATTAGAAACTGCCCAAAAAGGATATGGGAGGGCATTCAATGCCCTTTGGAGGAGAAAGATCCCTTATTGCTTCCTTTCTTCTTATTCTTGTTCTTCTTGGTGTTGGAACCTGAAGATTGTGGACAAGAGAGGGGGGGGGGGATGCTGCTATAGTATGCTCCAGTAGCTCCTGATTTGCGGAAGAGCTAATTGGTTGCAATTCAGAGGAGTCATCTGCACTTGCTGATTCCAGAGACTTGAAATCCTTAATTTCTTGCAAAGGGACAGTGGTTTGGGATTTCAATGAGTTGTGTTTCTCCATCTCATCTATTATGAACTCCTCGTCTACCTCTGAGTCATCAACAGTCACTGTATTTTGGAGATCAGATGGTGAAGAGGTGAGTAATTTTGGCTGCAGATTACAGGGAGAGGCCGGGTGGAAGTCCTCTCCAATCTGGTTTCCACCTTGATGACCTCCTAATGTTGGTATGGAGCTGGATGATGCCTCCTGACAGACATTCTTCAAAGAGGCTGATGCTTGCTTACTTTTACCAACCACAGTCCATTCTTGTTCCACAACGGTAGGGGTGGGGACAGTTTTGGAGCTGCAAGTGTGCATAAACACCTTGCATTTCTCACACTTAGGAGGGAGCCATTGATACTCCACTCCCACCATCACTGAATCAGAGTTGACTGAGATAGTGATATCACTAGGTAGTTCGTCCTCAGCACCAATTTCAACACAAACGCGTGCAAAGTCAAGACGCCTCCTATTGGCAGTGGCTTCATCCACAAGTGTACCATGAAAGTAGATATCATGAAAGCATATGATAATGTCAGGTGGGAATTCTTATGGGACACACTCACTTGCATGAATTTCCATCCCAAAATGATCACATGGTTAAAAGCATGTGTCACCACAGCCAATTACACACTCAATATTAATGGTGAACCTACTGGCTATACATTAAAGGGGAGAGAGGTCTCAGACAGGGTGATCCTTTGTCATCTTACCTCTTTGTAATTGTTATGGAGGTACTCACATGCATCTTAAGAGAGAAATCCAATAAGCCTGACTTTAGGTTCCATTGGAGATGCAATAAACCCAGAATCATCAATCTGTGTTTTGCTGATGACCTTATGCTCTTTTGCAAAGGTGATGTTGAATCAGTCAGGCATATTCAGGATGCTCTCTTTGAATTTGAAACCTTATCTGAGCTATCCCCTAGCCTTGGGAAAAGTAGTGTTTTCTTTTCTGGGGTTCAATGTACTACCAGAGTTGCAATACTCCAACTGCTTGGGTTTAAGGAAAGCACATTGCCTGTGAGATACTTGGGGTCCCATTGCTTTCCACCAAATTAAAGTACATTGATTGCAAGCCAATGATTGAAAAAATCACCTCAAGAACCAAAACATGGACAAATAGGGACTTGACTTATGCTGGTAGAGTCCAATTAATTAAGAATGTCCTATTTTCAATGCAAACATATTGGTCTTCTCTATTCATACTCCCTAAAAAAGTCATTAAAGAGGTGGAATCCATTCTTAGGTCCTTCATGTCGACTGGTCCTGACCTTAAAAAGACTGGGGCTAAAGTCTCCTGGGAACACTTATGTTGTCCAAAACAGGAAGGTGGCCTTGGTTTCAAATCCATTCTTATATGGAACAAGGCTGCTATTGCCAAGCACATTTGGTTCCTTATCTCTGGTGGGGAACAATCTATGTGGTGCCAGTGGGTTAAATCATACATACTCAAAGGGAGGTCCTTTTGGGAAGTTAATATGCCCAGTTCACCCTCTTGGGTCTGGAGAAAACTTCTTAATCTCAGACCACTTGTCCATCCCCACCTTAAGATTGTTATTGGTAATGGTAGAACCACTTCACTCTGGTATGATAATTGGCACCCCCTGGGCCCCATTGCCAGTAGATTTGGTACTAGGGTCATTTATGACTCCGGTCTCACCAAGGGGGCCACTGTGGCTTCCATTATTAGAGGCTCCAACTTGTGTTTTCCCATCACCCAAACATTGGAACTTAATGAGCTTAGAGGTCCTATTTCTTCTCTACGTAGGCCAAACCTTGCTCTGGAGGATCACCATAGATGGACCCTTAATTCCAATGGGGAATTCTCTATCTCTTCCCTCTGGAATGAGATCAGGACTCACTGTCCTAAGGTGTCTTGGTACAAGAGCATATGGTTCCCTGGACATATTCCCAAGTGTAGCATGATTTCATGGCTTGCAATTCATAATAGGCTATATACTGGAGACAGGCTTGTCCTCTTTGGGACCATTCCTGTCTCTTGTTGTGCCTTTTGTCCTAGTAATGAGACCCATGACCATTTATTCTTCAATTGCCCTTTCACCTCTCAAGTCTGGTCCCAAATTCTAACCCATCTCAACATTTATTGGCCCTTTAGGAGTTGGACTGATTGGATTAAGCAAATCTCATACGTCAAAGGCAAAACCCTTAAATCATTAATCACCAAACTTGTGTTTACTGCCTCAGTCTATCAAATATGGCTTGAAAGAAATGCCTGTAAATTCCAAAATGCAACTTGCACAATACCCATTGTAGTGAGTAAAATCCATTCACTTGTGAGGTATAGGTTGTTGTCCTTGGATAATCTCCCCCAAGGACCTCAATGTTAGAGATTATCAGTTAGGTGGGGGATTGAATGAGACTTACCCTATCACTACTATTTGGCTTCTGATGTGTACAGGTGGTGCCGGCAGTAAAGGGGGGATTGGAAGAAGAGGAGGAGGAGCTCACTGTCCTCCCTCAGTGTTGCCTCTGTTGCTGCTGTACTGCTGCGGTTGTTAACAGGTTCCCCATTCATTTGATGTACTGTTATCACTGCATAAAGGCTGCATATTTTGTTGTTTGTGGGTTGCAAGGGCTGTTGCAACCTGCTTTTGTTCAATATTGGTTTGTTGTTTGAGGATTGCAAGGGTTGTTGCAATCTGCTACTGCTGTCCTTACTTTGTCCAATATTGCAAGGGTTGTTGCAATTTGGTTGTTGCAAGGGTTGTTGCAATCAACATATTTTGTTTTTATTGTTTTTTATTGTTATCTTAGCTATCTGCTAATGTTTCTAGTTACTGCTGCAAGTTTGCTATTGCTGCCACATTGCTCTGTTGATGTTCTGTGCTACTGCTGCACTTTTGGATTGCTGTGTCTCTGGTATCATCTGGACTGCTGTGTGTCTGATCAGCATCCACGATGTTGAGATTTCTGGCCTAGCCATGGGGGGCTGTCCCATGGCATGTATTAGTCCCTTCTGGGAGGGGGCCTTTCCTCCCTACTCTAGCCTGTTACACCTACTGCAGTTTATCAGGCTCAACACTTCAAGTTCATCCCAAACTGCTGCTACTGCAGTTTACTGCTGCTGCTGGCATAATCTCACAGCATGCTCATCAGTTGGCCATGTTCAGCTGTAGTCAATGGCTAATCATATCATCTTCCATGCTCAAGTTATTACAAGCCGCCTAATTGGCAACTTCCATGATCAAGTGATCAAGTTTCCAAGTTATTTCATGATCAAAATTGTGATTAAAGTCTACATCATGTTGGCTATTGGATCTAATCCTCAAGTTCTAGTACTAAACCCAAGGTTCCCTAGTGTGGGCTGTATTTTGGTCTTTTGCACCTCTTGTATGGTGTTTCTCTCCTCTCTCTATTAGATAGGAGAGAAACACCCCGTAGTTAGGTTTTATCTGCATTGCTGTACGCTGCCTTATGGCCATCTTTTTGCACTTTTTCTTTTCTTCTTTCTTTTCCTTTTTGTCCTCCCTGGGGTATGCCCCTTGTAGGCTGTATATTCTGTTGCCTTCTTTTTATTTCAAGCTTATTTACCCAAAAAAAAACCTTGAGGGCCAGTTTACATTGATGTGTGTAAGCATGTTAGCCCAGACTTGTGACGTGAAGGGGCAGTTGAAAAATAGATGGTCATGGGTCTCCACACCAAGGCAAAAACTACAGCAAGAAACAGGAATGGTGCCAAACAAAACCAGCCTGTCCCCAGTATATAGTCTGTTTTGAATTGCAAGCCAAGTGATCATGCTACATTTTGGGATATGGCTAGGAAACCATATGCTAGTATGCCAAGGTACCTTGGGATAGTGTGTTCTTAGCTCATTCCAAAGGGAAGCAATGGAAAATTCCCCAGTAGAATTAAGGAGCCATTTGTGATGGTCCTCAAGATCTTGATTGGGATTAGGTAGAGAGCTAATAGCATCCCTGATCTCATTGAGCTCAAGGGTCTGGGTAATGGGAATACACCATCTAGAATTCCTAATAACTGCACTGACTGTGGCATCTTTGGTGAGTCCCGAGTCATAAATAACTCTAGGACCAAACTTAAGGGCAAGGGGCCCAATAGGATGCCAATTGTCATACCACAATGAGGTGGATCTGCCATTACCAATGGTAACTTTAATGTGGGGTTGAACAAGAGGCCTTAGATTGAGAAGCTTTCGCCATACCCAAGAGCAACTAGGCATCTTAACATCCCAAAAGTTCCTCCCCTTGAGTAAATATGATTTGACCCACTAGCACCACATAGATTGTTCCCCACCAGCGATAAGGAACCAAATATGCTTGGCAATGGCAGCCTTATTCCAGACAAGATTGGATTTGAAGCCTAAGCCACCCTCTTGCTTAGGACAGCAAAGATGCTCCCATGAAACCTTAGCCCCAGACTTTTTGAGGTTAGGGCCAGACCATAGGAAAGACCTAAGTATGGTTTCAACCTCCTTGATTACCTTTTTAGGAAGTATAAAGAGGGAAGATCAATATGTCTGCATTGAGAAAAGAACATTCTTAATCAACTGGATCCTGCCAACATAAGTTAGATCCCTATTTGTCTAGGTCTTAGTTCTAGAGGTGATTTTATCAATCATGGTTTTGCAATCAATGTATTTTTTGGTGGACAACAAGGGGACACCCAAGTATCTCACAGGCAAAGTGCCTTCCTTGAACTCCAACAGATGTAGGATTTCATTTCTGATGGAATGCTGAACACCGAAAAAGAAAACACTACTCTTCCCAGGACTTGGAGATAGTCCAGATAGGGATTCAAACTCACCAAGGGAGTCCTGGATATGCTTGACTGAGTTCACATCACCTTTGCAAAAGAGCATAAGGTCATCTGCAAAACATAGATTGATAATCTTAGGTTGATTGCATCTCCAGTGGAATTTGAAGTCTGGTTCATTAGACTTCTCTTTTAATATGCAAGTGAGCACCTCCATTACAATTACAAACAGGTAGGAAGAAAGACGATCACCCTGCCTGAGCCCTCTTTCACCTTTAATGATGCCAGTTGGGTCTCCATTAATATTCAAAGAATAGTTGGCAGTTCACAAGCTATTAACCATGTGATCATTTTGGGATTCAAACTCACCAAGGGAGTCCTGGATATGCTTGACTAAGTTCACATCACCTTTGCAAAAGAGCATAAGGTCATCTGCAAAACATAGATTGATAATCTTGGGTTGATTGCATCTCCAGTGGAATTTGAAGTCTGGTTCATTAGACTTCTCTTTTAATATGCAAGTGAGCACCTCCATTACAATTACAAACAGGTAGGAAGAAAGACGATCACCCTGCCTGAGCCCTCTTTCGCCTTTAATGATGCCAGTTGGGTCTCCATTAATATTCAAAGAATAGTTGGCAGTGGTGACACAAGCTTTTAACCATGTGATCATTTTGGGATGGAAATTCATGCAGGTCAGTGTATCCTAAAGAAAATCCCCTCTGACATTGTCATATGCTTTCATAATGTCCACTTTCATGGCACACTTAGGAGTGGAGGTGGACCTATGATACCCTTGCATGATCTCCTGGGTGAGGAAAATATTGTCAGCTATTCTTTTGCCCTTAACAAACCCAGACTGTGAACTGGATCAATGAGATCAGGAAGGGAAAGCTGAAGTCTCCTAGCAAGAATCTTGGCAATGCATTTATAAACACCATTGCAACAAAATTATCCAAAAAAAAACAACATTGCAACAAGATATAGGTCTATAGTCCCCAACCCTGGAAGGATTAGGGACTTTGGGCACAAGAGCCACAATGGTGGCATTGGCTTTACTTAAGAGTTTCCCAGATTTGAAGAAATTCCTGATTGCTCCAATAACCTCATGACCAACTATATGCCAGGACTTCTGAAAAAACTTGGCATTATAGCCATCAGGGCCAAGGGCTTTATGAGGGTTGAGACCCATGAACATATCCTTGATATCATTATTGGAGACTTCCTGGATCATGGACATACTCTGTTCATTAGTGAGTCTAGTCTCTTGGTAATGAACTGATTGATCCTATCAAAGCCTGCATAAGGGGTACTGTGAGGCTTACCAAGTAAGCCAGTGTAGAAGCTGACAAAGGTGTCTTTGATTACATTCAGATCATGGGTAATGGTGGAATCACCCAAGACCAAGTTGTTGACTAACTGACTTAAAGAAGAAGGAAGTACATTGATCACCAAGCTTAAGTCATTGGATCCTTGACTTTTGCTTAGCTAAGCTCTCCTCAGCTCTAGAAAGAGTGAGAAATTGCTTATAGATCAATTTCTCTTCCACCTGATTAGCAATGTTATTAGGGTCAGCTCCAAGTTTAGCTTGAAGAGTATCAAGTTGGAACTTAGAGGCAGATACTCTTTCAGTGATAGCACTGAATTCTCTGTGGTTTAGTTCCTTGAAGTCAGCTTGTAACTAGCACTGAACATAGGGTTCCCAATAATAATTTGCCTCCAAACCTTTTGAATTGTGGAAAGGAAGGAGGGATGGTCTGCTAAGAAGTCAAAGAACCTGAAAGGTCTTTTAGGAGGCTTAAGAGGTGGGGTAATGGGTATGACAGCAGGTGAGTGATCAGAGATCCCTGGTGTAGGGAAAAAAGCTAATGAGGAAGTGTGGGTCCTAAACCAAGTGTCATTGACCAGAACTCTGTCAAGTTTAGAAGAGATATGATGAGGAGGGTCCTGCCTATTAGACCAAGTAAATAGGCAACCAGAGAATGTCAAATCATCAACCTCACAAGAGAAGAGGCATTTGTTGGGATCATCCATGTGGGGAGGCCAGTGAGTTAACCCACCAGCTTTTTCCATAGGTTTACATTGCTGCATGATGGCAGTAGCAGTTCTACTTACTGCTGTTACGGTTGCTATTCAGATTTCACCCTACCCATGTTTGGTTGGTTGTCCAAATGACATGTTTTTGATACTTGTAGTTCTATATTGCATGAGAGTCTGCTGTGTTGTTGATTCATGCCTGATCAATGTCAAACTTTCAAACGAAATGCTGCCAATTTGCAAAAAATCCCCTAGGTTGAATATACCCCCTCTGTTGGGGTATGGGCTACTCAAGATTCCACACTATAGTCGAGTGGTTCCTTTTAGTGATATGCACTTTGGTTCGTCCTAGCCACGGGGGGATGTCCCTGGCATTGTTTGATCCCCTTCTGGGAGGGGGCTTCCTCCCTTTGTGGTGCTTCTGCACCCCGTTTTATTGACCTATCACTGGGGGGTTGTCCCAGTGTATTACAGGACCCAGTCTCATATTTGGATCTCACTTATCTTAGTCCAGCAAATTAATCTTGCTACCCAGCTATGGCTATTGCTCGAGCAGTCGGAATGCTTGGTTTTGCAGATTTCATGCTAAAGTCATTTAAGTTTTTTTTTGGGTAATTAAGCTTGAAATTAAAAAAGGCTAAGCGAATGTACAGCCTACAAGGGGCATACCCCAGGGAGGACAAAGAAAAAAGAAAATTGCGTGAAATAGAAGGGATGGCCACAAGGGCTACATGAGGGTAAGTAGGGTAAAACAGCAGCAGGTCTAACAGTAGCAAAAAGTGGCAGCAGATTGCAACAGCCCTTGCAACCCACTTAATAACAACAGATTACAATAGAAGCAAACAAATTAATAGTTGCAACAGCCCTTGCAACAACAATGATCAACAAGAGTAATATCAAATGGCAATAGTAGCAGTAGATTGCAACAGCCCTTGCAACCCACTAAACATCAACAAATTGTATAGAATGAGATAAAGGAAAGAAGAAACTCCCCTTTAGTGGTTGGATTTTGAGGAAGACCTTTGCTTGGCAATTTTCTTAGCCTTCTTTTGTTGCTTTTTGGATCTTTCAGACGTTGGGAAGTCACTCTGATAGCACTCAATGGACTTTATCACTGGAGAGGAGGGACTTTCATAGTCAGCTTCATCTTCAGGTTTGAGATCATTGATGCCTGTAGAAGGAGGATTCTTATCTGGAGGTATCGCATAATCTAGTAATTGAGCATCTTCCTCTTGGTTCTCCTTATCAGGAGGGGTGGTCTCCTCCAATACATGAAAAGAATTGGTATGAAGCTTATGTAACATAGAAAAGTCCATATTGGGTTTAGATTCACTAGGAACCTTACCCGACCTGATTGTATGAAGGGATGGGGCAACAATTTGGGCATAAGAGTCACTTGGGGCAGGAGTTGGATGTACGGAAGAACTTTGTACCACCAGGGTTGGAGTTGGGTACTTTTGCTTGGCATTAGTGGCTGCACCCTTGTTAATTGAGGTTGATGTGGCTCTAGAAGGAGTCACTGAGACTGATTGGAGGAGTATAGCTGAAGGTTTGGGCGTATTCTGAGTAGTAATTGATGGTGGATTAGAGGAGTTTAGTGGATGATGGGGATGGGATACAGGCTCATTAGTTGATTCCTTCTTCCCGACATCTACGAGAGGATCTGCCTGGGCTGCAGGAGGGGAAATAATACGACAAGTATGCCCAAATACCTTGCATTTAGTGCACCTGGGAGGTAAAACCTGGTACTGAATGGGTAGAACCACTCGCTCACCACCAACAGTAACCGTAACATCATCTGGAAGGTCTAACGCTGCATCTATTTCCACACAAACCCTGGCATGCGAAGTTGTTATTTTCTTGGCCGTAGCTTGGTCCACATGAATAGGCCGTCCAATGGTGCTAGCTATGCGACTGATGCATTCCCTGTTCCAAAGTTCCCAAGGTAGATCTAAGATTTTAACCCAAATAGGAATCTTAGAGGGGTGTTCCTTAATTGGCTTCATCATCCTATGCCAATTCTTAAGTACAAGGTACTTGCGAGAGAAGAACCATGGCCCTTCATCAAGAACTGATTGTTTTGCCTGCTCATCACGAAACTAAAATACAATGTAACCAGAAGCATCCATCTTCATAGAAACAAGACGATCCTTCCAAACATTCCGTGCAGTAGCGAGAAGTAAAGGGAAGGGCATTTTACCATCTAGGAAGTATCCCACCAGGTATTTTTCCCATGAATCAACCTCCGTGAGATCCTCGTCAATTTCAACCTCAGCATTCTTCCCCCTGTGAAGCTCGGGGAAGTATTGCAACTTCACATTCAAAGCTGGTCCTTGGGATTTGAAGATGGAAGCCCAGTTTTTAGGTTTCCCTTTCTTAGGATCCAGGTCGATTTTTGGTTGGGTGGGCTCAGAGATTTGTTGCTCTTGGGGCGAGGATGAAGCCCCTTGGGTTTGGTAGGGTAGAGTTGTAGTATCAATGGTAGGACGGAGTACTGATTGGGTGGCTGGATGACAAGGTAGAGTGGCCTCAGCAGGATAACCTAGATTGGGATCTCCGACTAAGTATGGTTCTCCTCTAGCATTACGGAGGGTAGGGTAAGCAGAATTAACCACTGATCCTTTTGGGTCGATTTGAGTGGGGTTTACAGGGAAGTTTTCAAGAGATTCAGAAGCCCTGTTCTCACATTCCTCAGCTGCTACTCGCAAGATTTCTTGCTGAAAACCTTCTTGTAGCTTACGGGCTGGGCTAGAGATAGATTTAGGGCTTGAAGATTTCAAGGGTACCTCGTGATTCTTGGCTGAAGAGGATCTGAGGTTCTGAGTGTGGGGTTGATCGTCTTTGGCGACCAAGATGATGTTGCTTTGAGCGGATTGAGCATTGCCCTTCTTCTTTCTCCTAACCACGTCGGAGTCCACCGCCTTAGAGCCTAGATCTGCCATGGGAGGAGTTGTATTGCTAGGAGATGTGAGCTCGCCTGCCATAACTAGGGTTTGCTCAGATAACGGGAATCGCCTAGAGAGAGAGAGGCTGACATCTCTTCTAGTCATTTAAGTTCAAGTCTATTTTGAATGTTTCTCCTCCATCTCTTAGATGGTTTTGAAACATTTCGTTACCATTTCATGTTACTAGGTTTAGCCTGTTCTAACTTAGTCACCTTAATCCCTCCCCATTGTAGCCTTGTTGGCCATCCCTTTTGGTTCCTTTTTGTTTTCCTTTCCTTTATTGTTTTGTTTCTTTTGTCCT
The DNA here is from genome assembly GCA_963854785.1 of Vaccinium vitis-idaea. Taxonomy (NCBI): domain Eukaryota; kingdom Viridiplantae; phylum Streptophyta; class Magnoliopsida; order Ericales; family Ericaceae; genus Vaccinium; species Vaccinium vitis-idaea. The sequence continues at coordinate 21,027,241 of OY978219.1, forward strand.
CCTGGGGTATGCCCCTTGTAGGCTGTATATCCGATTAGCCTTTTTTTTTTTTTTGGGTAAATCAGCTTGAAAATAAAAGAGGTTAAACGAATATACAGCCTACAAGGGGCATACCCCAGGAGGACAAAAACAAAAGAAAGAAAGAAAAAGAAAAACTAGACCCAACGGCCAAAATGGGGAAGGCCAAAAGGCTACAAGAGGTATAAGAAGGGGTATCCTGCCAAAACAAGAACTAATCATTAGCACAACTACTACAGATATCTACTGAGTTTCTAACCCTTCTAAAAAGGAAGGACCAGAAACTCTACAAAAGAAAGCTAAACCGAGATTTCAATATGAATCAAATCAAAAAGGTTGTTGCCACTTGCTCTGAAGGGACAATCTACACATTGGTGATGTCTCTGTTGGTTGTGGTTCACCTAGACATTGGAGTGGAACTTTACAATCCATTTGCTTGAGCTAATCAAACCCTTTCAGAAGTGTTAATGGACCAAAGGCTTGGAAACCGTAATGCTGGAGCTTGTAGGGACCCCTACAAGTTGGGCACCAATACACAAATCAAGGCACGAAAACAAAATGGTAATCAGCAGCGAGGTGAACAGCTGCAGCAGTAAAACTGGGCTCCAGCACTAGAATAAACCACTGGATGATGAGGCACTAAGCGGGAGGATGGCCCCTTCCAAAGGGGCTCAAACACGCCAAGGACAACCCCTCAAGGCTAGGTCAAACTTAAGAAAAATTGGGCAGCATTTCGTCTGTAAATTGACAATTACAGAAAAGTAATAAAATGAAATGATCGCTACAGTAACAACAGCTCTGTCCACTGATGACAGTCCACAAGAGAGTAAACTACAATACTGGAACATGATACAGATAATGTAGCCTATCACAAAAAGGCAACAACCTGGACAGACTTTGAAATTTAAACATCAGCATTAGCCATGAACTAGACAGCAGCAGTATCTAAACAGCAGTAGCAGGTTTAAAATACTACATGAACCCATGACAATGAATGCAGTGAAGCACAACCACAGATAATGGAATTTGCAGCGATAGAGGAGCAGTAACAATGAAATAAGGGCTCACACTACAACGCCCTCGACAAGCTCACAACTTCCAAGTTTCTCTCTAAGGGTCCAAACCCCCTCAACTAATCCTCACAATGCTCCCCCACTAACTATTACCTCCACTCTCAAATAAGGAACGAGGCTCAAACACTCATTTCACCAGGGTTCACACATATGGTAGGGCACACAACTCAAGTCCTAGCTAGGATTGTTGTAGAGGAAGCCAAATACACCGCGTAAACCAATACTAACATAGGAGGTCCATGCAACTCTAAGATGAATGAGAATAAGAAACCTACCATTCGTATTAGAAGTATTAGGAGCCTCAACCAAGAAAGGAATTGGAAAGGGCGACCCAGCGAGCCTGTGGACCACCAGCTTGATGCTTGGTCTCAACTGTGTTTGATGTGTGATAAACTCCTGTGAGCTCCTATGAAGGCCACATCCGGGCAGCTAACTAGGCCACCTCACTTCGACAGACAACAGGGGCTACAAATGAACCAGTAGCTACAAAGGTTCAATAGCAACACTATCGCAGCAAGAATGGAACTGCTGCAGCAACTGGATGAAAGCAGCAACTGCTGCAGCGACAGATGCAGCAGTAGCAGTGCATTAGGATCAACAGCAGCAGTAGGTTCAATTCGCTGCCCATGGGATACAATACCGAATCTGGACAGAACCTATTAGAAAATAAATCCAAAATCTGGGCAGCGAGACAAGGCAGTGCAACAACCATGGCGACAGCCATGGCCTAAGGGCATGGCAGTCCACATACAAGCATTAAACCATAATGAACAACACCTACTTCAACAGAGTACTGTGAGCAGTATAAGCAAACTATGGTACATGAAAGTATGTAGGTTGCAATGAAGGAGGTGTAATGTGATATGGTTCATTCCTATCCCAACAGAATCATGAAAAAATGTCTTCCCCTTCTCTCTCTAGGCGATTCTCAGTGATACCCTAATATGGAGGGGGAAACCGCTACTGTAGACGATCCGATCTCCATGGCTGAGGGCTTAGGCTTGAGAGCTGTCGATTCTCATGAGGTACGGAGGAAGCAAGCAAGCCAACATTCCAACCCTCTGTAAAAATATAAGATGACGTCATCATCTACCTTAGGCGATTTTCGCTATCCGAGCGATTCCAAGTAAAACCCTAGTTATGGAGGAGCCTGCAACTTCCATGGAAGAGCTTGGATCTAAACCAGAGGAAAACCTAGCTAAGGGCGAAGATACTATCACGGATCCCTACGATTTGGGATCCAAAGCCGTGGACTCTTATGTGGTCCGTAGGAAGCAAATGGGTTCTACTCAGTCGAAGAACAACACCAATGCACCAACACCAATGCCCCTTGTAGGCTGTACATTCGCTTAACCCCTTTTAATTTCAAGCTAAATTATCCAAAAAAAAATGCAACAACATCGGGCAACCCAATCCACAACAAACTCTTGATACCAGGTACGGTGTACTCCACACCCACCAAATTTACTCCATTCAAACCCCTAGACCTCTACCCGCCGCATCAGAAATCTTCCGATCGCGAAGAAAACCTCACCATCTTTAATGAGGATGGAACTCAGCGCTCATTGAGCGACCCCAAAACCCCTGAACCAAGCAAGTCGTTTGGCCCTCAAAGCCCAACTAAATCAAGCCCTAACTCTGGTAAAAAAATTGCGGGACGTATTCCAACAAGCTGGAGAGCATCAGTTAGAGGGGGAAGGAAAAATAGTAGCCTTAGTCCAAGCTCTTGAAGAAGTTATGCAGACATCGGGGAATAGGGTGGACTGCTCCGAGCTCATCCAACTCCATACGAAGGAAATCACTTCTGAAGGTTCATCTCCAAGTACGTCACAAGGTAAATCATTGAAAATTGGATTTCATTTCCCTATATCTTCTCCCATCCAACAAGATCAACACACTGCTGCTGAAATGCATCCCCAAAATGAACCTGGAATCAAAACTCAACCCCCAACACAAAATGCCACTCAACAGCCTAAAGCTAAGGACTGGGCATCACTCTTCCAATCCCAAGGTCGTTCAAGTATTATGTAACTAAGCCACTACCCTGAGTTGCAACAAGGGGAAGATGCAGTTGTGGATTTGGAAGAATCCCACTTCAATGACAGATCTTGGATTTTTTTTTTTGTGGGTAATTTAGCTTGAAATTAAAAGGGGTTAAGCGAATGTACAGCACACAAGGGGCATACCCCAGGAAGGACAAAATAAAAATAAAGAAAAGAGAATAAAAGAAAATTGCGTACTCTCCGGCACAACCCGCCGGGGTGGGAAAATATGCGGACCAGCACAACTCGCTCGAATAGATAAATTAGCTTAAAGCAGTACAATATCTATCAATATGTGGCATATCAGTCCACAAAATTCGGCTAACAACAAAAATTGCGTCCCACAAATTTCTGCAGTCTCTTAACAGCTGGTGGATGAGAGGCACAAGGACAGCATGCGAGCCAACTGGACCCACAACCCTTTCAAAACCTACTGCGTGTAATACCTCAAGAGGACAGGGGGCACCATTACAAAAGTACCGATGCTTTGATTGGACAACGCCAATTTATGGTGGGGCAGAACCCACTGTGCGTGTAATTTCATCCATTGTGGTCCCACATTGTTTAAATCCATTTGATTTCCGGGCACAAAGCCCCCCGGTGAACTCAGGGAAAATAAATGTGTACGATTACAAAATCATACCTTAACCTCATGGGTAAATGTTAGAAGAACCCGACTGGACCTCTCACATTTGATGGCTGGGTAAGAACCCATTCAAATCCATTCATGATTTTCAGATAAACTTTCCAAAATGAGCAGGGAAGAGACCCCTTTTTCATAGCCCTCTATCTGTCAAACTCCATTGCTGGAGCTCCCAAGAACACCCAAGGACTGCTCCATACAGTCGCATAATAAAAATGAGGACTAGCAACAACACAAACCTTGAACTTCTATGCCGAACCAGGAACCCATTGCAGTATTACCCTTCTCGCCGTGACATCATCGACACATAACGAGAGTGAACTAGCTCGCAGAGGAAGAATCCAATATTGTGTGAAGCTTGACCCCCATTTCCGACATGCTTCTGCGTGAAGCTCCCTGAAATTACCCATCTTTTGGAATCTGGGTTTGCGAAAGAATAAACAGCCACGTATGAATTGGGGGAATTGAACCTCCATTGGATACGATATAGTAGCTTAATAAGATCAGGAGACTATTACTAGATCCCCAATACGCTTGAACTGGTCATGCTCTCCAATAACCAAAACACAGGAGTGAAATTGGATGTGGAGAACATGTGATGTGCCCAACAGAAAGTGGAATAGGAGATTCATGGGTAGATGCAACAGATTTGCACCAAATAGAGTATGGATTACCTCTAATCTGGTACCAAATCCGAGATAATTACAAGGGGGAGTGCATTAACTGTCTAGTTGGCTATTTTCTCGATGAAAAAATGGCCTTTCCCCTTCTTAGCTCTACAGCTAGGAAAATTTGGAAGGACCATGGCCGTATCAAGATAAAAACAAGTAAGAGCTTGCTTTTTCTTTGAATTTCAAGATGAAGAAACAAAAATCAAAGTCCTGGAGGGTGGTCCCTATTGTTTCTCCAGAAGATACCTAGTTCTTAAAGACTGGCATAGAATGTTAGTCCCATCTACTGAACATCCACCTTCTATTCCTGCCTGGGTCAAAATCCATAAGTTACCTCTGGAATGTTGGACTGAAGAGGGGCTTAGTCGCATTACCAGTGCCATAGGCAAACCACTTCATGTGGATATTGTTACTGCTCAACAACAACGACTTGATTTTGCTAGGGTTTGTGTGGAGGTGTCAGCTAGCTCAAACCTCCCTAAGGTTATCCAAGTCAGACATGGGCTTGAATCTGTCTCTGTAGCCATAGAATATCAATGGCTTCCTCCAAAGTGTGAACTATGTAAAGTTTTTGGGCATACTTGCAAGCCCAAAGTTGAGGTACAAGATGCAAATAAAGATGACACTTGGCAACAGATTGGTAAAGCTTTAGGGGGTGGTGGAGAAGTTTTGGAGGCTCTCTCTAAGGAAATGAACAATGCCTCCACGGGTGCTAGCTTTGTGATGCAACCTGACAAAGATGGGGTGGAAATTGATGATCTGGGTGAGGACACTCATAGTGAATCAACTGAGGATCATGGTACTTTAGTTCCAACCACTGGCAGCTCCTGTTTTGATTCTTCCTTGCAACCATCACATTCTGGTGTAAATGGGACTAGAGGGAAGGAACAAATTTCTCAAGATTTAGCCATGAAGCCCTTGGTGAAAGGAAGTAACAATCCTCTTGATCCTCCTGACATTAAAGGGGGGAATAACAAGAAGAGCAATCAGAAAAAGCATAAGAAGGCGAGCAATGGCAGCAAAGGGGGCACCTCTGGTCCCCTTAGCAAAGGCAGGTAATTCTACGTATCACACTTTTTGATTTGGTAGTATGCTTACTTTGACTATAATCTGCTACCTTTTGTTCTTCTCTTTATGTCTATGCCTACACCTCCTTTACAATTTGGGTTTTGGAACATGAGGGGTCTTAATGACCCTCTCAAGCAAAAAGAAGTCAGGTCTTTTGTTAATAAAAGTAACTTGTCAATCATTGGCTTGGTAGAGCATAAAATAAAGGAAACTAACTTCAATAGGATTTTATGTTCCATGATACCCTTTTGGTCCTTTGTTCACAACTATGCACACTCTCCTAATGGTAGAATTTGTATTGGGTGGGACCCCTCTATTGTGGATGTAATCGTCCTTGGACAATCCAGCCAAGCCATCCACTGCCATGTCCATTCTATCACAGGTGATATACATTTTGTAGCCACCTTTGTCTATGGCTCCAACTTATACAGTGAGAGGAATGAGCTGTGGCAGGACATGAACTCTTGGAATTGCCTTGATCCTTGGGGTTATATTAGGTGATTTCAATGCACTGAGGTATCCCTCTGATAAAGTTAGGGGTGACAACCATTGGCCCCCCCATATGGATAATTTTGTTAGGTGTATTGATCACAATGAACTTGATGATCTTAAGTACACTGGGTGCCACTTCACATGGTCTAAGAAACAGGACTCTTCCCATGTTGTCACCACCAAAATTGATAGAGTTCTTGTAAATGAGGAGTGGATCAAAACCTTTGTTCACTCAAATGCTCACTTCCTCACACCTGGGATCTCTGATCATTCCCCTGCAGTGGTTTTTCTGAATCCCTCCTTTGAGAAATCCAGCAAACCCTTCAAATTCTTCAACTTTCTTGCTGAACACCCAAACTTCCTATCTGTTGTTCAACAAGTGTGGAGAAAGGTTGTCATTGGAAACCCCATGTTTGTCACTTGTGAGAAGCTTAAGCTGCTCCAAAAAGAGCTCAAAAAATTGAACACAAAGGAGTATAGTGATATTTCCTCTAGGGCTCTTGTTGCCAGGCAGCAATTAGAGGAAGTCCAAAAATATTTGGGGGCTGATCCTAGTAATATCCCTAAACAACATCAAGAGAGAATCCTTTGTAGGCAGTACATGTTGTTGGCCAGAGCAGAGGAGAGCTTTGCTAAGCAAAAATCTAGAATCCAATGGCTCAAACTTGGGGACCAATGCACTTCCTACTTCTTCAAGTCCATATCCCATAATAGAAATAGAGGTAAAATCACTAGTCTTATCACTGGGGATAACTACCTCACTCATGACTTTGGAGTATTCAAATCTACCTTTGTTGAGTTCTATACTCAATTGCTTGGTACCCCCCACCCCACACAGTACCATGGTGGCCCTAGGGTCAATCGACATGTTAGAACCAAACTTTCTGATGCCCAAAGAGATTCTTTGATTTCTGAGATCTCTAACTTAGAGATCAAGGAAACCTTCATGTCACTCAATCCTAACAAAGCCCCTGGTCCTGATGGATACAATGCTGGGTTTTTTTTCAAAAAGCTTGGGCTGTTGTTGGGCAGGAGGTGACCTCAGCTGTCAGGAACTTCTTCAGATCTAGTAGACTTCTTACCAAGGACAATTCCACCAGTGTTGCACTCGTCCCTAAAATCCCTAATCCCACCAAAGTTGGGGATTTTAGGCCAATCTCATGTTGTAATACCATATACAAGTGCATTGCCAAAATTATATCCAAAAGAATACAAGCTGTCCTTCCTCGTCTCATTGACCCTGTGCAATCTGGTTTTGTACAAGGTAGAAGGATAGCTGATAGTATTTTCCTCACTCAAGAAATCATGAGGAACTACCATAAGTATTCATCAACTCCCAGATGTGCTTTAAAGGTTGACATCATGAAAGCCTATGATAATGTTAGGTGGGAGTTCCTGTGGGATATCTTTGTAGCCATGAATTTCCACCCTAAAATGATCCAATGGATCAAAACATGTGTTACCACTGCAAATTACTCTCTTAGCATAAATGCTGAGCCCACTGGTTACATTCAAGGCAAAAAAGGTCTGAGACAAGGTGACCCCTTGTCTTCATACCTTTTTGTTATTGTAATGGAAGTCCTCACTCAATTGCTGAAAGAAAAATCTCTTAATCCCAATTTTCACTTTCATTGGAGGTGTGACAAGACTAAGATCATCAATCTCTGCTTTGCTGACGATCTTATGATCTTTTGCAAAGGGGATTTGAGCTCTATTCAGTGCATCCAAGAGGCTCTTGCTGAGTTTGAAGCACTTTCTGGGCTATCTCCTAGCCCTGGTAAAAGTAGCATCTTCTTCTCTGGAGTCCCCTCCACAACCAAAGCTGCTATCCTTGGAACACTGAGATTTCAAGAGGGTTCCCTTCCGGTTCAATATCTTGGTGTTCCCCTCATTTCTACTAAGCTTAAGTACACAGATTGTAAAGCCCTTATTGATAAAATTACAAACCGTACCAAATCTTGGGCCAACAGATATCTGTCTTATGCTGGGAGGGTTCAATTGATAAAATCTGTCTTGTTTTCCATGCAAACTTACTGGTCTTCTATATTCATCCTCCCCAAGAAAGTCATTAAGGAAGTGGAATCTATTCTTAGATCTTTCTTCTGGACTGGGGCTGACCTTAGAAGCAATGGGGCTAAAATCTCATGGGAACACTTATGCACTCCTAAGAAAGAGGGGGGTTTGGGCTTCAAATCTCTCCAAAGTTGGAATAAGGCTGCTATGGCCAAACATATCTGGTATCTTATCTCAGGAGGTGAGCAATCCATGTGGTGCCAATGGGTGAAATCCTACTTACTCAAAGGTAGGATTTTCTGGCAAATCAAAAGTCCTAGCAATCCTTCATGGACTTGGAGGAAGTTACTTCAACTTCGCCCCCTTATTCAATCATACATTCAGTACCAGATTGGTGATGGTTCCAACACTTCCCTTTGGTATGATAATTGGCACTCGTATCATGTATGACTCTGGTATTCCTGAGGGAGCCCATGTGTTTGCTATCTTAAGTAATAACAAACAATGGAAATTCCCAATCACTCAAACTTGGGAGCTCAATGAAATCAGGGAGGCCCTTCCTCCCTTGCATGGTTCTACTGATATTTGTAAGTGGACCCTCACTCATGATGGGGTATTCACTATCTCATCTCTGTGGGACCAGCTCAGGACACACTTTCCCATTGTTGAATGGCATCACATTGTTTGGTTCTCATCCCATATCCCTAAATGCAGTCTAATAAGTTGGATTGCTATCCAAAATAGGTTGTCCACTAGAGATAGGTTAGTCCAGTTTGGGGTCATTGCTTCCCCATGTTGTAGCTTCTGCCCTGATAATGAGAACCATGACCATCTCTTCTTTAATTGTCCATTCACTAAACAAGTGTGGGAAACAGTGACCCTTAAGTCTCATTTTAGATGGCAAGCACGATCACTTGCTAACTGGATCTCCCACCTTTGCACCTTTAAAGGGAAAGGCCTGAGAAGCATCCTTGCCAAACTTTCCTTCACTGTGACTCTCTATCATGTATGGATTGAGAGAAACACTAGGAAATTCCAGAATGTGCAGCACCCTGTACATTATGTTGTGGCTAGAATTTGTGGTGACATTAGGAATAGACTGCTGTCCTTATCCAGAATCCCAGCTGGCTCATTGGACCTTCTTGAATCATGGAACATTCCTACTAGTTCACATTAACTGGTGAAGGGTGGCATTTAATAGTCAAAACATGGTATTTTATTCATTTCATCTCAACCATTTGCTAATTTCTGGCTCAGATTGATAGGTTCAGTGGAAAGGCTCACCAATAGCTTTGTTCTACTAATACCTACCACCCAACTGGGAATGGATGCAGGTCTTAAGCTTAGCTTCAGGAAGTGTTAATACTAACATCCCATTTGGGAATTGAGTGCAGGTATTGCTTTGATGATCCTCCATGGAATGAGGCTTTCCTTAGATGATTCTTATATTGTACATGAGTTGTGTGAATCTACTTTAAAGTGTGTTATCCCTGTGAGTTGTGGGTTTGAGCTTCAACCGTTCTCTAGAGTGATAATCTTATGGTTGGAGTATTTGTAAGTGGAGGGAGAATGGACGGATTCCTTTAGCCCTTTGAGAGCATAACATAGTTGAGGGAGTGAGTGAGGCTCCCCAAATCTCAGGAAGTGTGAAAAGAGAGAGGGAGGTCAGGCCTCGAGGGAGTTTGGAGGAGAGGACTATATCCTGAGTTTGGATTTGTGGTTCTCTGGTTATTGTAATACTCATATTGTTGAAGCTCAATCTGCCATACCTATATCTTGTGATGTCCTGCACCACCTCATGGTTATGTTTCAGTGTTGCATTTTGGTATGAAATTTATAACTGTTCCAGTACTGCACCTCGGTTATGATTGCATGTTGATCAAGTATCCAGTCCAGATTCTGCATTTACTTGCCATACCTTGCATCTGTTTTCTGCTGCTACAAGTTGATCACTGCAGTAGTTGGTTTCTGGACAGCCACTGTTTTTGGTAGTTGATCACAGTTATTGGTTCTGATTTGTACTTCTCTGCTATTTCTGTTGTACTTCTATGCCCCCTACAACTGGGCTGAGCTATTATAGGGGTTGTACGGCAGTGTAGTTGCTACGTTAATCAGGTTACAAAGTGTTGGTATCGTCATTCTTAGTGCTGAATATTATATGCCCAGTCTTCATGTATATTCTCATCATTTGTGGAAGTTTATTGCATATCAGGACTGTGTATTGGCACATTTGATCCCATTCGGGAGGGGGCGTCCCCCCTTTCCATATTGGTGTTCCTTGTTCTTAGGAATCAAGCTTCTTATTGCTGCACGGTGGCCTATCACTCATCTGGGAAAGCTCTTAATCACTCATGAGCCATCGGACTTTCAAATGCAAATTCTATTGTATGTTAACCTAAATCATGTTACCTTGTATCTCCTTGTTTTTGAGTGTTTAACCTAAATCATGCAAATTTTGAGTGTTTCTCCTCCCTCATTAGTGATGGAGCAGAAACACTTCCTTGTTTTATTTATATTTTCGCTGTTCTTTTCCCATGTACTCCCCTTGTTGCCTTTTGGCCTCCCCATTTCCTTTTTGCCTTTGTCCTTCCTGGGGTATGCCCCTTGTAGGCTGTATATTCTCTTGCCTTCTTTTTATTTCAAGCTTGTTTTACCGAAAAAAAGGACTGTGTATTGGGCTGCCAATTCTGGGTAGACATTTGTTTGTCTCGGGTTATCAAAATACAGCAGAAATGCTGCCCAATTTTCCAGAAATGCTGCTCCATTTACTCAATTGTTATGTTTGCCTATTCTAGAGGGGGTTGTCCTCTAGATGGCCCTTGTCTAACGGGTATGCCTACTCTGAGGGGGCTGTCCTTAGAGACTAGACATACCGCTACACTGTCAGATTCAACACACAGCAGCAGTTAGCTTGTGTAGATGCAGATTTGTGTATAACTAGCTGCGGTCACAGTTGCAGGTTCCATGGTTATCAAGTCCAAGTGACAAAAGACATGTCCAAGTCAAAGTCTCAGACCGTGCACCTTCAGGCCGTGATCATCACCATCAAGTTCATGCCAAAAGAAGATTCATTCTGTGTATTTTGGGAGAGTTTCTGGTCCTTCTTTTAGAAGGGTTAAAACTCTTTATAATTTTGGTTGTTCTACTTCAATTTCATTTTGTCTAATTGTTAGGCTTTATTTCCCTTTTCTTTTCTTTTGTTTTCTTTTTGTCCTCCCTGGGGTATGCCCCTTGTAGGCTGTATATCCGGTTAGCCTCTTTTTATTTCAAGCTTATTTACCCAAAAAAAAAAAAATCATTCCAACCCTAGATACTTTTTTTTTTTTTTTGGTAAATAAGCTTGAAATTAAAAGGGGTTAAGCGAATGTACAGCCTACAAGGGGCATACCCCAGGAAGGACAAAATTTTCGAAAGAAAGGAAAAGAAAGAAAAGAAAAGAAAAGTGTGTGGTCCCCGGCACAACCCGCCGGGGTGGGAAAATAAGAATTACTGGCACATCCCGCCAGCATAGGTGTAAATAAGCAAAAAGTAATAAGTGAAGCAGATAACTGTTTAATGCCATGCACATAATTGGGTAACAAGTAGTGGGTCCAAGAAGGCCCCAATGTATGAAATGTGATTACGCCCGTGCTCGCGTCCCATTAGCCTAGCTATCCCAAAGGAAAGATAGGCAACAAGGACATAAGAAAGGGCAATGCGGAAGAACCATATATAAGTGGTGAGAATGTCAAATGCCTCCCCAAAGAAAGGAAGATACGAAGAGCGATGAACACATCAACTCATATGCTTAAGATCCGCCAACCTCCACTACGGTAGTAACAACAACAAAGAACACGGCGCTAAGGGTATGAGTCTCTAGTGGAACACCAGCAAATGCCCAAGGGAACCCCCCATAGAACCCTACATAGGCCACAAGCCTAGTCCACGCGAAACTGAAAACACCCTCATCCAAGCTCCACGGTCGTCATAATAACCCATAAGAGAGAGCAAGATCATGAAAGTAAGAGAATCACCCGCGGTGTTATCAAATACAAGGATAGGCTAGGGGTAGGTGAGCTCCCCAACCAAGCTAAAGATCATGAAAGACAAAGCCAGCCCCAAGGAAAATCCCCGGATCAGAGAAAATCAGGTCACCACAATGTAGACCACATCTAATGGCAATCTCTGTCGTCGGGCTCTGTACACACACAATCACCCAAACGGTGCAGCTATCCTAATCCATAAATCCCCACACACGGTAAACGTAAGAGTGCCTCCTGTAATGGTAATGGTACACGCAAAAGGAAAACGGGGTCAGAGGTGGATGAGACCTCCGAACCGTGCTATGGTAGAACCATGACTAGAGTCAGCCCTAGAGTACTCCGTGCCCATCAGAGAACCCCAGCCCGCAGAAACTAGGCCCATCAAACCTAAGTAACCACGCCTTCGGACCTAAGTCAATCTCCACCAAACGCCGAAAACCAGCCACAACCAGACTCCAAATGCACAACCAAACCAAGCAAGAGAAAATAGAACAAAGTGCCCCCTGTAAAGACAGCAGTACTCGCAAAAGGAACTCATGGTCAGAAGTGGATGAGACCTCCGAACCATGCTAAGGCAGAGCCATGACTAGAGTCAGCCCCAGGGTACACTCCGTGCCCTTCGGAGAACCCCAGACCGTAGAAACTTGGTCCATCAGACCTAAGTAACCACGCCTCCGGACCTAAGTCAAACTCCACCAAACGCCGAAAACAGCCACAACCAAACTCCAAAAGCACAACTACTACCAAACAGGAGAAAATAGATCATGCGATGTGAAAAATTGTGGCCAACGAGGCATTTACAATGAATGGGGTAAATTGAACATGACTGCTGGGTAAAGGACAGATACCACAACAGCAGCAGCAACAGGTTTGCAAACACATAGTAGTCTGCCCAGAATTTGGCAGCATAACTAGGTATCTAATTGCACATCAAAAGCAGTAGATCTACCCAGATATTTGGCAGCCTCAAGCATGTTCACCCAACAACAGATACAGTAGCAAAATGAATGAATAGTAGCACTGCTCAGAAATCGCAGATCACAGTTATGAACCCAGATTTTAATGAACCAAATAATTACCAATTAATCCAGACCAGAGCTCAAACTTTCGTAAATCGATTGAGTGTTCAAGATGAATTAATTTCCATTACAAACAGTGAGATACCTGTTTAACCCGCAGATTAACCACGTCACCCCAGATCTCGGACTAGCCTCTCTGAGTTGCGGTCACCGTGGACTGAACAAGGTCGCTCACCCTTGGATGTTGATGTAGCGAATTGAGAAGCTCGGAACCAACCTGAACCTCTTTGGACGAGCGGGTACAGAACCCTTGTTGTACGGTATCTGGCCGAGCATCGTACGGCCATCGGTCGGCCTCGACGGTGACTGGGTAGACCTGACAACCCAAGAAACCCACTTGAACCATCGGTAGTTGCTGTAGCTCAGTCGAAGTTGGGCTCCTCTTTGCAAGAAATAGCAGATCTTGGACGCTCTGAGCACCAGAACCCCTGTTGTACGCGCTCTGTGTTGAAGTAGTTACCACGGCCAGACTGAACTCGTGGCCAGCAACCCTTGTGGACGAACTGATTCGTGTGTCTCTATAGAAATAGAGACCCATCCGGATTGAACCCTTCTGTTGTAGTCAGACCGCACCACCTCTGAAATCGACTCAGGTGGATTAGTCAGATCCCCTTATGAGAATCTCTAAACCGCTGCGTTGAAGCTGGCCAGATGTATCCCATCTAAAGAAGGTGATCTCCTCGATTTTGCTGTATGATAGGGTTTAGAGAGCGGTAGCTCAAATCCCCCTTTTGTAGAAAGAGATATGCGCTGAGCTAGACGAGAGTATGGGTTGTGGATAGATGAAACCCCCGTAGATCTGTAAAACAGATGTAGAACAGGTGTTTTGGTAAAAAATATCAGAAGATTTTGGGGTGGGGGAGTGCATTCTCTAGAGAGAGAAGCTCTCAACCCCAACCCCTTTATTGATGCGAAAACACAACCCTAGATACTTACAATCCCCAAAGTCGAGGGTTTCAACACTCTCCATGAATACTCCTCGAAATTACTCAGATCTGAGTCCAGATGAATGTGACACTCCCCTTGATACTCCTGTTCACTTTTCGAGAGATGGGGAAGATGGAATCCAGATGAATAACAAGGTATTACCAGCTGCTACCCTTGTTACACACACCAAACTTCCCCCTTTCAAGCCTCATGATCACTACATACGGCCTCAATACCTCTAATTTCACAGCTAACCCTAACGGAGGATCGGCCCCAACTTCTCCGGAAACCCATCCCCCAAAAACCCCTCCTCATCCTTCGGCTGTCATCTCTCATGGCTACCTTAAGTCCACGTCTGAACCGTCCACCACCTCCATCAAAGATTCACACCCCACCTACGGCCCACATAGCCCCATCGTTTCTAGCCCTAATTCCTCGCGAAAACTTCAACAAGTTTTCCAAATTGAAGGTGAGCGACTCAAGAGTGTAGAGAAAATTGCTGGTTTGGTTCATTCCATGGAAGCAGAGTTGAAAAAGTCGGGCATGGACATCGATCTCTCCCAACTCACAACTCAGATTAAGTATCTTCAAGAAGGTAACTCCATTCCAAAACCTCCGGCTCGTTAGCTTGAAGGGGATATTGTTTTGGTTGAAGATTTGCCTGAGTCTTCCCAAGCCAAGAATAACTCTGGTTTCTATACGGTTGAAGATCCTACAGAGCCTTCCAAAATCAAATCCCACGCAAATTCAAGGTAAAACCAAAAACTGGTCATCACTTTTCAAGGCTCAAGCTCCGTCCAAGACTATGAAGCTCGAGCACTACCCAGAAATGCAAAAAGGTACGAAGGCAGTCGCTGAGTTAGATGAATCAGATGTTGATACAAATTCGTGGAACCATTGCTTGATAGGGTACTTTTTAGATGGGATGATGCCATATAATTTATTGTGTGCCACGGCTAAAGCAGTTTGGAAGGAGAACTCGCCTACTGCTATCAAGCAGATTGGATCATGCTTTTTCTTTGTGTTTACGGATGAAGCTTCCAAACTGAAAGTACTAGAGGAAGGCTCGTATTTCTTCTCTAGACGATAGTGCTTACTGACTGGAGACGTATGTTAGTGCCCAATACAGCTCATCCTCCGTCAAACCCAGCGTGGGTTAAGCTGCACAAATTGCCCCTGGAATGCTGGACCGAGTCAAGATTCAGTCGAATTGCCAGCACAATAGGGAGACCAATTCACGTAGACAATGCTACAGCTAGCAAAAAGAGGTTGGATTAATGGAACCCCGTGTTGTTGTAACAATCCAAGAGGGTTGAGAGCTTCTCTCTCTAGAAATTAGAGAGAGAATGCACTCCCCTTCTTCCCCTATCATAATTTTTACAAAATCTACCAAACTGTCTGTTTGGTTTATCATGGGTTGTGGTGCTGATCATCATCAAAATGGGTTCGTCTGTCCCAATCCCAAATGGGGTCGTCCCCAACTCTCTCAAGAGCACAAACCATCATCTGATGGTGTTTCAAGCCATGGAGTTGTCATCTAATGGAGCTGTATACATGGGGATCATTACATCTTCATCACTTGGGGTTCTTCTTCCTAAACTCAAATGGGGTTCGCCCTATCTCTCAAGAGCAAAACCATCAATCTGATGGTGATTAAGCCATGGAGTTCGTCATCAGATAGAGCTCATTTTCCGGTGTCCATGTGTTTTCTGTCTTCGGAGGACCACGGGAACAAGAAGCTTCACGCAGATACATTTTGAGATCTGGGGTCCTTTTTCCGGGAATGGGTGTTACCTTTGCAATTCAGTTCTTCCCTGTTAGGTGTCGATAGTGTCACGGCGGTGGAGGTAATACCGCCATGGGTTTCTGGATTTGATAAGGTGAGCCTATGGTGAAATTGGTCCTTATTTCTTTTAAGCATCTGTTATGGAGTGATATTTGCTACCCAAATCGAAAAGCATGGGGTTTATTTAGGCCATTAATATGGAAATTCTGGGTTGGTTAGATCTGGAAATCTGGGTTGATTTTGAAGTTCAATGGTATGTTGGAGAAGAAGAACCAAGTGGGTCCCACGGATTGCATACATTTCACGCGCTGGTGTATGTGTTTGGTGGTTAATTCCCAAACAATGCAACTGGTGGGTCAGAACAGTACACAAGTAAAAGGAAAAAGTAGTACTTGGTGGGTCATCGACAGCTATATATTACGTAAAGTGTGTTTTGTAAACTGCTAGGTCCAACACATTGACCAAGTTCAACTGTCCCAATAAACAAGAAAAACCCAAGTTGAGGAAAGTCTGGTGTAAGATGGGGACTTTGGTCCTTTCTTTATTATTACATGCAAGTGCTATTTGGAAATAGGCAGCTGTACCGCATGGCTTGTCTCATCCCTTGGTCCCACTTGGGTTTGCAAAAGTTACGCTCTTTTTTGCTTGTACCATCTCACGGGTTTTTTTGGGTAATTATCTCACGGGTTGCTGTTTGTAAGGTAGAATACCCAATAGATGGTCCAATTTGGATAGCAAGTTGCTCGTAAATTGCATTAAAAAAAGAGCAAAAAGGGTACAATGTAGTGATGTACTCCTTACAAAACAAAGGGCAATGTGCCTTTGTCTTTCACCAAGTGGGAGTGGTCCCCTCACACTCTACAAATTTTGTGGGCTTTGTGCCATTTTATTATGTGGGACCATCAGGTTTACACAATTAGGAATTTTAGTACATTTTAGTCCTATCCTAGCGGGTTGTGCTAGGACCTCCAAATTGCCCACCCCGGCGGGTTGTGTCGGGGAGTACACACTTTTTATTTCTTTTTTTATTTTCGTTTTGTTCTCCTTGGGGTATGCCCCTTGTAGGCTGTACATTCGCTTAACCCCTTTTAATTTCAAGCTGAATTATCCACACAAAAAAAGAGGTTGGATTATGCACGTGTCTGTGTGGAGATTTCTGCAGGAGATGATCTTCCTAATGAAGTGGTGGTAAGGGATAATGGGTGGAATACCAGTGGTTACCAGCTAAATGCTCAGCATGCAAAGTTTTTGGTCATAAGTGCAACCCGAGACCAGCTCCTGTAGCTCCTAACCCAGCTAGTGCTGAAGAAGTTTTGAGCAAACAACCTGTCGTAGCACAGATATCAAATCAAGACCCTATAGTACAAAAGAGTGTTTTGGATGCTCTAGAGCAAGGCGGGAGTAAAGCTCTGGATGTTATCACAACAGCTGTTCATGTAGACTCTTGCCCAACTGTAGCTTCGGGCACTAGTACACTAGCAGCTATAGAGGGGGATAGTGTTGGTGATTTGCAAAGAAGGAGAATGTGCTGACAGCTCCAAAGGAAGGAGGGCCTGATCCAGATCCAAAGCCTCCCTATCAACAAGGCTCCACACTGGCCACAAATCCTCCACACCTTCCTTCTAGCAGTAGTGGGAAACTGGAAGATACTCTTGTATATGGGGAAGATTTCAAAGTGGTCTCAAACAGGAAAAAGAAAAAAGGGAGGAGCAATCAGAAGGCTCTTCCTTCTCCAAAAGGGCGGTAACTCTCTTAGATATGGCTATTCTGCATGCCCGTGCTCATGTCCCTGACGCCGCTCTTTCCTTTGGGATAGGTAGGCTAATGGGATGCGAGCACGGGTTAACTCACATTTCATACGGTGGGGCCTCTTCTTGGACCCACAACATGTTATCCATTTGTGCGCATGATTTTTGATATTATCCTAGCCTTGCGGGTTGTGCATGGCATTAAAATAATTATCTGCTACGTTTAGTGCATTTTTGCTTATTTACACCTATACCGGCGAGATGTGCTGGTACTTCTTATCTTTCCACCCTGGCGGGTTGTGCCGGGGATCACGCAATTTTCTTTTCTTTCTTTTTTCACTTTGTCCTTCCTGGGGTATGCCCCTTGTAGGCTGTACATTCGCTTAGCCTCTTTTAATTTTCAAGCTAATTTACCAGGAAAAAAAAACTCTCTTCCCTTCATTTTGATAGCAGTCAATACTTCCCATCTTCTGCTATGTAGTCTAGTTTTGCCTACAAGTTTATAATGAATACAGCCTTGAATTTTGGGTTTTGGAATTTACGTGGTCTTAATGACACTCTTAAACAAAAGGAGGCCAAAAAGTTTATTACTAATAATAAATTGTCTTTGATTGGACTTTTAGAGCATAAAGTTAAGGAGGTCAATGTCAAAAGAATCTTGAGTTTTGTCTGTCCTCAATGGCATTTTGCACACAATTATGACCATGCTCCCGTTGGTAGAATCCTTGTGTGCTGGGATCCTCACAATTTTGATGTTAATGTTTTGAGTAAATCCAGTCAATACATACACTGTGAGGTTTTTGCAATCCATATGGATAGGCATGACCTGTGGAGTAGTATGCTAAATCTTAAGTCCACCTCTCCATGGGTGGCTCTTGGTGATTTCAATGCCATGTAATTCACTTAATCATCTAGATTTTGACTAATTATAGTGAATATTGATGTACATGATAAAAACTTGAAATGACAACAAAGCTACAAGGTGTGCCACGTGCTTTTAAGTCAATGATTAGTGGAGTATTTGATAAATAAAGATTTGTTGGCCATGATGGTTGCTACATTTCTCTCGAGTACAGATAGAAACTTCAAAACTAAGAATTACTTGCTTAGGGCTCAAAAGCTTGTTGAGTAAGATCCAAGCCATGTTTAAAATTCTTTAAAAAAACTAGGGTATGAGACGGGTATCACGTGGCAGTATTCATCGCGCACATTGGCCAATCAAAATTGCTTTGGACGGTCCGAATTTTAAAGAAAGAGAGGAAGAAATTTGAGTCGTCCAAAACACCAAAATTTTACCATACCGCACCCAAAATTTTCTTTTGGACAACATGAGATGCGCGCTCAGGCATCACGTTTGCCATGTTTGTTAGTAATTATTAGACTAAGAAAAGGAAATCAAAAAGGTGCATGTATCGAATGATGGCTTCATATATAAGTATGCTCACAAGTTCAAAAGCTTAAAATGAGATTAAAAAAAAGAGTAAAGTTCTAGAAGTAGACATTTCCTTTTTGTCTTTTGGTACTTAGAAGTAGACATTTCACCACTTTTTTGTATGATTGACCACATGAAATTTAATTGGACTTTTTACTGGCAGGGGAATGACAAGAAGTTTATCGGATTAACAACATTCTGATACCTGAAAATTCTATAATCTCAAAAGTACAAATAATGTCTATTAAATTTTAAAAAAACATAATAATTTTGGGTCTACTATAATCATCAAGAAAAAAAAATATAGAATGACTATTTCTCCAAGTAATTTTCTAATTCTCCAATACTCCAACTCCGGTCGTTACTAATCTGTTTCGTACCTATCACGTAAACTATATGGGAAGTATACAATATGGTGATAATAAAGGGACATGATGAAACTAATAAATGATATTCATAACTTCAATCAAATCAAAACAAATCAACTTTCATAACAAATAATTTACGCCTTGTACTCGGCCCATATTTGACCCATAGGAGTGAAGTCCGTTCTCAACGAGCTTGTTAGGTAAATGAAAGTTAAGTTCAAGAAGTAGACATTTCACCACTTAAGTATGATTGACCTCATGAAATCAAATTGGACTTTTGACTGGTAGGGGGAATGACAAGAAGTTTATCGGAACAACATTCTAATACTTGAAAATTCTATAATCTCAAAAATACAAATAATGTCTATTAAATAAATAAAAAAACATACACAAATTTGGGTCTAATATAATCCTCAAGAGAAAAAAAATACACAATGGCTATTTCTCAAAGTAATTCTCTAGTCCTCTAATACTCCCACTCCGGCCGCTACTAATTTACTACTCCGTACAGGTCACATAGACTACGTGGGAAGTATAAACTATGGTGACAATAAAGGGATATAATAAAACTAATAAATGATATTCATAATTTCAAACGAATCAACTTTCATAACAAATAATTTAAGCCTCGTACCCAGCCCATATTTGATCCGTGAAGTCCGGTCTCAATGAGCTTGTTAGAACAAATAATATTCGAATGGAATACACTTTTGAAGCTAACTTGTTAAGGGGGTGTTCCACTAACAAAAAATACTAGTATTTTTTCCAAAAATCAAGACAGATCATTCTCTCACAATACATCACATAAAAAATCGTGAAAAACCAATTTATTCTAAAAACACCCTTAGCGAAACACCCCCTAAGTGTTGACATACCGCTTGAACAACTTTATAGTTCTCCATGCTTATAATGTTGAAACTCGGTTTAAGTCTTTGGGATAATTTGTACCGATAAACAGTTAAGTTTAAATTTTTTAAAGCTCGTTAAGTTTTCAAAAGACGTTAAACTATCCATTAGTTTGGGTTTTCTCTACCCATAATCCTCGGGTCGGGTTTATAACTTGGGCTTTGGGTACCTGACTCAATTTGCAGGCCGGCCCGGCCTAGCATTCTTGTTGTTGTTTTGTTTTTCTTGCAGAAGCCTATCATTCTAAATTTCCAATTTTAATGATTTATTGTTGCATAAGACAAAAGAAAGGCCAATAAATAGCAAGAGCAATTCTTTCCAATAAAATTTAAAAAAAAAATAGCTCAAAATATAAATTAAAAAGAGATAAAATACACAATGGATGTCGATAGCGGAACATACCGGAAGAAATTGATCGATATAGCTGACTCCAA
Organism: Vaccinium vitis-idaea; assembly: GCA_963854785.1. Classification (NCBI taxonomy): domain Eukaryota; kingdom Viridiplantae; phylum Streptophyta; class Magnoliopsida; order Ericales; family Ericaceae; genus Vaccinium; species Vaccinium vitis-idaea. The sequence goes on from OY978219.1 coordinate 21,047,963, forward strand.
AAAAACTACTCCTACTAGAAAATAAATTGTTAAGTTGAGGAAGTCAATTGCGTGTCATTTATGCATTGGTCGCAGCGCATTCTAGGATGTTAATTATAAATATATATGTTTATCAAGGATTAACACAAATATTAACTTAATTATTTATTAGCGAAGAAATTGGAGAAAAGACAAATTACCATACGCCCCATTTAATTATGGATGTTATGCCGAAATATGTTAATGATTTCTAAACTCACCAGTCCCTTTCCCTTTCCCTAGGGATAAAGTTGGTGGTTCAATCAACTGGCCAACCTACATGGATGACTTTAACAATAGTCTCTATGCATGTGAGTTGGATGATCTCAGGTTTTTAGGGTGTTTTTATACATGGAGCAATAGACAAAATGCTCCCACTCATATATCCACCAAGATTGACAGAGTATTGGTAAATGAAAGCTGGATGAGATCCTTCCCTTATTCCAATGCTTTCTTCCCAACTCCTGGGGTGTCTGATCACTCCCCTGCTGTGGCTGATCACCCTATGTTTCTCCCCACCGTCCAGAGAGTGTGGAGAACAATAGTACTTGGTAATCCGATGTTTTGTGTTAATGAAAAGTTGAGATCGCTACAGGCTGAGTTCAAAGAATTAAACACTAAAGAATTTAGTGATATCACACATAGGGTAAAATGTACCAAACTTCAGCTTGATAATTTACAAAAAGAATTGGGATCCAATCCCTCCAACCTCATTAAATAAGCTGAAGAAAAACTTTCCCTTAGACAGTATCTCACATTGTCTAGGGCTGAAGAGAGTCTGGCTAAGCAAAAATCAAGAATTCAATGGCTTAAATTAGGTGATCAATGCACTTCCTTTTTCTTCAAGTCTGTTAGCAATAACAGAAATAGAAGCATGATTACTAGTCTTACCCTTAGTGACTCTACAACTACCCAGGATATGCCATTGATTAAGTCCATCTTTGTTAATTTTTATCATGATCTCTTGGGGACCCCACATGGTTCCCATTATGATGGTGCAACAAAGGTTAATGAGCTAATCCAGAGGAAATTAACTGATGAACAGAGCTTGGCTATGGTCCAAACTGTCACTGATGCGGAAATTAAAGAAACCTTCTTTAACTTGAACCCTAAAAAGGCACCTGGACCAGATGGCTTCAATGCTGGTTTCTTCCAGAAAGCATGGCCTATTGTTGGCTATGAAGTTACAGCTGCAATTAAGACCTTCTTTAGGTCTAACAAAATGTTAAAGAAAGCCAATGCCACTGTGGTTGCTCTTGTTCCTAAAGTCCCCGACCATTCTAAGGTTGGTGACTTTAGACCCATTTCCTGCTGTAACACCATTTACAAATGCATTGCAAAAATACTTGCAAAGAGACTCCAGAGTGCTCTTCCTTTCCTTATTGATCCTGTCCAGTCAAGATTTGTTAAGGGAAGGAGGATTGCAGACAATATTTTTCTAACCCAGGAGATTATGCATGGGTATCACAAGTCCTCTTCTATACCCAAGTGTGCTATGAAGGTGGACATCATGAAAGCTTATGATAATGTTCGATGGGATTTTCTTTGGGATGTCCTACTGGGCATGAACTTCCATCCTACAATGATCAAATGGCTACAAGCATGTGTGTGCACTGCTAACTACACCCTTAGTTTCAATGGGGAAAATACTGGTTTCATTGAGGGGAAGAGGGGCCTTAGACAAGGGGATCCTCTTTCCTCTTATCTCTTTGTAATTGTCATGGAGATACTTACTTGCATACTGAGAGAGAAGTCATTGCAGTCAGATTTCCATTTCCATTGGAAGTGTAGTAAGAACAAGATCATTAATCTTTGCTTTGCAGATGATCTTATGATCTTCTGCAAAGGGGATGTTGGATCTGTCAGACACATCCATGCATCTCTCACTGAATTTGAATATTTGTTTGGGTTGAAGCCTAGCCCTAACAAGAGTCAATTTTTCTTCTCTGGAGTTGAAGCATCCACTAGAAGAGATATATTGAGTGTTCTTGGATTTGTAGAAGGGTTTTTACCTGTTAAATATCTTGGGGTGCCTCTTCTCTCCACCAAACTGACTAAATTGGATTGCAAACCTATGGTGGATAAACAAAATGAGGCAACCCTTTGAGGGGGCTCTGCCTTCTCTCTAGAATTCTAGAGAGAGAAAGAGCAGATTTCGGGGATTTTTTTTTTCGGTAAACAGATTTTGGGGATTACTCTTCCAATCTGGCTCATTTCATCAACTATCTCACACTTGTGTGCAGTTATCTATACTCCACAATCGTGGGGATGGACCATCTCATTTTACTTCACACTTTTGTGTGAAAGGTTATCAACAATCTGATGGAGTTCGTCCAAAAGAGGGTCGTTCCCCATTCATCCAGTAAACCAAGGTGTTGAGAACTCAACACAAACCATCATTCTGATGGAGTTTAAACCATGGAGGCCTGGGGTGTTCACAACCAACTCTAAGAAAGCTTTTCATAGAGGTTTTGGGGATACCGGAGTCTGAAACTGGCTCTTCCTCCACGCTCAGTTCCTCCCGTTAAGTGTCGTAGGTGTCACGGCGGTCGGGTAATACCTCATTCGGTTCTGGTGCTAAGGTGAGCTCAGTGATATAGTTCCTCAAGTCTCTTTTACGTCTGTGTAGAACTGGTTTTGGCGTCTGGCTGTGCGTGTACATATCCCCTATGTATGGGATTTGTTACCCCCAAATTCATAAGTTATTTTGTATTCTGATTGTTTGAGCATTGGATTATTTTGGTGATCATATTTTTTGGGTTAAATCTGGAATGTGGTTAATTCTGGAAATCGGTTGATGTTGTAAATCAATGGAGTTTGGAGAAGAAGAACCCAGTGGGTCCCACGGTTTTCTAATGTCTCACACCAAATTTGGGGCAGTGGGCTACTGTTGGGTAACATTGAAACAAGTTAAAGATTGTGGAGGCTTACTCTATACGGCTGGTGCACGAATAGTGAGGAGGAAATGCGGGTCCCAGTACCGTAATGGAAGTTTGCCCATCAACTCTTGTTAAAGTGGTTCTCCACTACACGTTGGATTTTTGGAAAAGTCAGAGAAGGGAAAAGGCTGCTAAGGGGCCCACTTGGTCTTCATTTCGGTGGAAAATTTCAACTCAACTTGGTCCAAGTACTACAGCTGTACGAGGACTGCTGTATTTGGGGCCCATGCACATGGGTTGCGTTGGTGCACTCAAAAATCAAAATTTGGAAGATTCACAGTTAGCTTTCGGCTCAAGTTAGATTTCAACCAAGTGAGGGTGGTTCCCATCTCACAAATCTTAATTTTGTTTTAAAACATATGTATCCCTATACCAACGGGTTGTGCTGGATTCCATATTCTCTTTGGCGGTTGTGCCGGGGGTACGCAATTTTATTTTCTTCTTTATTTTGTTTTGTCCTCCCTGGGGTATGCCCCTTGTAGGCTGTACATTCGTTTAACCACTTTTAATTTCAAGCTAAATTACCCAAACAAAAAAAAAAAAAACCTATGGTGGATAGGATCATATCCAAAACTAAGTCTTGGACTAACAGAGACTTAACCTATGTTGGGAGAGTCCAATTGATAAAAAATGTTTTGTTTTCTATGCAAACATACTGGACCTCCTTGTTCATACTTCCTAAAAAGGTAATTAAGGAAGTTGAGTCTGTACTGAGAGCCTTTCTGTGGTCTAGACCTGACCTTAAGAAATCAGGTGCTAAAGTTTCCTGGGAGCATCTATGTGCTCCCAAAGAGGAAGGTGGCCTTGGTCTCAAGTCTATGCAGATATGGAACAAGGCTACAGTGTCTAAACACATTTGGTTTATCATTTCAGGTGGTGAACAATCAATGTGGTGCCAATGGATCAAGTCCTATTTACTCAAAGGCAATAATTTTTGGCAACTTAAAATGCCTAGCAGCCCCACATGGACATGGAGGAAACTTCTTAAACTTCTTACTCAAGGTTACTATAGGTGATGGACACAACACCTCCCTCTGGTATGACAATTGGCATCCTCTGGGTCCTTTGGCTAATAGATTTGGGGATAGGATCATCTACGATTTGGGACTCCCTAAGAACTCTAAGGTCTCCTCAATTATCAAGGAGTCCAAGTGGGCTTTCCCCGTCACTCAAACATGGGAGATTAATGATGTGAGAGCAGGGCTCATTGATCTTCCTGACCCTACTGTTGGTAGAGCTGACATACATAGATGGATCCTCACTCCTAAGGGTGAATTTACTGTGAGCTCTCTGTGGAATAGTCTTAGGACTCCATTTCCTAAGGTTCCCTGGAGCTATAGTATATGGTTTCCTGGTCATATTCCAAAATGCAGCTTTGTTACTTAGGTGGCCATTCAGGAGAGGCTGTACACTGAGGACAGACTCGTTTTGTTTGGCACTAAGACTACTTCTAATTGCAGTTTTTGCCCTAATGATGAGAGCCATAATCATTTGTTCTTCAATTGTCCATTTACAAGCCAAGTTTGGACCCTGCTGCTTACTAGGATTAATGTGCATTGGCCTCCAAGGACCTGGAATAATTGGATTGCTCTCTTAGCAACAATCAAAGGCAAGGCTCTTAAACCAACACTAATCAAATTAATTTTTACTATATCAGGAGGTGAACAATCAATGTGGTGCCAATGGGTAAAATCCTACTTACTCAAGGACAAAATTTTTTGGCAGGCTAAAGTGCCAAGCAGCCCCACTTGGATCTGGAGGAAACTCCTCAACCTTAGGTCTATGGTTCACCCCTTTGTCAAAGTCACTATTGGCAATGGTCATAATACGTCCCTTTGGTATGATAACTGGCATCCAATGGGCCCTCTGGTTAGTAAGTATGGTGATAGAATCATCTATGATAGTGGTCTTCCTAGACACACCAAAGTCTCTTCACTCATTAGGGACTCTAAGTGGGCTCTCCCTGTCACTCAAACTTGGGAAATTAATGAGGTTAGGTCTAGCCTCACTACCTTCCCTGACCCTATTGCTAATAAGGATGATTCTCACAAATGGACTCTCACCCCTAGTGGTGAGTTTACTGTGAAATCTCTGTGGAATGTCCTTAGGACTCCATTTCCTAAGGTCCCTTGGTACCAAAATGTTTGGTTCTTTGGTCACATACCCAAATGCAGCTTTATAACATGGGTTGCCATTCAAGAGAGACTGTACACTGAGGATAGGCTTGTATTGTTTGGCACTAAGAGTCATTCTACCTGCAGTTTTTGCCCCAGTAGCGAAAGTCATGACCATTTGTTCTTTTAACTGCCCGTATACCTCTCAAGTTTGGACCCAATTACTGGCTAGGATCAATGTTCAGTGGCACCCCAGACCCTGGACTAACTGGATTGCTTTACTAGCATCAATCAAGGGCAAAAGTCTTAAAACACAGATTACCAAATTAATGTTTTCCACAGCTGTGTATCACATATGGATTGAGAGGAATGTTCGCAAGTTCCAAAATGTAGCTTGCCCAATTTCAGTTGTTGTGCACAAGATCCATTCAGTTATGAGACTCAGATTAATGTCTTTGAGGATCCATACCAGGGGTCCTCAAGATGATACTTTATTAGCTCAATGGGATCTTGCTTCAAACTTAACTACATAGTTGGCAGTTTTGAATGTTTTGAATGTAATTGCTCTCGCTGTTACTACTGTTCCTTGTTCTGTGTTGCAGGCTCCTCAGGGGGTTTTCCCAAGGTGGATACAGGTCCAAGAGAGACTCTAGAAGTTGGATTGTTCCTCTCATGGGTCAAGGTACTTTGGAAGGGGTCCATCACTTATGGCTCATATATGGAGGCACTCTCCCGCAGTAGGCTACTGAGGAGTTCATCTTGTTGGTTGGCTGCTATTTATCTCCTAGTATATGGTTTGATATCTTACTCTCTTCTCAAGCTTATTGTTTGTAGTGTATGTGGTTCAAACCTTGGAAGCTACATGGAGTGATCAACTATATGTGAGGTTCCTGTGAGCTGTGAGTTTGAGCCTCATTCCCCATTTTTCTGAGTGAAAGAGTATTGGATGGAGCATCTTGTTAGTAGAGGGAGACAGGTTGGTTTACCCTTAAACCAACACAACAAAAGTAGAGAGGGAGGGTGAGGCTGTGAGGGTGTTGGTAGTGTGAGTCCAATATCCAATGGGTTTACTGTTCTCTGTGGACTGCCATTAATGGGCAGAGCTGCCATTCTATATCTCTTGTTACTGGTTGTTATTGCATTGATTTTCATGTTGCTGCCACTGTGTCTGCTGCATCGATATCCTTTACTACTGCTGCTGTTTACTGTTGCTGCAGCAGTACCTTGTATACTGCTGCTACTGCTGCACATGTGGAGCCTATCCTCTTGCTACGGTTTTGCTGCGGTTATACCCAGATTGCAAGGGCTGTTGCAATCTGTGGTTCCCCCATTTTGATATGCATTGTTATTACTGTTACTACTGCTGCGGTTAATGATACTTTTCTGTACTGCTGCGGTCAGATTCCTCTTGCTACGGTTATGCCCAGATTGCAAGGGCTGTTGCAATCTGTGGTTCCCCCCACTTGATATGCATTGTTATTACTTTTACTATTGCTACGTTTGTGAACCTGTTACGTTCCTGGGATTATCACAAAATCAAACGGAACCTTGCAATTTTTTCAGAATCTGGTTGCTCATATGCTAAGCCAGAGAGTCATTCAAGTGTAGTCTGTGTTTTTGTGAGCTGATTACTAAGACTTGATGCTCAATTTCACAAATCCCATGTTTTCTGACCTAGCCTAGGGGGTTGTCCCTTGGCATGTCTGATTCCCTTGGGGAGGGGGCTTCCTCCCAGGTGTGCTTGACCATCTCAAGCCGTAAGCGCAGGTACTTTTGCGAGCCCCATTTGCAAGCCACTTCACAAGCTCAACGATGATAATACACCATTAATTCTGCTGCTGCTGCTGTGGCAGCCTCCCGGATGCTCTACTGAATTAACCAGCTTCATTGGTTATTCTGCTATTATGCTTATGGTACAACTACTACTACTGCTGCAACTCGCTATTACTGCTACATTGTGTTATGTTATGCTGCTACATTGTTTCTTCTGCTGCTGAGTACTGCAGTTGGAAGTTCTGCCTCTATCTCTTCCTCTTCCTCTTTTTTTTTTCTCTTTTTCAACTGCTGCTGTTGTATACGCAGTGGCTGGCACCTTGAGGGTGCTCCAATTACGAACGGGTCATGGCGAAATTTTCAAAATTTTCTTCCCTACAGTATATGGAGAGTGTTTCTCCTTAAATTCAATATCTTGTTTTCCCCTTAAGAGTGTTTCTCCTCCCTCTTTTAGATGGATTAGAAACACTCGTTCCCAATTGTAGCCTTTTGGCCATCCCACTCCCGCCTTGGCGGTTTGTGTTAGGGAGGTAGTTATTTTGTTTTGATTTGCCTTTTCTTTTCTTTTCTTTTGTCCTCCTGGGGTATGCCCCTTGTAGGCTGTATATTCGCTTATCCTCTTTTATTTTCAAGCTAATTTATCCACAAAAAAAAATTAATTTTTACTACAACTGTATACCACATTTGGATTGAGAGGAATACGCGTAAGTTCCAAAATGTTGCAAGTCCTATTCCTGTAGTTGTGAGCAAGATCCACTCAATCATTAGACATAGGTTAATGTCCTTGGAAATTTTTTCTAAAGGACCTCAACCTGATGGGCTTTTGGCTCAGTGGAATATTGCTTCTAGCTGACTATAAGGCAGAAATAATGGTTTTATTTAAGCATGGTTCTTGTTATAACTGTTATGATGTGCTCTTTTGAGCTTCTTGTTGAGAATAATGCAGGTTCAAAAGGTTCTGGTAAGGGTCTAAGTAGGGATCCTTGGCTTTGACTATATGTGGGGGACAGACCCCACAATTTCACTATGCTCAGATGTTATGTCTCCAAGGATGGAGGCAATCCAAGATATATTCTCTGTCTCCAAGGATGGAGGCAATCCTTGTTTTTGTATTTTGTCTCCAAGGATGGAGGCAATCCTTGTTTTGTATTTTGTCTCCAAGGATGGAGGCAATCCTTGGCTCTTATTTGTTAAATGCTATGTTTTTTTTTTTTGGGTAAATAAGCTTGAAATAAAAAAGGCTAACCGAATAAATGCTATGTTGATGCTATGTTGAATTGTGTTGTGTGACCCACTTATATGAGAGTTGCCATGTGAGTTGTGTGTTTGGGCCACTGAATTTTTTGCGAGTGGAGGTAATAAATAGCGGGGGAATATTGTGAGGCTTAGTTAAGGGTGACTGGGTCCCTAGTTAGAGATTGGAAGTAGAGAGGCTCCGAGGGAGATGAAGTGTGAGCCATATACTTTTTAGGAGTGCCGCAGCCTTTTTTGGCATGTTTGTACACTTGTTACTACTGATACACTTCCAAGAGTTTGCTGTTTGCGGTTACTACTGTGTTCCAAGTGTAGCATTGCTGCTGAAGAGAACTCATTTGTCATTGCATATGTTGATACATCAATTTGTTACTGCTGCCACACTTCTGTTACTGCTACTGTACCCACTGTTTCTGCGGCATACTGCTGCTGCTGCATTCTATTGGGCAGTTCCAAACGGGTTCATTTCACACTTCATCTCTCACGGGTTCATTTCATATGTTCTTGCTTTTTTTTTTTTTTTTTGTGGGTAATTTAGCTTGAAATTAAAAGGGGTTAAGCGAATATACAACCTACAAGGGGCATACCCCAGGGAGGACAAAACAAAATAAAGAAAGAAAAGAAAAAAAAAATTGCGTACCCCTGACACAACCACCAGGGGGGAAATGAAATCCAGCACAACCCGCTGGTATAGGGAAACATATGATTTAGCTCAACCCGCTGGGGTAGGCAATTTGGAGGTCCTAGCACAACCCGCTAGGTTAGGGAAAATGGACAAAAATTCTTAATTATGTAAACCCGATGGTTTGAATATTGGGTACACAACTAATTTTTCACAAAATTATGGCAGAAATTGGGTTTCTTGGGCACTAGGCCTCTCACTTGCTTTCATCCCTGGTGGGACCAAGGACATCTCTGATGTATCTCTCCAATGCACAGTGTGTGGCCCAAGAAGTCTGGCACACTGCCATTTTTTACGTGCAACAAGAAGGATTAAAATTTGACCGAAAGGCCTGTTGGTCCACACGTGGGACCAATGTTGTTCCAGGCAAAGGCCCTCCACTTGATCAATACGTGAGTTGATAAATGTACCACATGTGTGGCCCACAACCCCTTCAACAAGGACAGCTGTGGACCACGAGAAAATACATTTTATGTAAAGTAGATGGTGGACGTACACCATGACCCACTTGCGTGTAAAAGATTCAAAGTCAGGACAAACTAATTTGCTGCAAATATACAGCTGTGCCCCAACCTTTTGAGCCGAAAATGCCCACTTGCATAGGGGAGAGTGGATCTCACTCTCCTCTTCCCATTTGATTTCCAGAGCTAACCCAAAACGAGCCCTACACAGACGCATAGAAGGGGATGGGGACCAACTTCACTGAGGCCTCCCTAGCAGCCAGAACCGGTTGTGGTATTACCCACCGCCGTGACACCGACGACACTTAACGGCAGGAACTAAGCCGCACATGAAGAGCCAGATGAAAGATGGACGCGGGACCTTATATGCTTCTGTGCGTGGAGCCTTTCTTTGGCACTGGTGGTTGTTTGTTGATAATGGGAACTGGGTATGATCCAGAACCCAAAACTCTGTTGTTCGTATACCTTAGATGATACCCACGAAGTGGGGTTTTGATGTAGGGATGCAGATTGTTTGGACGATGGCCATTGGAATCCAGGCCCTCATGTGAAAGTTAGCTCCCATGAAGAACTTGGGAGTATATGACCGCACGGTCTGTTGGTTGGGGGAGGAAAACCAAGCCCCATTGTTGTAACAGAGCATGAATTACCTCTGTTTCGGCATGAACGGGCAGATTTTGAGTTGTTGCTGCTGCTGTGTATGTGATTGAATCCCCGAATAGAGATTGGCAAGCCCTGTACCAGGATGATTTTGTGAAGAACGTAGATGATAATCTGAAAACAGATTTCTGGGTTTTGTTTTTGAGGGAGAGGAGGACGAACTCCAACCCCATTTTGATGAAGACTAAGGCGCAGAACTTGAATAAATGAACCCCATAGATCTGTAAACAGATATTAGGGAAGATAAAAAATATCACTCGATTTTGGGTTTTGGGTGGGGGGATTGCATTCTCTAGAGAGAGAAGCTCTCAACCCCCACGATATAGTTCCTTTACTATAGCTTTCATATGTTCTTGCTTCTGACTTGCTATTTTTTTTTTTTGTTGGGTAAATAAGCTTGAAATAGAAAAAAGGCTAACCGGATATACAGCCTACAAGGGGCATACCCTAGAAGTAGTATGTACTAGTTGCACTCTTTAACCAATTGTGTGCTATTACTTGGGAGGTACCCATTCCTCCGCGTCTGCTATTGTAACCCCTGTTTGGTGGTTGATGTTCATTTTACCGAGCAGTCATGCCCAAAATTCTGCAAGCCACGTACCGGCATCGATTGGTCCTTGAGGGTTTGTTCCCTTTCCATATTGCTTACCCTAGGGGGGCTGTCCCTAGGGATGTTGGATAGCCTAGTTGGAGGGGGATGTCCTCCATCCTAGTTTTATCCTTCCCGCACGGGTGTGATTTCCCATTGATCATGCACACAGTTCAAGCATTGGCTTAGAAGAATTTCTGATCCCTCTACTAGATGGCTTAGAAACTCTTCAGTTTACATAGATGGTTGTATCTTTAAGGTTGTTATCTATATTTTGTAGTCCTTGTTTAGACCAACTCCCTTATTTCCCTTGTAGCCAGTTGGCATTCCCTCATGTTTATGTGTGCCGTTTGGCCTATTTTTTCCTTCTTTTCTTTGTTTTGTTTCGTCCTCCTGGGGTATGCCCCTTGTAGGCTATATATCCGTTTTCCCCTTTTATTTTCAAGCTATGTTATCCAAAACAAAAAAAAAACTATGGTACGTGAAGTTTAGAGAGAATAGCATAGTGAGTATTCAGTACAACAGCCCTTGTACTGAATATATAAATCGCAGGTTGCAACAGCCCTGCAACCCACAAGATATCAAAGATGCATGAAAACGTGGGATAGACAACAATTGGAAGGGAGATGAAAAATCAAACCATAAGCCATAAGCCATCTCACAACAGCAAGCCATAAGCCAACTCAACTTAAAGCTGATTCGGTTGTGCTATTGGAGTTTGGTTGTGGCCGTTTTCGGCATTTGGTGGAATTTGACTTAGGTCCAGAGGCGTGGTTACTTGGTTGATGGGCCAAGTTTCCGCGGGCTGGGGTTCTCCGATGGGCACGGAGTCTACTCTAGGGCTGACCATAGTCATGGTTCTACCATAGCATGGTTCGGAGGTCTCATCCACCTCTGACCCCGAGTTCTTTTTGCGTGTACTGCTTTCATTACAGGGGGGCACTGTTACGTTTACCGGGTGTGGGATTTATGGATTGGATAGCTGCACCGTTTGGTTGATTGTGTGTGTACAGGGCCCGATGGCAGAGATTACCATTAGATGGGTTATACATTGAGGTGACCTGGTTTTCTTTGATCCGGGGTTTTCCTTAGGGCTGGCTCTGTCAATCATGATCTTCAGCTTGGTTGGGGAGCTCACCTATCCCTAGCCCTATCCTTGTTAGTTTGATACACCACAGGCTATTCTTTTACTTCAACTTATGAGTTGATATGTTCTGCTGTACATGTGATTCCTTAGTCCAGGGGCTGTCTGTTGTTTCAGCAGTTTTAGTTGGATGTGGCGAGACCAATGGCAGGTTTGTCTGGAGGTGTGTTTGCACGTGTTGGCCTAGACTTACTTTGAGCCGGAGTTTTCTCTGGGGCTGTCTTGCCTCCTTCCGACTATTCACGGAGCTAGGGTTCCTTCCATCTTGGCTCAACCAAGACGAAGTTTATGTGTAGCGGTATATTATCTCACTTCGTATTTTCCTTACTTCGGTGAGGCATTTGACACTATCACTACTCAGTTATGGTTCTTCTGCATTGCCCATGCTCATGTTCTTGACGCCTCCCTTTCCTTTTGGATGGCTAGGCTAATGGGACGCGAGCACGGGCGAAATCACATTTCATACAATGGGGCTTTGTTGGACCCACTACGTTTTACCCAATTATGTGCATGTTTTGCTATTTATACCTATGCTGGCGGGATGTGCCAGTAATTCTTATTTTCCCACCCCGGCGGGTTGTGCCGGGGACCACGCACTTTTCTTTTCTTTCTTTTCCTTTCTTTCTTTTTCATTTTGTCCTCCCTGGGGTATGCCCCTTGTAGGCTGTATATTCGCTTAACCCCTTTTAATTTCAAGCTTATTTACCCAAAAAAAAAAAACTTAAAGCTGATTGACCTGCACTTATACACGCAGCAAGGCAAGCTACTTGGTAAGAAGTATTGAGCACACTCATGTGAGATCTCGACCTGCAACTATTATTAGTCTTAACAAAGCAGTTAGTAAGGAGAATGACCATTATAAGTAGCAGCAAAACATGCTTCCCAAATGTGCAATAAATCAATGGATTATGCTTTCAATAAACTTAGGCAAGTATTTTCCATGAATCCAGAAGTACTAATGGTCCATGTGGGATTTTATGCAAAGACATCAATCTGTGCCTAATCTCAGTACAAATTTTAAAAAGCATGGACGAAATGCTGAGATGCACGCCTTGAAACTTTTTTTTGGGGAGGTAATTTAGCTTGAAATTAAAAGGGGTTAAGCGAATGTACAGCCTACAAGGGGCATACCCAGGAAGGACAAAACAAAATAAAGAAAAAGAAAAGAAAAATTGCGTACTCCCCGACACAACCCGCCGGGGTGGGAAAATAAGGTGCCCTTGCACAACCTGCAAGGATAGGTATAGATGCGCAACAACAATAAATTACTGATTAATATCCAGCCAAGAAGCATGGAAATACTTGCGGTGGGGAGAAGTTTTGATGTGCGTGCAGTCCCATGGTTTGTATAATGGCCCACTGCCCATCAAAGTAGGCGTGGGAATAGAAATGTTAGCCCAATAAAGGGCTCCTAATTCTGGTTCCATGTGGGGTAGGATAAGACAGTTCTGTTAAACAACAAGAGGTTCTTTCCCAACTTATGCCAAGTGACATGTTCAATCATCAAGCTCTATCCCAAGTTACTCCAAGGTGCTCTCATGTTCAAGGCCCAAACTTCAAGCATCAAGTTTATGTTGAAGCAGCCCCAAGTCACATATGCAGTTCCAAGTCTCATGTTCATTCATCAATTACCATGTTCAACCTCTTTTTTGTGTGGTGTTTCTCTCTCCTCTGATAGATGGGAGAGAAACACCTCTAGAACACTTTGTAGCCATTTGGCTTTAGCTTTCCCAATTTTCTTTTCTCTTTCTTTTCTTTCTTTCGTTTTTCTTTTCCTCCTGGGGTATGCCCCTTGTAGGCTGTACATCCGGTTAGCCCCTTTTTATTTCAAGCTATTTTACCCAAAAAAAAAAGAAGACAGATGTGGAGTAGGGTGCACTCTACAAAACGTGTAGAGAAACTTTGACCAGCGAAGTGCTGGTTTTTTTGTGGACCCTAGGCTTGGGGGAAGTAAAATGGGGACCACCCCACTTGGAAGCTACTGCCTTTTTCAAAGAGTACAAAATATGTACTCCACGTTGCTATTTGCTGAAGCATTTTCGTGCAATTAGCTGTCCACGATTGGACACAAAGTTTGACTTGGGGTGTTGAACGAAAAAAGACCACAGCAGTAGGATAGCTGTGCCTAGGCCTTTGAACCAGGTAGCCCACATGCAATGGGAGGGTGTGGAGCACACTCGTCTTCTCCAATTGTTTTCCAACGTTACTCTGTAAAAAATCCACCCCTGTTTTGATCCAAACAAAGCCCAGTCGCAGAGTAGCGGGTACCACGCACGCCACCATCCGGACTCATCAAAACCCGAAATCCCCGATCCTACACAGAGCTAGACACATCCATCTGAGTTCGTCAGAACCAGAAACCTCTGGTCCTACATAGAGCCAGGCGCAGCATGGACTCTAACCATCAACCGAATTCATCCAAACTAGAACAAGGGGCGAACGATTGGTTGCAGTTGCAGTTACAAAGAAATAAAGATGAAGAATGGTACCCAGCTCCTACTAAGCTCGTCTGTGGCAACCATGGCTGCAAAACTATGCTCAAATGGGAGGACAGTGAACCATTTTGGATGTACTGCTGAGGTTGGACTTGTATATCACCCTTTAGTTTGAAGGGATGAGCCACCACGCCACAAGAATCGAACAACCACAGCTAACCAAGAGTCCAAATGGGAAATTGCTCCCTTCGTCGTGACACCATCTTCACTTAACGGGAATGGATCTTGAAAAGTGGTACCGAAATTCTTGTGAAAGTAGAGGATTTTCATTTCAAACATCCGGATCAATCTGATGCCGTATGAGCATAGAAACCAAACAGATTGTTTGGTATGAACGGTAAAAAATTAGATGAGGAAAGAGGAGTGCATTCTCTCTCTAGTATCTAGAGAGAGAAGCTCTCAACTCTTGCTGGTGCTGCTAGCATTCACGCCTTGAAACTTCCTATGATTCCTCTCTACCCAAATGTGATAGAGAGAGATAGTAAAGGACAATTTAGCAAGGGTACTCTTAAGTCCTGTACCTCTATTTGCTGCAACAAGGGTGACTAGGTTGGATAAAGTCTGTGACTGCAATGCAAGTTGGGATTTTAGACACACTGCATTCCACACCTGCCTAGTGAAAGGGCAATTGAAAAAGAGGTGATCATGAGACTCTTCATCAGTGCAAAAACTACAGCAAGATGTGCTTTTTAATGGAAAAAAGCACAAGCCTATCCTCAGTAGATAGCCTATTCTGAATGGCAATCCAAGTTATATGGTTACATTTTGGAATATAAGCGGGAAACCACACAATGTGGTTCCAACTAGCAATGGGGAATTTGATCCTGAGGTGCTCCCACAATGAAGATATGGAAAACAACCCATCATGAGTGAGGGTCCACTTGCAGGAATCCACATTGGGAGCAGGGAGAGTAGGGAGATGGGCTCTAATCTCATTCAGCTCCCATGTCTGGGTAATGGGAAGGGACCACTGGTTAGTATTATTAAGAATAGCATATACATGGGCATCATCAGGCAACCCTGAATCATAAACCACACGTCTACCAAAGTGCTCAACAAGAGGTCCAAAGTGGTGCCCGTTATCATACCACAAGGATATCTTGGATCCATCTCCAACTTGATACCTTATGAGAGGGTGGATGAGCGGGCGAAGTTGAAGTAATTTTCTCCATGTCCATGAGGGACTGGAGGGGATTTTAATTTTCCAAAAGCTTCTACCTTTAAGTAAGTAGGATTTCACCCATTGACACCACATGGATTGTTCCCCTCCAGAGACAAGGAACCAGATATGCTTAGCCATAGCAGCCTTATTCCAAACTTGGAGGGACTTGAACCCAAGCACCTTCTTTCCTTGGGGAACAAAGGTGATTCCATGACACTTTGGCACTTGTGTGTTTCAGTTCTAATCCAATCCAGAAGAATGATCTAAGGATACTTTCAATTTCCTTTACCACTCTTTTGGGGAGTAAGGGTTGTGACAGGCCATTCTGGACGCTGAGCTCCACATGGTTATTATGCTGTTTTGTTCATGATTATGCTCATTTGCACTTGAACCTTCATGTTAAACTATAGCAAGGGCTGTTGCTATAGATACTTGCTTGCTTGCTTGCACTTGGATTATGCTCATTAAGTGGGTTGCAAGGGCTGTTGCAACCTACATACTTACTTGCTTGAACTTGAACCTTCATGTTAAACTATAGCAAGGGCTGTTGCTATAGATACTTGCTTGCTTATCTGTTATTAGAGCTCTCACTTGGTTATTACTCTAGGTTATTCATTGTATACGTTGAGAACTTGCTGTGTTACTTACCTGTTTCAAAGGAAACGCTGCTCAATATTCCAGAAATCCAGTGGAATTGCTTGTTAATCCGGGTAGTGCTAACTGCTTAGAGTTGTTTGGCATCATCTGGGCTGCTGTGTGTCTGATCAGTATCCACGATGTTGAGATTTCTGGCCTAGCCTTGGGGGGCTGTCCCATGGCATGTATTAGTCCCTTCTGGGAGGGGGCCTTTCCTCCCTACTCTAGTCTGTTCTGCACTCTTTATATCCTGCAATTGCAGGTGGCAGTCAAACTGCTGCTGTTGCAGTTTACTGCTGCAGTCTACTACTCTATTTGCTGCTGCAGTTTACTACTGCAGTTGACATTTCAAGCCGCAAGTCCAAATTCTGATTGTCTCTAAGACATGTCCCAACCACTGGTCCATGTCTGCTGTGATACATTCTGTTACTGCTGATGTATTACTCATTTCTGCTGTGATACAACCTGATTGTGTTACTCATTACTGCTGCTGCTGCATCATTGTCTGCTAATCTCATGGTATCAAATTTGCATCAACTTTGGTGTTCATCTATGCTGCACTCATAGTGCTATTGTACAACCTGATTTTGGTAGTTTTCATCTACACATGACAAGCGTCATGGACTCTTCTGCTATCATCTACACATGACAAGCTTCAAATGCTGAAATGCTGCTCAAATTTAATCATTTTGTTGTATGTTTCTTAATCATCTATTTAGAAGGTTAGGAAACATTCAGATTACTTACTCCTAGATACTTGTAGTCAGTTGGCGTAGGTCTCGCATCTTTGTATTGTTCTCTACTTTTCCTTTATTTTATTTTATTTTGTCCTCCTGGGGTATGCCCCTTGTAGGCTGTAAATTCGGTTAGCCTTTTTATTTCAAGCTTATTTACCCAAAAATAAAAAATAATAAAAAATAAAGATAGAAGACCAATAGGTCTGCATGGAAAATAACACAGACTTGACCAATTGGATCCTGCCAGCATTGGAAAGGTATTTATTGGCCCAAGACTTGGTTCGATTAGTAATTCTATCAATGAGTGACTTACAATCCAAATACTTTAGCTTGGTGGAAATAAGGGGAACTCCAAGTCCTTTACCTCCATACTCTTAATGGCACTATGCTCTGGTATCAATCAAGAAGTTAGGAGTTAGGAATTGGTGACATGAATGAGTTGTGTGATCTACCATATTAGAGAGCCTTGTGAGTGTGTGATTGAGCCCTTGAGTTTTTGGGAGAGGAGGTAATATTTAGAGGGGGAACATGGTGAGGTGTAGGAGAGGGTGATCGGAACCGTAGAGAGTGAATTGAAGTGTGAGGATCCGAGGAAGTAGAAGGGGGGGCCTCTATACTTTTAGGATATCTTTATAATTCTTGCTGCTACCCAGGTTTTATTAAAATGCTGATGATCATTGTGACAAGCTACTGCTTAGATTCTGTGCTCTGTTACTGCAAACGCTCCCAAATTATTACATGTCGCTGCTGGATGATTCTACTCATGAAAATGTTGCTGTGAGTTGTTCTGTTACTGCACATATACCGCTGCTGCTGCACTTTATTGCTCAGCGGTTATGCCAATGCTGCTGTATTTGTTACTTCTGTTGTACCCTATTGCATCTTAATGTTGCATCTACAACCTGCAACCGCAATCTGCCACAGCTACTGTCACTGATGCTGCAATCTATGTTACTTCTAAAGTTGCACCTGCTCGTGCAAATTCTGTTATTTCTGTTACTGCATTCAGCTGCAGTCTGTTTTTTGTTTGAGCATTAATCATGCTTTGTGGTAGTTTTGTATTGTACAGCTGCATGCTTAATCAATAGTTAGAGGGTTTTACCTGTTGTATTGGACTGACATCCCGGGCAGTCATCTGTTTTTCTGGGTTTGTCAAAAAACAAGCGAAATGCTGCCAAAATTTTCTCAGAATCTTGACCTATCCATGGGGGGTTGTCCCTGGGCATCTAGACCTATTGTTTGTACTTATCTGTTTAGCCTCCTTGGCTTTTCCCAATCCCCATGTAGCCCTTTGGCCTTCCTAATCTCTTTTCCTTTAATGTTTTCTTTTCTTTGTCCTCCCTGGGGTATGCCCCTTGTAGGCTGTATATTCGTTTAGCCTCTTTTTATTTCAAGCTTGTTTTACCGGAAAAAAAAAGGGGAACTCCAAGGTATCTTACTGGAAGTGTACCTTCCTGAAAGTGCAAGGCATCAAGTATGGATTGTTTGACAGTGGATGGGACACCTGAGAAGAAAATGCAACTCTTGCTAGGGCTAGGAGATAGGCCAGACAATGCTTTAAACTCAAGGAGCGCCTCTTGAATGCAGAGGATGGAACTTAATTCCCCTTTGCAAAAGATCATGAGATCATCAGCAGAACACAAGTTGATTAGCTTGGTTTTATCACATCTCCAATGAAAATGGAAATTGGGACTCTGGGATTTCTCCCTCAGGAGTTGGGTGAGAACCTCCATAACTATGACAAAAAGGTAGGAGGACAAGGGATCACCTTGCCTCAATCCTTTCTTGCCCATAATATAACCAGTGGAGTCACCATTAATGCTCAAGGTATAGTTGGCCGTAGAAATACATGCCTTTTCCCAGTTAATCATCTGAGGGTGGAAATTCATAGAAGTAAGAATTTCCCACAAAAAAGCCCAATTAACATTGTCATAAGCTTTCATGATATCAACTTTCATGGCACATCTTGGAGTAGAGGAGTTCTTGTGATAGTCTCTCATGATCTCTTGAGTAAGAAAAATATTATCAGTAATTCTTCGACCTTTCACAAACCCAGATTGAACAAGATAAATGAGGTGAGGAAGAGCAACTTGAAGAAATTGGGAATGAAACTCCAGACAAGGATAAGCTTGAAGAATTGCTTCACCAGCTGGTCATGTCTAATCAACCAAGTTTAACCCTCCAATGGCATGATCCTGAAAACTCTGTGAATGGTCAAGGTTGGGAGTTCCACCTCCCCGAACATGATGAATCCAAAGACATGCCCGACAAAACTTGGTGACCAATGTACCTCCTTCTTCTTCAAATCAGTTAATAACAATCGAAATAGGAGTAAGATTACCAGTCTGACTCTAGGTGATTCCACTATTACCTATGACATGACTGTAATCAAGGACTCCTTTGTCAATTTCTACTCTAGACTATTTGGTAAACCCCATACTTCCATCTATGATGGATATGGTAGAATCAACCAGCTTATTACTAAGAGACTTAATAATGACCAACGTATGAACATGGTTCAGGATGTATCCAACAATGAAATTAAGGATATGTTCATGAGTCTCAATCCCCACAAGGCTCCTGGCCCTGATGGCTATAATGCTAAGTTTTTTCAAAAAGCTTGGCATATAGTTGGCCAGGAGGCTACTGCTGCCGTTAGGAACTTCTTCAGGTCTGGGAAGTTACTAAGCAAAGCCAATGCCACCTCTGTGGCTCTTGTTCCCAAATTCCTAATCCTTCCAAGGTTGGGGATTACAGACCTATTTCTTGCTGCAATGTTGTATATAAATGCATTGCCAAGATCTTAGCTAAAAGGCTTCAAAGTGTTCTTCCTGAGCTCATTGATCCAGTTCAGTCTGGCTTTATTAAAGGTAGGAGAATAGCTGATAATATCTTTCTCACTCAGGAGATCATGCAAGGGTACCATAAGTCCACTTCTTCTCCCAAATGTAGTTGACATCATGAAAGCTTATGACAATGTCAGGTGGGATTTTTTGTGGGACACTCTCACTTGCATGAACTTCCATCCAAGAATGATCGCATGGTTAAAAGCTTGTGTCACAACAGCCAATTACACTCTGAGCATTAATGGAGAGCCTACTGGCTACATTAAAGGTGAAAGAGGTCTCAGACAGGGTGATCCATTGTCATCCTACCTCTTTGTCATTGTCATGGAAGTGCTCACATGCATTTTAAAAGAGAAAGCCAATAAACCTGACTTCAAATTCCATTGGAGATGTAATAAACCCAAAATTATCAACTTGTGTTTTGCTGATGACCTTATGCTATTTTGCAAGGGTGATGTAAGCTCAATCAGGCATATTCAGGATTCTCTTGTTGAATTTGAAGCTCTTTCTGGGCTTACTCCTAGCCCTGGGAAAAGTAGTGTCTTCTTTTCTGGGGTTCAGAGTACTTCCAGAATTGCTATACTCCAAATGCTAGGGTTCAAAGAAGGCTCTTTGCCTGTAAGATACTTGGGGGTTCCATTGCTCTCCACCAAGTTGAGATACATTGATTGCAAACCATTGATTGACAAAATCATCTCAAGAACAAAGATTTGGACAAATAGGGACTTAACATATGCTGGTAGGGTCCAATTAATTAAGAATGTTCTGTTCTCAATACAGACTTATTGGTCTTCCCTATTCTTACTCCCTAAGAAAGTCATTAAAGAGATCGAATCCACCCTCAGATCCTTCCTATGGACTGGACCTGATCTAAAAAAGACTGGGGCTAAGGTCTCCTGGGAGCACTTGTGCTGTCCCAAGCAAGAAGGCGGCCTTGGTTTCAAATCCATTCTAATATGGAACAAGGCTGCTATTGCTAAACACATTTGGTTCCTCATCTCTGGTGGGGAACAATCAATGTGGTGCCAATGGGTTAAATCATACTTACTCAAAGGGAGGTCCTTTTGGGAAGTTAAAATGCCCAATTCACCATCTTGGGTCTGGAGGAAACTTCTTAACCTAAGGCCACTTGTCCAATCTCACTTTAAGGTTGTTATTGGTAATGGTAAATCCTCTTCACTTTGGTATGATAATTGGCACCCCCTGGGTCCCATTGTCAATAGATTTGGTTCTAGGGTCATTTATGACTCGGGTCTCACTAAGGAAGCCACTGTGGCCTCTATTATAAGAGGCACCAACTGGTGTTTTCCCATAACCCAAACTTTGGAACTAAATGAGCTCAGGGGTCCTATTTCTTCACTCCCCAAGAGATGGCGGCTGAGCTCATATCTCCGGCATCTTCCATAGCAGTAGATGGATTGGGTAAGCTAACAATAGATTCGGTTGATATACACAAAAGGAACAAGAATTTACAGCAGGCTTATTCGATACCAGAAGCGATATCTTCTATATCGATACCCGGAGGAGGTTCGCACTCCCAAATCGATGTACGGTCCGAGCAAACTCCTAAGGGGGGTGCCTCGTCTTCCTCCTCCTTGGCTACTCCCCAAACCTATGCAGATCTGTGCCAAGATATTCGGGATACCCCTACCGAATCTGGTACTCTTCTCTACACTCCAAAACCTACCTTTGTCCAGTCAAGCATCTACCCCAACAGAAACCTGCCTAAAACGGATCTTCTTCCTTCATCATCTCTTCACCCTTTTCCAGAAAACCCTAACCTATTATACCCGAAAATATCTTCTTCCATGGGAATCCCCTCAAATACCACACCTCACCAACCTAATCCTACCAACCTTGCTCGATCTGGTTCAAGTCCAGCGCGTAAGCTACAAGCAGTATTCCAGAAGGAGGGGGAGAATCAGGCAAGTGAGGATCGAATATCATCTCTAGTTCAGTCAATCGAAGATGAAATGCAAAAGTCTGGTGTAAACATCAACTTCTCTGGACTCAAATCCCACATTCTTAAGGTACGTGACGAGTATTCTATTCTTGAACCTGATTCCACGGGTGTTGATGTTAATTTTGAGGGTGAATTTGTTGAGACTGGGTACAAAACCCCCCCCCCCCCCCCATCAAGAGCAGGTTACTAAACCAACTAACACGGCCAAGACAGAATCTGCTCCAAAATGGGCTTCATTGTTCAAAGCACAAGCCCCATCAAAATCCATGAAATTAGGTCATTATCCAGAAATGCAGCAAGGAAAGGAACCTGTGGTTGAGCTGGAGGAAGATCATGTTGATGCTAACTCCTGGGATAACTGCTTAATAGGGTATTTCTTGGATGGTCGGATGCCGTACAACCTACTATGTGCCACTGCTCGTACTATTTGGAAAGATAATGCTCCTAAGTCTATCAAGCAAATCGGGGCGTGTTTCTACTTTGAATTCAGAGATGAGGATTCCAAATTGCAGGTTTTGGAAGGAGGGCCTTATTTCTTTTCGAAACGCTATTTAGTGCTTACCGATTGGAGAAGAATGTTGGTCCCTACAACAAAACACCCCACTTTAATCCCTGCATGGGTCAAGCTCCATAATCTTCCTCTTGAATGTTGGACGGAGTCAGGCTTTAGTCGTATAGCCAGCGCCATAGGAAGACCTATACATGTTGATGAGGCTACAGCAGGGAAAAAAAGACTGGATTTTGCTAGGATATGCGTTGAAATCTCTGCAAAAGATGAACTACCAGATGTGGTGATAGTGAGGTCTAATGGAGAAGCTGTTACAATCAGGGTGGAGTATCAATGGCTCCCCCCCATATGCTCTGAATGTTCGGTTTTCGGGCACAGATGTCTACCAAAACCAACCCCAGCACCCGCTAAACCTGAAGAGATATGGCAAGTTGTGGGGAAAAAGCCACACATCTCCAATCAAGACCCAAATGTACAACATCTAGTGCTAATGGCGTTGGAGAAGGGAGGTAGCAATGCTTTAGATGCTGTAACCAATTCGGTGGAATCCTCTTCAAATCACAATGAGAACGAGGTTGATGATTCTTCTGAGGAAATCGAGGTTTTAATAGCTGATCCATGCCCCCCTGCTAAAGACCCTCCTTCTAAGAAGGTCTCTGAAGTACTGATTGCTCCACCCGCACTACAGTCGGGTAGTAAAACTGTCTTGATCACAGAAGCAGCAGCCACTCCTCCCCCCTCCTGCCCACAGTCTGCAGGAAGTAATACTAAGAAGAACAAGAACAAGAAGAGAGGAAACCTTGGGAGATTTAGCTCCCCCAAGGAACATTGACTGCAGTTCCGTATCCTTTTTGGGCAGATCTAATACTTTCTATATATTGCCATCTTGTCTTCAGTTTGTTTATTTTATATAATCTCCATGCTTAGCTCACAACCATCTGTGCATTTTGGGTTTTGGAATCTGAGAGGCTTGAATGACCCTCTCAAACAAAAATCAGCCAAACATTTTTTGAAAACTTACGAGTTGTCTCTTTTGGGCTTGATAGAGCATAAAATTAAAGAACATAGTATCAACAAGGTTGTGAAATCTATTTGCCCTCAATGGCAGCATGCTCATAATTCTTCTCATGCCCCCATTGGGAGAATCCTTGTATGCTGGAATCCTCACATCATAAAAGTGAAGGTTCTTCATATGACTAGCCAGCTTGTCCACTGTGAGGTACAATCGATACAAGATGGCTATGAATTTTTGGTTACGTTTGTGTATGGATCCAATGATCACTATGATAGACTTGACCTTTGGAGGGACCTTTGCACACTCAAGAGCCTCGAGTCGTGGGTGATCCTTGGGGACTTTAATGCCATTAGAGACCCCAAAGAAAAATACGGTGGGTCTACTCTCTGGCCCTCCCACATGGATGATCTCAACAAATGCCTCTACTCCTGTGAGCTAGATGACTTGAGATACTCTGGATGCCACTACACCTGGTCTAATAGGCAGGACCCTCCAAATTATATATCTTCTAAGCTTGACAGAGTTCTTGTCAATGATGTCTGGCTGAGGACTCACACCTCATCTTCAGCCTACTTCCCCACGCCTGGGGTCTCTGACCACTCTCCGGCTATTGTGTACATTACTCCTCCTCCTAAACCACCTAGAAGACCTTTTAGGTTCTTTGACTTCCTTGCTGACCATCCCTCTTTCCTTCATACAGTCCAGAAGGTCTGGAGGCAAGTCATACTTGGTAACCCAATGTTTTGTCTTACTGAAAAGCTTAAGAGGTTACAAGTTGAACTTAAGGAATTAAACCATAAGGAATTTAGTTCTATTACTGACAGAGTGGCTGTGACTAAACTTCAGCTTGAGGCCCTATAGACTAGCCTTGGGATTGATCCTTCTAACCTTGCTACCCAGAACGAAGAAAAATTGGTATACAAGCAATTTCTCACTCTCACTAGAGCTGAAGAAAGTTTAGCTAGACAGAAATCGAGGATTCAGTGGCTAAAGCTTGGTGACCAATGCACTTCCTTTTTTTTCAAAACTATCAACAACAATAGAAACAGAAGTAAGATTACTAATCTTGTTTTGGGTGATTCCACCACTACCCACGACTTGAATGTAATCAAGGACTCATTTGTCAGCTTCTATTCTAATCTCCTGGGTAAACCTCACACTACTGCCTATTCTGGTCTTGGTATAATCAAACAACTCATCACCAAAAGGCTCACGAATGACCAGAGTGTAGGCATGGTTCAAGATATATCTAACTCTGAGATTAAGGATACAATCATGGGTTTCAATCCCAGTAAAGCCCCTGGCCCTGATGGGTATAATGCCAGTTTCTTTCAAAAGGCTTGGCCTGTTGTGGGGCATGAAGTCACAGCTGCTGTAAGGAACTTCTTCAAATCAGGGAAACTTTTAACAAAAGCCAATGCCACCATTGTGGCTCTTGTGCCCAAGATTCCTAACCCCTCTAAAGTTGGTGACTTTAGACCAATCTCATGCTGCAACACTGTATACAAATGCATTGCAAAAATATTGGCTAAAAGGCTTCAATGTGTCCTTCCTACTCTTATAGATCCAGTTCAATCTGGATTTGTTAAAGGTAGGAGAATCGCTGATAATATCTTCCTCACCCAGGAGATCATGCAGGGGTACCATAGGTCCACATCCTCTTCCAAATGTGCCATGAAAGTGGACATTATGAAGGCCTATGATAATGTCCGATGGGACTTTCTTTGGGACACTCTTACTTGCATGAATTTTCATCCTAAGATGATCACTTGGTTAAAAGCTTGTGTCACCACAGCTAACTATACACTGAATATCAATGGTGAACCCACTGGCACCATTAAGGGGGAAAGAGGCCTCCGACAGGGTGACCCTCTTTCTTCTTACCTCTTTGTCATAGTCATGGAGGTTCTCACCTGCATTTTAAAAGAAAAGTCCAAACAGCCTGATTTTAGATTTCACTGGAGATGCAGTCACACTAAAATTATTAATCTATGTTTTGCTGATGATCTTATGCTATTTTGTAATGGTGATGTGAACTCAGTTAGACATATTCATGACTCCCTTCGTGAGTTTGAATCCCTATCTGGTTTATCTCCTAGCCCTGGTAAAAGTACTGTCTTCTTTTCTGGGGTTCAGCACAACACAAGAAAAGAGATCCTTCAATTGTTAGGTTTCAAAGAAGGCACCTTACCCGTGAGATACCTTGGTGTTCCTTTGTTGTCTACCAAATTGAAGCATGTTGACTGCAAACCAATGATTGATAAAATCACTGCAAGAACTAAAACTTGGACTAATAGGGATTTGACTTATGCTGGTAGGGTCCAGCTTATAAAAAATGTGCTTTTTTCAATGCAAACCTATTGGTCCTCCCTCTTTATACTGCCCAAGAAAGTCATTAAGGAGGTTGAGACCATTCTTAGATCCTTTCTTTGGTCCGGTCCTGACCTCAAAAAAACTGGGGCTAAAGTTGCTTGGGAGCACTTATGTTGTCCCAAGCAAGAAGGTGGATTAGGCTTTAAGTCTATATGTATTTGGAATAAGGCGGCAATTGCTAAACACATTTGGTACATTATCTCTGGTGGTGAACAATCTATGTGGTGCCAGTGGGTTAAGTCATATTTACTCAAGGGGCGAAGTTTCTGGGAGGTAAAGATGCCCAGCTCACCCTCATGGGTGTGGAGAAAGCTTCTCAACCTTAGATCTCTTGTGCACCCACATGTTAAAGTTGTCATTGGCAATGGAAAATCCACATCTTTATGGCATGATAATTGGCATCCTCTTGGTCCCATTGCAAGTAAGTATGGGCATAGAGTCATTTATGATTCTGGGATTGCCAAGAATGCCACTGTATCTGCCATTATTAAAGGTTCTGAGTGGCATCTCCCTATTACCCAAACCTTAGAAATCAATGAACTAAGGAATTCTATCACCCCCCTTCCCAATCCTGACCAGAATATTGAGGATCGTCATGTATGGTGTCTAAGTTCTAATGGTGAGTTCACAATCTCTTCATTTTGGAACGAACTCAGAATTCAGTACCCCAAGGTGAATTGGCATAGAAGCATTTGGTTCCCCGGGCATATACCCAAATGTAGCCTGATCTCTTGGATTGCTATCCATAACAGACTATATACGGGTGACAGATTGGCCTTGTTTGGTACCATTTCTGTCTCTTGTTGTAGTTTCTGTTCTGGTGTGGAATCACATGATCACTTATTTTTCAATTGTCCTTTCACTTCCCAAGTCTGGCTTGAGGTTCTTACACATATCAATTTAAATTGGCCCTCCAGATCCTGGGCTGATTGGATCATTCAAATCTCAAATATTAGAGGCAAAACACTCACTACTTTGATTACCAAACTTGTGTTCACAACCACAGTTTATCAGATTTGGCTAGAAAGAAATACTCGTAAATTCCAAAATGCATCAAGCACTGTGCCCTCTGTGGTGAGCAAGATTCATTCACTAGTGAGATTTAGACTTCTGTCCTTGGACAAACTTCCCCAAGGGCGCAACTCACAAGTGTTGTTAGCTAAGTGGGGGATTAATTGAATTTTCATTTGTTTATCATGTTTCTTGCTGTATCTTATAATGGTGGACTAACATTAATGGCTGCAGAGGGGGCCTGGTTACCTTAAGCAAGAATCCCAATCATATCAGTCTATGACAAAGATATCCAGGGGCTTGCTGCAGCAGTTTGCTTGCTGGTTGCTGGTTGCTGGCAGCAGATTAGTTGCTACTGCTGGTCCTCTATTGTCCAAGTCAAGTGAATCACAGATTCCCAGCATAATACTTCTAAATAATGGGCTTGCTGCAGCAGTTTGCTTGCTGTTGATGCAATTGTGCTGCTGCCCGATGGTCGCTGGCAGTAGATTAGTTGCTGCTGCGGGTACACATATCACAATGGAAGTCATCTGGGAGTCTTCTAGTTACTTCTATTACCAGTGTGTTGCAGGATAAATGTCCCAAGGAAGCATTTGTGTTCTATTATTCCTCGAGTGCTATCACTTTGCTATGTGACATACTGAGATGAGTGATCTACTTAAATGTGAGAATACCCATGTGAGATGTGTGATTGAGCTTCTGAATTTCTTGTGAGAGGAGGTAATACGTAGAGGGGGAGTCAAGTAAGGCTTAGATGAGGGTGCTCGGACCTTAGAGAGTGATATGAAGTGGTGAGGTCTCTAGGGAGAAGAAGAGTGAGCCCTATATATTGTAGGTCTCCTGATACTTCTACTATTGTGAACATGTTGCTGCTGTGCCATCTGCTGTTTGCTGGCTGCTGGTTGCTGATTGCTGGTTGCTGGTTGCTGCAGCAAGCTGCTGGCCTTTATTTGGGAGGATCTTGGTAATTCTCCAGGTTATCATACATTTTTACTTGAACTTCATGTCTATTTATAGCAAGGGTTGTTGCTATAGATACTGTTTGCTTGCTTGCATTTCGATTATGCTCATTTAGTGGGTTGCAAGGGCTGTTGCAATCTTCATTTTACTTGCATGCAATTGAACCTTCATGTTAAACTATAGCAAGGGCTGTTGCTATAGATTCTTGCTTACTTATCTGTTATTAGAACTTTCATTTGTTCATTGTATTCGTTGGGAACTTGCTGTGTTACCTGTTTCTAAGGAGACGCTGCCCAATTTTCCAGTAATACAGTGGACATGATTGTTATTTGCTGAGAATTGTTTGGTATCATCTGGACTGCTGTGTGTCTGATCAGCATCCACGATGTTGAGAATTCTGGCCTAGCCTTGGGGGGCTGTCCCATGGCGTGTATTAGTCCCTTCTGGGAGGGGGCATTTCCTCCCTTCTCTTTCTATGATTTGCAACTGTTGTCTGATACTAGTGATGCTGCTGTATAACATATCTGAAGTGCTACTATGGCAGCTTCCCGGATGCACTACTGAATTAACCAGCTTCGTTGGTTATTCTGCTACTATGCTTATGGTACAACTACTTATGGTCCTTCACAGGCTTTGTAATATGTTATGCTGCTTCAACAGCTCTGATTTTGCTGCTTCTAATACTACTACTGTTGTTGCTACTCGCTATTACTGCTACAGTAGTGCCTCTATCTCTTCCTCTTTCTTTTCTCTTTTTCAGCTGCTGCTGTTGTATACGCAGTGGCTGGCACCTCGAGGGTGCTCCAATTACGAACGGGTCATGGCGAAATTTTAAAAATTTTCTTCCCAATAGTATATGGAGAGTGTTTCTCCTTAGATTCAAGATCTTGTTTTTCCCCTTATGAGTGTTTCTCCTCCCTCTTTCAGATGGTTTAGAAACACTCGTTCCCAATTGTAGCCTTTTGGCCATCCCACTCCCTCCTTGGCGGTTTGTGCTAGGGAGGTAGTTATTTTGTTTTGATTTGCCTTTTCTTTTCTTTTTGTTTGTCCTCCTGGGGTATGCCCCTTGTAGGTTGTATATTCGCTTATCCTCTTTTTATTTCAAGCTATTTTACCCAAAAAAAAAATTATGATCTTGATGACCACCATAGATGGACACTCAACTCTAATGGTGAGTTCTCCATCTCTTCCCTATGGAATGAGATCAGGACTCACAATCTTACGGTGTCTTGGTGTAAGAGCATATGGTTCCCTGGCCATATTCCCAAATGTAGCATGATTTTCTGGCTTGCAATTCATAATAGGCTTTATACTGGAGACAAGCTGGTCTTGTTTGGTACCATTCCTGTCTCTTGTTGTGCCTTTTGTCCTAATATTGAGTCCCATGACCATTTATTCTTCAATTGCCCGTTCACTTCTCAAATCTGGACCCAAATTCTAGCACATGTCAACATAAATTGGCCCTCCAGAAGCTGGACTGATTGGATTAAGCAGATCTCATATGTAAATGGCAAAACCCTTAAAGCCTTAATCACCAAACTTGTGTTCACTACTTCAGTCTACCAAATATGGCTTGAAAGAAACGCTTGTAAATTTCAAAATGCAACTTGCACATTCCCACTGTAGTGAGTAAAATCCACTCACTTGTGAGATGCAGATTGTTGTCCTTGGAGCATCTCCCCCAAGGACCTCAATTTCAGAGTTTGTTAGCTAAGTGGGGGATTGAATGAGACTTACCCTATCACTTCTGTTGGCTCTTTTGTTGTGAGCAGGTGGTTCCACAGGGGCAATTATAATTTATGCAAAATGGCTCCCCCTGGGGCAGTTGGATGGAGGGCTCATATGGCTACTATACTTCTAGTAACAAGTGGTTTAACTTAATCTCTAACCTCATGGCTACAGGTGGGAGGATTGTGAGTCGTGTGTCCCACCAAATTTGAATGCCTATGAGAGTGTGTTTGAGCCTCAGAGTTTCTTGAGAGGGGAGGTAATAATTAGAGGGGGCATTTGGTGAGGTATAGTTGAGGGTGTTCTGGTCCCCTATTGAGAGGTTAGAAGGGTGAGGTCTTGAGGGAGAAGAAGGGTGAGCCTCTATATTGTTATGTCTTCTACTTGTTACTATGGTTGATTACTTGTTTCAATGATACCTCCTGCATGTTACTTAATGCTTGTTACTTGATTCAAAGCCATTGCAAGGGCTGTTGCAAAGGCTATGTATGTATTATGTTTTGTATCCCTCAGATTGCAAGGGCTGTTGCAATCTACTGTTACTGCTATGTTACAGATTGTCTAATGAAAAACGGAAATGGGGGAGCAGCCCTAAAAAAAAGGTTGAGAGCTTCTCTCTCTAAGATTGAGAGAGAATGCACTCCCTTTTCACCAATTTTTTTATCTTGCCCAATCAATCTGATTGTGGCTTATACTAGATACCATCACCACTCACTACATCTCATCATTCTCGTCTCTCTATCAAGATCCATTCAAGCAAAACATGGGGATCTGGACCGAGAGAGGTACAACAACAACAACAAAGGCGTCTCCATCTTTACTTCGATCAAGTATGGTAAGCAACAACAATCTCAATGAGGGGGTCTGGTCTAGTCTTTCCCTGATCGGGTTCCTATATCCCTTCACACTCATGTGTGAACCATTTTATCCACAGATCTGTTCTGGGCCGGTATCCATGGCAGGTTTCTCCCTCTCATCTTGCAAATGATGTCCTCTGTTTGATCCGGAGGTGCTATACCCTCATAGGTTTTTGTATCTTTTCAATCCAGCCATTCTCGCTAAGCGACGCATGTGTCCGGCGGTGGGAGCAATTCCCGTTTGGTTATGGTTTGATGAGGTCGTTCAACCTTGTGGGGTGGTTGTTCTTCCGTTGAGATATCAGAGGAGGTCATTGCATAAGATGGGTTCTCGTCTGGTCCGAATCCATTGCAGTTGGGGTTCACTCTAACCCAGCCATTCCCGATTTGATTGGGCTATGAATAACAAGTCTCTAATTTTTACACAGTTTTTGCCTCTTCTGTTGAAGCCATCGAGTTGTAGTGGATGTGCTTGCTGCAAGAGGAAGAAGAGAGTGGGATACACGGTCGATGTGCGTCTGGGTTTTCATTTGGCTGAGTACAAAATTCATATAGCATATGGCAGTGTGCAAAGTTAAGGTCTGGCAAGTTACACGCAAAGTGGGTTGAAAACCCTTCCCCACCGACTGCTTTTCTTTTTGTAAAGTGGGTTTTTGGGGCCCACTTGCCCCTTCATAGTTCATACTTTGCGCAAAGTTGGTTTCAACGCCTGTTATACTTTACATAAACTGGGTGTTTCACGTGATCCACAGTTGCCCTTGGCAGAAGAAAGGTTAAGGGGCTGTGGGCCATATCAAACAGTTTTTTGGGATACTCCTAACAGCTGTCGGTTACTTGGAGATGGCTTGTACACTTTAAAAGTCCAACAGGGGGTCCTACGCACAGTTCCATCTCGGAAGATGTACCATTACGCAAAAGGCAGTACCTGCAGCTAGTAAAAGTGAGCATCTGTTGGAGATTTTGCAGCAAGTTTTCAGTCCAATTTTCAAACCATCTTTTGGTCATCGAGAACATCACTGGGTCTAATCAGGGGCAGCTGTACCCCATCTACTCAAAGGGTTTAAAGTCCACGTGGGGCCCTTCTATCATTTTAGGAGTAATTCAATTTTTGGCTGTGGGCTAATTTGTGTTGAGCCACAGTGTACTAGATTACATTTTACAACGTTATGCTAATTATACTTAGTCCAGCGGGGTGTGTTGGACCTCCTATTTTCCCACCCCGACGGGTTGTGTCGGGGAGTACGCAATTTTCTTTTTCTTTCTTTATTTTTGTTTTGTCCTCCCTGGGGTATGCCCCTTGTAGGCTGTACATTCGCTTAACCCCTTTTAATTTCAAGCTGAATTACCCAAAATTAAAAAAAAGATTGTCTAATGTCTCTTGTCTACCATGACTACCATGATGTGCATCTGTTGTTACTGTTTCTCATCATTTAGCGGGTCCTTATGCAAATTAGAACTGCTATTTGGGCTGTCAACTATGGGCAGACAATTGTTTTACTTGGGCTACCAAAGCACAACAGAAATGCTGTTCAGATTTCCCAGATTCTAGTTGTCAAACTGCAGCTGCAGTAGCATTTAGGAAACTAGCTTCGGCTATGTTACAAGGTCCACTTTGATTTAACCTAGCCTTGGGGGGTTGTCCCTAGGTGTGTATGATCCCCTTGGGGAGGGGGCGTCCTCCCATTTGAGGTGCCGTTGCACCTCATATTGCACTGTTACTACTGATGCAATGAAATGCTGCTGCACGTTGTGAACTGCCGTTGTTTTCTACGGTACTTACGGGATAGTGAGCCACACTACGGCAGATTGCTCATGGGTCGTCCATACTACGTTCTAGTTCTATTTCAGAAGTATACTCAAGGGTCTTCTGCTCTTCGGGGGATACCAATTCTCAAAAGAGACGATGTCCAAATTTCCAGAAATTCAGTGAGCTTGCTGCAGCAGTGTTGCTGCCTTGCTACTAACTGATGTTGCTGCTGCCCCGTATTTACTCGGGTCACTGCAGCGGTCAAGTCCTATGGATCATGATCCATCCACCTCTATGTTCAAATCTATTTGCAACAACCTCAAGCCAAGTCATCTTTGCTCATTTCCACGGGCATGTCCAATAGCTTAATACAACCAATCAAAATGAAAGCAAAAAAAATTTGCTACTGGTTTCAAGAAATGGGTTAGAGAGAGAGAGTCCTCCTTCTCTCTAGGTTTCCAGTAGCTCTCTCCTTCAACATGGCAGACGGCTCCATCTCCTTCAGCTATGGGTTGGGGAACATAACTGTCGACTCCAACGAGTTGTACAGGAAAAACCGCAACCAGGTTCAAGGGGCTTGCTAAATGGGGCATATCTGCCCAGGTTCAGGAAACTTCAAGGTTCAGGGTGTTGGTTTGTTGAGCCTCCAATTGAGCTAAGGAATATGGCTCAGGTTCAGAGGGCTTCAAGGATCAAGGTCCAAGATGGACCAACCAGGTTCAGTGAGCTTCAAGGATCAAGGTGTAAATGCAAGGGGTATCTGCATCCTTGGAATACTAGAAAGGGTGACCCAGGTTCATTTTAAACTGCTTCCTACTATTGTATACTGTTGATGTTAAGTGGGTTGCAAGGGCTGTTGCAATCTACTGCTACTATTGCATTTTGATATTCTATTGTTGATCATTGTTGTTGCAAGGGTTGTTGCAACAGTTAAATTGCATGCTACTTTGTAATATGTTGATATTGGGTGGATTGCAAGGGCTGTTGCAATCTGCTGTCACGATTTGCTACTGTTAGACTTGCTACTGTTAGATCTGCTGCATGCTACTGTAATGGGTGCTATTCTATGTCCCATTGACTTTCAGTTTGGTTCAGCTTGTTACGGCTACTGGCAGTTTTCTACTGGGGCAGCACTACTGCTGCTGCTGCTGCGGTTCTATAGAGTTAATTGGCATCATCTGGACTGCTGTGTGTCTGATCAGCATCCACGTTGTTGCTTAGGTAGCCTAGGAAGAGGGGGCTGTCCTCTTCCAGCTCCCATTTCACAGTGTGTGGTTTTCCTAGGATGAGGGGGATGTCCTCTTCCAATTTTTCAGACTCCAAAGCCATCCCAGTTAGACTCTATGTTGCAGCTGCCTGTGTTACCACAGCAGCAGCATCGTAGTGTTCTTCATGTATTGTTATACTCGCTGCTACCCATGGTTCAGTGGAATGATTCACTACTCATCTGGCTTATCAAACTTTCAGTGATGTGATTGTCTTCTAAGTCTCAAGTCCAAGTTTCAGGTTCATGTGAAGATCAAGTTCCAAGTTATCAGATTCAAGTCCAAGTTCCATGTTCATATGGAGTCCAAGTTCCAAGTTTCCAGATTTCAGCTGTTGTATTTTAGTCGTTCATTTGTATTTTGTCATGTGATTCATCTTCTTCTTCTGTAGAAGATTAGGAATCATAGGTTAGTTTCTTAGCATTGTAGCCCTTCGGCGTAATTTTCATTTCCTTTTTCTTTTCTGTCCTCCTGGGGTATGCCCCTTGTAGGCTGTACATTCTTTTGTCTCCCCTTTTTATTTCAAGCTAAATTTACCAAAAAAATAAAAAAAAAAAACCGCAACCAGACCTTACCACAGGAAGATCGTCAATCCACGAGATCTCCTCCACAATCAAAAGCTACGGTAGTTCTTCCATACCCCACCAATTTCTCTCCATCTACCCCTCTAGATCTTCACAACACAGTTGTTTTCCCAAATCTACCCTACTCGGTTCACCCAAACTCCACTCCTACTACCTCTGTGATGGCAAAGTCTACCCCTAACCCCGGTAAAACCGATTCTCCTCTAGGAATCCTTGTTCAGGAAACCATCCAAGCCCTACCCCCAAAAACCCAAACCTCCACTAATTCGGTCTTCTCCTATGGTGTCCACAGCCCCAAATACTCCATCGCCAACCTTCCTAGGGAGCTACAAGCTTTTCAGAAGGAGGGTCAGCCATCGGAGGAGCGGGTCAGGATTAATGAGATTTTCGAAACCCTAGTTCAAGAACACGAAGAGATTGATCCTGGCAACAATAATCAAGTTCCGAACCTGGGGGTTTCAACCCCTTTCGCTGCTAACCAAGCTCCAAGATTTGGGTATCAAACAAAACCCAGAAATTGGGCATCTCTGCTGCGTGCTCAAATTCCTTCACAAGCCATGCAGCTCGAGCACTTCCCAGAACTCCAACAAGGTAAAAACGCTATCCTTGAAATTGATGAAGATCTGGCAGATGATAGCAAATGGAACAACTGTTTAGTAGGATATTTTTTGGATGGAAAAATGAATATAAACCTCCTTAAATCCACTGCTCATAAAGTTTGGGATACAATGGGCTTACTTTTTGTTACTCCAAATGTGTCTGGATTTGTCTTTTTTGAATTTCGTGATGAAGAAGCAAAGCTATCCGTTTTGGAAAAGGGACCTTGGTTCTTCTCTAAACGATATCTTGTTCTGAAGAATTGGCATCGAATGATGAGCCCTTCTAAAGAACATCCTTCCAAAATACCAGTTTGGGTTAGAATCCATAGACTCCCTATGGAGTTATGGAACCAAGAATGTCTTAGTCGCATTGCAAGCGTCGTTGGCCGTCCTATCCATGTTGATAGAGCAACAGCTGAGAAATCCAACATTGCGAGTGCTCGTATTTGTGTTGAAATTGATGCGAGGAATGACCTTCCGGATGAGGTAATGGTTAAACTTGGAGGAGAAACAGTGATGGTGGGGATTGAATACCAAGTGCTCCCCCCAGCTTGTAGTGGTTGTAGAGTGTTTGGGCACTCGGATGGCCGGTGTATTTCTGAACCAATTCAGCCCCTGGAACCTTGCAAAGCTGATGTCCAATCTAATGCTCCCTGTAGCCAACAACACACTATCAATCCCCCCCATCCTGATACCACCTGGCAAGCAGCAAGGAAAAGGAAAGTCACTGCCGCTTCTGTCCAGCATAACGTATCTCCCACTTTGAATGCAACAAGTGCACCTTTACATGCTTCTGAACCAGTCCACGTAACTTCAGGTTCTGAACCTTTCCAATCCTCATATGCCGAGACAGTTCAATGTACTAAGTTAAGGGATGTTGGTATTTTTGCTGATCAACCATCTTCGATGATCGGTACACTCTTATCCAACTCTTTCCATGTCTTGCAAGAGGCTCAGCATAGTAGTGAGCATCCAGATACTACCGTTCCTCCGGATAAGGAAGATCCTCCTTCTGAAGGGATTTGTGATACCAACCTTGAGGATGAGACAGATTACGAGAGTCCCTCCACACCAGTCTCACATCCCATTGATTTCCTTTCTGATGACTTACCAGCATTTGGAGGATCAAGAAAGCAACATAAAAAGGCTGCCAAAGCTGATTTTGGAGGATCAAGAAAGCATCATAAAAAGGCTGCCAAAGCTGAGTGGAAAAGGGTCTGTTGTGGCCATCTGCCTTGTCTGTTGATACCGTTTGTGGATGGCATTTATGCTGGTTATATGGCTTGTATGTGCTGCTGCTACCTGCAACCTGCTCCATAAGTTGTTCCATTCCACATTTTGTGAGAGCTTGCTGCCATAATCCAGATTTTGTGTCAGTTTTGCTGCTGCGTCCAGTAATTCCTTCTGCTGCATCCAGTAGGCATTTCAGCAGTATGCATGATTCCACTGGGGTTCAGATATTGAGGTTCTTTATGTCCAGCGTACTGCTGCTGCTGTTTAGATTCTACTGCTGTTTAGTTCTTAGATTCTGCTGCTGTTAGTTCATAGAGCAATGTGTTTTTCTTTTGTTGAGGTTGTAGCATTCTAACTGCTGCTATTTGTCGGTTGATATTGCTTGTGGCTGCCACTAGCATGGGCAGAGCTGCTGCTACTTTGTTTAGTGCTCCATTGCCCAGATTTTTTTTTTTTGGGTAAAATAGCTTGAAATAAAAAGAGGATAAGCGAATATACAGCCTACAAGGGGCATACCCCAGGAGGACAAACAAAAAGAAAAGAAAAGGCAAATCAAAACAAAATAACTACCTCCCTAGCACAAACCGCCAAGGAGGGAGTGGGATGGCCAAAAGGCTACAATTGGGAACGAGTGTTTCTAAACCATCTGAAAGAGGGAGGAGAAACACTCATAAGGGGAAAAACAAGATCTTGAATCTAAGGAGAAACACTCTCCATATACTATTGGGAAGAAATTTTTTAAAATTTCGCCATGACCCGTTCGTAATTGGAGCACCCTCAAGGTGCCAGCCACTGCGTATACAACAGCAGCAGTTGAAAAAGAGAAAAGAAAGAGGAAGAGATAAAGGCACTACTGTAGCAGTAATAGAGAGTAGCAACAGCAGTAGTAGTATTAGAAGCAGCAAAATCAGAGCTGTTGAAGCAGCATAACATATTACAGAGCCTGTGAAGGACCATAAGTAGTTGTACCATAAGCATAGTAGCAGAATATATGTTAGACGGCTAGGAAACATATGTTAAACTATTCATAGTTTGTAGCCTTTTGGCTTAGGTCTTCCAATTTTCTTTTCTTTTCCCTTTTCCTTTTCTTTTTCTCCTTTTGTCCTCCCTGGGGTATGCCCCTTGTAGGCTGTACATTCGCTTAGCCCCTTTTATTTTCAAGCTGATTTACCCAAAAAAAAAGAAGAAAGAAAGCAAAGGGATATGACGTCATCATCTCTCTGGTGATTCTGGGCGATTCACGCGTCTAGTGATTGAAACCCTAGAAATGGAGGATCTGGCTACTACAACTATGGCGGACGGTTCACAAACTCTCGCTGATGACTTAGGAATCAAAGTCGTTGATTCCATTCAAGTTCACAAGAATCGCCAGCAGGTTCATGTACAGCACCTTCAACAATCCAATGTGTCCTCACAGAGACGATCTGGTTCGGACTACACTACTCCCACGAAGTTTTCCCCACGCAAGAACCCAAACCTCAAACCTGCCATCACCATTGAGTCTTCAACTGATAACCCTAAGTTAGGAAATCGCACTGATCCTAAGCTTCTTCAGCCTATTCGGGATGTCCAAAACCCTAACCAGGTGGGGGATCTCGCTCCACAACTACCCACTCCTATCTCCATCCCTAACCTACATTCTACAGAAGTAGATCTCGATCTCATTACCAGCAGCAGTCCGAGAAATCCAACCCATGGGATAGCGAGCCATTTTGGTCCTCACTGCCCCACTTCGACCAAATCAAGCCCATCTCGCAAACTACAGCAGGTTTTCCAGCAAGAGGGGGTCCGATTGGCTGCTGAGGAAAAGCTTGCTACCATCGTTCGTTCTCTAGAAGACGAGATGCAGAATTCAGGGATCAAGGTTGATTGTACTGAGCTCAAAACGCAGTTGACGCACCTCAAGGAGAACTACGGCAAAGGGAGTACTATTTCAAACGGAGGAATAGGGGATCATTCCCTAAGGATCGGGTTTAACACACTACCCAAACAGATTCCAACAGAGGAGCAGCCCAACCAGTTTCCCAAGAGGTAGACATCCTAACTCAAAAACCTGTGAACAATCGTGATTCGGGTAAAACCAAAAATTGGGCTGCTTTGTTCAGTGCGCAAGAACCCTCAAAAGTTTTGAAACTAGGGCATTATCCTGAGTTACAAAAAGGAAAGAATGCGATTGTGGAATTGGATGAGGTGCACTTAGATGATAGGAACTTGAATCACTGCCTTTATGGTTATTTTCTTGATGGAAGAATGCCCTTTGCTCTGTTAAGGGCTACAACACATACGGCTTGGAAGGAGTGTGCTCCTGTTTCCATAAAGCAAGTAGGATCCTGTTTCTTCTTTGAATTCAAAGATGAAGCTTCAAAAATGAAGGTGCTAGATGGAGGTCCGTATTTCTTTTCAAGACGGTACTTGGTGCTTAAAGAATGGAGAAGAATGTTAATTCCCTCCACGGACCATCCCTCCTCTATCCCAGCCTGGTTCAAAATACATAAGCTCCCCTTGGAATGCTGGACAGAGGCAGGGTTTAGCCGCATAGCAAATTTAGTTGGGAAACCAATTCATGTGGACAATGCCACAGCCAATAGACAAAGGTTGGATTTCGCTAGGGTCTGTGTCGAAATAGAAGCTGGAGATGAACTACCTACTGAAGTTCAAGTTATAGTTAATGGTGAATCTGTGGTGGTTCGTATTGAATATCAGTGGTTGCCATTAAATTGTACAAAATGCAAGGCCATTCAACAGATTCATGTACCTCTAAGATCTCTAATGTTCCCTCCACTTCTAGCACCTCCGATCAAGTTAAAGGGCAGAACCCTCTTGTGGAAGAATGGCAGGTCATAGGCAGAGCAGCAGCCTTGGCAAAGGGGGGCATTTCAGCACTAGAAGCTGCCACTAAATTCATCCCCATCACCACTGATGCAACTGTTGGGGATTCAAAGTCAGATACTCTCCTCTCGGATGATGGAAGTGAAACCTTTGATGAGGAGTTTGTAGAGGATGAGATACCTTATGTCATTTCAGTGCCAACAACAGCCATGTTAATCGAAGTTCCTGAGATATCTAACCCCTCAAATGTGGAGGACAGCACCAGGGGGGTTGATCCGGGTATTAACAAGAAGGGCACTAGTCAAGGGTGTGAAATAGGGTCTGCTTCTGATCAACCCAACTCCTCCAAATCAGCAAGCAGCAACAAAAAGAAGAAGAATAAACAGAGGTACAGCCTAGGGAATAAACAAGGGGGGAATAAGCCTATTCCCATCCAAAGAAGGTAAGCATCTCTTCCCTTTACTGGCAGCATATTAATTCTTCCTATCATTACCTTTTTGATGTCTAAAACACCTCTGCATTTTGGGTTCTGGAATATGAGGGGTCTTAATGACCCTATTAAACAAAAAGAGGTGGTATCGTTTGTCAAAACCAATAAACTATCACTTTTTGGTTTGATTGAACATAAAATAAAAGAGGTCAATTGTTCTAGAACTTTCAAATCCATGTTCCCTCTTTGGTCCTTCGCTCATAACTCTGTTATTGCACCAAGTGGTAGAATTTGTGTGGTTTGGGACCCTGCTATCCTCTGTCTGAGTATCATTGGCCAGTCTACTCAAGCTATACACTGTGATGTTCAAACCTTGAATGGGGATCTTAAGTTTAAGGCCACCTTTGTTTATGGCTCCAACCTCTACTTGGATAGAGAGGAGCTTTGGCATAACTTAGCTAATTGGACCAGTACAGATCCCTGGATAATATTAGGGGATTTCAATGCCATTAGATACCAATCTGAGAAGATTGGTGGTGACCAGAGTTTTTTTTTTTTTTTTGGGTAAATAAGCTTGAAATAAAAAGAAGGCAACAGAATATACAGCCTACAAGGGGCATACCCCAGGGAGGACGAAAAGAAAAGAAAGGAAAAGAAAAAGGAACGGTGCGAGAAAGATGGCCATGAAGGCAAGTACAACAAAGCAAACCTAACTACTGGATGATTCTCTCCTATCTAACAGAGAGGAAGGAAACACCACACAAGATACCTCAAAAACAGCCCACACTTGGGACAGGCTTGAACTTTTCTTTAAATAACTTGAGACTTAAACTGGAACGTTGAACCTTGATGTGAATGAAACCTTGAGTTGGGGTGCAACTTGTGGGATGGGACTTGGATCCAATATGAATTGTGATGCTTGGGAGGACAACCCCCTCCCAAGAGTATAAACAAAGCATAGCCATGGGACAACCCCCCAAGGCTAGGTCCGAACCTGAGATGTGAGCTCCAAATGTGGAGCTAGTACATGGGGAGTACACTGCATATTCTAATAGTGCAGCATAACAATGTGTAATAGAAGTGATAAATGGTAGCATAACATGCTAATGGATGGTAACATGAAGAGCAACATTGACAAATGCAGCAGCAGCATCAAGTGCATCAGCAGTAACAGAACAGAATAGTAGCAGTAAAAGTCCAGAAACAGTAGAATATGACAGATTCTGGGAAATTTTTGCAGAGTTTCGTTTGTTTTCTTATAAGTCCAGAAACAGCCCTGCCCTGTAGTACAGTCAACAGAATAATCCAGAGTACAGATGCAGCAGCACTTGATGCTGCTGCTGCTGCACTTGTAATGCAACAACACTTGTTATAACACAGCAGCAGCAGTACAGTGAAACATATCCATTCAGTAGTACAGCAGCAGTAATAGGAAGTGCAGAAATGGATTACCACTACAAGTACAGAATTACCAACAGCAGTAACAGGAAGTGCAGCAGCAACCAAGTACAGAATTGATTACCACTACAAGTGCAGGAATAGATTTGGATAGAGGAGGAGGAAAGGAAGAGGAAAGGACCCATTGGATAAGGCCTCGCACACCATACACCCACACATGAAGGATCTCAATAAATGCATTGCCTCTTCTGAGCTTGCTGATCTTAGATATAGCGGGTGTCAGTTCACATGGTCTAACAAGCAAAACTATACTCAGTACATTGCTACCAAAATTGACAGGGTTCTTGTTAATGAGCACTGGATTAGGTCCCATACTTGTTCTAATGCCCATTTCTTCTCCCCTGGTATTTCTGATCACTCTCCTGCAATAGTGTTCCTAAATCCTGAAACTAGGAAGACTCATAAACCTTTCAAGTTCTTCAACTTCCTGGCTGAGCATCCTGACTTTTTATCCACTGTCCAGAAAGTATGGAGGGGTATTATCCTTGGTAATCCAATGTATGTTACTTGTGAGAAGCTCAAACTGCTCCAAATGGAACTTAAGAAACTAAACACTAAGGAATACAGTGACATTTCCAAAAGAACATTGGTTGCTAGGCAGCAGCTGGATCAGGTTCAGTATGAATTAGGTATTGATCCTTCCAATCCAATTAAACAAACACTTGAAGGAGATCTGTGTAAGCACTATCTTGTCTTGGCCAGGGCTGAGGAAAGTTTTGCTAAACAGAAATCTAGGATTCAATGGCTTAAATTGGGGGATCAATGCACGTCCTATTTCTTTAAGTCCATATCTCACAACAGAAACAGGAATAAAATCACTAGCTTGGGTCTTCCAAATGGCACTATCACACATGACCCTGTTGAGGTTAAATCTACCTTTGTAGATTACTACCTATCTCTTGGGTACCGTGCATGCTACTCATTATTCTGGTTCTGCTAGGGTTAATCAGTTGGTAATTACCAAACTCTTAGACCCTCAAAGGGATGCTATGATTTCTGAGATCTCCAATTAGGAAATTAAAGAAACATTCATGTCTCTTAATCCCAACAAAGCCCCTGGCCCTGATGGGTACAACGATGGATTTTTTCAAAAGTCTTGGAGTGTTGTTGGGAATGATGTTACCTCTGCTGTGAGGAACTTTTTCAAATCAGGCAAACTTCTCACTAAGGCAAACTCAACGAGTATTGCCCTTGTCCCCAAGGTTCCTAATCCTACCAAGGTGGGGGATTACCGACCCATTTCTTGTTGCAACACCATTTACAAATGCATTGCTAAAATTCTTGCAAAGAGAATTCAAGTCGTTCTTCCCTATCTCATTGATCCTGTTCAATCTGGGTTTGTGAAAGGTAGGAGAATCACTGACAACATCTTTCTCACCCAAGAAATCATGAGAGATTATCATAAAGCCTCTCCTTCTCCGAAATGTGCTCTTAAAGTTGATATCATGAAGGCTTATGATAATGTTAGATGGGAATTCCTTTGGGATATTCTTATCTCCATGAATTTCCATCCTCAAATGATAAAATGGATCAAGGCCTGTATCACCACTGCTAATTACTCCCTGAACATTAATGGAGAAGCCACATGCTCCATCATGGGTAAGAAAGGTTTAAGACAAGGTGATCCTCTGTCCTCTTATCTATTTGTTATAGTTATGGAAGTGCTCACTCAGCTCCTTAAGGAGAAATCTCAGAACCCTACCTTCCATTTCCACTGGAGATGTGATAAAACAAAAATAATCAACCTATGCTTTGCTGATGATCTCATGATCTTCTGCAAAGGGGAGCTCAGTTCCATTCTTTGTATTCAGGAGGCTCTATCTGAGTTTGAGGCCTTATCTGGCCTCTCTCCTAGCCCTGGGAAGAGTAACATCTTCCTTTCTGGTGCTCCTTCCGCTGTCAAACAGAATATTCTTGATGCTTTGCACTTTAATGAAGGGTTTCTTCCTGTGAGATACCTGGGAGTTCCTCTTATTTCCACCAAGCTCAAGTATTCTGATTGCCAGGCCCTCATTGATAGAATCACAAATCGTACTAAATCTTGGGCTAATAAATACCTCTCGTATGCTGGGAGGATCCAGTTAGTGAAATCTGTCCTCTTCTCCATGCAAACTTACTGGTCGTCCATCTTTATCCTTCCCAAGAAGGTGGTGAAGGTTATCGATGGTATCCTTCGGTCATTTTTCTGGACTGGTCCTGACCTTAAGCACACCGGTGCTAAAATCTCTTGGGATCAGCTGTGCTCTCCTAAGCAGGAGGGAGGTTTAGGTTTCAAATCACTTCTAATATGGAACAAAGCTGCCATGGCCAAACCCATTTGGTTCCTTGTCTCGGGAGGTGAGCAATCCATGTGGTACCAATGGGTAAAATCCTACTTACTTAAAGGGAAAAGTTTTTGGCAGGTTAAAATTCCTTGCAGTCCTTCTTGGACTTGGAGGAAGCTGCTTCAACTTCGTTCTCTCATTCAACCCTTTATTAAATCCCAAGTTGGTGATGGATCCACAATTTCATTATGGTTTGACAATTGGCACTCCTCTGGTCCTCTTGTTGAGCATTTTGGTAATCGTATGATCTATGATACTGGGCTTCCTAATAATGCCATAGTATCCTCTATCTTAAGTTCCACTAATCAGTGGTCTTTCCCCATTACACAAACTTGGGAGCTGAATGAGATTAGATCTCATCTTCCTACTCTCAACAACTCCATCCCCCCTCCTGCTGACTCCCACAAGTGGACTCTCTTACTAAGGAGGGCATATTCTCCATCTCCTCGTTGTGGGATCAGCTAAGACCCAAACTTCCCACTATTGGTTGGAGCCACAGTGTGTGGTTTCCCTCACATATCCCCAAATGTAGTCTGATCAGCTGGATTGCAATCCAGAACAGATTATCCACTGAGGATAGGCTTGTTCTTTTTGGCATTATGAGCACTTCCTGTTGTAGCTTTTGCCCTGCTGAGGAATCTAATGATCACTTGTTTTTTAACTGCCCATTTACTAAACAAGTGTGGGATGCCGTATCC
This sequence comes from Vaccinium vitis-idaea, assembly GCA_963854785.1. Lineage (NCBI taxonomy): Eukaryota > Viridiplantae > Streptophyta > Magnoliopsida > Ericales > Ericaceae > Vaccinium > Vaccinium vitis-idaea. The sequence continues at coordinate 21,091,055 of OY978219.1, forward strand.
CTTAAATCTCAGCTCAAGTGGCAGCCTCAAACCCTCTTAAATCTTGCTAACCTTGTCTCTGCAGCTAGAGGTAAGGGCCTTAAGAGCACATTGATTAAGTTGACCTTCACTGTTTCGCTCTATCAAATCTGGATAGAGAGGAATCTTAGGAAATTTCAGGATTTGCATCATAGTGTTCCTTTTTTGGTGGCTAAAATTAGCACTGAGATTAGGTGCAGGTTGTTGTCGCTTCGCAAAATTCCACTTGGTCCAAAGACACTTCTGGAGGCATGGAACATTCCATCACATACTATTACCTAGCATTATTTGGTTGTGGTTTTTGTATCAAGATGCATACTTCATATATGACCAATGTGCAGCTACTGATTCATTTGCTCTCAGTCACAGGTGGATGCAGCTTGGAGACTAACTTTGAAACTCTTATCTCCCATTTGGGATTAGTCAGTTTTGCAGGGTCCATTGGAGGGATGTTCTATCTATGTCTCAAGGATGGTCCTGTATTACTTCTACATAAGAAGGTTTGGTATTTTATACTCTACATTGCTCAGTGGACCTACCTTGATCCTTCCTCATTTCTGTGTGTGAGCGATCTACCAAATGTGGGTTACCCTGTGAGACTAGATCCTCTTACATTATTGTTGAGAGGAGTGATTGTGAGGTTCCCCATTTCTCAGGAATGTGTGAAAAGAGAGTGGGAGGTCAGATATTGAGGGAGTGGGTGGTGAGGACTATATCCTGAGATTTGGACAGACGTCTTCTCTTTCCTCTTCTACATTTTAATACTTTGAGTCGTGCATGAGCTGACTGCTTGCCCATCCCTTGTATCCTGTTGTGCTATTGTGCTTTAGCAGGTTCTTGATAGTTGCTTTCTGTTTTGTGTACTGATGATAGCTATAGTTCAAGCTGTTCTGCCATCTTCTGGGCAGTGGCTATGGCCGTTGATAATTTATGTGATGTATGTATAGCGTACTCTTTATGGACTTTCACAGATTGGGCTGAGTTGACCTTTCACTTGGATACATACCATTTATATTTGGTCTGATTGTGTGGTTCATACTCAACATACATGTCCGAACTGCATGTGTGGTTCATACTCAAATTCCATGTGCTGCAGTGAGCAAGTCCTGCAGTGAGCAAGTCCGGCAGTGCTAATTTGCTAGAGCTTGCTGCATCACTATTGCTTGCTGCATCGTGTCTGATTTGTTAGTGTTAGCTGCATTGTGTTTGAACTGTTAGTGCTCCTGCATGTTCCAATTGTGCGAGTGTCTGAACTTATAGTGACATGTTTATGTTGAGCATTTCGTAATTCCAGATCTGTCACTATAGCCATGCTTAATTTGTATGTGCCGTACTGCGGTATCTGAGTTAAGGCTACTTACTTCCTAGAGATTTTATGTGTGATTGCTCACATTTAATGCCTAGCCTTGAGGGGATGTCCTTGGCTCGTTTGATCCCCTTCGGGAGGGGGCGTCCTCCCTTTACATATGGTGCTCCTCGTTCTTAGGAATCATCTCCATTTTGCTGCTGGAAGTGCAGATCTGCTGCTGCATTGTACTGCTGCATTCTCATGTTGCAGCTTGCATTCTAACACCCAGCTCGCATTCTCATGATGCTGTTGTTACACTACTTGTTTGCACTAATTGATAGCCTTTGTTCCCAAGATGTCCTTTGCTGCTGCTGCATACTGCAAGATCCAAAGGGGGCTGTCACTGGATGTTTGTCCTTTATCATTAGCTTGTAAAGTGCCCATCTCTCGTAGTTTTGTTGCTCCCACTATATCGGGTGACACCTAGCTAGGGGGGTTGTCCTCTAGCAGGCCCTACTTGGCCTCCTTTGAGCTAGCAGGTCTTCCATCGGCCAAGCCGGAGTGTATTCACGTGAAGCACAACAACAGCGGCAAATCCAAGCTGCCCATTGAAAGAAGCTACCCATTTTGTGATACTTGTATCAAAGTGTTCAAGTTCGATGTGTTAAAGTAGTATCTTGCCAAGTGTCAAGTGTTTCTTGTCCTTCTGTCACAGATGGTTAGGAAACATTTGTTAATTTGCACTTAGTTCTTTGTAGCCATTTGGCTTAAGACTTCCCAATTTTCTTTGTTTTTTTTGTTTTTTTCTTTTTTCTTTTCCTTCCTCCTGGGGTATGCCCCTTGTAGGCTGTATATTCGGTTAGTCTTTTTTCTATTTCAAGCTTATTTACCCAAAAAAAAAAATAGCTTAATACTTGCATTTTGCTGAATGTTTCTTAATCATCTTTTAGAGGATTACGAAACTTTTGTTCTTTTACACTTAGCTCTTTGTAGCCATTTGGCGTTAGTCTTTCCAATTTTTTTTTGTCTTTCCTTTTCTCTCTTTTCTTTCTTTGTTTTCTTTCCTCTTGGGGTATGCCCCTTGTAGGTTGTACATCCGGTTAGCCTTCTTTTTATTTCAAGCTAAATTACCCAAAAAAAAAGAAAGTGATGTCCCTACGACTTTTGATATCCCTTGGGGAGGGGGAATTCCTCCCAATTAGGTAGTCTTGCATCACAGATGTTTGTTGAGCACCTTTTGGTCCATTCTGGGTTGTTTGCTGTTATTCAAGAAGCATTCCTTTGCTCTTTCTTTGGCTTCATAGCAAAAGTTTTTTTTTTTTGGGTAAATAAGCTTGAAATAAAAAGGCTAACCGGATATACAGCCTACAAGGGGCATACCCCAGGGAGGACAAAGAGAAAAAGAACGAAAAGGAAAGGAAATAAAACCCAACACAACCCGCTGGGGAGGATGGCCAAAGGCAACACTAACCAAAACTTGAAACTAAATCTAAATCTACTGGATGTTTCTCTCCCATCTAACAGAGGAGAGAGAAACACCTCACAAAATGGGATTAATTTAGCACAACTATTATGAGGCCAGACAGTGATGCACAGTGATGCTTGCTAGAGAACTGCACTATGAAGCTTGAACATGTGAAACAAGATAGCTGAATCTGCAGCTACAAATATAACTTGGTACTGTTGAACATAAGACTTGATGCCAATACTATTCCAGTATGCAAAAAGGTTGAGAGCTTCTCTCTCTAAACCTAGAGAGAGAATGCACTCCCTTGTTATCTCATCCTCACAGATTTGATCCAGAGGTAACTTATGTTCGGATCGGAGAACACTACTGGGCTATCTATTTCCCGCTACACCCGTATACATGCTGGCTAACAGATGCTTGAAAGGGGATCTGAAAACCTCAAAAGGGGATCTCAAAACCCTATTTCGTTCAGTCTATCACAAACCAAGAATCAATTCCAAGTCGCTGTCGATATCATTTGTGTTTCGACCAACGTTTTTGACGAGCAAAAGGAACCAATCGTTCCTGCGTTCACAAGTTCCTGAGCAACAGCAACCCAATCGATATGGGTTATGGTCTCCTGAGTTTCACGACCCAATCGTCTGTGTAAGATGGGTCTTGGCGAGGGCTTCAACTCAGAATCCAACTGGAGTGTTACGTGTCGGCTGAAAGGAGATCTAGATCTCGTTCGTCCAACTCAACTCCAACTCCATCAAAACCATATGGACAGCGCACAAATAATCAGTCTGTGATGATGCAACAACTATCAGAAGATGCTATAATGGTGTGGGTTAAACCCAGGTATGCAGCAAAGGGGATCTGAAATCAACCACCGTGAACGTTTCTGGATTTTCGATCCTGAAGTCAGTCTTTCATAGGAGTACCAAGGTTGGTTCCGAGCTTCTCAATTCGCTACATCAACATCCAAGGGTGAGCGACCTTGTTCAGTCCACGGTGACTGCAACTCAGAGAGGCTAGTCCCAGATCTGGGCTGACGTGGTTAATTTGCGGGTTAAACAGGTATCTCACTGTCTAATGGAAATTAATTCATCTTGAACACTCAATTGATTTACGAAAGTTTGAGCTCTGGTCTGGATTAATTGGTAATTATCTGGTTCATTAAAATCTGGGTTCATAACTGTGATCTGCGATTTCTGAGCAGTGCTGCTATTCATCATTTTGCTACTGTATCTGTTGTTGGGTGAACATGCTTGAGGCTGCCATATATCTGGGCAGATCTATTGTTTTCGATGTGCAATTAGATGCCTAGTTATGCTGCCAAATTCTGGGCAGACTACTATGTGTTTGCGAACCTATTGCTGCTGTTGTTGTGGTATCTGTCCTTTACCCAGCAATCATGTTCAATTTACCCCAGTATTCATTGTAACTGCCTCGTTGGCCACAAGGTTCTATTTCGGTTGTTTTATACGTGGTTTGTAGTTCTCGTGTGGGTTCGGCTAACGTTGGAATTTGGATTAATTTGTTGGGAGCGGGTGACAGATTAGGCATGTGTTTACCCTTGGGTTCTTTGAGGGAGCTCCCTTGGGTCTGGCTGAAATGTCAGGGGCTTATCTCACTTGATCCGATTTGCTCTGTTGTTGGACTTGCGTGGGACAGACACTCTATGTATGGGTTAACCATAAATGTGTGTTGTTGGCCCTTTAACAAGGGTTCTATTTCGGTGTACTTATTAATTGGTTGTACCTCTTGACTGGGCTTGATTATCTTTGTAGCTGGATTAGGCATGTGGGAGCGGCGACAGAGTAGGCATGTGTCCCTCAGGTTCTATGGGGGTTCCCTTGTGTGTACTATTGCCGATACCCAGTGTCCCTCGTTTGGTTCGGGTTGCATTGATGTGGGTCCCTAGAGAGTAGATCATCCTATGTATAAGTTAACCATAATGTGACTGATTTCGGTGTGCTATATACTCGGATTGTACTACTTGTTTGGGATAGACTGACTTTGATATTTGTATTAGGCATGTGGGAGCGGATGACGGATTAGGCATGTGTCCCACGGGTTCTAGGAGGAGCTCCCGTGAGTGTACTTACTGCTGAACAGTCTGAGGCTCTTCGTTGGATTTGGGTCATTGTTGTCGGTCCCATAAGCGGTCATCCTATGTTTTAGCCACCATAAAGTGCGATGTTTTGAATCATATCTCAACTTTGGATGGATGATGATGACATTGGAGCTTAGTTTAGAGATGTTGAGCGTATGGTAGATTAGGTGAGGTGCAGAACACAGGGATTTGGGAGGCTTCCTTGTTTCTATTGCTTGCTGAAATACTAGATGCCCATTTCCTTTCGATCGAGCTTTATTTTGTTGTGCGCCATTGTTGAGATTGGAAACCACTGAGAGGATATACGTGACGTTGGACATCATATTACTACTATGATTGCTTCATGCAATTGTATACCCCTCCCTAGACGGTCGTGCTGGGGAGTACACGCGGTTTATTTTCTTACTTACCCAGTTATCCCTATCCTTGCGGGTTGTGCAAGGGCACCTTATCTTTTGTTTTCCATTTCCGGCGTGTTGTGTCGGAAGTTTGCAATTTTCTATCTACTACACTTATGCATTTTTGCTCATTTATTCCTATACTGGCGAGTTGTGCCATTACTCTCATTTTCCCATCCTGGCGGGTTGTGCCGGGGATCACACACTTTTTCTTTTTCTTTCTTTTTTATTTTGTCCTCCCTGGGGTATGCCCCTTGTAGGCTGTATATTCGTTTAACCCCTTTTAATTTCAAGCTTGGTTTACCGAAAAAAAAAAAAGACTTGATGCCTGAGCATGAGACTTAATGCTTGAACATGGAACTTGATGCTTGAACATGAGTCTTGTAGTGATGCTAGGCATAACTTGATACTGCTACTACACGAATAACCTTGATGCTTGATGGACCTACCAGTGCTGCATCTGCTGCAACCGAGGAACCTTAACATATCCCAGGGAGGAACTGCTGCTGCATCACCATATGCAAGATTGGAATTCGAACTGAATACTGCTGCTGCATCAACAACTGCAGAATTGCTACAACTATGAACTGCAGCAACACGGAACTGCAAATAAAGAACAACAATGACAAATGGCTGACGTCAGCATCTTCTCTGGCAATTAGGCGAGTTTCTCCTTCCGAAACCCTAGAAATGCCCGACTCTAAGCAATCTAACGTGTATCCCCACAGAATACGATCTACTTCAAAGGTAAACACTTCTACAACTATGGTGGATCTTGGGTCTACGGCAATCGATTCTAACGTAGTCCGGAGAAACCGTATGGGTTCTGCTCACTACACAGTCAACAACTCCAGCCATGGAGCGAATCGCGATCAAACCAAGCTTCGAGGTTCAGGTACTACTTACACCACTCCTACCAAGTTCACCCCAACTCATAACCTATTACGTAGTCTCAGTCTTTCAGATCACGGGGTAAACCATACGAGAACCCTTGACTCAAAATCCCTGATCCCATTGATTCAACACCACCAACAGAGATAGGTCTGACTACGAAGAGTGGTACTCAATGAGCCGTTACAGCTAAGCCTTCACCTGGTCCCCACAGCCCCTCCAAGTCTGGATCAAGTCCCTCACGCAAGTTGAAGGAAGTTTTCCAGGAAGCAGGGGTTCGTTTAGACAGTGCTACTCGTATCTCCTCCTTGGTTACCACTATTGAGGAAGAGATGTTACAATCTGGAGTCAATGTAAGTTTCACAAAGTTTAAGGACCATCTCATCCAACTGCAAGAAGCAGGGCCGGACGTGCCTGCAAAGCTTGATATCGAAGGGGATTTTGTCAGCGTTGAAGATCCTCCAGAACCCAAGTTATTCCAACCACCTCAGGGTACTCATGCTAAGAGCTGGAATTCTCTCTTCAAGGCCCAAGCTCCGTCGAAGTCCATGAAGTTGGAGCATTATCCAGACACTCTAAAGGGGAAGGAGGGCTTATGTCAGCTTTGATGAATCGCAACTCGAGGATGGGGTGGGTAAGCACTGCTTAATTGGGCATTTCTTAGATGGTAAAATGTCTTTGCCTTTGTTAGCCGCTACTGCCCGTACTGTATGGAAGGACCATGGAAAGTTCACTGTTAAAATGTTAGGTCAATGTTATCTCTTCGAATTTGAGGATGAATCTGCCAAGCTTGGGGTCTTAGAAGGGGGTCCATATTTCTTTTCGCGTAGATATTTGGTGCTAAAAGAGTGGAAAAGAATGTTGGTGCCAGGCAAAAATCACCCTTCCTCTATACCAGTCTGGGTTAAATTGCATAGGTTGTCGTTGGAATTCTGGTCAGATGTCGGGTTTAGCAAAATTTGCAGTGCAATAGGTAAACCTATCCACGTCAATGAAGCTACAGCTAACAGAAGAAGGCTAGATTATGCTCGGATATGTGTGGAGATAGATGCAGGGGATGATCTTACTACGGATATAACTATATCAGTTAACGCAGATTCAGTCATGGTTGGAGTTGAATATCAATGGTTGCCACCTAGATGTGAGAAATGCAAAGTCTTTGGCCATACCTGCAGCCAAAGGGCAGTCCCTGAATCGGTAAGGCAACAGAGGAATGGGTAGTTGTGGGAAAGGGAAAGTTAACTTCAAACGTCGTCTCGGGGCCCGTTACTAAGGGGGTGGACTCAGTCCTACATGAGTCAGATGATCAGGGGATTAAGGCTAATGAATCCCTCCCTAACCTCTTGCAAACCCCAGCAGCAACTCAGGTGGGGGCTGTGAACTTGCTGACTCCCACTATTTCAACAGAGATAGCAAGCTCTTCTCATCCTGGCGGTATCAACAAACCTTTTTCTTCCACTGATCCACTCTCTCATCCCATCTCACTAGTGCCCGTGGATGACACACTAAGTGAGATTATGGACGAGGAAATATTGGCGGATGATAAGGTTTTGGAGGAGCCACCTACTCAACAGAATGTAGCTAAAGGGGTTCATCCAACTCCTTCAAGCAAAGGGCTTGCAATCACCTACTCAGGAGGGCTAAAACTTCCTGAATCTAACAGTTCTAGGAAAAAGAGGTTGAAAAAGGAGTGTCAGCTTCTTAATCAGGGCAGTACCTAATTTCTCTCTCTTTTATATATGTATTAATATGTATATAGATAATTATATTTCAGTCAAGTTTCTGCCCCTTTTGATTGGTTTTAATGACTAGCTCTTCTATCCATTTTGGTTGTTGGAATCTGCGTGGTCTTAATGACCCTATCAAACAAAAAGCAGCAAAGGTTTTTTTTTTGGGTAAATTAGCTTGAAATTAAAAGAGGTTAAACGAATGTACAGCCTACAAGGGGCATACCCCAGGAAGGACAAAATAAAAATAAAGAAACGAAAAGAAAGAAAAGAAAAGTGCGTGGTCCCCGTCACAACCCGCCGGGGTGGGAAAATAAGAATTACTGGCACATCCCGCCAGCATAGGTTAAAATAAGCAAAATGCAGTAAATGAAGCAGATAAATGTTTAATGCCATGCACAACCCGCAAGACTAGGATAATAGCAAAACCTGCATATAAATGGATTACCTGTAGTGGGTCCAAGAAAGGCCCCAATGTATGGAATGTGATTAAGCCCGAGCTCGCGTCCCATTAGCCTAGCTATCCCAAAGGAAAGAGAGGCATCAAGGACATGAGCAAGGGCAATGCGGAAGAACCATCTGTAAGTGGTGAAATGTCAAATGCCTCACCGAAGTAAGGGAGATACGAAGAGAGATGTAAACATCAACTCATATGCTCAAGATCCGCTTGACCTCCACTGCGGTAGTATCAACAACCGAAAACTCGGCGCCAAGGGTAAGAGTCTCTAGTGGAACACCAGCAAAGCCCAAGGGAACCCCCCATAGAACTCTACACTGAACATAAGCCTAGTCCACCCGAAGCTGCCACACCCTCATCCAAGATCGACAGTCATCATAAACCCATAAGAGAGAGCAGATCATGGAAGTAGAAGAATCGCCCGTGGTGTTACAAATGATCAAGGATAGGCTAGGGGGTAGGTGAGCTCCCCAACCAAGCTAAAGATCATGAAAGACAGAGCCAGCCCCAAGGAATAATCCCCGAATCAGAGAAAACCAGGTCACCACTATGTAGAACACATCTTATGGTCACTAAGGCTAATTCCACAATCATTGCACTAGTCCCTAAAGTCCCCAACCCCTCCAAGGTGGGGGACTATAGGCCTATCTCTTGTTGTAACACCATTTACAAATGTATTGCCAAGATCCTTGCCCAGAGGATACAAGATGCTCTCCCTCACCTTATTGATCCTGTTCAATCAGGGTTTGTTAAAGGTAGAAGGATAGCTGACAATATTTTTCTCACTCAAGAGATCATGAGAGACTATCACAAGCACGCCTCCACTCCCAAATGTGCATTGAAAGTGGATATTATGAAAGCCTATGATAATGTTAGGTGGGAGTTCTTATGGGATGTTCTTCATTACATGAACTTCCACCCTCGTATGATCAATTGGATCAAGGCTTGCATCACCACTGCTAATTACTCTCTCAGTGTTAATGGGGAGCTCACTGGCAATATCATGGGAAAAAGAGGTTTAAGGCAGGGAGACCCTTTATCCTCTTATCTCTTTGTTATTGTTATGGAGATTCTCACTCAGCTCCTTAGGGAACAGTGTCTCACATCCACATTTCATTTCCATTGGAGATGTGACAAAACTAAGGTTAATCTTTGTTTTGCTGATGATCTCATGATTTTTTGTAAAGGGGAATTGAGTTCCATCAAATGTATCCAAGAGGCCCTCAAAGAATTTGCCTCCCTCTCTGGACTTCTCCCAAGTCCAGGTAAGAGCAATGCTTTCTTTTCTGGTGTCCCCACAACCATCAAAAACTCAATTCTTGACACTCTGGGCTTCAAGGAAGGTACCTTCCCCATGAAATATTTAGGTGTTCCTCTAATATCCACCAAACTGAAGTACTCTGATTGCCAAGTACTTATTGATAAAATCATAGGTCGTACCAAATCCTGGGCCAACAAGTACTTATCCTATGCTGGTAGAATACAATTGGTCAAGTCTGTCCTATTTTCTATGCAGACCTATTGGTCTTCCATCTTCATTCTCCCCAAGAAAGTCTTGAAGGAAGTTGAATCTATTCTCAGAGGTTTCTTCTGGACTGGCTCTGAACTTAAGCATACTGGAGCTAAAGTATCTTGGGAGCACTTGTGCTCTCCAAAAAAGGAGGGAGGCCTTGGTTTCAAATCCCTTCAAACCTGGAACAAAGCTGCCATGGCCAAGCACATCTGGTACCTTGTCTCTGGTGGAGCGCAATCAATGTGGTGTCAATGGGTAAAATCATATTTACTCAAGGGGAAGAGTTTCTGGATAGTTAAAATGCCTAGTAGTCCATCTTGGACTTGGAGAAAATTACTTCAACTTCGTCCTCTCATCCAACCCTTTATCCATTATAGGATTGGTGATGGGACCTGTACTTCTCTTTGGTATGACAACTGGCACCCTTTAGGTCCTTTGGTTGAGAGATTTGGTAGTCGTATCATTTATGACTCTGGTCTTGTTGAAGACTCCAAAGTCTCTTCCATTTTATTGAACCCCCCTCTCTGGAATTTCCCCATCACTCAGACCTGGGAATTGAATGAGATTAGGAATGCACTTCCTATTATCTCCAGTGCTACACCTTTGATGGATTCTTGTAGATGGACCCTTGGGAATAATGGATTGTTTACAGTCTCCTCCCTATGGGAACATCTTAGAACCCAGTTTCCCACTGTTGAGTGGAGTCATCTTATATGGTTTCATGCTCACATCCCCAAATGTAGCTTTATAAGCTGGCTTGCCATTCAGAACAGGTTATCCACAGAGGATAGGCTTGTTCTATTTGGTATAAAGACCTCCTCCAGCTGCTGTTTCTGCAATGATGAGGAGAATCATGATCACCTCTTCTTCAACTGTCCTTTCACCAAAGAAGTTTGGGACTCTGTTTCCCTTAAGTCACACCTTACCTGGCAACCTCAAACACTCCAAAGTTTGGTCTCTCTTCTGTCCAATAGCAAGGGCAAAGGACTTAGGAGCACTTTAATGAAGCTTTCCTACACAGTCACTATATATCACATCTGGATTGAAAGAAACCTCAGAAAATTTCAGCAAGTCCAGAATCCAATTCCAACTGTGGTGAGCAAGATTTGCACTGAAATCAGATACAGATTGATGTCCCTCACTAAGCTCCCCAATGGCCCCTCTTTTTTTATTGACTCATGGAACTTAAATTCTAACTCCTTATAATTGTCTAGGTGGCATGTAATAAGTTGTTTTGGCGTTGTTTTGGCTTTGTATCCATTGTTACATTACTAATGTAATTTCCAGTGGCAGGTTCAAGAAGGGTATGGTTGGACTAAATTTATACTACTAATGTCCCAGTTGGGAAAGTTGTGACTGCAGGTTATTGAATCTCCATGGAAAGCCTTTCCTTACTACTTCTATTACCAGCTGCTGTATTCTCTGCTGAGTTCAGCAGATCAGATTCAGGTTGCTGAACTGCATGAGCTTTTTATGCTCCAATTGTTGTGCTAATTCTCCAGGTAATCATGCATTTTACTTGAACTTCATGTTAATCTATAGCAAGGGATGTTGCTATAGATATTTGCTTGCTTGCTTGCATTTAGATTATGCTCATTAGTGGGTTGCAAGGGCTGTTGCATCCTACATTTTTTACTTGCTAGCAATTTAACTTTCATGTTAAACTATAGCAAGGGCTGTTGCTATAGTTACATGCTTACTTATCTGCTTGAGAAATTGCTGTGTTACTTACCTGTTGCAAAGGAGATGCTGCCCAAATTTCCAGAGATCCAGTGGACATGATTGTTAAATTGCTTAGAATTGTGTGGTTTCATCTGGACTGCTGTGTGTCTGATCAGCATCCATTAGGTTGAGATCCCTGGCCTAGCCTTGGGGGGCTGTCCCATGGCATGTATTAGTCCCTTCTGGGAGGGGGCATTTCCTCCCTATTTCTAGTCTACTTCTAAGTCAGCATTTGTGGCTTATCTTGTATGAAACTATGTATTTATGGGCTGCCAAACTCTGGGCAGACATCTGATTTTATGGGATTGTAAAGAGCAGCCATTATGCTGCTCAAATTCCTCCAAAACCACCTCTGTTGCTGCAGCAGCAGCTACTAACAACAGGTTGCAGCAGACTGTAGCAGATCAGTGCTGCTGTTGATGCATGCAACAGCAGCAGCAGACTGTGTACTTGGTGTTTCAGCAGCAGTTTGCAGTTGCAAAGGCCCATCCCAAGCATCAAGTACCATAGTATTCAGCAGGGAAAGCCTATACCAAGTTCAAGTTCAAATGCATGTCCAAGCTCCAAATGCAGCAGTATGCATGTTCAAGTTCAAATGCAGCAGCAGTCGTATGCAGTCTATTGTTACTGAAGAATGCAGCAGCAACCTATTGCAATAGCAGGAGGATCTACTCAATCTTTTCAATCTCCATGCTCAAGTACCAAAGGGTCTACCATTAGTGGCTGGATGCAGCAACAATTTCAACCTCCATGTGTTTCTTGTCCTTCTACTTTAGAAGGCTAGGAAACACATGTTAGAACTCATCATAGGTTTTGTAGCCTTTTGGCTTAATTTTCCATTTCTTTTCTTTTCTTCTCTTTTGTTTTGTTTTGTCCTCCTGGGGTATGCCCCTTGTAGGCTGTATATCCTTTTTCCTCTTTTATTTTCAAGCTAATTTACCCCAAAAAAAGAAAAGAAAAAAAAAGAACACATCTTATGGTAATCTCCGCCGTCGGGCCTTGTACACACACAATCAACCAAACGGTGCAGCTATCCTAATCCATAAAACACACCCGGTAAACATAACAGTGCCCCCTGTAATGAAAGCAGTACTCGCAAAAGGAACTCGGGGTCAGAGGTGGATGAGACCTCCGAACCGTGCTAAGGTGGAACCATGACAAGGTCAGCCCTAGAGTAGACTCCGTCCCCTTCGGAGAACCCCAGCCCGTAGAAACTTGGCCCATCAAACCTAAGTAACCACGCCTCCGGACCTAAATCAATCTCCACCAAACGCCGAAAACGACCACAACCAAGCTCCAAAAGCACAACCACAATCAAGCAGGGGAAAATAGAACAAGTGCAATGTGAGCCCATAAAAATTGGACTCCTAAAATATAGGCCATTGCATGGCCGGTTACAACTCAAGCACCATTCTGATACAGCAAATTACTTGGAACGTGGGGTCAGGGGGATGGACCCCTAACAAGCAAGAAACATTGCACTCGAGGTCAGCTCCGGAGTTAATTCGCCCTCTCAAATAAACTCCAGCCCATAGACCAATAGGGCCATCTCATGCGACGGGCGCACCCTAAAGTGGTCAATGCCATCGGACCACACATCGCAATAATTCAAAACTGCAGGAGCAGTCGCACCAAGTTCTAAGTATTACCATAAAGCAAGCAGCACTTAAGTAAATATAGTCTTGTGGGTCATTGAGCCCAAGTTAGTTTCAGCCATGCTGCACAACAGTGGTCCAACCAAACAGTTACGGAGACCACTGCCTTTTATCACATAAGTTGGTCTGACCCAGACGTGAGAACCAAGATGAATACATATAAAATGGATTTAAGTGGTGAGTACAAAAGCACGAAGTGGGGACACAATGTGGCCCACGTTTCTCCATGTTGTACACATACTTTGGATACAAAGTTCCAACTTTAGGCGTGAAATTTTGCTGTGAGTTTTTAAAAGTTTACAAGCTGGTGGGTCCACACTCTTACGGTACAGCTGTAGAGTAATAACCCATGTGCATATTATCTCAAAGGCTTGGGTAGTGGAAAATGGGACCCACCATACCCAGATGCTCATAAGTATACAACATATCTCAAGATCTGGCGTGGTTTTGAATACCAGCCCACCTGTCTTTGATTGGGTTGATTGAGCATAAAGTCAAAGAGCCTAATATTAAGAAAATTGTTAATCACATTTGTCCTCAATGGCATTTCACAAGTAATAGTGTGCATGCCCCCATTGGGAGGATCCTATTAATCTGGAATCCTAGTGTACTGACTGTCTCTGTGTTGTCCATGTCCAGTCAGTACATACATTGTGAGGTTCATGTCATCTAGGATGGGCATGTTTTCCTAACCACTGTTGTGTATGGTGCTAATGATCATGTTGAGAGGAGAGATTTGTGGAAAGATCTCCTCTCTAGCTCTGTTAACAATCCTTGGGTGGTCCTTGGAGACTTTAATGTGATTAGAGACCCCAGGGAGAGAGTCGGGGATAACAATCATCGGAGTAATCAGTTAGATGAATTTAATGATTGTCTGTACTCTTGCGATTTTTTTTTGGGTAAATTAGCTTGAAATTAAAAGAGGTTAAACGAATGTACAGCCTACATGGGGCATACCCCAGGAAGGACAAAATGAAAAGAAAGAAAAGAAAAGAAAATTGCGTGATCCCCGGCACAACCCGCCGGGGTGGGAAGATAAGAAGTACCGGCACATCCCGCCGGCATAGGTGTAAATAAGCAAAAATGCACTAAACGTAGCAGATAATTGTTTTAATGCCATGCACACCCCGCAAGGCTAGGATAATATCAAAAAGCATGTGCACAATTAGATATTATGTTGTGGGTCCAAGAAAAGGCTCCACCGTATGAAATGTGAGTTAACCCGTGCTCGCGCCCCATGTGCCTAGCTATCCCAAAGGAAAGGGCGGCATCGGGGACATGAGCACGGGCATGCAGAATAGCCATATCTAAGTGGTGAAATATATGGAACAACCAACCCTCCACAGTGGAAACAACAGTAGCTGAGCAACCCGGACCAAATGAGATAAGCCTCTAGCAGTTCGGCAAGCAAATATACCCAAGGGAACCCTCCCATAGAACCCTTACACTAAACACATGCCTAGTATGCTACTCGCTCCAACCATCATAGTCTAGACTCCCAAGACATCAGGCTTCCTCTGTTTCCGGTGACGGTCCATATTGGTTGCAGATGAGGTCCAAACCAAAGTAAAGAGTACCCCGCAGTGATATCAAATAGACAAGGATAGGACCAAGGACAGGCGAAATCCCTAGTCAAGTTAAAGATCGTGATACGTAATGGCCAACTCACAACCATTAAGCAACAAATGCATAGCAACACGAACAAAGTGAGATAAGCCTCTGGCATTTCGGCAAGCAAAAAAACCCACGGGAACCGTCCCATAGAACCCGTATACTGAACACATGCCTAGTCTGCCCAATGCTCCAACCACCAAAGTCCGAGCTCCAAAGACATCATCCCTCTATAGTTTCCATTGGCCATCCATAACATCATCCATCCAGAGTTAAGAAATGATACAGAACGTCGCACTTTATGGTAGCTAAAACATAGGATGACCGACTCAAATGAGACTAACAACGATGCAACCCGAACCAAACGAGGAGCCTCAGACTTTGCGGCATTAAGTACAGGCACGGGAACTCCCTTCTAGTACCCGTGGGACACATGCCTAATCCGCCGTCCGCTCCCACATGCCTAATCCAGATTCCAAAGTCAATCTATCCCAAACAAGAAGTACAATCCATGTAATTAGCACACCGAAGTCAGTCACATTATGGATAGCTAATACATAGGATGACTGGCCCTCGTGGGTTCAACAACAAAGTCACTCAAACCAATTGTGATAAGCCTCAGACATTTCGACAATCAGCACATCCAAGGGAACCCCCACAGAACCCATGGGAAAACACATGCCTAATCTGTCACTCGCTCCCAACAACTTAATCCAAATAACAAGGCCAGTCAAACCCAAATTGGGAGAACAATCCGAGTATTAGCACACCGAAATAGAACCGTGAAATTGGAATAAATCCAATTTAGTTTAAATAGAGTCCAAAACAGGCCAACAATTTTCGACTGCTAGATGTGAGCATTGTGGTACATCTCTGATACTAGTATGATTTTAATGTTGAAAAACAAACAGAGACACAATAACAGAACCCAGATCTGTAACTATGAAACCAGATACACAGTCAATATCACACTGCGTGTACCCCACATCATCTTCCCCAAATGGGATCCATCAGAGTCTACAACAGAATCCAGCAAGGAGTACAAGCATACTCACTACAGAGATACTAGCAGATTCACAACAGAACAATTTCTAGGTAAATTCCTATACTGAATTGAGATTGAAACTGTGTAAGGAGTCTCATAACTTGATACTCCTTTGAGAATCCAGAGATCACCAATTCCACTACTACATATCAGACCGAAGTAGACCCACTGACTCAAGTCTCACCCCAGGCGTGAGAAACAATTGCAAACATATAGTACAGCAAGGTGCAAACCCAGTCGCAGAAATTCACAGCCATAACAAGATATTGAAGAAAAGTATAGGGCGGAGTAGTAGTCATGTAACACGAAAACAGACTCTATAGAAATCTGGTGATATGAGTAGCAAAAGGCCCTAATTTCTGTTCAGATCTGGAAATGTTGGTAAGGAGTCATGTCCTTCAATCGGAAGATTTAGGACCCAGGAACCTCCATGTTTGTTGATGTAGTTCAATCCTAGTGTACATTGTGGAAACCGTTTGAAATGTCAGAGCTTCTCTCACTAGGCGATTCTGTCAGGCGAGTTGGGCGGTCTTCTTCCCGCTGAATCTCTAGGTCCGAGCTCTCCCATGGTAGACGGTACTGTATCTATGGAATCACCTGCTACATCCATGGCAGATCTAGCTTCTAAAGTGGTAGACTCCAATGAAGTCCGTAAGAACCAAAGAAGTACTTCTTCTCAACTCAGGACAAGTCCTGTTCAAATTCCAAGTTCGGGAGCTTTGTTATCTCCTTCAACCACTCCTCAGGCCTATCCGAAACCTAGATTTGTTCAGTCCGACGTTTACCCACAAAGAGTAATACAAAGGTCTGATCTCTCTACTGATTCAGACTCGCCTTTTCCTAAATCTTCAAACCCACTTCAAGCCCAAACTTCAAGCCCTAATCAGATTGGGGATCTCAATCCTTCGCAACTGTTCACACCCGGGCAAGACCCTAACTCAAACCCAGGTAAATCTAGCTTGCTAGATGATAGCCCTAAATCGCCTCCCCCCTCTTTTGGACCACACAGCCCTACCAGCACCCACTCCACGAGCACCCTTCCAGCACCCACTCCACGACAACCCAGATCTGGGTTTAGCCGATCTGTGTTTGCGGAGGTCATGCTGTAGTCGAACTGAACGTAGCTCTCTGTGAGCATCTCAGTGAACATATTTCTCTGTGATACAGACCGCCACAGCCACCACACCATACCGACTTGAATCACAGAGAAAGATAGAAGAGAAATCCAGCAGTACGGTCCAGATCCCCTTTTTGTTGTTGTTGCATCTCTCTCGATCCAGATGCCCCTGGAATTGAGAGAATCCTGAGAGAGACGAGTATGAACAAGATGTAGCGTGCGGTGATGATTGGTATCAGCCTTCAATCAGTTTGATTGGGGTAGATTGTAAAAATATCGGTGTATTTTGGGGTGGGGGAGAGCATTCTCTAGAGAGAGAAGCTCTCAACCCCTTTGTTTTCTGAACTACTGAAGAAGTTCTTAAGTCACTCTTGCGAACTTGATGATCTTAGGTTCACTGGGTGTCTCTACACTTGGTCTAATAGGCAGGATGCCTCTAACTACATCTCCTCTAAGTTAGACAGGGTCTTGGTCAATGATGGGTGGATTAAATCCCACACTTGCTCTAGTGCCCACTTTCCTCCTCCTGGAATATTAGACCACTCCCCTGCTATTGTTTATATAGCACCACCTCCCAAACCTTTTAATTTTTTTTGATTTCTTAGCTGACCACCCATTGTTTATGACCATTGTCCAAGGGGTATGGAGGAGGATCATTATTGGCAACCCCATGTACTGTGTCTATGAAAAACTTTGGCTCCTTCAGAATGAATTTAGGAAACTAAACAAGCAAGAGTTCAGTGCCATCTCTGATAGAGTGGTGCAGACCCATTGTGCACTTGAATCTCTTCAGATAAAGCTTGGGACTAATCCCACTGATGTAGTCTCACAGAAGGAGGAGAAACTTGTTTACAAACAAGTCCTTACTCTTACTAGAGCTGAGAGAGTCTAGCAAGACAAAAGTCTAGGATCAATTGATGAAGTTTTTTTTTTGGGGTAAATAAGCTTGAAATAAAAAAAAAAGGCTAAGCGGATATACAACCTACAAGGGCATACCCCAGGAGGACAAAGGAAAACAATGAAAGAAAAGAAAACAAAAGGAAACAAAAAAGGATGGCCAACAAGGCTACAATGGGGAGGGGTAAGTGACTAAATTAGAAGAGACTAAAACCTAGTAACATGAAATGGTAACTAAATGTTTCTAGGCCATCTAAGGAGATGGAGGAGAAACATTCAAAATGGAACTGAACAACTGAATTGAAGCTTGAGCATAGTATAGTAACCGGCTGCTAGGTGCAGCAGCAATAGCAGTATGCAGCTCTCAGGATCACAATATGCAGTAGCAGTATGCAGCAGAATGCAGTGCAGAAGTGAAATTTGGCTTGACCTCTTGGCGTTTAGGACAACTGCTGCAGCAAATTTAGAATCACAGGAGCTTAAACATGAGGATAATATTTGTCAGAACAACAGCAGCACTGCCCAAGTAGATGGCATCTACAAACAACTCAGAATCAGAGCAATGAATGGTGATCAAAAGATGCAGATGAGTAACAAGCGGGGCAGGTTCCTTGGACACGAGACTTGAAGCTTTGAACAATGGAATGGATGCTTGAACATGAAATAAGTCCATGAATTGGGAGGAAGCCCCCTCCCAGAAGGGGATCATACATGCCAGGGACAACCCCCCATGGCTAGGCCTAATCTCGTGGATGCTGATCAGACACACTGCAGTCCAGATGAAACCATTGTTGATCAGTACAGGACTACAAACTGCAAGCAGCAGTATAAACTGCCAGCAGCCGTAACAGGGCTTGATGGCCACACTCACAGAATCCAACAGTAGCACGTTTTCCATGTATACAGTGAACAGACAAGAGTATCAATGCAGCAGTAACAGACGGTTGCAACAGCCCTTGCAACCATGATATATGTGTAGCATAAAGCAATAACACTAGCATCATCAAGAGTAACAACAGATAGGCATAAAGCTATGACACTAGCATCGACAAGAGTAACAACATATGCAATAATAGTGGATTGCAACAGCCCTTTCAACCCATATGACTTCAATAAAGCACGATGTTCATACCTCACTTGAAGCTTAAAAGCACTCACATTGACTGCAACTTTCTTTTAGAACCTCCCTTGAAGCTTAATGCACCAGTCAATATAACTTTGAGAACCTGCAATGATCACTTGTCACACAATAGACTTTTTTTTTTTTTTGGGTAAATTAGCTTGAAAATAAAAGAGGATAAGCGAATATACAGCCTACAAGGGGCATACCCCAGGAGGACAAAACAAAAGAAAAGAAAAGGCAAAACAAAACAAAATAACTACCTCCCTAACACAAACCGCCAAGGAGGGAGTGGGATGGCCAAAAGGCTACAATTGGGAACGAGTGTTTCTAATCCATCTGAAAGAGGGAGGAGAAACACTCATAAGGGGAAAACAAGATCTTGAATTTAAGGAGAAACACTCTCCATATACTGTAGGGAAGGGAATTTTGAAAATTTCGCCATGACCCGTTCGTAATTGGAGCACCCTCAAGGTGCCAGCCACTGCGTATACAACAGCAGCAGCTGAAAAAGAGAAAAAAAAAAAGAGGAAGAAGAAGAGATAGAGGCAGAACTTCCAACAGCAGTACTCAGCAGCAGAAGAAACAATGTAGCAGCATAAGTAGTTGTACCATAAGCATAGTAGCAGACTAACCAATGAATAACCAATGAAGCTGGTTAATTCAGTAGAGCATCCGGGAGGCTGCGCTTACGGCTTGAGATGATCAAGCACACCTGGGAGGAAGCCCCCTCCCCAAGGGGATCAGACATGCCAAGGGACAACCCCCCTAGGCTAGGTCAGAAAACATGGGATTTGTGAAATTGAGCATCAAGTCTCTGGTTAGCATATGAGCAACCAGATAAATTGCAAGGTTCCGTTTGATTTTGTGATAATCCCAGTAACGTAACAGGTTCACAAACGCAGCAGCAGTAAAAGTAATAACAATGCATATCAAGTGGGGGAACCACAGATTGCAACAGCCCTTGCATCTGGGCATAACCGTAGCATAACCGTAGCAAGAGGAATCTGACCGCAGCAATACAGAAAAGTATCATTAACCGCAACAGTAGTAACAGTAATAACAATGCATATCAAAATGGGAGAACCACAGATTGCAACAGCCCTTGCAATCTGGGTATAAACAGCAGCAGTAGTAAAGGATATCGATGCAGCAGGCACAGTGGCAGCAACATGAAAATCAATGCAATAACAACCAGTAACAGGAGATATAGAATGGCAGCTCTGCCCATTAATGGCAGTCCACAGAGAACAGTAAACCCATTGGATATTGGACTCACACTACCAACACCCTCACAGCCTTACCCTCCCTCTCTACTTTTGTTGTGTTCACAATGGGTTTAAGGGTAAACCAACCTGTCTCCCTCTACTAACAAGATGCTCCATCCATTACTCTTTCACTCAGAAAAATGGGGAATGAGGCTCAAACTCACAGCTCACAGGAACCTCACATATAGTTGATCACTCCATGTAGCTTCCAAGGTTTGAACCAAATACACTACAAACAATAAGCTTGAGAAGAGAGTAAGATATCAAACCATATACTAGGAGATAAATAGCAGCCAGCCAACAAGATGAACTCCTCAGTAGCCTACTGCGGGAGAGAACAACCTCCATCTGGCTGTCCCAAGGAGATGCTCCACAAAGGCCTCCAAAGTCTTGGTGAATGGTGTATCCTGTGACCACCAAGTAGATAAAGTAATGGATATATAAGTGAAGAACTCAATCAATTCCCCACTTAACTGACAAGTCCCGAGCTTGGTGTCCTTGAGGAAGAGTTTCCAAGGACAACAACCTACACCTCACAAGAGAGTGGATTCTATTCACAACAATAGGTATATTGCATGATGCATTTTGGAACTTGCGCCTATTTCTTTCAAGCCAAATTTGGTAAACTGTTGAGGTGAATATCAGTTTGATAATCAAATTTTTAAGAGTTTTGCCTCTAAATTTTGAGATTTGATTGATCCATTCAGTCCAAGGTCTTGGAGGCCAGCTAACATTGACATTAGCAAGCATATCAGACCAGACTTGCAAAGTGAAAGGGCAGTTGAAGAATAGGTGGTCATGTGTCTCTATCCCAGAACAAAAACTACAACAGGATACAGGGATGGTGCCAAAAATGACTAACCTGTCTCCAGTATATAGTCTGTTCTGTGTAGCAATCCACGTAATCATGCTACACTTAGGTATATGGCCAGGAAACCAAATGTTTTTGTGCCATGGCACCTTTGGGTAATGAGGTCTGAGTTGATCCCATAAAGAAGAGATGGAGAACTCACCATTAGAATTGAGGATCCATCTATGGTGATCCTCAACATCCTGACTAGGGTTAGGTAGAGAGTTGAGAGCATCTCTAATCTCATTGAGTTCAAGGGTTTGAGTAATGGGAAGACACCAATTGGTGCCTCTTATAATGGCAGCCACTGTGGCATCTTTGATGAGACCAGAGTCATAGATAACTCTGGTACCAAATCTATTAACAATAGGGCCAAGTGGGAGCCAATTATCATGCCATAGTGAGGTGGATCTGCCATTACCAATAGCAGCCTTAATGAGTGGCTGAACAATGGGTCGAAGGTTAAGAAGTTTCCTCCATACCCAAGACGGTGAGCTGGGCATCTTAACTTCCCAGAAACTCTTTCCTTTGAGTAAGTATGACTTGACCCATTGACACCACATAGATTGCTCCCCACCAGAGATGAGGAACCAAATGTGTTTAGCAATGGCAGCTTTATTCCATATAAGAATAGATTTGAAACCTAAGCCACCCTCCTGCTTGGGGCAACACAAGTGCTCCCAAGAAACTTTAGCCCCAGTTTTCTTAAGGTCCGGCCCAGACCATAGAAAGGATCTTAGTATTGTCTCAACCTCCTTGATGACTTTTTTGGGAAGTATAAAGAGGGAAGACCAATAAGTTTGCATTGAAAAAAGGACATTCTTAATCAATTGGACCCTACCAGCATAGGTTAAATCCCTATTGGTCCAAGCCTTGGTTCTCGATGTGATTTTGTCAATCATGGGTTTGCAGTCAATGTGTTTTAATTTGGTGGACAACAATGGTACACCAAGGTATCTAACAGGTAAGGTACCCTCTTTGAATCCTAATAACTGGAGAATCTCCTCTCTGATGGAGTGTTGGACTCCGGAAAAGAAGACATTGCTTTTCCCAGGACTTGGGGATAGCCCAGACAGTGCTTCAAATTCAAATAAGGAGTCCTGAATATGTTTCACTGAGCTCACATCACCTTTGCAAAAGAGCATCAGGTCATCAGCAAAACATAAGTTAATGATTTTGGGTTGACTGCATCTCCAATGGAGTCTAAAGTCAGGTCTGCTGGACCTCTCTTTTAGAATACAAGTGAGCACTTCCATAACAATGACAAATAGGTACGAGGACAGTGGGTCGCCTTGTCTGAGACCTCTCTGACCTTTAAAATTGCCAGTGGGCTCACCATTGATATTCAAAGTGTAGTTAGCTGTGGTGACACAAGCTTTTAACCACACAATCATTTTGGGGTGAAAATTCATGCATGCAAGTGTATCCCAAAGAAAGTCCCATCTGACATTGTCATAGGCCTTCATAATGTCCACCTTCATGGCACATTTGGGAGTTGAGGTGGATTTGTGATAACCTTGCATAATTTCCTGTGTGAGGAAAATATTATCTGCAATTCTCCTGCCTTTAACAAATCCAGATTGGATTGGGTCAACAAGCATGGGGAGAACACTTTGGAGTCTCTTAGCCAATATCTTGGCAATGCACTTGTAGACAGTGTTGCAACAAGATATTGGCCTAAAGTCACCAACTTTGGTAGGGTTAGGTACTTTGGGAACAAGAGCCACAATGGTTGCATTAGCTCTATTCAATAATTTCCCCGATTTGAAAAAATTCCTAATTGCGGCAGTGACTTCATGCCCAACTATAGACCATGCTTTCTGGAAAAACCTAGCATTATACCCATCAGGGCCAGGGGCCTTGTTGGGATTAAGGCTCATGACCACATCTTTGATTTCAGTGTTAGTAACATCCTGAACCATACTTGCACTCTGGTCATTTGTGAGCCTCTTAGTAATGAGCTGGTTGATTCTATCATAACCAGCATAAGCAAAATTGTGTGGTTTACCAAGTAGGTTAGAATAGAAGTTGACAAAAGAGTCTTTGATTATAGTCATGTCATGAGTAATGGTGGAATCACCCAAAACAAGACTAATAATCTTACTTCTATTCCTATTGTTGTTGATGGATTTAAAGAAGAAAGAGGTGCATTGGTCTCCAAGTTTCAGCCACTGAACCCTTGATTTTTGCCTAGCTAAACTCTCCTCAGCTCTAGAAAGAGTGAGAAATTGCTTGTAGACAAGTTTTTCCTCCAACTGGATAGAAGAATTTGCAGGATCCAGTCCAAGGGAAGTCTGAAGGATCTCAAGTTGGTTCCTAGTACTGGCCACTCTATCAGAGATAGAACTATACTCCTTATAATTCAGCATTTTAAGTTCAATTTGTAGCCTTTTAAGTTTTTCAGTAAGACAAAACATAGGGTTCCCCAGAATAACTTGTCTCCAAACCTTTTGAACTGTAGGTATGAAGGTGGGATGGTCCGCTATGAAGTCAAAAAACCTAAAAGGTCTTTTAGGTGGTTTAGGAGGGGGTGCAATATGCACAACAGCAGGTGAGTGGTCAGAAATCCCAGGAGTTGGGAAATAGGCAGAAGATGAAGTGTGAGTCTTCAGCCAACCATCATTAACCAAAACTCTATCAAGTTTGGTAGAGATGTGATTTGGGGAATCCTGCCTGTTAGTCCAGGTAAAGAGGCACCCAGAGTACCTAAGGTCATCAACTTCACAGTAATAGAGGCATTGGTTAAAATCATCCATGTGGGGGGGCCACAGACTAGACCCACCAAATTTTTCCTTGGGATCCCTAATGGCATTAAAGTCACCCATAATTACCCATGACTCATCATTCTTCAAGGTGCATAGATCCTTCCAGAGATCTACTCTGTCAGTATGGTCACTAGCACCATAGACAAAGGTAACCACAAAACCATGCCCCTCTATAATGGACATCACTTCGCAGTGAATAAGTTGACTTGTCATGTGTAGAACCTTCACATCTAAAATGTGAGGATTCCAACACACAAGGATTCTCCCAATGGGTGCATGGGTAGAATTATGTGTATGTTGCCAGTAAGGGCAAATGGATCGCACAACCTTTTTAATGTTAGGTTCTTTGACTTTATGTTCAATCAAACCCATTAGAGATATTTCATTATTTTTCAAAAAGAGCTTGGCTGCCTTTTGTTTGAGAGGGTCATTCAAACCCCTCAAGTTCCAAAATCCAAAGTGCAAATGTGATTGTGAGCTAAGCATGGGGAATTATTGAATAATAATGCAAATATAAATAAGATGGCAGGAGATGTAATAGGATACTGCCCAAAAAAGGATATAAAAGTCAATGCCCCTTGGAGTAGCCAGAACTCCCATATCTCCCCTTCTTTTTGTTTTTGTTCTTCTTGGTGTTATTGCCTGAAGACTGGGGACAAGGGGTTGGAGTAGTGATTGCTGCAGTTGTGAGCAGGGCAGCAGGGTTGCTCAACTTATTATTTGGACTAGGAGGCTGCCCTTCAAGGTTCTTTGTGGTGGTGTCCTTATCAAGAGGATAAGCATCAACAATAATTTCTTCAATCTCCTCAGAGGAGTCATCAACTTCCCCAATATGTGCTGCTCCCAATAGCTCAACTCCTATGTTGTCTACATCAGATTTTAGATCTTCTCTTATTGGATGTAGAAACGTAGAGGAGTCCACCTCCCTAGTGACAGTATCCAGAGCAGTGCTTCCTCCCTTATTCAGTGCTAATTGCACCTGATGTTGAGTGACAGGATCCTTATTGGAGATATGTGCCTGTTTTCCAACAGTTTGCCATGACTCTTCTGGAATAGCAGGAGTTGGGGCTGCCTTTGGTCGACACTTGTGCCCAAATACTTTACATTCAGAGCATTTAGGAGGGAGCCATTGGTACTCCACCCTAATAGTAACAGATTCCCCATTGGCTCTCACCACCACTTCACTAGGTAAATCATCACCTGCAGATACTTCCACACATATTCTGGCAAAATCTAACCTTTTCTTACCTGCAGTGGCCTCATCAACATGAATAGGTCTTCCAATGGAGCTGGCTATACGGCTGAAAGCAGATTCAGTCCAACATTCTAGTGGGAGTTTGTGAAGTTTAACCCAAGCTGGGATTGAAGAGGGATGCTTAGTTGTGGGAACTAGCATCCTCTTCCAATCAGTGAGCACCAAATAGCGTCTAGAGAAGAAGTAGGGTCCGCCTTCTAAGATTCGCAGTTTAGTATCCTCATCCCTGAATTCAAAGAGAAAACAAGCACCTATTTGCTTGATAGATCTAGGTGCATTTTCCTTCCAAACTGAACGTACAGTGGCACTCAATAGGTTGAATGGTATCTTTCCATCAAGGAAATACCCAATAAGGCAGTGATCCCAGGAATTAGTATCCACATCTGTGTCATCTAAATCAACTATAGCCTCCTCACCCTGTTGCAATTCAGGGTAGTGCTCCAGTTTCATAGACTTAGAGGGTGCTTGTGCTTTGAAGAGTGCTGACCATTTATGTGTATTGGCAGGTTTGGCAGTGTCCTTTAGCTCAGCACTATGGACTACGTGTGGGGGGGTCTCATTTTCAACAAATTCACCATCAAAATTAATGTCAACACTGGATGAAGCAGGGTTAGGATTAGAATAGTCTTCTCGTACCTGTAGAATATGGGACTTTAGACGGGAAAAGTTGATGTTAACCCCAGAATTGTGCATTTCGTCTTCAATTGACAAATCCTGACAAATCCTGACAATAGACTCCTCAAGTAATCCCCCACTTAGTTAACAAATCCTGACAATGTTGTCCATGTGGGAGACTATCCAAGGACAGCAATCTATACCTCACCATCATATGTATTTTGGCAACTACAGTAGGTACAGTGCAAGAAGCATTTTGAAATTTGCGATTATTTCTTTCCATCCAAATTTGATAAACTGTGGCAGTGAATATCAACTTGATGATTAAATTCTTTAGATTCTTGCCTTTGAATGTTGAAATATGATTTATCCAGTCACCCCAAGATCTTGGGGGCCAACTGACATTGATATAGGCATGCATTCTAGACCAAATTTGTGAGATGAGGGGACAATTGAAGAATAAGTGGTCATGGGATTCTACACCAGCACAGAAACTACAACAGGAGACAGGGATTGTGCCAAACAAGACCAACCTGTCACCAGTATAAAGTCTATTGTGTATAGCAAGCCAAGTAATCATGCCACACTTGGGGATATGACCAGGGAACCAAATGCTGTTGTGCCATGGGACCTTTGGATACTGTGTTCTAAGCTCATTCCATAGGGAAGAGATGGAGAACTCACCATTAGAGTTAAGTTCCCATCTAAACTGATCCTCAAGATCCTTATTTGGTTTGGGGATAGAGCTCATAGCATGCCTAATCTCATTGATTTCAAGGGTTTGAGTAATGGGAAGGCCCCAGTTAGAACCCCTAATGATGGCATCCACAGTAGCATCTCTGGTGAGTCCAGAGTCGTAAATAACTCGGGGACCAAACTTATGTACAAGAGGTCCAAGGGGGTGCCAATTATCAAACCACAATGATGTGGCCTTTCCATTACCAATCACAATCTTAATGTGAGGTTGTACAATTGGATGAAGTTGGGGGACCAGTGTACCTCCTACTTCTTCAAAACTGTTAGTAATAATAGGAACAAGAACAAGCTTACTAGCCTTGTTCTCAGTGACTCGACCATCACACATGATATAGGTGTCATTAAAGACACTTTTGTCAACTTCTACTCTGGATTATTAGGCAGGCCTCATAGCACCTTTTACAATGGTAATAAAAGGGTCAATCAGCTACTAGGTAGAAGATTGACCGATTCTCAAAGTCTAGCTATGATCTAGGACATTACTGACCTGGAAATTAAGGACACCATGTGGGAACTTAATCCCCATAAAGCTCCTGGCCCTGACGGGTATAATGCTGGATTTTTTCACAAAACTTGGCCTATTCTTGGTCATGAGATCACATCAGCCATTAAGAACTTCTTTAGATCTGGATGTCTTCTTGGCAAAGCTAATGCAACTGTAGTAGCTTTGGTTCCTAAAATCCCCAATCCTTCCAAGGTTGGAGATTTTAGGCCTATATCATGTTGCAATACAATTTACAAATGTATTTCCAGGATATTGGCCAAAAGACTTCAGAATGCTCTTCCTCTGCTTATTGATCCAGTCCAGTCCGGATTTGTAAAGGGTAGGAGAATAGCGGATAATATCTTTCTTACCCAAGAATTAATGAGAGGATATCATAAATCACCCCCTTCCCCCAGGTGTACTTTGAAAGTAGATATCATGAAGGCCTATGATATCTGCAAGCCTGTGTCACCACTGCAAGTTATACTCTTATTATTAATGGAGAATCAACAGGAAACATTAAGGGCAAAAGGGGTCTAAGGCAAGGGGATCCACTTTCCTCCTACCTTTTTGTCATTGTAATGGAAGTGCTGACATGTATTCTGAAGGAGAAAGCAGACTACTATGACTTCCATTTTCATTGGAGATGCAGTAAAAACAAGATTATCAATCTTTGTTTTGCTGATGGTCTCATGATTTTCTGCAAAGGCGAAAGAAGTTCTATTAAGCATATTCATGATTCCCTTCTTGAATTTGAAGCTTTATCAGGTCTTTCACCTAGTCCTGGCAAGAGTAGTGCCTTCTTTTCTGGAGTTGAGTACTCCACAAGGGAAGACATTCTCTTATTACTAGGATTTAAGGAGGGAACCCTACCTGTCAAATTTCTTAGTGTTCCTCTCCTTACCACCAAGCTTAAACATGAAGACTACAAAAATATGATAGCTAAAATCACAGCTAGGACCAAGACTTGGACTAATAGGGATCTAACATATGCTGGTAGAGTGCAATTGATAAAAAAATGTGTTATTTTCCATGCAAACCTATTGGTCTTCCCTGTTCATCTTACCTAAAAAGGTTGTTAAGGAGGTCGAAGCTATTCTCAGATCATTCATTTGGTCTGGTCCAGATCTTAAGAAATCTGGTGCTAAAGTCTCCTGGGAACACTTATGTTCTCCCAAACAGGAAGGGGGTTTGGGTTTTAAGTCCATCCAAATATGGAACAAAGCTGTTGTGGCAAAGCATATTTGGTTCCTTATTTCAGGAGGCGAACAGTCTATGTGGTGTCAGTGGGTGAAGTCATACTTACTTAAGGGGAGGGGCCTATGGGAGGTCAAAGTTCCTAGCAGCCCTTCATGGGTGTGGAGAAAAATCCTGAGTCTTAGGACTATAGTGCATCCACACATTAAAGTTTCCATAGGGAATGGAAAGTCTACTTCCTTGTGGTTTGACAATTTTTTTTCCGGGTAATTTAGCTTGAAATTAAAAGGGGTTAAGCGAATGTACAACCTACAAGGGGCATACCAAGGGAGGACAAAACAAAATAAAGAAAAGAAAAGAAAAAATTGCGTACTCCCCGGCACAACCCGCCGGGGTGGTAAAATGGTAAACCCAGCACAACCCGCTGGGATAGGTAAATATATGCATATCTTTAAATCAAAATTATATAGTGAGATGGGGACCACCCTCACATGGAAAAGCTACTGCCCTTTTTTAAAGAGTCAAAATGCACTCCACGTTTTTGGGTAAATTAGCTTGAAATTAAAAGGGGTTAAGCGAATGTACAGCCTACAAGGGGCATACCCCAGGGAGGACAAAAGAAAAGAAAGAAAGAAAGAAAAGAAAAAAGTGCGTGGTCCCCGGCACAACCCGCCGGGGTGGAAAAATGAGTAGTGCTGGCACATCCCGCCAGCATAGGTGTAAATAAGCAAAAGTGCAATAATGTAATAAGCGTAATGTCGTGCACAACCCGCAAGGCTAGGATAACATGAAAAGCATGCACATAAATGAATAACATGTAGTAAGTCCTAAAAGACACCACTGTATGAAATGCGATTAGCCCGTTCTCGCGTCCCAATAGCCTAGCCATTCCAAAGGAAAGGGAGGCATCAAGGACATGAGCATGGGCTTTGAGGAAGAACATAACTAGGTGATGATAGTGTCAAATACCTCACCTAAGTAAGGGAAGTACTCATGTGCTCAAGATCTGCCTGACCTCCACAGCGATAGCAACAACAATAGAAAACTCGGTGCCAAGGGTATGAGTCCACCCGAAATTGCAACCACCCTCATCCAAGTACCACATTCATCGCAATCACCCCAAAGAGATAGAGCAAGATCATAAAGTAATAGGATAGCCCGCGGTGCATCATAATATCAAGGATAGGGTTAGAGATAGGTGAGTTCCCCAACCAAGCTGAAGGTCATGATTGACAAAGCCAGCCCCAAGGAATAAACCCTGGATCAGAGAAAACCAAGTCACCACTATGTAGAACACATCTAATGGTAATCGCCGCCCTCGGGCTCTGAACACACACATTCAACCAAACGGTGCAATTATCTTAATCCAAGTAACCTACACCCGGTAAATGTAACAGTGCCCCCTGAAATGAAAGCAGTGCACGCAGAAGGAGCTTGGGGTCAGAGGTGGATGAGACCTCCAAACCGTGGTAAGGTAGAACCATGACTAGGGTCAACCCTAGAGTATACTCCGTCTCCTTCGGAGAACCCCAGCCCGCAGAAACTTGGCCCATCACTCCAAAGTAACCACGCCCTCGGACCTAAGTCAATATCCACCAAACGCACAACCACCACCAAGCAGGAGAAAATAGAACAATAAAATATGATAGTGGAATAAATCCAAAAGGTGCCCCTTGTAAAGAAACAGTACAATGCAAATGGAACTCGGGGTCAGAGGTGGATGAGACCTCCAAACCGTGCTAAGGCAGAACCATGACTAGGGCCAGCCCTAGAGAAAACTCCATCCCCCTCGGAGAACTCTAGCCCGCAGAAACTTGGCCCATCAACCTAAGTAACCACGCCCTCGAACCGAAGTCAATCTCCACCAGACGCCGAATAAATCAGCCACAACCAAATTCCAAATGCACAACCAATTACCAAGCAGGAGAAAATAGATCCAATAACTCTGAGTTAAACCCCAACACCAGACGGAGTACCATACTGCTATAGACTCACCTATGCGCCAGGAGCTGAAGTGGTATTACCTCCTCCACCGTGCCACCAACGACACATAATGGGAGAGAACTGATACGCGAGGAAGTCAGCAGTAATATTAGAACCGAAACCCCTATCTGTAGCGTTAGTGTATATTCCTTCTAAATCTGTTCCCAACAATCGCGTGAAAACCTTTTAATTTTCTACTAGTGGACAGCTGTGGTCCACGTGCTGAATGGGGTAATTTTCGGAAAAGGCCCATCTTTGGTATGTGGTGAACCAATCACATGATAAACCCATGCACACCATAAATTAGAAAACCATTTGCACGGCTGGAAAATGATGGACCCCAGAAGTACTTCTCGCTACCCTCACATGGACCCATCTTTGGCAAGTGGTGAACCAATCAAATGATAAACCCATGCATCTAGCTGCCCCAACCGACAGCTATAACTCAGAATCACCTATAATCACCGAACTAAAAGTAAGGGGTGGTGGTCCACACCCTGTCCCAAAGACCAAGACCGGTTGGTCCATGTATCTAGAATCCTAGATCCACAATTTACGGCAAAAGTTGTACTCTCCAATAGAAAAATCAAACCCACTTGCTCTAGGAGCGTTGAACTCACTCTCCTCTTTCTCCATCAGTTCATGGCCATGGCTATACCAGACAGCCAAACAAACCAGAAATTCCGGGGTTTTGGGTAGAAATTCCAGATTTAATTGGTCCATTAACAACGTTATTTTAGCACAAAACTTACTAAAATAATCTCTATGGAACCATTAATAACAAGGATCAGAAATACCTCTCAAAGAAAAGAATCAAAATGAGAAGACCCATCTTGAACCAAGAAAGCTTGGAGGTTATTCCACCCATTTTGAACCCAGTACATGATTAGAAATGCGTCCACAGATGTCACCACAAATGTACAGCACGCCGTGCCTTGAGACTAACGGCTTCTCAGATCCCCTTTCAGTACTGCTCCGTGTGAGCTCTTCTGGCATGAACTCCATGGAAAAGCTCCAGAGAACATCTCCGAACTGATTTAGATAATTACCCATTGCATTTGGAGACCGGAACCCATGGTTTAGCCTCCATCAGATTCCTTTTGAGCAAGTAAATGCAAAATAAATTTCATATTGTTTCTGAAACAGAGCATAAAATTACCTCCGAATCAGATTTTGGATTGGGTGTGAAGGGGGAGTGCATTCTCTCTCTATTTCTAGAGAGAGAAGCTCTTAACCCCTCTTTTTTAAAAATACAAATTAATGTGTACTCCCTGCCATGAATAAAACACCATTATGCACTCCACGTTTTTTTTTTTTGTGGGTAAAATAGCTTGAAAATAAAAGAGGATAAGCGAATATACAGCCTACAAGGGGCATACCCCAGGAGGACAAAACAAAAAGAAAAGAAAAGGCAAATCAAAACAAAATAACTACCTCCCTAGCACAAACCGCCAAGGAGGGAGTGGGATGGCCAAAAGGCTACAATTGGGAACGAGTGTTTCTAAACCATAAAACACCATTATGCACTCCACGTTGCTTTTTGCTGATACATTTTTCGTGCAACAAGCTGTCCATGATTGGACCCAAAGTTGGACTTTGGGGTGTTGAACCGAATAGACCACATCAGATGCATAGTTGTGCCTAGGCCTTTGAACCAGGTAACCCACCTACAAGGGAGAGCGTGGAGCACACTCATCTTCTCCATTTGCTTTCCAACGTTACTCATCAATCGAACT
Organism: Vaccinium vitis-idaea; assembly: GCA_963854785.1. Lineage (NCBI taxonomy): Eukaryota > Viridiplantae > Streptophyta > Magnoliopsida > Ericales > Ericaceae > Vaccinium > Vaccinium vitis-idaea. The sequence continues at coordinate 21,122,989 of OY978219.1, forward strand.
CATCCAAACCAGAACAAGGCGCGTACCAAGCTCGTTTGTGACAGCCCAGATTTCGATTTGGAAGGTTATAAAAACCCATCAGTAGATTTCTTTCTTTTAACAAGAAGCTCAAAACCCCCAAAGGACTGAAAATCAGGAGAAAATTAATCGCGATTAAGCTTATCCAATGGATACCTGCGTACCAACCCACATTAGTATCATCAGTCTAGCAATGGATCAACTTTCCTTGAAAGCACAGCTTCAGGGGACATGAGAGCTCCAAGATGATATCTCACACCATCCGAGATGGTTATTTGATTTAGGGATCTGGATCACACGGGCATTGATGGCCTTCAAAAACCCATACCCATTTTTTATGCTACCCTATGATGAGACTGGGAAGTCTCTACTTCACGGGCCTGTTGATTGAATGGGGGGACGAACACCTTTGACAAGGTTGAAACCTATTTCTGGAACCTCCTTGAACTGCCATGGCTCGTAGAGCTCCAAAAGCAGATGTTGTGAACACCATCAGATTGATGGATTTGAACTCTTGAGGGAGATGAAAGACGAACCCCATTTTGATTGGAGAAGAATGAATCTACTCCGGGTACAGCTAAAACCAAACAGATTTGTTTGGTGAAGTTGTGTAAAAATTGTGATAAGGAAAAGGGGAGTGCATTCTCTCTCCATTTCTAGAGAGAGAAACACGCAACCCTTACCTTTGTAAGTCGAAGTGCAATCATTTTATCTCATTTGGTTTGACAATTGGACCACACTTGGCCCTCTTGAACCTAGATATGGCACTAGAATAATATATGACTCTGGGATTCCAAGGGATGCTAGTGTCTCTTGTATTGTTAGAGGCACAACATGGGCCTTCCCCATTACTCAGACATTTGACCTTAATGAAGTGAGGGGTAGCATTCTTTCTCTTCCTAGTCCTTGTGAGAACTTGGAAGATCAGCATGCCTGGACTCTCAACTCAAATGGAAAATTCTCTATTTCCTCTTTATGGAACCATCTTAGGGCCTCCTTTCCTAAGGTCCCTTGGAGCAAGTGCATATGGTATCCGGGACACATCCCCAAATGTAGTTTTATTGTTTGGATTGCCATCCAGCACAGACTCTACACTGAGGACAGATTGGTATTATTTGGTACTAAATCTACGTCTTGCTGTTCACTCTGTCCTGGTGCTGAAAGCCATAATCACTTGTTTTTCTACTGCTCCTATACTACTCAGGTTTGGGACCAAGTCCTTTCCTTCCTTCACATAAAATGGACTCCTAGGACTTGGGATGATTGGGTTGCTCATATCTCTACAATCAAAGGCAAGACACTAAAATCACTGTTAATCAAATTGGCCTTCACCTCAACAATTTACCAAATTTGGATAGAGAGAAACGTGCGTAAATTTCAAAATAAAGCGTGTCCAATTTCAGTGGTGGTAAGCAAAATCCATTCAATGGTAAGACACAGAATACTCTCTCTTGAAAAACTACCAAAAGGGGCCCAGTCTCCCAGACTTCTTGCTGCATGGGGCATTGATTGACTGCTTCATTGCTTATTTAATGGATTTACTTGTGATATGGTGCTATTAATCTATATTTATTGTGGATTTCAGGAACCATTCCGATGCATAGTTTTTTTTTGGAAAGGGGCTTCATCAAGGTTCCATACTAAGCTATCTCACTTACTGCTACCATTCAAGTCAAGCTGTTGGGGTTGCATTTGGAAGTTATTTTGGGTTCCATTTATGCAAATCCATGCTTCTGGCCACCTGCTTGTGGCTTTATATTCAGGTGTGTTTCTCTACCAATGTGCAGTGTGTGAGTTGAATTTGAAGAGTAGATGAGATGAGTTGTGAGTACCACTATAAATGAGAACTTTGTGATATGTGTGTTTGAGCCATAGAGACTTATTGAGAGTGGAGGTAACATGTTGCGGGGGAGTATAGTGAGGTTAAGGCGAGGGGGTTTGGTCCTTGTAGAGAGAGATTGAAGTGTGAGGTTCCAAGGGAGTTGTAGTGTGAGCCTCCATACATTCTAGGCTTGATCCTTAATCTTTTTTTTGGGTAAATAAGCTTGAAAATAAAAGAGGCTAACCGAATATACAGCCTACAAGGGGCATACCCCAGAGAGGACAAAACAAAACAAAAGATTAGAGGGGAGAGAATTCTAATCTTTGCAATTGATTCTTCTTACTTCATGAATCTGTGAGCCCTACTCATATGTGAGTGACCTGTGAGCCTTGTACCTCCATCCTGCTTTGTTTAGAGGGGAGAGAATTCTAATCCTATACTCAGACCTAGTGGGAAAAGAGAGCGGGAGGCTAGATTGTGAGGGAGTTATGGTGGGGTGAGTACTTAAAAGGGTCTGAGGATGTGCCTTATAGTTTCTCATGGAAGATGTATTGTGCCTTTGTTAATGCTATACTCATGTGATCCTATTGATCTGCTATTGTTATGGTAATACTACCTGCATTGTGTCTTACTTTGTTATGGACTCCTGTGGTAGTTTAGCTATTTTCTGGACAGTGAACAATCTAGCTCAGTGCCACTGTCTGCTCCTACTGTGGCTGTTTCTGAGTAATCCTGGGCAGATCTGTCTCTGCCCAGATGTTGATCACCATTTTGTAGTTTGAATTTGTATAAAAGTATGTTCATGTGGGCTGCCATTTCTGGGCAGACATCTGACTTTCTGGATAGCCAAAATGCAGCTGTTATGCTGCCCAAATTCTTCCAGATTTGGACCTATCCTTGGGGGGTTGTCCCTTGGAGCTTTGTTAAAGTCCATTGTTGTTTAAGTAGAAGTTCTTTTTGCTTCATCCATTGCATTAGTTGCTGCTGATGCAGTAAAAGAGCACACTTGGAGGTTCCATCAAGGTCCAAGTGTCGTTCTAGTGTCGTGCATTGTGTTGAAATATATTGTTGCTGCATTTTTGTACTACAGTAGCAGCTTGCAAGTACAAGAGTTGTGTCAATACTGCAGCAGTTCCAGTAATGTGCATCAACAAATTCCAAGTTCCAAAGGTTGAAAATTCCAAGTGCCAAAGGTTGTATATTCCAAGTTCCAAAGGTTGCAGCAGTTCAAGGTGTTCAAGAGTTCTATGTTCAGTTAGTATTTATAATAATTTTGCCAAGTGTTTCTTGTCATCTTTCATAGAAGGTTAAAAAGCATTTGTTAATTCTCGCATAGCTCTATGTAGGCTATTGGCGTAAGATTACCCAGATACTTTGTTTTCCTTTCTTTTCTTTTTCTTTTTTTCCTCCTGGGGTATGCCCCTTGTAGGCTGTAAATTCGGTTAGCCTTTTTTTTTATTTCAAGCTTATTTACCCAAAAAAAAAAAAAAGAAATTCAAACGGAACCTTGCAAAATTTTTCCAGAATCTGGTTGCTCATATGCTAAGTCATTGGATTGTGTCATTGGATTCATCTGGACTGCTGTGTGTCTGATCGGCATCCACGATGTTGATATGGCCTAGCCTAGCCTAGGGGGGGGCTGTCCCTTGGCAGGTTGATCCCCTTTGGGAGGGGGCTTCCTCCCGTACCTAGCCTTGGGGGGTTGTCCCTTGGCATGTCGTATCGTACTGCTTATGAAACCTCTTGACTCATGCTTTCTAGGCATAGCTGCTGCACTTTGCTCCCATTTTGATCCCTGTTGCTCCATGATGGCTTAGTGAATCAGGACGTGCAGATACCAGGATACCAATACCAAGTCCAATTGAAGTGCTAATGGATGAATTTAAAATGTCTTGAAAGAAGCTGCGCATTTTGTGATACTCGATCCAAAGTGATCAAGTTTGTTGTGTTAAATTAGTATTTATACATTTTGTCAAGTGTTTCTTGTCCATCTTCCATAGATGATTAGGAACATTTGTTAATCTACGCATAGTTCCTTGTAGCCATTTGGCATAAGATTTCCCAATTTTTTCATTTCTTTTTTTTCTTTTTCTTTTGTTTTCCTCCTGGGGTATGCCCCTTGTAGGCTGTATATTCGGTTTGCCTCTTTTCTATTTCAAGCTTATTTACCCAAAAAAAAAAAAAGAATCTGGTGCTACCCATTGAATATTTTATGTTGTACTATCCTTAATGTTTGGGTAGCTGCTATTGATGAATCTGCCGTACCTTTCTTCTAGTTTATGGTTGCCCAGATTTTATGCCCCCGAGCTGGGCAGTTCAATTGTTGTCCATTTGTGGTCAAATTCTGAGCAGTGCTCCACGGTTTCTGCCCAGTTTTCAGTGACTGTTCACGTCATTTCTGCTGGTTTTTTTTTTGGGTAAATAAGCTTGAAATAGAAAAAAGGCTAACTGGATATATGGCCTACAAGGGCATACCCCAGGAGGACAAAAGAAACAAAAGAAACAAAAGTGAACCGGAAGATCGGAATGGAAAGAAATGGGGAGGCCAAACTTGGCAACATGGGGGACCCTAAAAGTAAGGGATATATCGCAACAAGATGTAATAAAAATATAATAAAAGTGTTTCTAAGCCATCGAGGGAGATGGAAGAGAAACACTCAAAATGAATCTAAATGATTGCATTGTAGCCTTGGTGCTTGAAGCTTGAACATAAGACTTGGTGCTTGAACTTAAGACTTGGTGCTTGAACCTTGAACATGAGACTTGAAGCTTGAACATGAAAATTGGAATAGGACCTTGGAAAGGATTAACATATGGTCCTATGTTACCCTGGGACAACCCCCCAGCGATAGGTCCATGGAAATGGGAACAACAGTTCCACATTGGGAGGAAGCCCCCTCCCTGAAGGGGATCATACAGTGCCAGGGACATCCCCCCATGGCTAGGCCTAATCTCAGACAGCAACACCCCGATTCTAGAAATTTTGCCAGCATCCTGTTTCAATAATGTCACTCCCATATGAGTAGCTACACAGCAGATTATTTGGACAATCTAACGACAGCATAAAAACGGCAGTAGCAGCAGTATAATGCAGCAGTAGCAGCAGTATACAGCAGCAGCAGTACAATCTAACATATGTTGTATGTGAAACCATAATGAAAAAGGGAGGACGCCCCCTCCCGAAGGGGATCAAACTTGCCAAGGACATCCCCTTAAGGCTAGGCAGTCAAATGTGAGCATTCGCTCATGTAAATTAGGCATGGAGTAGCTTAGGGTAGTGAAAATCTGTGGCACAATGGCATCACCACTGGACACCATGATCTGGCACCCAAATGGGGTTCTAAAGCAGCAGTATACAGTACATAGATTAACAATTAAGAGTAACAACAATCAAGAGTAACAACAGCGGATTGCAATAGCCCTTGCAACCCGAATAATAACAAGAGTAACAACAGGATACAATAGTAATAGCAGGAAGAGGGTTGAGAGGGTTGAGAGCTTCTCTCTCTAGAATCTAGAGAGAGAATGCACTCCCCTCCTTCCTCACTACTGTATAATTTTTCACCTAAATCTACCAGTCAATCTGATCGGATTAGTTGGTCCTTGATTATCCGAAGTGGACTCGTCCTCTTCCTAACTCAACCAGTGTGGAGTCGATCTGCTCCTATCAACAAATAGCTCCATTTGTTTAATGGGGTCTATGTTCAAAGAGCTCTGTCCCCGTGTGATGGGGTTCCATATTTCCAATCTAAAATGGGGTTCATCCTCATTTCCACAAAAGTACAAGCCCATCAGTCCATATGGTGGTCCATCTTACTACTCAAGTCAGAAACCTACAACGCAATCACCAACAGATTGGATTCCTTTCCTAATCTTGTTCCTTCAAAAGTGATCGGCTAGAGAGCACCACTCGGGTGCTTCACAGTTCCAGGTTCGGCTCCCTTTGGCTTGTTTTTTTCCTTCGTATCAGTTCACGTTCGTTAGGTGTCGAGATGTCACGGCGGAGTGGTAATTCCATATGGATTTCTGGCGTTGTGAAGTTCAAGCTGTGTTGGAGCTAGACCGTGTACTGTTATGCGGCTGTGTTGGGGGTTCTTTTGGCAGAAATCAATATGACCAAGAGAGTGCTTTGGATCTGATTGATTGAGTTTTGATTTGCTCAATTTTATTATGGATTTAAACAATACGTTAAGGGTTCTCTGGGTTCTACCCCAGTTGCAGTAAATTGTTTCTCTGATGAAGATGATGAGCAGTGCCAAAATAGATGTTTGGGAAGCCAAACACTCCCTTAGGCCTCAAATTCGAGAAAGTTGTTGAAGAGTGGGGCCACGTCTGGGGTTACACGCAAAGGTCAAGGGGCAGATGCAGAGGGGTTTCCCAGTAATCAAGGCCACATGCTTTTTGAAGAGGCTGAATTTTACACGGTCCAAGTCCTCTTGGACTTTTACACGCAAGAGCAATTGGAAAAAGGAATGTGGTCTACTGGGCCCTTTGTGGCTAACTTTTGTGGTAAAAAATATCTCAAAGGTTTGTGAACTGGTGGGTACATGGCTCCTTTTGCCAACATAATGGCTCCTTGTGGGGCCTGCTATCACACCAAGCTCCTAGTGGGTGGGGCCAGCTAATAAACAAAGGATTTCTACAGCTGTGTTTTTTGCCGACATAATGGCTCCTTGTTGGGTGAATCAAGTGAACGAAAATTGTGCAGCCTATATCAACGTTATCAATGTGGGGCCACAATTAGTGTAATCACAAATATCACACCTTCGGGTGTATACAAATCAGTAAATTTTTGTCCATTTTATCCCTATCCTAGCGGGCTGTGCTAGGACCACCATTTTGCCCACCCGGCGGGTTGTGCCGGGGAGTACGCACTTTTTTTTTCTTTCTTACTTTTCTTTATTTTCATTTTGTCCTCCCTGGGGTATGCCCCTTGTAGGCTGTACATCCGCTTAACCCCTTTTAATTTCAAGCTGAATTACCCAAAAAAAAGGATACAATAGTAGCAGCGGATTGTAACAGCCCTTGCAACCCGAATAATAACAAGAGTAAAAACAGGAATAGTAGCAGCGGATTGCAACAGCCCTTGCAATCCGAATAAAATCCAAAATGAAGTATAGCCACTTACCTGAGCAACTGCAATGTTATGGGCCTGCACCACAATCTACCCAATTGGGCCATTAGACCAATATGTGCCACCTGCAATTTGCAACTTGTAGCTTGTGAAATCACTTGTAATCACCCTGTGCATGAGAACCAGATTAGTAGAATTGAGGGCCTAATCATCAAATGAAGTATATGGTTATGATTCAAGGAGGAACGAGTATGTTCCAAGCTTCCATCAGGGAATGGTCCAAGTGGCATTTTATGAAGGGACATCAGTCTGTATCTAATATCAGTGCTAATCTTAACCACAATGGAGGAAATACTATGTTGCACATTCTGAAACTTCCTAAGATTCCTCTCAATCCAAATATGATAGAGAGAGACAGTGAAGGTCAGTTTAGCAAGGGTGCTCCTCAGACCTTTACCCCTAACAGCAGAGATAAGAGTGACCAGGCTGGAGAGATTTTGAGCTTGCCATGTGAGCTGGGATTTAAGGCACACATCATCCCAGATCTGCCTGGTGAAGGGGCAATTGAAAAATAGATGATCATGGGATTCCTCTGCAAGACAGAAGGAACAACAAGAGGAGTTTTTCAAGCCAAAGAGAACAAGTCTATCCTCAGTGGATAACCTGTTTTGAATGGCAAGCCAAGATATCAAACTACATCTAGGGATGTGAGAAGGGAACCACACAATATGATTCCAATCAACAATGGGAAATTTGGTCCTCAGATGCTCCCACAGAGAGGATATAGAGAATAATCCATCATTGGTGAGTGTCCATCTGCAGGAATCCACATTAGGAGGCAATTGGGGGTTAAGGGCAGGGAGATGAGCTCTGATCTCATTCATCTCCCAAGTTTGAGTAATAGGGAAGGACCATTGATTGGGAGTATTCAGGATGGTAGAGACAGAGGCATCATCTGGCAGCCCTGAATCATAGACCACACGGCTACCAAAATGCTCAACAAGAGAGCCAAAATGATGCCAATCGTTATTTCTGCTGTTGTATTGCTGACTGTTGTTGCTGGCTGTTGTTTAGGCAGTAACACTGCTCATCTTCTGCTATCTTGGCAGAATGCTGCTTATGTTACGTATCTCAGTGTTCTTATGTCCAGTTTACATGCTTGTATCTTGGTTTTGGGCTGCCAATTCTGGGCAGACAGCTGTTTTACTGGGTTTGTCAAAAAATAGCCGAAATGCTGTCCCATTCTCTCTAGATTTTGGCCTATCCTTGGGGGGATGTCCCTTGGAGTTTATGGTCATGTAATCTTTAGCAGGCTACGGTTCTATGGTTCTTAACTCAAGTAAGCTGTGGTCAAGCACATGCTCAAGTTAGAAGTTTACGGTCCTTTGGTTCTAAGTTCAAGCAAAAGCAGGCTATGGTTCTTAACTCAAGCAAGCTATCTTCAACGTTCAAGCTTTTTATAATGTTTAGATGTCAAGTTACTTATTGTCATTTTGTAGCGGGGTTGTTCACTCCATTTCTCTACCTCATGTAGCCTTATGGCCATCCCATCAATTTTAGTCTTTCCTTTTCCTTTTCTTTTGTTTTGTCCTCCCTGGGGTATGCCCCTTGCAGGCTGTATATTCTTTTTGCCCCTTTTTATTTTCAAGCTTGGTTTACCAAAAAAAAGAAGAAGAAAAAAAACACGGAACTGCAGCAACATGAACATCACTAGGGGGGGATCTCTAAGGACAGCCCCCCTTAGAGTAGGCATACCCCACTGCAATGGGGACGGGTAGTCAATTCTGAAAGGTAACAAAACTTGGACAGCAAGTGTGCCAAGAATTGGCAGAATTGTCCAGAACACACTGGTGACAGAACTTTAACTATAGTGGAATCATGGCAGACCTTGAACTAGTGTGCCAACCAACAAGAGCATTTTTGCCCATTGCCAACATACAATATAATTACAGAAGCTAGAAAATGCAGCTCAAGAACACAGTTGATCAACACATAGCTAGAACAGCTCTGCCCAAATTATGGCAGTCCACAGATATACAATGCACTTAAATAACATGATTCTATCAAGACAGTGCAATAGTGTAACTATCAAGACAGAAAACACAGCTGTTCAAAAAAGTGATCCAGTGCAAGTGAATATCAAGCCCTAAAATTTTGTGGCTCACCCTTCAACTTCCTTGAGACCTCACAACTTCTATCTCTCTCTCTATGGTTTCAACTCTCTCAGATAAGCATCACAGAAACCCACAAGGTTACTCTCATGAAAGAATAGAGGCTCAAACACACAACTCCTTGGTGGACACACACACACTTGGATACACACATAGGAGTAGATCACACACTCTCACGAACGAATCCCATCGATGAAATGAATAATGTACCTGCAAACAAACTTCCCAAATGGGAGATTAGTAATACAAGTTACTACGCTCCAGCCTTGCATAAGGACCTGCACCCTCCTGACCCAATTAATGTCAATATGGTACACTACACAATAGACAAAAGCAACCATAATATATAGTTCAAAAGAGAGCATGCCAAATCTATCATATGCCACTATCCCATAGCTAAATAGGACCAGTAGGACCAGTAGTAATGTTCCAAAATTCCATTAAGGTATTTGGTCCAGCTGGGATTTTAGTGAGTGACATCAACCTGTTCTTGATATCAAGACAAATCTTAGCCACAACAGTAGGGATTGGGTGCTGCAAATTTTGGAATTTCCTATTGTTTCTTTCAATTCATACATGATAAAGTGTAATAGTGAAGGACAGCTTTGCAAGGGTGCTTCTCAGGCTTTTCCCTTTGATGTTGGAAAGCTGGGAGACCAGGCTAGATAGTGTTTGTGACTGCCAGGTGAGACACAGTCTCCCAAACCTGTTTGATAAAGGGACAATTAAAGAATAGGTGATCATGAGTTTCAATATCAGAGTAGAAACTGCAGGATGGGGAATCAATGACCCCAAATTGGACCAATCTATCACCAGTGGACAACCTATGCTGAATGGCAATCCAACTGATGAGACTACACTTGGGAACATGGGAGGGGAACCAAATTATAGGACTCCAAGTAACAGAAGGAAAATGAGTCCTAAGTTTGAATTACATAGGAGGTTTTGGCCCAATTTCAATGTTCCAGTCCAGACGCTCACGGGTCTATGGTGTTGGCTTGTTATTCAGCCCCAAGCTACAACAAGTTGATGCCTTTTCCAGCCATGTTTTTTTTTGGGTAATTTAGCTTGAAATAAAAGAAGGCTAACCGGATGTACAACCTACAGGGGCATACCCCAGGAGGAAAGAAAGAAAAGGAAAGAAAAGAAAGAAAAGAAAAGACAAAATAAAATTGGGAAGACTAACGCCAAATGGCTACAACGAGCTAAACGTAAAAGAACAAATGTTTCGTAATCCTCTAAGAGATGATTAAGAAACATACAGCAAAAAGCAAGTATTAAGCTATTAGACATGCCCGTGGCAATGAGCAATGATGACTTGGCTTGAGGTTGCTGCAAATAGATTTGAACATAGAGGTGGATGGATCATGATCCAAAGGACTTGACCGCTGCAATGGTCCCGAGTAACAATACGGGGCAGCAGCAACATCAGTTAGTAGAAAGGTAGTGAGTAGCAAGGCAGCAACACTGCTGCAGCAAGCTCACTGAATTTCTGGAAATTTGGACAACGTCTCCTTTGGGAACTGGTATCTCCCGAAGAGCAGAAGACCCTTTAGTATACTTCTGAAATAGAACTAGAACGTAGTATGGACGACCCTTTAGCAATCTGCTGTAGTGTGGCTCACTATCCCGTAAATGCCGTAGAAAACAGCGGCAGTTCACAACGTGCAGCAGCAGTTCATTGCATCAGCAGTATCAGTGTAATATGAGGTGCAACGACACCCCAAATGGGAGGACGCCCCCTCCCCAAGGGGAACATACACGCCTAGGGACAACCCCCCAAGGCTAGGTTAAATCAAAGTGGACCTTGTAACATAGCAGAAGCAAGTTTCCTAAATGCTACTGCAGCTGGAGTTTGACAACCAGAATATGGTAAATCTGAACAGCATTTCTGCTGTATTTTGGTAGCCCAAGAAAAACAATTGTCTGCCCATAGTTGACAGGCCAAATAACAGTTCTAAATTGCAATAAGGACCCACTAAGTGATGGGAAACAGTAACAACAGATGCACATCATGGTAGTCAAGAGACATTAGACAAAACCACAAGAGTGCAACAGAGCTACATCCCTAGAAAGCCTTCAACCAGCTCCAATTATATACCACAGAATCAACAGGGGTGCCACAACTGACAAGGGTTGAGAGCTTCTCTCTCTAGAAATAGAGAGAGAATGCACTCCCCTATCTAAATCTACCCAAAAAAAAAAAATTTCAATCACGCCCTAAATCCTCCTGATTCTAGGGCGGTTCTATCATATTCACGTTCATCCATATGCACGGTGGTATCCTTGAATGGAGCAATCACCAGCAGCAGGGTAACCAGCAAAATCCAACAGATGGGGTACGCTCCTCATCTCTCTCAAGTGTACTAATCTGGTCTCTGGGTGGTATCCTTGAATGGAGCTACCTCAAGGCTCAATCAAAAGGGGATTTGGGAGTGGCTGCCGTATCAACGACAATACAGCGGTCCGAAAGTCCGTTCAAAAGGGGATCTGGTTTGAAGGTCCGTTCGAGTACAACCCGTCTGGGTTAATCGAACTCTGAGTCATGGCAGAAGGAGCTCGCTCTTGTAGGCCTGATGTTGAAGGACTCGAAATCTTTCTCCCCTTTGAAGTTTTATCACATAGATCTGATATAGAGGTATTTATGCTCTATTTGGTCTATATCTATCTGTTCTTATCTGGTTTCATGGTGGGGCTCTGTACGTAAGACCATGGAACTGGTAAACCCAGTTGCCTGAAGCTCATATCCCATGAACCATCTACCAGCGAGCCTCACACAGAGGCTTTTGAGATCGGAGGATCACTTACCAAACTGGCTCATCCTCTGCGACTTAGTTCCTCCCGTTAGGTGTCGTTGGTGTCACGGCGGTGGGGGTAATACCACAATGGGTTTCTGGTTGCTAGGGTATGCTCAGTGAAGTCGATTCTCAGTTCTCTTATGCATGTGTTTGGGTTTCTGGTATTGGTGAAAGGGTTATACGGTTAATACCTGGAAATTTGTTGAAGAAGGAGAGTGAGATCCACTCTCTCCATTGCATGTGGGCATTCTATTTGTCTAAAAGTACTACAGCAACCTGTTTGGTTGCATCCATTAAAATCTTTTGGTTCCAAACGGTACCCAATTGATGGGCCTTTGTGCCCGGGAATTTAAATATCTGCATGAATAGCATGGGACCCACCCATGTTTGAACTTGATAGCTGTTCCATCAGTTATGGGGACCCACATTTACTGTTGGGGCGTGAAATCACATGGGAGCGTGAAATGCTCAAATCAATTTGTTGATAATCCAACTGTACCAGCAATACCGCATGATCTAATTGGTCAAGATAGCTAAGAACTCACCAAAAGGGGTCCCACTGTTTACCCGAGATCCTCTTTTGTTACTTTTGTTACTCGATTTTGTCAAAGCACTGATCAAAGGAGCGCAAGTCGTACTGCAAGATATCCAAATTTCTATTTACTACATTATGCTCTATTACACCTATCCCAGCGGGTTGTGCTGGATTTCGTATTTTCCCACCCCGGCGGGTTGTGCCGGGGAACACGCAATTTTTTCTTTCTTTTCTTTGTTTTCGTTTTGTCCTCCCTGGGGTATGCCCCTTGTAGGTTGTATATTCGCTTAACCCCCCTTTTAATTTCAAGCTGAATTATCCAAAAAAAAAAGAGACATTAGACAAGAGACCTTATCAATGCATTTCTGCCCAGATGATCAACAGGCAACAACAGCAGATTGCAACAGCCTTTGCAAATCTGAGGCACACATAACATAAAATATACATAGCCTTTGCAACAGCCCTTGCAATGGCTTTGAATCAAGTAACAAGCATTAAGTAACATAGCTGCCAAATTTGTCACGTGTTTGGTCATTCTTGTCAACCAAAAAAGGATCCTAAACCCCCTCCTCCTAGAGAAGCTGATTGGATTACAGCAGGCAGAGGTAAATCACATGCTACACAAACCTCTGTTAACAAGCCTATTTCCCATCCCCATCCCCATCCCCATCAACCATTAACCCCCCCCCCCCCCCCCAATACCCCTTTAATCCCTACTCAGAACACCCCCAAGCCTCCAGATTTACTCTCCCATTCTGTCTTAGTTACTCCTTTCAAAACCACATCAATTTCAGCTAACAAGAGTACTGCCCCTTCTCTTCAGCAAATGTGCCCAACTTCAACTTTGGTTGTGGAGCCAAAAAATTCTGCTCCCTCAACTCCTGTCTCAACAGAATTTGATGTCCAAGCTGCTGCCCCTTCCCTTCCTACAAACTGGGCTGCTAAGGTTATGGGTTCAAATCTTAACCGTGAATCTACTTCCAAAGCGGCCTCTTCTATGTTGCACAAGCTATATTCCAACTCTTTCCACGTGTTGGAGGAGGAACCCCCTCCTGATGTAGAGTACCAAGAGGTAGATTCCCAGTTATTGGAAGCTGCTATACCTCCAGATAAGGACCCTTATTTGGAAGGCATCAATGATCCCAATGTTGAGGATGAAGCTGATTGCCAAAGTCCTTCCTCTCCGGTCACAAATCCCATTGAGTTCTATCCAAGTGACTTGTCATCTTCTGAAAGATCAAAAAAGCAGCAAAAGAAGGCGAGAAAAATTGCTAGGCAAAGGTCTTCCTCAAAATCCAACCACTAAAGGGGAGTTTCTTCTTTCCTTTATCTCATTCTATACAATCTGCTGTTGTTAAGTGGGTTGCAAGGGCTGTTGCAATCTACTGCTACTATTGCTATTTGATATTACTCTTGTTGTACATTGCTGTTGCAAGGGCTGTTGCAACTGTTAATTTGCATGCTTCTATTGTAATCTGTTGATTTTAAGTGGGTTGCAAGGGCTGTTGCAATCTGCTGCCACTATTTGCTTCTGTTAGTCCTGCTTCTGTCACTGTCACTGCATCAGTTGATTAGTTTGTTTTTGCGTATCTTGTATTTTACCCTACTTACCCTCATGTAGCCCTTGTAGCCATCCCTTTTAATTCTCGCAATTTTCTTTTCTTTTTCTTTTTCTCATTCTGTACATTCGCTTAGCCTTTTTAAATTTCAAGCTTTTTTACCCAAAAAAAAAGCATTAAGTAACATGCAGGAGGTATCATTGAAACAAGTAATCAACCATTGTAACAAGTAGAAGACATAACAATATAGAGGCTCACCCTTCTTCTCCCTCAAGACCTCACCCTTCTAACCTCTCAATAGGGGACCAGAACACCCTCAACTATACCTCACCAAATGCCCCCTCTAATTATTACCTATTCTCTCAAGAGACTCTGAGGCTCAAACACACTCTCACAGGCATTCAAATTTGGTGGGACACACGACTCACAATCCTCCAACCTGTAGTCATGAGGTTAGAGATTAAGTTATACCACCTGTTACTAGAAGAATAGTAGCCATATGTGCCCTCCATCCGACTGCCCCAGGGGGAAGCCATTTTGCATAAATTATAATTGCCCCTGTGGAACCACCTGAAGACAAAACCCAAAAGGGTAGTAAGTGATAAAGCCAAAAGACCTGATTCTTTTAAGATGCCCAATCTGATCACAGCTGCCTAGTTGAACCTCCCTTTCTAGTATCCCTTTACTGCCGGCACCACCATATAGATAGCAGTAATAGATTGGCCTGTCTCATCCTTTGCTAAACCATTGCTGCATAGATGGATGATGATCTGTGATTACCTCATAAGCCCATTGAGGTTGAAAATATCTACATCTGGGGGATCTAAGTCTCACGGAGGTTCACATGCACCAGATGGTTTCTCTCCAACACCAGATGGTGTACATCCTTCAATGGGTCTCGATTTTCCTCCTTCACCCAGCTCTAATCTGTGATGAATCACGTACAACAACAGCAACTCAAATGGGATTTCATTTACATGGGTCCCTAATCAAGTTAACTACGTTCCAGATTTGAACAAACTGAAATCGAATGTTCTAAGAGTTCAGAAGTTGATCATTCAAGGGATAAGGTTATCCAGTGCTAGACCGATGTGGTACTAATGCGGGTTGGTACGCAGGTAATCCACTGGCTAAGCTTAATAGTGATTAGTTATCTCTTGAATTTTCAGTCCTTTTGGGGTTTTGAGCTGCCGATTTTTTAATGTTCTCAACTGGATCTTATTAAAGGGATGAGTAACCACATTCAGATAGCATGATAATTTCTTGGTTATTTTAGCTGGAGTTTATTTCGGTTGTGTGAAAGCATTGGGTCTGTTCTTCATTTTCTGGGTTTCGGATGAACTTGGGAGAAGAGGAGAGTGGACTTCACGTTTTTTCTTCGCGAATGGGATATCTCCGGATTGAAAGTCATGGGTAGTGCGCCTAGCTGGTAGAAAAGTGGGACCTTGGTCCAGCAAGGACCATTACACGCAAAAAACTGGAATCCAGCTATTCTACTGTCCTTTGTGCTTTGTGCAGTGTTAAAGTCAAGCTTGAAATCACATGGGATTTTCTCAGCGTGAATTACCGAGAAGTGGGCCACATGCAAATGTCCAAGGGTGTACACAGTTGTACTTCCAGCAGCCCCAACTGACATAAATGGCTCTGAGTGGGGCCTCTTTTCACATCATGTGGTCTCTATTTTGGTTCACTTTATTTGTGGGCTGAAGGAACCACATTTTACTGCAAGTGGGCATCCTTTTGGTCAAGAAGGGGTCCACCACCAATCCTTTATTACTCGGTTTTGTACTGAATGTTGAATTTTTTTTTTTTGGGGTAAATAAGCTTGAAATAAAAAGGGGCTAACCGGATATACAGCCTACAAGGGGCATACCCCAGGAGGACAAAATAAAATAAAAGGAAGGAAAAGTAGAGAACAATATAAAGATAGGAGACCTACGCCAACTAGTGAAAAGTGGACCATAGTCCTCTTTTTTTGAAGCATTACACGCAATATACAGCTGGGAAAGGGCTAAAAGTGGGTTTTTGGGGCCCACCCCCTTCATACTTTAAGCAAAAGTTGGTGTTCAACCCCAGGAAAATTGGGTTCAAAAGTTGGCAATGTGCCATTGTTTTTTTTTTTTTGGGTAAATTAGCTTGAAATTAAAAGGGGATAAGCGAATGTACAGCCTACAAGGGGCATACCCCAGGGAGGACAAAACAAAATAAAGAGAAGAAAAGAAAAAAGAAAAAAAATTGCGTACCCCCGGCACAATTCGCTGGGGAATATGAAACCAGCACAACCCACTGGGTTAGGGATACATATGTTAATCAAAATTAAAAGATGTCCAAATAATCTGCTGCAAAACCAACAGCTATTTGACCCTTTTGTACCCACTATGATACGGAACAACCCTTGCACAAGCACCCATGTGCTCAGATACAGTTGCTCAAACCAAACAAGACATGCGTGTAATGGTAAAAACTTGCGTGTAATGGTGAGAGCACAAAGACCCATGCATACACATGCTGCCACTTTGCAGACCCCATGTGCTTCACATTATAATAATAGAGATGTGGGACTACCACTTTAAAACCGTGTATGGCACTTGAACCAAGACCCACTAGGGGTCCTTTACTCTATAAGCCAACAGTCCCTTTGCCTGGGAAATTGGTCTAGCTGACTACAAATTGTGCTTCCCCACAATTGATTACAGCCACAAAGCAAATGTTGACTCAAATTTTCCGTGAAGGCACATTGTTTTACTGCCATATGCCATGCTTTAGACAACCAAATTGCATAAAGCAATGTGCCTTGAATTCTCCCAAAGAAGTGTAGACGACATCTTTGGAGAAATCAAGAGAAAGACCCATGCTACCTCAAAGATCCCAATTGACCAAACCAGGACCTCAAACGTAGCCCAGTCTCATTACAGAAGGTGAGACTCACCGTCCATCATGAGCAGTTTGGAAGGCGCCCTGCTGAGCCTTCTTTGCTCGTTGCCTCTCAGCTTTCCTAGATTTCCCAGTAGCTTGGGAGGCCGGAAGAAATGGAGAGTCATCACTAGTTGCAGCCAAAGAGCTGCTAAAATTGGTTGTACAGATAGCTGTTGGAGTGGATGGTCCAGCCATAGGAGGGGTGCCAGCTTTGCCAACATTTGAGGACCATCTTCTGGTATGAAATCAGCCATATTTTCGTGGTCAGCATCATCTGGAATGAGTCCTTTGGCAGGAATTGAAGAAGCCCCACCTACAGAACCCAAAGGCTTAAGATTTCCATTTCTAAGGGGAGATGAGGGAGGCACAGGCTTGTCGCACTCATCACCGGGCTTAGATTTGGAGGAATTGGAGTTGGTGCTCCATAGTGGTTAAGATTAGCACTGATATTAGATACAGACTGATGTCCCTAC
This sequence comes from Vaccinium vitis-idaea, assembly GCA_963854785.1. Lineage (NCBI taxonomy): Eukaryota > Viridiplantae > Streptophyta > Magnoliopsida > Ericales > Ericaceae > Vaccinium > Vaccinium vitis-idaea. The sequence goes on from OY978219.1 coordinate 21,140,355, forward strand.
ATAAAATCCCACTTGGACCTTTAGCATTGATGGGAAGCATGGAACATCCCTGTTCCTCCTACCTGAATCATAACCATATACTTCACTTATTGACTTGGTCTTCAATGCTACTAATCTGGTTATTATATACAGGGTGATTCCTCAAGTTACAAATTGCAATTGCAGGGTGTTGGCAAATTGGGGTGAGATTCTATGAACTATATTACTAATGTCCCAGTTGGGAAAGTTGTGACTGCAGGTTCCTAATTCAACTAGAAAGGCAAAGGGTTTCTGCATCCTTGAACTAGAAAGGAAGGTAACTCTTACTCATTAATCTTTGGGAATGTGTGGTTGCATCATTTGATGTTATGTGGGTTGCAAGGGCTGTTGCAATCTACTTCTGCTATTATGCTTAGATCGTTTAACATTGAAGTATATGCTTTTGCATAAAGGCTGCATTTATTGATGTTTGTGGGTTGCAAGGGCTGTTGCAATCTGCTGCTTCATATCCATAATGCTTGCATCTTCTGTATGTGCATTTTATGTATGCATCCAGAGCACTGTTGTGTACTGACACGAATGGATTGCCATCATCCTAGGCAGAGCTGCTGTTTGGTTACTGTATATGTTGCATGTATATCTTGTTGCCATTCTAGGCTACTGCAGTGCTCAATTGATATCATTTGTGGCTGTCTAATGAGTAGGCAAGTACATTGGATCTAAGCATCATATTCTTGCACCAATTTGATAACAACAGATTTCAAAGTGTTATCATCTGAAGTACTACTGTTTCTGGGATCATTGAATTACAAGCAAAACTCTGCTCAATTTTTTGTCAGAACTTGGCAGCTGGCTATGTTCGGGCATAATGTTGTATTGCTTTTAGGAGATGGGACCTAGCCTTGGGGGGTTGTCCCTTGGCAAAGTTTGATCCCCTTGGGGAGGGGGCGTCCTCCCGTTTCATACTTGATTCGTCAAATGACCCTGTTGAGTTTGCATGACTGCTGCCACGGTTCAGTTTAACCTGTCACAGTCATGTTATATGTTGCTGCTGCTGTTACGGCAGTTTGCTCCAATTTGTTTGTTAACAGTTTACCTGCAATTCCTCTGCCAGACTGTGTTAGCTCCAGTTTGTTAACGGAGTATGGTCATTGTTCTTATTTACCTTGTGGACTGCCATTCTATGGGCAGAGCTGTTGTATTCACTAAGAATTTGTATTTGGACATTGTTTAGGAGATATAACCTAGCTTAGGGGGGCTGTCCCTTAACAAAGTTTGATCCCCTTTGAGAGGGGGCGTCCTCCCGTTTCCGCTAGCTATTTTGCTATCTACTGCTGCTGTCCTGCTGTTACTCGATCCTCAACTCTACATGGCATCTTTTCCTTGAAGGCTGCCATAATCTGGGCATCAACCTGCCTCATATTCAGTGAATCTCAACAAGTACGGCTCATCGATTTTCAGTGCTTGCTCATGGATCGTCCACACTCCGGGTGGTCCTTTTTTAGGAGTATACTCAAGGTTTCTTACCCATCTAGATCGATCATGAAAGTACTTGGTCCCAAGCCCATCTTTTGTCATGAGTTTCCTTCCCTTCTATGTTAGAAGGTTAGGAATCTCTTGTAAATTTCCCCATAGATCTTGTAGCCAATTGGCATTAGTTTTTCTTTGTAGCCATTTGGCATCCCCTATCTTTTTGTTTCCTTTTCTTTTCTTTTGTTTTGCTTTGTCCTCCCTGGGGTATGCCCCTTGTAGGCTGTATATTCGCTTAGCCTCTTTTTTTTTCAAGCTTATTTACCCCCCAAAAAAAGAGGGATGTCCAAACACCTTGCACTTAGAGCATATAGGGGGAAGAAATTGATACTTTACATTGACAACAACGGATTCTCCGTCCACTTGAATTTCAACCGAGTCAGGATGAACACATTTTGCATCAATTTCTATGCAAATTCTGGCAGATGAGATACGTTGTCTCCTTTCTGTAGCCTTGTCCACATGGATAGGCCTTCCAATAGTGCTAGCTATGCGGCTAAAACTATCTGCAGTCCAACATTCAAGGGGAAGATTGTGGAACCTAACCCAGGCTGGAATTTTTGAAGGGTGCTCAATAGAGAGGGGCATCATACGATGCCTATTCTTGAGAACAATATAACGACCAGAGAAGAACCAAGGGCCTTCTTCTAACATAGATAATAAAGACTCCTGGTCCTTGAATTGAAAGTAGAACAAACCAGATTTATTTGTTTTCACAAAGATTAACCCAAATTCCTTCCATACCTTAAATGCAGTAGAGTGAACTAACGGAAAGTCCATCCTTCCATCAAGAAAATGGCCAACCGAGCAGTTTCTCCATGTGATTTCATCCAGGTGAGCTGCGTCTAACTTGACCACAGCCTTCTTCTCTTGTTGAAGCTCAGGAAAGTGTTCAAGCTTCATAGATTTAGAAGGTCCTTGGGACCTGAATAGAGAAGCCCAATTGTTGGGTTTACTGCGATAATCATTTGGTGTACCTCCTTTCCCATTCTGAGGAGGACGAGGATGAGTGTCTTGCTGTGACTTATGCGAGGGGCTATGAGGTGACTCCTTGGGGCTATGAGCTCCATTGGAATTCTCGAGTATACCATTTCTGCACGAATCCGAAGCCAAGATAGGTGAATTGCCGGTTTTAGTACGAGTTCGGATTTCTGTGATGTCCGATTCTATTTCATCCTGTGTTGGTTCAGGGGATGCGGACTCATCACTATGAACAGGCCTTGAAGCAAGAAAGTGCTCAACGTTTTCATTATGAGTTTTTGTAAGGCGCTCTAGTTCTGCCTTCCAATGAGATTGAACTTCCGGTGCAGCAGCGTAGTCTCTCTGGAAGTTCAATCTCATTGGAAGGCAAAACCATCATACAAGCTAAAAGCTCATGAGAAGTATCAAATTGGAACTCTTTTGTTCCTGTATTAACTTTGTAATAGTTAGTGCCTCTTGTCAAATGTATCCTGTCCTTTGTTCAAGTCTCTTTTGAATGTTTCTCCTCCATCTCCTTTGATGGGCTAGAAACATTTAGTTATCATTTTATATAGCTAGGTTTGTAGCTTATGCTAATTGCCCTTCCCCATTGTAGCCTTGTTGGCCATCCTTTTGTTTCATTATTGTTTCTTTTCTTTTCTTTGTTTTGTTTTGTCCTCCTGGGGTATGCCCCTTGTAGGCTGTATATCCGCTTAGCCTTTTTTCTATATCAAGCTTTTTTTACCAAAAAAAAAAAAAAAAGAAGTTGGAGCTTCTCACTCTAACCCATTGGCTGTTTTATGTGCCATTGTTTTAATTCGAGTGTGGGTGGTCCCCATCTTATTTTAAACTTTCGGGTTTACTTATTTATCCCTACCCTAGCGGGTTGTGCTAGGACTTCCACATTGCCCACCCCAGCGGGTTGTGCCGGGAGTATGCATTTTTTCTTTCTTTTTTATTTTCGTTTTGTCCTCCCTGGGGTATGCCCCTTGTAGGCTGTACATTCGCTTAACCCCTTTTAATTTCAAGCTGAATTACCCCAAAAAAAAAAAAAACTCAATCTACCCAATTGGGCTGTTAGAAAATAGACTGGCCACACCTTTTGTCTGAATCTGGAATTACCTGCCATTGGGAATCAATTAGTGCCATGATGATAGAAAGACAGTGGGAAAATAAACTTGTGCACCAGTAGATTAAATGCCACTAAACCACACACTCACTACTCAGGTTCAGAATTAATGTGCCAAACTTCACATAAGTATAAAGGGCCCTCAGGAATTTTATTAAGTGATAACAGTCTATACCTAATATCAGTACAGATCCTATTCACCACAAATGGAATTGTGTGATGAATATTCTGAAATTTCCTAAGGTTCCTTTCAATCCAAATGTGGTAGAGTGTGACAGTGAAGGATAGTCTGATGATGGTGCTCCTAAGTCCTCTCCCTGAAGTGAGACCAAGTTATGGAGAGATTGGGGTTGCAATGTAATATGAGATCTGAGAGAGACTTCATCCCAAACCTTTTGAGTAAAGGGACAGTTAAAGAAGAGATGATTGTGGTCCTCTTCCCCAGAACAGAAACTACAACAAGAAATGTCCTTAATGCCAAAAAGTTTTCCAGCCATGTTGTCATGTGTTTCTTAGCAATTTTATGCCTTTTACAACAATTTTATGCCTTTTTCGCAAGTGGTCCTTATTGTCATGTGTTTCTTAGCCCCCTGTTAGATGGCTTAGAAACACTTTCCGTAAGTTTTGTATTTTCTTCATCCCTTTCATTTCCCAATATCCCATTAGGATTCAAAGAGGGTTGAGAGCTTCTCTCTCTAGAAATAGAGAGAAAATGCACTCCCCTCCCTCAAATTTTTTCACATCAGGCCTCAATCCTCCGATTGAAGGTTCACGGCTCTCTCATCATCTACAAAATGGTCTCATGTTCGTGATTCCAACTCCAAAGGGATCTGTGCGGATTGACAGTTAAGAGGACAGAAACCCATTCCAAAAGGGGATCTGTATCTCGAGTCTCACTCAGGTTCACATCTCGAAAGGGGATCTGAGGTAGAGACTCAGGAACCCATTCTTGTTCGACTAGCATCGTTTCATGCTATCATCGCAAATGGGTGTTATTGTACACCAGATTCACTCCATTTTCACTGGCCTAGCAAATCGACAACAGAGGTCTCAACTATTCGATCACAGGAATATCTCGTCACTGGGGTTTCCGTTTTACAATACTATGATCTCTCAAACCGCTCATCATCTGTAAAGATGTTGGGTTTCCATGAAGGGGATCTGAAAAATCAATCGTTCTAAATGGGTCTCGGAGCTTTCCCTATACGCCATTTTCACGGGGTACTCTACAAGGAGCATCTTAGAGCTGGGGGTGCTCATCAAGGTGCTACTCAACTTTCACTGCAGTTCAGGTGGCGGCAAGCTCCAGATCTGAGTTACCACGGGGGTAATACAGGTAACCCGATTTTAATGGAGTTTTTTCCGTTGATGTTAGAGAAGTCTTGAACTTCTAGATCTAGATTTTTGGTTCTTAATTGTTGAAATTAATTGGTAAAATCTGGGTCTATAGTTGAGTTACAAAGTTCAGCACTATTGACCTCATTTCTGGGTTCTTAGATATATCTGGTTATTCACTTTTGCCCGTGGATGTTCGTCGATTCCCAATTTGGGGATGATGCTGTGATTCCACACCCTCGGAAGGGATCTGTAAAACGTGAATACCTGTGTAACTCTTGATTGATTCTGCAGTTTCAAGGCTTCCTGTGGTACTATGGTAGAAGATGAATTTGTGGGCCCCACTATATGTAGGGTCGATTCAACAGGTCTGTGTACTGGACCTTGACAAATAACAAAAAACAGTGGGTCTGGAAATGAGGACTTATTATCATGGGAAAATGTAGCATGTGGCTGATACTTTTAACTCAGGTTACACGTTTGAAGCATGTGACTGGGTCAATGAGGACCTATTATCACTTTCTAATTGTTGTTGTGACTGGGTCATCTAATTGCTATCTGCATACATCATGACTGGGTCATCCAATCCGTGGCTGGTTTTTCCAGTGAATGGTTTAGGTATAGTGTTCCATCTGCATACATCATGTTCTATCTCGGTTTGCTTAGTATACGGATTGTAATTCTTGATTGGGTTGACTGTCTTTGAAATTTTGATTGGGCATGTGGGAGCGGGCGACAGAGTAGGCATGTGTCCCACGGGATCTATGGGGGAGTTTCCTTGTGGGTACTGATTGCCAAAAATCTGAAACTCCTCGTTTGATTCAGACTTCGCTGTGGTTGGCTCAAGAGAGACGGACATCCTATGTATTACCTACCACAAATGTGACCGACTTCGGAGCGATATACACGGATTGTACTACTTGTTTGGGATAGACTGTCTTTGGAATCTGAACTAGGCATGTGGGAGCGGGCGACTGAGTAGGCATGTATCCCACGGGTTCTAGAGGGGAGTCCCTTGTGTGTGCTGATTGCCGGAAAGTCAGAGGCTCCTCGTTTGGTTCGGGTGCCATATTGTTGGTCCCATGAGAGTCGGCCATCCATTGTATTAGTTACCATAATTTGTGATTTTATGAGCATATTTTAACTCAGGATGGATGATGATATTGGAACTTGGTTAAGAGATGTTGAGCGAAGGGTAGACTAGGCGTGGTGCAGAACGCAGGGATGTATGGGAGGCTTCCTTTGTGTTTAGTGCTTGCCGAAATACTTGAGGCCCGTTTCCTCTCGATCGAGTTCTATATTGTGGTGCTCCATTGTTGAGATTGGAAACCAAGGATATATTTGGAAACTTCTACTGCAGTAAAGGAAGGAGTGTACCAAGAAGTATGCACGGTTCCTTATCTACCTTACTTATCCCTATCCTTGCGGGTTGTGCAAGGGCACCCTATCTTTCCCATCTCCGGTGGGATGTGTCAGAGTTTTATAATTTTCTATCTACCGCATGTTTGATCATTTTTACCTATGCTGGCGGGATGTGCCAGTACTTCTCATTTTCCCACCCCGGCGGGTTGTGTCGGGAACCACGCATTTTTTCTTTTTCTTTTCTTTCCTTTTCATTTTGTCCTCCCTGGGGTATGCCCCTTGTAGGCTGTACATTCGATTAACCCCTTTTAATTTCACGCTAAATTACCCAAAAAAAAAAATGTAGCCTTTTGGCCCTCCCATTTCCTTTTGTTTTTCTTTCTTTTTCTTTCTTTCCTCCTGGGGTATGCCCCTTGTAGGCTGTAAATTCGTAAATTCGTTTAGCCTTTTTCTATTTCAAGCCGGTTTTACCACAAAAAAAAAAAATGTGATGAAGAAGATTCAGAGATCATGCCACCAATCAAATACTTCCAGCCAGACGGCAAACCAGTTTACTATTTCCAAGACCCGGTGACAGGACACAAGTATTGGGATGAATGTGATTGCGAAGCCTGCTATGAGGATTGTCTCCTTCTGAATGATGGTTTGTCCCCTCAACAGCTCAAGGAAAAGTATGCCAAGGAAAATCTGCCAAAGCAGCCATAACCAAGCAAGGAAGAAAAGCCAAATGAACCAAGTCAAGAATGTTCCTCTAGCAAACCCAACAACTAAGGCAAATGAAGAATCATCAGCAACCTAATCAATCATAATTCTAGCCAGCAGGGCCTTTTTGAGACTGTAAAGTCTGTCTTTTGTAGCTCAAGTCAGTTCGAGCTTTATCGAGTTTGTATTTTTCATTATCGAGTCAATCTGTACTTTGCTTTATTGAGTCAGTTTGTACTTTTCCTTTCTATCGGTTGAGTCAATTTCTTCTTCTTTTTTTGTGGATAATTCAGCTTTAAAATAAAAGGGGCTAAACGAATATACAACCTACAAGGGGCATACCCCAGGAGGACAAACAAAAGAAAAGAAAAGAAAAGGAAAAGAAAGAAAGAAAGAAAATAGAAGCATGCCAAAGGCAACAACATGGAGACTACTATGGTTCTGACCGTGCGGATGCCAAGTACTTCTTGATGTTGTCATCTTGTTTTAGTTGTATTGTGTACTTAGTATATTTGTGATTCTTCCTCTTCTTATTTTGAAGGTTTAGAATCATAAGTCAACTCCCTTAGCTTTGTAGCTTTTGGCTTAGTTTCTTTTTCCTACTTTTCTTTTCTTTTCTTTCTTGTCCTCCTGGGGTATTCCCCTTGTAGGCTGTATATTCTTTTGTCTCTCTTTTTATTTCAAGCTATCTTTACCCAAAAAAAAAAAAAACATGGAGACTAAGTGAAATGAGTGAGAATACTAGCTAGAGCTAAAGCTACAACATATGCCAAATAATGGAATCTAAATGAGTTTCTAAACCATCTAACAGATGGGCTAGAAACTCATCAAAAGTAGTAGAATTGTGACTGAATATGATCCGATCTGGAGATTGGGTCACGACCTGAGTTTGCTTCACAGCTGTTCAGAAGGCTAGCTATGCAGCTTGGGGAGGACAGGCATACTCACATGGATAGGACAACCCCCACATCCTAGGTTATCCAATATAGAAAATTTTAAACTCATGGAAGAGGCCAGCCCCCCCTTCCTAGGCTTCCGCTGATGAAAGAAGTGCAGCCATTACAAGTAACCACAACAGCAGGAAGATTGGAGAGAACAACCCCCTCTCCCTAGATTCCACAACAGGCTGTCCTGATTGGTGAATAGAGGCTGTTCAAAATGGTTCGCACAAAGTTGATTACACTGCCCAGTTTTGAAAATTTGGGCAGCATCTTGTCTTAAAATAAGGCAATCCAGATGTATAGTGATACTGTCGAGTACATCACAACATACAGCAAATAGAACTGCAGCAAACAACAGCTTATACATAGTATATGATATCAACATAACAAAGCATCCCAGTAACATGGTAACAAAAAGTCATCAAAATATGGGCTAACTGAGCATCAAAAGAACAGTAGCACCAGTCACTTAGAGCAACCCTAAAATGTTTGTGACTTACCTACAACGCCCTCGGGACCTCACGGCTTCAATATCACTCTCTAGGCTCCAAACTCCCTCTGCTCACAGTATATTCCCAATCTCACAGTATGTCACTCACAAAGGGTGGTGGTGGCTCAAACAGTCAACTCAGCAAGGGATGCACACATTATAGTAGATCACTCTCACTCCGTTCATCCTTATAACAGATTATACCAGAGCATGTCTCCAAAAGAGGCAGTGAAACAAAAGAGTATAATGAGTTTAAGATAACAACCTTATACTTAGAAGTGATGGACCCTCTGCTCCCTTTTGGTACTCTATGAGCCTTAAGTGATGGGCCCCTTCCAATGTACCTTTGACCTGCAACAACAAACATTTGCAAGAAGCAATAAGTATCAATAACAATAACAATAACTGTGACAGCAGTATATTAATAAGGAAATAAAGCTCTTTCAAATTGCATTCCACTGAGTCAAAAGAGCATCAGATTGAGGACCCTTAGAGAGGTTCCCCAGGGACATCAATCTATGTCTTATGACTGAAAAAATCTTATGAACAGCCACTGAATGTGAGCATGCCACATTTTGAAACTTTTTTTGGATAAAATAGCTTGAAATTAAAAGAGGTTAAGCGAATGTACAGCCTACAAGGGGCATACCCCAGGAAGGACGAAAGATTGGGTTTGCACCATCAAAATCCTTTTGGATTATTTCGGATTACATACCACAAATCACAACTCTTCAAATATTTGTCCGCAATATCTCTGCTCTACAAAAAGGGGATTGAATATCTATTTTGATATTCAATCGACTACACAGCAACTCAAAAAGGGGGGAATCTCGTAATACAAGGCAAAAAAACATCAGTTCCAGCGCTGGGATTTTGGTCTCTCTTGGCTCCTTGATTGAAGATGGGAATGGCTGTCCTATCAACAACAACACATACAGCGGTTCAAGGGTTCGTTCAAATGGGGGATCTGATTCCTCACTCTCTCAAGTACAAGACCCATCTTTTGATGGTGTCCTCTCAAAGCTACGTTGTAGCTTCAACCACGGTGCTTCTAAAAGGGATCCATTGGTGTTTCCAACCATGGAGATCGTACTCCCAGCTAGGGCTCGTCCCTGGGTAAGGTCCTTACAGTAACTATTTTTGGATCTGAGATTTAGCTTTCGTTTCTACCTCTGCGTCCTAGTTCTCTTTTGTTAGGTGTCATTGTTGTCACGGCATAAGGGGTAATACCATATTGGTTCTAGTTCTGCTAGGGTGCCACTGTTGAAGTTTTTTGATGTCCTATTAAGTTTCTGTATGGATCTGGTTGTAGTTGCTACGGCCATGGCCGATTTTCTGGGTTGTTGCTGATCTTCGTGTTCTTCACAGTGAAGAAGATAGTGGGGCCCACACCTCCTTCATATTTTACGTAAAATGGTGTTCTGGTGTTCAAAACCTGGATAATTGGTCCACTTCTTGGGCCCACAATGAGTCCCGCAAGTGGGCATTTTTTGACTGTGGGTACACGGGAAAACTGTTGAGTGCCTCACAGTTGGTATCTTTGGGACCACAACTGTCCTAAAATTTGAATCATTACACGCTTGCTTTTGTAAAAGGCTGAGGGACTTCCAAAAGTGGTCTGGCTTTTGTGGGTTCTATGTGGGTTAGTCCATTGTGGGACCACAATCCCAATAAACTGATGGGTACACGCAAATTGGGTAAAACTCTGCCCCACCGACTACTAGTCTGCCATTCTTTATGTGTGGGTTTTGGGGGCCACCACCCTTCATACTTTACACAAAAATTGGTGTACAACACCAGGAACAGGAAAGTTGGTCCTCTCCATGGTTCACTAAGGGTTCACGTGAAAAGGAGTGGGTTCAAGTGCACTGCTGCCGATAGAAGGCTCCTCGCGGGTCAATTTTGTATACACTTGTATGTTGGGTTTTGTGGCTACTTTATGATTATTATACCTATCCCAGCGGGTTGTGCTGGTTCTCCTATTTTCCCACCCCGGCGGGTTGAGCCGGGGAGTATGTAATTTTTCATTTCTTTTCTTTTTTGTTTTGTCCTCCCTGGGGTATGCCCCTTGTAGGTTGTACATTCGCTTAACCCCTTTTAATTTCAAGCTGAATTATCCAACAAAAAAAATTGCGTGATCTCTGGCACAACCCGTCGGGGTGGGAAAATAAGAGGTACTGCACATCCCGCCAGCATAGGTGGAAATAAGTAAAATGTAATAATCGTAGCAGATATTTGCATAATGCCGTGCACAACCCGCAAAGCTAGGAAAATCAAAAGCATACATAAATGAATATCATGTAGTGGAAGTGTAGGGGTATTAATTCATGTAAGGGGGTTGAGAGCTTCTCTCTCTAGAGAATGCACTCCCCCCAACCCCAAAAGCTACTGATATTTTTGATAATTTGACCCCAACATCTATTTACAGATTGGGTTTACACCATTCACGCTCAAGATTTGAGCACAAATCCTTTTGGATTCATCGGGTTATATTCCAATATCCTGCCCACAAAATTCTTTGCTCTACAAAAGGGGATCTGTCCAAGGTTCACTTCTTATTGAAACCAACTTCCACGGAAGGGAGGAACCACTGTCAACCGGCCAAAAAAAGGATCTGGAAAAATCCTATCCACTTTTCTCTCGCATGTCCTATGTCAAAAGGGGTTTTCTACCCCATGGAGGTCTACTCCACAAAGAAATGTTCCATTCTGGATTCTACCCCAACCGCTCCAAGTGACTCAAAAGGAGCACTCATCAAGCCTCATGTAACTACATAGCCAGAGAGCACCAATCGGGTGTTTCACAGTTCCAGGTTTGGCTCCATTTGGCTTGTTCTTCTTTACGTATCAGTTCAGTCCGTTAGGTGGCGAGATGTCACGGCGGAGTGGTAATTCCATTTTGGTTTCTGGCGTTTTGAAGTTCAAGCTGTTTGGGAGTTGGACCTTTTTCGGTTATGCGGCTGTGTTGGGGGTTCTTTGTACGAGAGTGCTATGGGTCTGATTTCTGATTATTGATTGAGTTTTTACTTTACTTAATTTTATGGATTTCAACAATACGTGAAGGTTCTCTGGGTTCTACTCCAAGTTGCAGTAAAATGGTTTGGATCTCTAATGAAGATGATAAACAGTGGCAAAATCTAGAAAGTGGGGACCACGGTTCAATGCCTAGCCATTACACGAAATGTAAGGCAGAATTAGCCATTGGTCAAAAGCTGGATCACATGGGGCACGTGCAGACACACGCATAGCCACAATTTCAAAATGCCAAACATTGGGGTTTGGCCCCACAATGTACTTCTCGGTAAATGCATGTTAAGAGACTGGGGGCTTTGTTTCAAGGATCCCACGTTATGTCCCTTTCGGTGCTAGCTGGCCCACTTTCATTTCTCTTATGCGTACAATACTTATTCATTTTGGAAGGTATAAGTGGGTTAGCAATGAAAACACATGGTGAATATCAAGGCATACAGCTGCCCAAATGGGGATATCAACGCACACAGATGACGCATGGGGGGCTCTCTTGGGCCCCACTTCTCTACTCAACTGTAATGGTTGAAAATTAAATCAAGTGCTTCACGTGCAGTGCATACTAATTTTTTGTCTTAAAACATATGTATCCCTATACCAGCGGGTTGTGCTGGATTTCACTACGCAATTTTTCTTTTCTTCTCTTTTCTTTATTTTGTTTCGTCCTCCCTGGGGTTTGCCCCTTGTAGGCTGTACATTCGCTTAACCCCTTTTAATTTCAAGCTAAATTACCCCAAAAAAATATCATGTAGTGATTTGCCCGTGCTCGCGTAAGGAAAGTGATTTGCCCGTGCTCGCGTCCTCTTAGCCTAGCTATCCAAAAGGAAAGAGGCGTCAAGGACATGAGCATGGGCAAAGTAGAAGAACCATAACTGAGTAGTGATAGTGTCAAATGCCTCACCGAAGTAAGGAAAATATGAAGTGAGATAATATACCGCTACACATAAACTCTGTCCCGGTTGAGCCAAGATGGAAGGAACCCTAGCTCCGTGAATAGTCGGAAGGAGGCAAGACAACCCCAGAGAGAACTCCGGCTCGAAGTAAGTCTAGGCCAACACGTGCAAATACACCTCCAGACAGACCCACCATCGGTCTCGCCACATCCAACTAAAACTGCTGACACAACAGACAGCCCCTGGACTAAGGAATCACATGTACAGCAGAACATATCAACTCATATGCTGAAGTAAAAGAATAGCTCGTGGTGTATCAAACTATCAATGATAGGGCTAGCGATAGGTGAGCTCCTCAACCAAGCTAAAGATTGTGATTGACAGAGCCAGCCCCAAGGAAAACCCCGGATCAAAGAAAACCAGGTCACCTCAATGTATAGCACATCTAATGGTAATCTTTGCCATCGGGTACACACACAATCAACCAAACGGTGCAGCTATCCAATCCATAAATCCCACACCCGGTAAACGTAACAGTGCCCCCTGTAATGAAAGCAGTAAACGCAAAAGGAACTCGGGGTTAGAGGTGGATGAAACCTTTGAACCGTGCTAAGGTAGAACCATGACTATGGTCAGCCCTAGAGTGGACTCCGTGCCCATCGGAGAACCCCAGCCCGCAGAAACTTGGGCTATCAACCTAAGTAACCACGCCTCCGGACCTAAGTCAAATTCCGCCAAACGCCGAAAACGGCCACAACCAAACTCCAATAGCACAACCACTACCAAGCAGGAGAAAATAGAACACGCACAAGGAACTCGGGGCCAAAGGTGGATGAGACCTCTGGACCATGCTATGGTAGATCATAGTCTAGGGTCAGCACCAAAGTAAACTTCGTCCCCCTCGAAGAACCTCGGATCATAGAACTCAAGCCATCAACCTAAGTAACTACGCCATCGTACCCCAAGTCAATCACTACCAAACGCCGAAATCAGCCATAACCAAATACCTAATGCGCAACCATACCCAAGGAGGAAAATAGAACCATTAATTAGGCCCACATAGTGAACCAATTGTGATTATCTTGTGGGCCACTAGGGCCCAATTCCAAAGCCGGAGTGGACATGCTAAAAGGCCTTAATGGGACCAAGACAACCCACTGACCATAATTATAGAAATGGCCCACCAGGTTGGGTAGCCCACAACTTTGATTCAAGCACATATCTTTAGGCAGCCCCTTAAACATTGCAATACATCCTTCCGTTTAATTCAAACCCAGGACAGCTGGGTCCACGCGAAGCAATTAAAATATTGCTTCGCCCGAAATGCATACTGCCACACTACGTGGGGTACTTGTGGACCTCTTGTTAACCTACAGCTGTGCTCCTCCAGCCCACAGTAAGGTAAAACCAGTTTGTAAATAAGTGGTCCACTACATTCTTCAGCCAAAAAAAAAAATGCCCCGAGTGGGACCCCTTCATCCAGCAGCTAGTACAGCTAGCTTACCACTTACGAGCATAAAAGAAAGCCCCAAGTGGGGCCCCTTTACCCATCAATAATACAGCAAATGGTACAACTAGTGAATTGTACGCATCTAGCAAATAATGCGGACAGCTGTAGTGTAAGCAAAGCCCACTCTCACAAAGAGAGTGCCTCTCACTCCATCTTCTAGCAGGTCAATCCAATTGACCCAAGATCTAGGAGGCCAATGGATATTAAGTTTGGCAAGGAGTTGGGACCAAACTTGGGATGTAAATGGGCAATTGAAAAACAAGTGATCATGGCTCTCACTGCAGGGACAGAAACTACAGCTAGAGTGAGATTTAGTGCCAAATAAAACCAACCTGTCCTCAGTATACAATCAACGGGCCGTGCACTCTCATTTCAAAATCCTATTTCGTCATATGTTTCTCTCCCCTCTCTCTTAGATGGGGGCGAAACATAAGCTATAGTTTTATTTAGACAATTGTAGCCTTTTGGCATAGGTTTTCATTATCACATTCTGTTATCCCTCTCCAAATGTTGCCGTGTGGCCATCCTATTTATTTCCTTTTCTTTTTGTTTTCCTTTTTTCTTTTGTCCTCCCTGGGGTATGCCCCTTGTAGGCTGTATATTCTGTTGTCTCTTTTTATTTCAAGCTTGTTTACCCAAAAAAAAAATTGCATCATGCATCATTCTTTCATTTGTACTCTTGCACATAACATTTTGCACCAGTCAATAAGTCAATTATGTTTCTACCATCAGTATTAATCATTGATAAGAGCGAGAAGAATACTGTACCTAATTGGACTAGAACTCCCAATGATTCGAACTGAGTAAAAAACGGTACAGTCAGGTTCAGCAAGTCCTTCAGCTATGTCGAAACCTCACGAGGCAGCAAACAAGAATGAAGTCGAGGCTCTTAGGTTAGCCTTGGAAGAACAGTGGGAACATAATGATAGTGAAATGGCTGAATTGCTACTTCTAGTACAAGAATTAGAAGCAATGATGGCTAAGATCGCCACACTCGAGGAATCCGTCCAGAAATAAGAGAAAGTAGCTGCCACGGGCGTTGGTATGGACAAGTTGTGTCTATTCCCTGACGCCAAACTCCCGGAAGGATTCAAACCGATAGCTTGGGAGAAGTTCGACGGAAGTGTAGTCCCAAAAGCTCATTTGCAAACATATGTGGGACTCTATCCATGTACAACATCGAGAAGAACGCCATGGGTCAAATGTTTTAACAAACTCTAACAGGACCAGCACTGTAGTGGTTTTTGAACCTAGACATTTCAAAGAAAGGAAGTTGGGAGGATATTGGGGCAGCCTTCATGGCCCAGTATAATTACAACATTTAGCTTGAGATGACTATTCGAGAACTGGACGCAACAAAGATGGGGGTGAATGAGTCTTTTGCTGACATTATCAAAAGGTGGAGAGGAATGGCATCCCAGATGATAGATCGGCCCTTAGAGAAGGAACATATGAGGATCATCACAAAGAATTTGGAGCCGAATTTTGCAAAACACTTGGTGGTCTTTCAAACCACCGCCAACTTCAAGACTTTCTACGAAGCCGGCCTTGCAGTCGAAGATGCACTCAGAACTGGCATATTTGAGAAGGGAGAGTCCACCAGGTCCAAACGAGTTTACTTCGGCAATAGTAATACCCTGTTCGGAACCAACCAGTATAACCATGCCCATACCAGCTCCTCAAATTCCAAACAGACCAAAATTGAGCTAGTTAACCTGATAGTAACCCAACCAGCCCAGTCAATGAGAAATTTCTACCAATTCCCTTTCCCCTTAACCACAGTCTACAGAAAGCTCCTCGAAAGTGATGTTATCAAGCCACTCGAACCTAAAGAGCCACCCAAAGTGCTACCACCAAATTATAACCCAAACGTCTTCTGCTCCTACCACCAAATACCCAGCCATCACACCAATAAATGTATCCATCTAAAACACATCCAAGACCTCATTGAAGATGGAACCCTTCCACTCCCTCTCAAAAAGCCAAACACTATCTCCAAGACCATGCCAGAACACAAGCCCAATGCCCAAATCAACCAAATCTCCTTCAGCTCGACTTCAAATGACCCGAACTCCACCAAATTCGACCCAAGCCTATACATCATACCAGCCACCAAGCCAAAGCCAATTGTCCCCGTGTCAGAGGACCTCGGAATATGTTTCCTTGGAGGTGTAGAACAGAAACTTAAATGGGCAGATATCACAGATTCCCATATCTGTCAGAGTGACAAAGTCGTGTGTAGGGATGGCAATTTCACCCAAAACCAATGGATACCCGAACCAAATCAACCCTATTAGAGCGGTTTTTTATATTTTTTCCTACCCATGGTGCGGGTTTGGTTTTCAAAACAAGATACCCAGCGGGTTTGGATTTGGGTTTGGTCTTAGTAAGTATTCGGCCAAACCCAAACCCAAACCGATCCATATAATATTACTTATAGGATATATATAAACATATTATATTTTTATAGACATGTAATTTTTATTTTTCAATTCATAACTTTCAGTGACTTTTCATTTCATCTCCCTCCTTATTCCTCTCAAATCCCTTAAAAATCTCAAGAGTCTCTATAGGAACCTCTTAAGAAAAGTTTTATTATTTAGTTATTTCCTTTGATTATGTTGGAATTTAGATGTTTAATGGTAAAATCATATGGTATGTTACTTTTTTATTTTAATGTATAATCTTTTTACTTCATATGTTCATTAATGGAATGAATATTAATGCGACTTTGGTGCAGTTTGGATAAAATCCAAATCCATATGGTTTGGTTATGGTGCACTAAAATTCATACCCGTTGGATATCGGTTTGGATTTGGGTATAGATAAATGCTTTGGATTTAGGTATGGTAATCGCAAAACCCAGACCAAACCGATCCATTGCCATCCCTAGTCGTGTGTATCGCAGGCATGGTGCATACTCTCGAATATGTCAAACCAGATGAGCAGGAAGATTGGCGAGAAAGATGGGAGGCAATTTGTGCTGATCCTCTGGACACAGTTTCACTCCCCGCATTGTTTGAAGAACCTAGAGATGTATGGAATCGGACGCTCGGCGAAGTTTATCGATGGATTCCCAGCAATGTTTCCCCAAATAATCAGAAATCACCTCACTCCCTGGAAGAGATGAACATTCTGCCATAGAAACTATTTTGGGGATCATGATTGGTTCCCTCAAGCCTACATCATCGGGGAATCCCTGCCCTGGTCGTCTGTACCATTTCCTCCTCAACATGATGTTTCAGTTCTGATTATCGATTCCATGGACACCTTTTAGAACGAAGGAGAAGTGATCGATATCCGGGTTTACTTACCTTTTGTTATGAGTTTCTTGTTCATCTATTTTAGAAGGTTAGGAAACTCATGCTATATTTCTCATAGCTCTTGTAGCCAATTAGCTTTAGTTTTATTTTCTTTGTTTTCTTTTTCTTTTCATTTTCTTTTCCCTTTCCTTTTTCCTTTTCCTCCTGGGGTATGCCCCTTGTAGGCTGTATATCCGGTTAGCCTCTTTTTATTTCAAGCTAATTTACCCCAAAAAAAAAAAAAAAAGTATGGACCGTCAACAAAGCTATGTTGGATGAATCATTCTGGCATGACCAAGCAGTGAAAAACCTATTAAATCATCACCTAAACCTTTTAAATTTTTTGACTTCTTAGCTGACCATCCTTTATTCATACCCACAGTTCAGGGTATTTGGAGGAAAATCATCATTGGTAATCCTATGTACTGTATGTATGCAAAGCTACAACTTCTCCAAGCTGAACTAAGAAAACTAAACAAGCAAGAATTCAGTGCCATCTCTGAGAGAGTGGCTCAATCCCAAAGTCATTTTGAATATCTTCAAAAAAAAACTTGGGCTTCATCCTGCGGATTCGAGTGTGCAAAAGGAGGAAAAACTTGTTTATAAACAATTTCTCACCCATTCTAGAGCCGAGGAAAGTCTGGCTAGACAAAAATCTAGGATTAATTGGATGAAACTGGGTGATCAATGTACATTCTTCTTCAAATCTGTTAACAGTAATAGGAATAGAAACAAACTCACCAGCCTCACTCTCAGTGACTCATCTATCACTTATGATGTAGGAGTTATCAAAGACACCTTTCTTTTTTTTTTGGGTAAAAAAAGCTTGAAATAGAAAAAAGGCTAAGCGGATATATAGCCTACAAGGGGCATACCCCAGGAGGACAAAACAAAACAAGGAAAAGAAAAGAAAAAATAAAGAAACAAAAGGATGGCCAACCAGGCTACAATGGGGAAGGGCAATTAGCATAAGCTACAAACCTAGCTATATAAAATGATAACTAAATGTTTCTAGTCCATCAAAGGAGATGGAGGAGAAACATTCAAAAGAGACTTGAACAAAGGACAGGATACATTTGACAAAAGGCACTAACTATTACAGAGTTAATACAGGAACAAAATAGTTCCAATTTGATAATTGATTCCATCTGAGCAATAGCTCGAGCTCTAGCAGTCACATCAACAGACATGAATACCACAACAGCAGCATGATGCTATCCAGTAGTATTATCCAACAGCAGCAAGGACATGGAACACAGCAGAAGAGATTCCCAGCGACAAGGTTAGATGCCCAACAGAGCAATCATGCCAAGGGACAACCCCCCCCCCCCAGGCTAGGTACGGGAGGAAGCCCCCTCCCAAAAGGGGATCAGACATGCCAAGGGACAGCCCCCCTAGGCTAGGCCCATTTCACCACTGAATAGATCACCTCATCCTAACAGAATTTGGACAACATCTTGTTTGAAAATGTGCTATCCCAGGTGAAAATGACCCTATCCAGTACATTTCACAACAGGAAATGAACTAAAGTATCAGAATACTAGTGAGGCCAGTGGACAAAATCTAGCAAGACCATACATGGGCAGCAGTTCATAGCCTAATGGGCAAAATCCAGCAAGCTCATTTCTGGGCAGCAGCTACTCAGGGCATTGAGTAACTCAAGGTAGTGAAAATCTGTGATACTATGGCATCACAACTGGACACTATGATCTGGGGCTCCCAAATGGGGTTCTAATGCAGCAGAATGGCATCACAACTGAAGTGAAGGGGTTGAGAGCTTCTCTCTCTACTCTAGAGAGAGAATGCGCTCCCCCTTTGGAAATTCTTCCATATTATTAGATTTGACCCTCAGTCTTTCGATTGTAGGTGTCTCAATCTCTTTCACGAGATTCACTCAACGCACAAGGCAGGTAACCAACGTCCAGGAAGGCTTGGTCTTCTCTCAACAAAGGGGATCTGAACTGAATAGCTGGTCTTCATCTCCTATTCGGGTTCTCTCTCCTTCTAGATCTGCTATGGAGCAGATTCAAATCAGAAAACCCATCGGTGTGGATTGTCTCATTCCTACCCAAATATGGCCAAGGCTCATCTGGTATTGCAAATACCGACCAAAATACAGGATTTCTACCACCAAGCTTCAACGCATCTCAGATCTGTGTACCCGTCCAGTCGTCCACGAAGCTATTTGAACCGCTCCTGCGCCTCACGCCGGTGTGGCGAGGGGTAGGCTGCGGTGACAGGTCGCTGAGGTATCAAACTTCACAAGGGGATCTAGAGATTGGTTTCTTACTCAACACCCAAGCCGAGATCTTGAAATCGGGTGAGCAACATACTTCATCTGGAAATGAAAAGGTGTGATTTTGAGATTTCTGAGCTCATGTCTTAAATTGATTAAATTGGTAGAACTTGATGGATAGCATTTGTTGTGGGCTGTTATGGAGGAGATTAACCATAAACTGGTTTGTTTTCCGGTCAAAATATCCGGTGTAACTAGCCGCTGCAAATCACGGCTTTCTGATGTAGAAGAAGCACTAGTGTACCCCATTTAGTGTGTGTTTCACGCTCCAACCCAACGTGTGAGGGTTGTGGGGTCAATTTGCACTTTGGTAACAGCAACAATAGGTGTGGTTTAATTGTTTAATTGTTAGCAAGAACAACGTGGTTTAATTGTTAGCAAGGACAATGTGGGGCCCTTCTTGGGCCATTACTTTACGTAAAATTTTAAGAAATAAAGAGGTGCATTTTAATTGACTTGCCCCCAGTGGTGATCCTCCAAATTAATCAGTACGTTGGACATGATACCAAGTTATCAAGAAGTGAAATGTAGAGAGAGTCTCTGAGATTTCCAACCAGAGGGTTGAGAGCTTCTCTCTCTAGATTCTAGAGAGAGAATGCACTCCCCTTTATCCTATCACAATTTTTACAAACTCCATCAAACATTCTGTTTGATTTTTCTTTATTTCAGAGTGGATCTGTTCCACTTGAATCAAACGTGGGTCATCTGATCCATTTGCAAGTTCATCACACCTGAAGACAAAGGAAGCTCTCTGCTTTTGGTTCTTCGGAAATTCAAAATACCATGGGTTCATTCAAAACAACCAGTGGGTTCACCTCTGGATTTCTGATGTCCATCACCAACGAGGCAGTGTCCTATGGGTATCCGTACAAAATGGGCCTCGGAGCTACGGCTGCAGTCCCAACTAAGGGGATCTCGTCACTGGGTTCCATTCAGAGCATCATCTACTTGGCCAAACATCATTTTTCCAGAAAAGCTTCATGAAGTCACGGCTGAGAGCTGGGGTTCATTTTCCCGGAATAGGCTTTATCTTTGCAGTTCAGTTCTTCCCCGTTAGGTGTCGATGGTGTCACGGCGGTGGGAGGTAATACCACCATGGGTTTCTGGATTTAATAAGGTGAGTTTATGGTGAAATTGGTCCCTAGTTCTTTGATGTGCCTGTTATGGAGTTTTCTGGAAATACCCAAGTCGAAAGCATGATAATTTATAGAGTTTTCGGTTGTGTGAATGACTGGTGTGTTCTTCATTTTCTGGGTTCCTGGGTGAACTTTGGAGAAGACGAGAGTGGTCTTCACGCAACTGGGATATCTCTTCAATCGAGTTAGTCTGGAAAAGTGGGGGACCTTTGGTCCCTTGTTGGACCTTACACGTAACATCCAACGCACAGCTGTAAAAGCTATTTTCGGTGGTAGTCCAATGGACATAACACTTTACTGCCAATGCCATGCTCCTCGTGGAGCCTTTATCATACACCAAATGGGAAAGGTCCAAGTGGTGGGCCATTGTCATATTTAGCAAAATTTGTACGCATATTTCAAGTGGGAAGTTGAAAGTTTACCTGAGTTAGTGGATAGTTGTTCAAAATTCCCGAAAAGCACATATGCTAGCTGTCCTTGCTCGATTTGAGGGCCCCTATGCAATACATTATTCTCAACAGCAGTCTTGGTCCAAGCGGTGACATATTGCTTATTGGAAAAGCTACTTTATTGGAGCATGTCAATATCCGTAGGTCCCAAGCGGTGAACCTTTTACTCGGATGGAACAGAAATAGAAATGTTGGCCTTTGTGCCATCAAGTGGGACCTCAACTAACTGGTTCTAAACGTGGTAACACAGCAGTTTTGTGGGGCCGTGTGTGACTCAATTTTGTAAACGTTTGTAAGCAGAATTTTGTAGGCTGGTATGCCACAATTTAATAGATTTTTGTACTGCTTTATGCTTATTTACCTATCCCAGTGGGTTGTGCTGGACCTCATATTTTCCCATTCCGGCGGGTTGTGCCGGGAAGTACGCAATTTTCATTTCTTTTCTTTATTTTTATTTTGTCCTCCCTGGGGTATGCCCCTTGTAGGCTGTAAATTCGCTTAATCTTTTTTAATTTCAAGCTGGTTTATCCAAAAAAAAAATTTTAAGAAAGGCAGATTGTGGATGTGGTGTATATTGTATACTGCATCTTCCAAGGAAAGCTAATTGTGGGCCTTGGGACGTGCTCACAATATTACTTATTAGTCATGTCGTGGGCTGTTTTTTACTTTGTGTGGGCCCAATTAATGTGTACAACTCCAGATCTTGAAGGAATATTCGGGCCCACATGATTCACAATTTCATTTTGGGATCCTCGACATAGCTTCCGATTGTGCATTTGCGTTCTAGTTCCCTTTGTTAGGTGTCATTGTTGTCACGGCATAAGGGGTAATTCCGTATTGGTTCTGGTTCTGCTAGTGTGCAATTGTTGAACTTTTCAAGGTCCTATTATGATTCTGTTTGGAACAAGCTGCAATTGCTATGTTGACCTTCACTAGGTGGACTGTTATCGACCCAATATTTGTGGATGTATGTTGACCTTTGATCTTGGATCACGGTATTAGGAGCGAGTGGTGTAGTAAGCATGTGTTCAGTACAGGGTTCTTCGGGGACAGTTCCATTGGGTTTTATTGCTTGCCGAACAGCCAGAGGCTTATCATACCTGTTTCGAGGTTCTATGTTATTACTGTTTCCACAGTTGAGGGTCAATTGGTTCGTCCAGTGGTTAACCTTAGTCCTATCCTTGTCTATTTGATATCACTACGGGGTACTCTTACTTTGGATCAGACCTTATCTGCAACCAATATGGACAGTCACCGGAAACAGAGGAAGCCTGATGTCTTGGGAGCCTAGACTATGATGTTTGGAGCGAGTAGCAAACTAGGCATGTGTTCTGTGTAAGGGTTCTTTGGGAGGGTTCCCTTGGGTATATTTGCTTGCCGAACTGCTAGAGGCTTATCTCATTTGGTCCGGGTTGCTCAGCTATTGTTGTTTCCACTGTTGAGGGTTGGTTGTTCCATATATATCACCACTTAGTTATGGCTATTCAGCATGCCCGTGCTCATGTCCCTGATGCCGACGCAAGCACGGGCTAACTCACATTTTATACAGTGGGGTTTCTTCTTGGACCCACAACATGTTATCCATTTGTGCGCATGCTTTTGGTATTATCCTAGCCTTGCGGGTTGTGCATGGCGTTAAAACAATTATCTACTCCATTTATTACATTTTTGCTTATCTACACCTATGCTGTGCGGGATGTGCCGGCACTTCTCATTTTCCCACCCCGGCAGGTTGTGCCGGGGACCACGCACTTTTCTTTTCTTTTCTTTTTTTTTTTTTCCTTTCATTTTGTCTTTCCTGGGGGATGCCCCTTGCAGGTTGTACATTCGCTTAACCTCTTTTAATTTCAAGCTAATTTACCCAAAAAAAAAATGGCACTCAAAACTATGGGAAATAACACCAAATACAGCAACCCAAATACAACAACAATCAACAAGAGTAACAACAGGTTGCAATAATAGTGGATTGCAACAGCCATTGCAACCCATATAAAATCAATAAAGCACAAAGCAATCTAGGCATAAACCAATAACACTAAGAGTAACAACAGATTGCAATAGTAGTGGATTGCAACAGCCCTTGCAACCCATATAACATCAATAAAGCACAATGCAATCTAGGCATAAAGCAATAACACCTTCAACAATAGTAACAACAGATTGCAATAATAGTGGATTGCAACAGCCCTAGCAATCCCATATGACATCAATAAAGCACGATGCAAGAACTCCTAGATGTTCATACCTCACTTGAAGAGCCTAACATAATTACCATACTCACAAAGTGCAATTGATGTGCTCCTTCTTGAATCCTGCAAACACACTTTCCCAACTGGGAGGTTAAGATGCAAAACGTAAACTCCGTGATTGTTGCCACTAGGGAAACCTGTTTCTGAAGCAAAGTTGTCAACATATGGAACATTTAGATTAAATAACAGGATGTATTGTATTTACCAAAACAGGGAACAACTTAACCAAAAGGTAGTATGCTATGTGTTGGGCTGAGTGGGAATTATTGGGCAGACCTCACAACACTCAATACTCTGGCTATAATAGGGTCAATCATCTCATAAGTAAGAGACTGACTAGTACACAAAGCCTTGGTATGGTCCAGGATATGTCTGATTTAGAAATTAAGGATACTATGTGGGAACTTAATCCCCATAAAGCCCCTGGACCTGATGGCTATAATGCTGGGTTTTTCCAGAAAGCTTGGTCTGTGGTTGGCCATGAGACCATTTCAGCAATTACAAATTTCTTTAGGTCTGGCCAACTACTTAGTAGAGCTAACGCAACTGTTGTAGCTCTGGTTCCTAAAATCCCCAACCCCTCTAGGGTTGGTGATTTCAGGCCAATTTCTTGTTGCAATACCATTTATAAATGTATTGCAAGGATACTGGCAAAACGGCTCCAGAGTGCCCTCCCTTTACTTATTGATCCAGTTCAATCAGGTTTTGTGAAGGGTAGAAGAATTGCTGATAATATATTCCTTACACAGGAGCTTATGAGAGGGTATCATAAATCCTCTCCTTCACCCAGATGTGCATTGAAAGTTGATATAATGAAAGCCTATGACAATGTTAGGTGGGATCTTCTATGGGACATTCTTAAGTCCATGAATTTTCACCCTAAAATGATAACATGGATTCAATCATGTGTCACCACAGCTAATTACTCATTGAGTATCAATGGTGAGCCAACTGGATACATAAAAGGCAGGAAGGGGCTTAGGCAGGGGGATCCACTTTCCTCCTATCTTTTTGTCATTGTCATGGAGGTGTTGACTAGTATCTTGAGGGAGAAAGCCAATCTTCCTGATTTCCATTTTCATTGGAGGTGTAGCAAGACCAAGCTCATTAATCTTTGCCTTGCTGATGATCTTATGATCTTTAGGAAAGGGGATTTGGGTTATGTTAAACATATTCATGCTTCCCTCATGGAGTTTGAAGCCCTTTCTGGGCTTTCTCCTAGCCCTGGGAAGAGTAGTGTCTTCTTCTCTGGAGTTGATCACTCCACCAGAGAAGGCATCCTCTCTGTACTTGGCTTTAAAGAAGGTTTTTTGCCTGTCAAATATCTTGGTGTGCCTCTCCTTTCCACCAAGCTCAAGCATCAGGACTGCAAAAACATGGTAGCAAGAATAACTTCTAGGACTAAGACCTGGACTAATAGGGACTTAACTTATGCTGGGAGAGTTCAATTAATAGAGAATGTTCTATTCTCCATGCAGACATATTGGTCTACATTTATTCTACCCAAGAAAGTCATAAAAGAAGTTGAAGCTATACTTAGGTCCTTCCTTTGGTCTGGTCCAGATCTTAAAAAAGCTGGGGCTAAGGTTTCTTGGGAACACTTGTGTTCCCCCAAACAGGAAAGGGGGCTTGGTTTCAAGGCAATTCAGGTCTGGAATAAGGCTGATATTACTAAGCACATATGGTTTCTCATCTCAGGTGGTGAGCAGTCTATGTGGTGCCAATGGGTCAAGTCATATTTGCTTAAGGGAAAAAGTTTGTGGGAGATCAAAATTCCTAGTAACCCCTCATGGGTTTGGAGGAAGATCCTCAACCTTAGGTCAGTTGTACATCCTCACATAAAAGTGTTCATAGGTAATGGAAAATCTACATCCCTTTGGCATGACAATTGGACAAACTTAGGTCATATTGCCAATAGGTATGGCACTAGGGTGATGTATGACTCTGGACTACCTAAGGATACTACTATGTCTGCTATCATCAGAGATACTTCATGGGCCTTTCCCATTACTCAAACACTGGAACTCAATGAGATTAAGGCCAGTCTTCACTCTATACTTGCTCCAAAAAGAGGTATGGAGGATCAACATATCTGGACGCTGAATTCCAGTGGGAAATTTACTATATCTTCACTTTGGAACCATCTAAGAACTTCATTCCCTAAAGTCTACTGGAGTAAATGCATATGGTTCCCTGGGCATATACCTAAGTGCAGCTTCATCACTTGGGTTGCCATTCAACATAGACTCTATACTGAGGACAGATTAGTGCTGTTTGGCACTAAGTCGGTCTCTTGTTGCTCATTATGTTCTGGGAGTGAAAGCCATGACCATCTTTTTTTTTTTGGGGTAAATAAGCTTGAAAATAAAAGGGGCTAAACGAATATACAGCCTACAAGGGCCATACCCCAGGGAGGACAAAGAAAGAAAAGAAAAGAAAAGAAAACGGAAATGAACGACTCGTCACAACCCGACGGGAATAAGCTAAAGCAAAATTACAAACAAGCTATGATACTGGGTGTTTCATCCTCATCTAACAGAGGAGAAGGAAACACCACACAAAACAATGGAACAACCTTCTTGTAGCACCTACTTTTAAAGACAATTGAACTTCCCTAATGTTGGAGCTAGGATTTGATAAGGCAACCAAATTGCTGTTTAACATGACATGAGGTGAGAGAAGAGAACCTCTTTGAGTGCAGTGAACCGTAAGCTTGAAGTGGTTATGGAACCTTGTAATAGCATGAGCATGGAATAAGCACATAGTAGCAACAGAGCAACCAGATTCTGGGCAGCACTTAGCATGGAACAAAGCAGTAAGGCAGCAATTGTAACTTGACAGTAGCGATGAGTCCATGAAAATGGATGAGTAGCATCACAGCGGGAGGAAACCCCCTCCCTGAAGGGGTTCAAACTTGCCAGGGACATCCCCCCATGGCTAGGCAATAAGTAACCACGAGCATTTGAAGTAATGAATTGTAGTATAGCCATTGAACAGTCACGGATCAGAGCAATAAGAACCAAGTTGGCACGCACAGCACTTGCATTGCAAATTTTGGTAAAATTGGACAGCATTTTGTTTGTTTTTTGCAATCCAGCACACGGCTGCCATGTCTTCTGTAATGCAACAACATAACAAACAGCAGCAACAAGCTCTAATGCAGTAGCAGTACCACTCTAAATGGAAACAATAACAGCAACAACATGTCTACTTGGCTACAGGAAGAGAGCCACATGTGGCAGCATGAGCAAAAGTGCAGCAGTAACTAGAACATTAGCAGATAGCTAAGCTAACAATGAGAACAAAATTTGTTGTTGCAACAACCCTTGCAATATTGAACAGAAAATACCGAATTGTATTGAAGCACTGCCAAAAACAATCAAAACCAAGCAATAAAGGAAGAAGGAAAGGGACCCATTGGATAGAGGCCTCACACACCCACACCCTCAAGACCTCTCCCTCCCACTCTTCTATTGATGTACTCACAATGGGTCCAGGGGCCTACCAAACTCCCTCTACTCACAACAAGCCCTTTTATAAATTTCACTCAGAAGGAAGGATGAGGTTCAAACACTGGCTCACAGGGAACACACATTTTAGTAGGTCACTATCTCACATTTTGATATCCACACATACGTAGGACCAAGGACATAATCACATAGTATCCACTGCATCAAAATTATAGATAACTACCTGTATATATAGAAGTAGTAGCAGGATATCTCAAGGTACTTGGAACCTTGTGGAACTGTGAGGTTAGCCAATGTGAATGGACAGGAAGCAAAGTACCCCTGCTGCGATGGAACAGCAGCAGTATAGCAGCAGCAGAACAGGACTTACACTATATACGTAGGAGCCAACAATCAGAACCTGTACACATAAACTACCCAAGTGGGTCATGAGTACAAAATTAGTACTTCTTCTTTTGACTGAATCATCTGGAGCAACCTGCCACTGAGAATCAATTAGTAACATGTAGAAAATAATAGTAAAACCAAGGAATTATGAGTAGCATGAAAGCATGACAAGCCACCTAGCATCTATTAGCTGAAATATTAGCAGGTATGCTCCAAGAATCAAGTAGGTCTAGTGTACCAGCTGTGATTTTGGGGAGAGACATCAATCTGTTCCTAATGTCAATGCAGATCTTGGCCACAACAGATTCAATAGAATGTGGCAAATTCTGAAATTTCCTAATGTTTCTCTCAATCCAAACATGATAGAGAGTAACAGTGAAGGACAACTTGGCAAGTGTGGTTCTCAATCCTTTCCCCTTAAAAGTAGAAAGTTGGGAAACCAGGCTAGAGAAGGTTTGTGGTTGCCAAGTGATATGAGATTTAAGGGACACAGAATCCCAAACTTGTTTGGTGAATGGACAGTTGAAAAAGAGGTGGTCATGGTCCTCCTCATCTGAGCAGAAACTACAGCATGAGGAATCAATGACCCCAAACTGAACAAGTCTATCACCAGTGGACAGTCTGTTCTGAATGGCCATCCAACTAATTAGACTGCACTTGGGGATATGAGAGGGAAACCAAACAATGTGACTCCAATCAACATTGGGAAGATGTGTTCTGAGTTGATCCCAAAGTGATGTAGTGGTAAATAGGCCATTTTGATTAAGAGTCCACTTGCATGTATCAACATGGGAAGAGATGGACCCATTCAAGGAGGGAAGTGCATCCCTAATTACATTTAATTCCCACGTTTGAGTGATGGGGAATTTCCATTGATTATTGTTGCTGAGAATGGCAGACACTGTGCCATCCTCAGATATGCCAGAGTCATAGATGATCCGAGTACCAAATTTGCTCACTAAAGGCCCAAGGGGGTGCCAATTATCATACCAAAGAGAGGTGGTGAGACCATTCCCAATATGGTACTGAATGTGTGATTGCATGAGAGGACGGAGTTGGAGCAACTTCCTCCAAGTCCATGAAGAACTGCTGGATATTTTAACTTTCCAAAAACTCTTTCCTTTGAGTAAATAAGATTTCACCCATTGGCACCACATGGATTGCTCTCCCCCTGAAACAAGGAACCAAATATGCTTGGACATCGCAGCCTTGTTCCAAACTTGGAGAGATTTAAAATCCAGCCCCCCTTCTTTTTTGGGAGTGCACAAGTGATCCCATGAGATCTTAGAACCTGTGCTTTTAAGATCAGTTCCCGTCCAAAAGAAGGATCTAAGTATAGATTCAACCTCTTTAATGACCTTCTTGGGAAGAATGAATATAGAAGACCAATAGGTTTGCATGGAGAAAAGGACAGATTTTACCAATTGAACCCTCCCAGCATAGGACAAGTACTTATTAGCCCAAGATTTAGTACGCTTTGTGATTTTATCTATAAGGATCTTACAGTCAGTGTACTTTTTTTTTTGGGTAAAATAGCTTGAAATAAAAAGAGGGCTAACCGAATATACAGCCTACAAGGGGCATACCCCAGGAGGACAAAAAGAAAAGACAAGAAAACAACAGAAAAACAAAAGAAAAAGGTAATCTAACGTCAACTGGCTACAATGGACTATGGGTAATCAATTGGATGTTTCCTAACCATCTAGAAAGATGATAAAGAAACATACAACAAAATGGTAGAAGTACTACACTGGACTAATAGTTTAACTGATGTAAACTGAAGGGATCATAATGGCAGCAGTAGGTATATACTCTGGACAGCATAGGAGCACATGGCAGCAACATCAAACAGAATCTGGAGTTAGAACCTCAAATTCCTGCAGATATGGACAGATTTGGACAGCATTTCATCTGGAATTTGGAGGTCCAGTAGTGTAAAGATCTGCTCAGAAACAATATACTCCATATAGAACATTCAGAGCAGCGACACAGCTATGGACATCAACAGCATGGGACCACAGCACATTGGGAAATGTTCTCTCTAAGGACAGCCCCCTTAGAGTAGGCATACCCCACTGCAATGGGGATGGGAAATCAGATCTGAATAGAAACAGAATCTGGACAGCAACAAACAAATGTAGTTCAATAGCAGCTGATCAAACACACAGCTGGCCTGAACATCAATGAATACAGAATATAGAAATGTCAGCTCTGCCCAAGTTATGGCAGTCCACAAGATATGCAATGCACTAAGATAACAAGAGCATTTCCAGAATAACTAACAGAACCCAAGTAACTCAAACAGACCCCATGGAATGCCTCCTTCCAAGGAGACAACAATAAGAGCATGTAAACCAAATACACCCGAGGAATGCCTCCTTCCTTAGAAGACAGCATTAAACTGAATTACTTGGCAGCCAATCATGGGCAG
Organism: Vaccinium vitis-idaea; assembly: GCA_963854785.1. NCBI lineage: Eukaryota > Viridiplantae > Streptophyta > Magnoliopsida > Ericales > Ericaceae > Vaccinium > Vaccinium vitis-idaea. Next base: position 21,169,932 of record OY978219.1, read on the forward strand.
TGATTTCACACCACAGCTGCACACAAGGGACTCTTATATCCTGCTCACTTAATGCAAGATGGAATGGGCCCCCTCCAATGAACCTTCAGCTCATAGCCTTGCTGAATCCTATCTGTTTCATGGTTGCCTAAGTTGCCCCTTCAGCTCAAAGCTGACTGACCTGCACAAAGCAATATCTACCATCTACATTTAAATCAAATGAGTTGAAGTGCAGTACCAACTTTAACATTTAAGGAGATGAGAATTTCAAACCAGTCCCCACTTAGATAACAACCACTGAGATTGAGGTCCATTAGGAAGATTTCCTAAGGACATCAATCTGTATCTCACCATAGAATGGATTTTGCTGATCACATTAGGTCCAGAGCAAGATGCATTTTGGAATTTGCAAACATTTCTTTCAAGCCAAATTTGATAGACAGTAACAGTGAATATAAGCTTGATGATCATATTTTTAAGTGATTTACCCCTGAGATTTGAGACATGATTTATCCAATTGGCCCAAGACCTAGAGGGCCAGCTTACATTGATGTGTGTAAGTATGTCAATCCAGACTTGTGACGTGAAGGGGCAGTTGAAAAATAGATGGTCATGTGACTCTACACCATGGCAGAAACTACAACAAGAAACAGGAATGGTGCCAAACAAAACCAACCTGTCACCAGTATATAGTCTGTTTTGAATTGCAAGCCAAGTAATCATACTACATTTTGGGATATGGCCGGGAAACCAAATGCTAGTATGCCAAGGTACCTTGGGATATTGTGTTCTTAGCTCATCCCAAAGGGAGGAAATGGTGAATTCCCCATTAGAATTAAGGAGCCATTTGTGGTGGTCCTCAAGGTCTTGATTGGGACTTGGTAGAGAGCTCAAAGCATCCCTGATCTCCCTGAGCTCAAGAATCTGGGTAAAGGGGATACGCCATCTAGAATTTCTAATAACTGCTTTCACTGTGGCATCTTTGGTGAGTCCAGATTTATATATGACTCTAGGACCAAACTTAAGGGCAAGGGGTCCTATAGGATGCCAATTGTCATACCACAATGAGGTGGATCTGCCATTACCAATGGTGACTTTAATGTGGGATTGAACCAGAGGCCTTAAGTTGAGAAGTTTTCTCCATACCCAAGAGGGAGAACTAGGCATCTTGACATCCCAAAAGTTCTTCCCCTTGAGTAAATATGATTTGACCCACTGGCACCACATAGATTGTTCCCCACCAGAGATAAGAAACCAAATATGTTTGGCAATGGCAGCCTTATTCCAGACAAGAATGGATTTGAAACCTAAGCCACCCTCCTGCTTGGGGCAGCATAGGTGTTCCCACGAAACCTTAGCCCCAGTCTTTTTAAGGTCAGGGCCAGACCATAGGAAAGACCTAAGAATGGCTTCAACTTCCTTGATGACTTTTTTGGGTAGTATAAAAAGGGAAGACCAGTAGGTCTGCATTGAGAAAAGGACATTCTTAATCAACTGGATCCTACCAGCATAAGTTAGGTCCCTATTTGTCCAAGTCTTAGTTCTAGCGGTGATTTTATCAATCATGATTTTGCAATCTATGTACTTGAGTTTGGTGGACAACAAAGGAACTCCCAAGTATCTCACAGGCAAGTGGCCTTCCTTGAAGCCCAACAGTTGTAGGATCTCATTTCTGATGGAATATTGAACACCAGAAAAGAAAACACTACTCTTCCCGGGACTAGGAGATAGTCCAGATAGGGATTCAAAATCACTAAGGGAGTCCTGAATATGCTTGACTGATTTTACATCTCCTTTGCAAAAGAGCATGAGGTCATCTGCAAAACATAGATTGATAATTTTGGGTTGATTGCATCTCCAGTGGAATTTGAAATCTGGTTCATTAGACTTCTCTTTTAATATGCAAGTGAGCACCTCCATTACAATTACAAACAAGTAGGAAGAAAGAGGATCACCCTGCCTGAGCCCTCTTTCACCTTTAATGTTGCCAGTTGGTTCACCATTAATATTCAGTGCATAGTTGGCAGTGGTGACACAAGCCTTTAACCATGTGATCATTTTGGGATGGAAATTCATGCATGTCAATGTATCCCAAAGAAAATCCCATCTGACATTATCATATGCTTTCATAATGTCCACTTTCATGGCACACTTAGGAGAGGAAGTGGACTTATGATACCCTTGCATGATCTCCTGAGTAAGGAAAATATTATCAGCTATTCTCCTACCCTTTACAAACCCAGACTGAACTGGATCAATGAGATCAGGGAGGGCACTCTGAAGTCTCCTAGCAAGAATCTTGGCGATGCATTTATATACAGCATTGCAACAAGATATAGGTCTATAATCACCAACCCTGGAAGGATTAGGAACTTTGGGCACAAGAGCCACAATGGTGGCATTAGCTCTATTTAAGAGTTTTCCAGATTTGAAGAAGTTTCTGATTGCTGCAGTTACCTCATGACCAACTATATGCCAAGCCTTATGAAAGAACTTAGCATTATAGCCATCAGGGCCAGGGGCCTTATGTGGATTAAGTCCCATGAACACATCCCTAATATCATTATTAGAAACTTCTTGAACCATAGACACACTTTGCTCATTAGTGAGTCTCTTGGTAATGAGTTGGTTGATCCTATCATAGCCAGCATAGGAGGTACTGTGAGGCTTACCAAGTAAGCCAGTGTAGAAGCTGACAAAGGCGTCTTTGATTACATTCAAATCATGGGTAATAGTGGAATCACCCAAGACCAGACTAGTAATCTTACTCCTGTTTCTATTATTGTTGATTGATTTGAAGTAGAAGGAAGTACATTGATCACCAAGCTTAAGCCATTGAATTCTAGACTTTTGCTTGGCTAAGCTCTCCTCGGCTCTAGAAAGAGTGAGAAATTGCTTATAGACCAATTTTTCTTCCATCTGATGAGCAATGTTTGTAGGGTCAGCTCCCAGTTTAGTTTGAAGAGTATCAAGCTGGAACTTAGAGGCGGATACTCTCTCAGAGATAGCACTAAATTCTTTGTGGTTCAGTTCCTTAAGGTCAACTTGTAGCCTTTTGAGCTTCTCAGTAATAATGAACATAGGGTTCCCAATAATTATTTGCCTCCAGACTTTTTGAACTGTGGAAAGGAAGGAGGGATGATCAGCCAAGAAATCAAAGAACCTAAAGGGTCTTTTAGGAGGCTTAGGAGGTGGAGTAATGTGTATGACAGCAGGTGAGTGGTCAGATATCCCTGGTGTAGGGAAAAAAACTGATGAGGAAGTGTGGGTCCTAATCCAAGTATCATTGACCAAAACTCTGTCAAGTTTAGAAGAGATATGGTGAGGAGGGTCCTGCCTGTTAGACCAAGTAAATAGGCAACCAGAGAATCTCAAATCATCGACCTCACAAGAGAAGAGGCAATTGTTGAGATCATCCATGTGGGGAGGCCAGTGAGTTAACCCACCAACTTTCTCCATGGGTTTCCTAATTGCATTAAAGTCACCTAGAACAACCCATGAGTCAATGGTCTTCAGTCTGGTCAGTTCCTTCCAAAGATTAAGTCTCTCAAAATGATCATTGGCACCATAAACAAAGGTAGCTACAAAAATATACCCATCATGAATGGAATGCACCTCACAATGCATAAGTTGATTAGTCATATGAAGAACCTTCACATCAAGGATGTGAGGGTCCCAACAAACAAGAATTCTCCCAATGGGGGCATGGATAGAGTTATGGGCATACTTCCAGTGAGGGCATATGACTTTCATGATCCTATGGATGTTAGGCTCCTTAATCTTATGTTCGATCAGACCAATCAGAGATAGATTATTATTATTCAAAAAGAGTTTGGCGGCCTTTTGTTTGAGAGGATCATTTAAGCCTCTCAAATTCCAAAAACCAAAATGCATCTGAGATTGTGAACTAAGCATAGAGATATAAGTACTGGCAGAATGAAATTATTGAATTAAGTAGCAAAGTAAACAAAATGGCAGAAGATAGAAAGTAGTAAAGCTGCCCAAAAAGGATACAATATCAGCATCAATGTCCCTTGAAGGAGCCAGATCTGCCTCCCTTCTTTTTGTTCTTGTTCTTCTTAGTGTTGCTTCCTGCTGATTGGGGGCAAGAAGGTGGGGAAGAGCTGGCTGCGTCTGAAGGCAAGACAGTACGATTACTCAACTGATTGGTAGCACCAACAAGTTGCCCTTCAGAGGTCATCGTAGTGGTGCCTTTATGGGGAGGACAAGTTTCAGCAACAATTTCTTCAATCTCCTCAGAGGAGCCATCAGCCACACCAATTTTTGCTTCTTCCATTAGCTCTACTCCTTCCATTCCCTTTAGAGGAACAATAGGGGTTAGGGCTTCACAAGATTGGGGAATAGAAGACCCCACTGGATTAGAGGAACTGGCTGCCCCAACTTCATTGGCAGGAGCTTCTGGTTGAGAGTTGGAGTCCCCTACACTTTTATCAGTTGAGGTTAATTTACCCTTGCCCACCACTGTCCACTCCTCCTTGGAAGGTTTGGGAATCGCTTTAGGGCCACAAGTATGACCAAACACCTTGCAAGTTTCACATTTAGGGGGAAGCCACTGGTATTCCACTCCTACCATCACTGATTCTTCACCAATTGAAATGACTATATCAGTGGGTAACTCATCCTCCGCATTAATCTCTACACAAATACGTGCATAATCCAAACGCCTCTTGCTATTTGTAGCTTCATCTATATGGATGGGTTTCCCAATAGCACTTGCAATCCTGCTGAAACCAACATGGGTCCAAAATTCTAAGGGAAGCCTATGCAATTTAACCCATACCGGTATAGTGGTAGGGTGATTTTTGCCTGGCACTAACATACGCTTCCACTCCTTTAACACCAAATACCTGCGAGAGAAGAAATACGGGCCCCCTTCAAGAACTCCTATCTTAGAGGCTTCATCTTCGAATTCGAACAGATAACATGAACCTAACTGCTTGACGGAGAATTTGCCATGGTCCTTCCAAACTGCACGGGCAGTAGCAGTGAGAAGGGGAAGCGGCATCCTCCCATCTAAGAAATGCCCAACCAGACAGTGATTACCCAATCCAACATCAATATGTGATTCATCAAAACTTACGTGGGCTTCTTTCCCCTTCTGAAACTCGGGATAGTGACCCAATTTCATCGTTTTGGCAGGAGCCTGGGCTTTAAACAGTGAGTTCCAATTCCTAGCTTGGGCTCCTTTTGCTGGAAATAATTTGGGTTCTGGGGGATGAATTGGAGCCTGCTTCTCCTTAACAGTAACGTACTCCCCTTCAAGATCAAAGTTCTTCACTACATCTGGACCTGCCTCCTGGAGCTGAATGAGGTTGTCTTTGAACTTCGAAAAGCTTACATTTATCCCAGACTTCTGTATTACTTCCTCTATGGAATTAACCAGAGAGGCCAGATGGGCCGCTCTGTCCATTCGATTTCCTTCTTCCTGAAATACCTCTTGTAGCCTACGAGAGGGACTGGACCCAGCTTTAGTAGGGCTATGGGGACCAAACTTTGGAGTGGAAGGATCAGCATTCCGTGAAACAACATTAGCCGGAGACTTTACGTCTGGATCTAGGGTTCCAGAGTTAGGGTTTTTTGATATTGGAGTTAGTGGTTGATTTGAACTTGAAGGGCTATTGCTAGGTGAGAGGTGATTGAAGAGAAGGTTTGACATAGATTTAGATCGCTGTGGGTAAACATTTGACTGAACCAAGGAGTTATTTGGTGTGTATTGAAAGGTACCTGCACCTAGAGGGGTGTCACGGACGTCTGAACCCAGATCGGTATATGCTTGGGGCGTGGCTATGGAAGTTGTCACGTCCTTCTGTGGAGTTTGAATCGAAGGATTGGAATGGAGATAAGGGACATTCCCTTGTTTTTTTCGTACTTCATGTGAATCTGTAGCTCTTAACCCTAAACCTTCAGCCATTGTGGTGCCGTCGGCCATGGCTTCAGTGGAGATCGTCCCGTCAGCCATCATCTAGGGTTTAGATCGCGAGAATCGCCTCAAATCGCCAGAGAGATGATGACGTCATATTTTCCCTACAGTCAGTGTACTTGAGTTTAGTGGAAATGAGAGGGACACCAAGGTATTTAACAGGAAGAGAGCCTTCTTGAAACCCAAGAGTTTCAAGGATGGCAGTCTTGATTGTGGTCGGGACTCCAGAGAAGAAAATGTTACTTTTACCTGGACTAGGAGACAGCCCAGAAAGAGCCTCAAATTCAACAAGAGCTTCCTGAATGCATTGAATAGAACTCAACTCCCCTTTGCAGAAGATCATAAGATCATCAGCAAAGCAGAGATTGATGATCTTAGTCTTATCACACCTCCAATGAAAGTGCAAATTTGAATTGGAAGACTTTTCTCTAAGTAATTGAGTAAAGATTTCCATGACAATAACAAAAAGGTACGAGGACAAAGGGTCTCCTTGCCTTAGCCCTTTTTTCCCCTTAATAGTGCCAGTGGGCTCACCATTAATGCTCAGGGAGTAGTTAGTTGTGGTAACACAAGCCTTGATCCATTGGATCATTAGAGGATGAAAGTTCATGGATGCAAGGATATCCCATAAGAACTCCCACCTAACATTATCATAGGCTTTCATTATGTCAACTTTTAATGCACACCTAGGAGAGGAGGAATGTTTGTGATAATCCCTCATGATCTCCTAAGTAAGGAAGATATTATCAGTTATCCTTCTGCCTTGAACAAATCCAGATTGCACAGGATCAATGAGATGAGGGAGGACAGTTTGGATTCTTTTAGAAATGATTTTGGCAATGCACTTGTAAATGGTATTGCAACAGGAAATTGGCCTATAGTCCCCTACCTTGGAAGGATTGGGGATTTTAGGAACAAGTGCAACACTGGTAGAGTTAGCTTTAGTAAGGAGCTTGCCAGACCTGAAGAAATTCCTAACAGCTGATGTCACATCCTGTCCCACAATAGCCCATGATTTTTGGAAAAACCCAGCATTGTAACCATCAGGACCAGGAGCTTTATTTGGATTGAGTGACATGAATGTTTCCTTTATCTCAACGTTAGTGATCTCAATTATCATTGCATCTCTTTGAACATCTGAAAGTTTGGCACTGACAAGCTGGTTAGTCCTTGGACCACCATGATATTGTGTGAAGTGTGGAGTGCCCAACAAATGAGTATAATACTCCACAAATGTAGATTTGATCAGTCCAGGATCATGTGTAAGATTGCCATTACTCAGGACCAGGCTATTGATGTTACCTCTATTCCTATTGTGGGATATGGATTTGAAGAAATAAGAGGTGCGTTGATCCCCAAGCTTTAACCATTGAATCCTAGATTTTTGTTTGGCAAAGCTTTCCTCAGCTCTGGCTAATATCATATATTGCCTGCATAGGACCCTTTCTTGGATTTGATTAGTGATGTTTGTAGGATCACCCCCAAGGTCCTTCTGGACAACATCCAGCTGCTGTTTAGTAGCAAGAGCCTTGGAGGAGATATCACTAAACTCTATGGTATTTAGCTTTTTGAGCTCCTTTTGGAGGAGTCTAAGCTTCTCACAAGTGACATACATAGGGTTTCCAATAACAATTTCTCTCCAGACTTGCTGAACAATATCTAGAAATTTTGGATGATCAGCAAGGAAATTGAAGAATTTAAAGGGTTTGTTGGATTTCCCAATGGAGGGATTCAAAAAAACCACAGCGGGGGAATGGTCAAAAATCCCAGGGGGGTGGAAATGAGCATTAGAGTGGACAAAAGTTTTGATCCATTGCTCATTAACAAGCACCCTATCAATTTTAGTGGTGACTACGTGGGAAGGATCCTGCTTGTTAGACCAAGTGAAGTGACAACCAGAATACAAGATCATCAAGTTCATTGGCATCAATACACTAGCCAAAGTTATCCATATGCGGAGGCCAATGATTATCGCCTCCCACTTTATCAGAAGGGAATCTTAAGGCATTGAAGTCACCTAAGATAACCCAAGGGCCGGGGTTGTTCCAAGAGTTCAATTCTCGCCACAAGTCAATCCTCTCATTATACAAATTGGAGCCATAAACAAAAGTTGCAACAAACTGTAAGTTTCCAATTACAGATTTCACATGACAGTGTATAGCTTGACTGGATTGACTAAGAACATTGACACTTACAATAGAGGAATCCCAGCCAACACAAATTCTCCCACTAGAAGAGTGAGAGTAGTTGTGTACAAAAGACCAAAAGGGAAACAAGGAGCAAGTAATCCTGCTAAAATTAGGCTCTTTTATTTTATGTTCTACCAGGCCAATGATAGACAAGTTGTTCTTATTAACAAAAGACCTGACCTCTCGTTGTTTGAGGGGATCATTAAGTCCCCTCATATTCCAAAAACCAAGTTGTAGCGGATTTGTAGACATAAAGTAATATCAAAAGTGGCAGATAATGGACAGAATTAGTAAGCTGCCAAGTCAAAAAAGATAGAGATGAGAGTTACCTGCTTTTGTTTGGAGTAGCAGAGCCACCCCCCTTGCCACTAGTGTTTTCCCTCTTGTGACTCTTCTTGTTGTTCTTCTTAGAAGATCCCACTTTGATGTGTCCATCAGGGGGGGGGGGGGGGGGGGGGGGGGGGTTAGGAAGATAGCTAGCCAAGGACTCCAAGGAATTTCAGAAGGCAGGGACAGTTTCTGAGTGATCTGACCCCTCTCACTACTACCCTCCACAACAGGTTGTGACACTTGATTCACCAGGGAAGGAATAGAAGAAAAGCTGGCATATGTTTCAACTCTTATCTCCTCTGCGGCTTCACTCTGGGCATCATTGCTCAAGTCATCAATGACCACACCTTCAATATCAGGTTGCAAAACAAAGGCAGCACCTGTGGGGTTGTTGGGAATCTCCTTAGTAAGTGCTTCCAAGACTCCCCCACCACCCCCTAAAGCCTTACCAATTTGCTTTAATTGTCCCTTTTCTACACAAGTCTGGAATCAAACTTTGTCCTTCCTTGACTTAAAATGGTCGTCTAGATCTTGGGATAATTGGGTCACTCATATCTCAACAATCAAAGGCAAGAATTTGAAATCTCTTATTATCAAACTGGCTTTTTTTTTTTTTTTGATAATTCAGCTTGAAATTAAAAGAGGTTAAGCGAATGTACAGCCTAAAAGAGGTTAAGCCAATTTCAGTTGTAATGAGCAAGATACACTCAATGGTTAGGACTAGATTGTTGACCTTGGAAAAACTTCCAGCTTGTCATCAGTCACATAGGCTCCTAACCAGCTGGGGTATCTCTTAAGTAACTTGGTTCTAGATGTCTTTGCTACTGACATTTGTTTTGAAGATACAATCAGCTCAGGTTGGGGAGCTTGATACTATCAGTTCAATGGTATAACATGCTACTATTACTTCTAGTAAAGGTGGTTCTCTTATTCTTTTATCCTTAGCTAGCTCTAATTGGTTCATAATTCAGACAGTGTGTGAACCACCTATACTGAGTGCCTTGTGAGGGAGTGTTTGAGCCTCTGAAATTTTTTTGAGAGCGAAGGTATTAAATAGAGGGGGAGCATGGTGAGGTACAGTTGAGGGTGCTTGGTCCCTTTAGTGAGTGTCAAGGAGTGTGAGGTCTTGAGGAAGTTGAAGGGGGAGTCTTTATATAATTAGGAACTCATTTACTATGCCTTCATTATGGGTACTTGATAACCAGTTTGTTCTGTCAAATCTGGATTTTTGAGTATGATTATTGTCTTGTACTGTCTGACAGTTGTGAACTATTACTTCTTTGTGTGCTATTGACTTTGCTATATATTTTATGGTTGAGGTGTTTCTAGTCTAGGCTTTGGTTGTCTCAGTTGTGCCACTTGTGTGCTTTCTGAACCTTCTGAAGCTAGCATCCAATTTGTCCTCTGTGTTTGCTGATTTGATTGTTGTACTTCCACTTAGAGACCTGCATAAGTTTGGGTAGATTGCTGCTGTCCAGTTTGTGTTTGTCTCTGTGCTTGCCCTTAGTGATGAGCTCCATTAGGCCCCTCCTTTGTGTGCTTTCCAGTGGCGATGTACTCTACGATAAGAAGTTACTGCAGTAGGTTCTTCCAGTGTTCAAACTGCAGTAGGTTCTGTCCAGTGTTCAAACTGCAGCAGGTTACTGTCCAGAATTCAAATTCCAGTTTTCAAATTTCTGTGGTGATTGAAGGAGCTGCTTTATTAATTTTGCTTATCCAGGGGGGCTGTCCCCTGGAATATAGAACTCCCTTGGGGAAGGGGAGGTCCTCCCATTAAAGTAGTCTAAGTTTACAGATAATTGTTGTCTGAATCTGCTAGTGTAATGGACTACGCTCGTAGCTCATGTCCAGTATAGTTGCAGCTGGTTTATTGTTGCTGCTCAAGGATCATTTCATTCCAGCTGTGATGTATTCAAGTTATCAATTGATCGTGTTGTGATGTATTCCTGATGGTGATGTTCAAGTTCAAGAATTGACCGTGCTGTATAGGAACAGGTAGTGCTATGCCCGATGCTGTATGCTGCCCATTTTGATGTTTTGCTGCCCAGATTACTACGGTTCTGACCGTACGGATACCAAGTCCTTTTTTTTTTTTTGGATAAATTAGCTTGAAAATAAAAAGGGGAAAAGAATATACAGCCTACAAGAGGAATACCCCAGGAGGACAAAACAGAAAAAGAAAAGAAAAATAAGACCAAATGGCCAAGATAAGGAAGATGATGGGAAGCCAAGTGGCTACATAGGGAAGGATGGGGAGATATGCGTAAACAAACACACTGGATAACAGCCACTATTTAAAATCTAAAGAGTTTCTAATCCATCTAGGCAGATGGACCAGAAACTTTACAAAACAGGAATTGAGGATCAGCTGCTAATTGAACCTAAATATAGAAAATATTGTTGATATTGTTGAAACCCAGCAGTGAACCAACAGCACCACAAGCATGATGGAGGAAGGAAGGGAGGGCCAACTCTGATGACGCCACACCACTTGAATCAGTTCTTCACGGTAACGCCACAACATGAGATGGTGACCAGAGGACAACCCCCTCTGGGCATAGGCAACCCAATTTAGAGGGATACCAAACAAACCAACCAAATTAATATGAGAGTGAGAGACCCAGGGACATCCCCACTTGGGTAGGCAAATAAGTAGCCGAGATCATTTGACAGACAAACAAATAGCTAAGTACAAACTGGATTTGCAACACCGTATATACAAACGACATCACGACTGCTGAGATGAAGATGGCAGCCCCTATTTTGGAAATTTGGACAGCATTCTGTCTGGAATTGGCAGCCAAACAGCCAAAAATACAGCAAGCTCGGGCAGTAGTAGAGCATCCGTAACAAATCAATACAGTGAGATAATGTAGCAAGCCATTCAGAGAATATCAAGATTGAACACCTAGAGGACAGAATTTGTCAACTCCTGGCTTAGTTTCCGTAGCTCTGTAGCTCTTGGCTTAGTTTCCTTTTCTTTTTTTCTTTGTTGTCCTCCTGGGGTATGCCCCTTGTAGGCTGTATATTCTTTTGTCTCTCTTTTTATTTCAAGCTATATTTACCAAAAAAAGCAGTGAAAAACTTGGGGGAAAAAATGGAAGCTATTGAGATCGGGAAATGAAAAGCCAAGGATAGACTAGCAACTCTGGAAGTGGGTTGAGAGCTTCTCTCTCTAGAATCTAGAGAGAGAATGCACTCCCCTCTTCTCCTTTCATAATTTTTACACAAAAAACACCAAACAATCTGTTTGGTTTTATATTTTCCAGCATAGATCCTTCTACTCCTACCTAAAATGGGTTCATCTGCCATATGGGGTTCCATTTTGAGACCCTATTTGACTGCCATTTCATGAACAAACATCAACTACCCTCAAGGCTGAGGATTCCACCCAAGCTCAGTTTATACATGGGTTGCTGTAAAGTTTCCCCAAACCTAGAAGAGGTTCATCCTCTCTTTCATGGAGCAGATTTCATGGGTCTGATCCTTGTTCGAACATCACCTTCCAGGAAAGCATTACACAGTCACATTTTGAGAGCTGGGTATTTTTCGGGAATGGGCTTCACTTCTACAGTTCAGTTCTTCCCCATTAGGTGTCGTTGGTGTCACGGCGGTGGGAGGTAATACCACCATGGGTTTCTGGATTTGACTAAGGTGAGCTTATAGTGAATTGGTTCTTAGTTCTTAGATGTGTCTGTTATAGAGTTTTCCTGGGATTACCCAAAATCGAAGCATGAGTTTTGTTTAAGCTTTACCACAATATTTCCAGTATATTTTGTTCTTTTCGAGCAACTTTGTAAATCTAGGAAATCTGGGTTCATGTTGAAGACGTAGTGGTCTGGAGAAGAAGATCCAAGTGGGCCCCATGGTTTGATACATCTCACGTGCTGGGTTGGAGAAAGGGGTTGGGATTTGTCCCAAACCCAATTTGCACAGCAAGTGGGTAATTTTAACCGGTCCATGGTAGACGCATCCGCATCCTTCCCCTGCAGCAGTCAAGGTCAAACATCAACTTGTTAAAGTGGTTTTCCACATCACGCAAAGTAGGTTCCCCGCAAATTGAAAATCAGTGGAAAGTTTTGTCCAATGGACAATAACACTTCACTGCCGCACATCATGGCTCCTCGAGGAGCCTTTATCATTTTTTGTGCAAGGGTCCAAGTGGTGGGCCCTGGGCTCATTTTCAACGGTCAAAAAAGGGGTTGCCCCTCATTTCTTCTACCACAGCAGTCCACTCGGTGGACTAAAAAAGAAACGTGTGATGCAGCTGTCCGCCCAACCTTTCTCGATCAACTAATCACAGCTGCCCCATTTGGTGACAGCATTAACGTACTCCAAGGTCATTTTATACTCCTCTACTGTCGAAAGTAGGAGTGGGCCACACTCCGTGTGGTACTAAATTTTTGTATGCATTTATACACCACGGTTTTAATAGATTTGTTCTACATTATGCTTATCTACCTATCCTAGCGGGTTGTGCTGGTTCTCCAGTTTTCCCGCCCCGGCGGGTTGTGCCTGGGAGTACGCAATTTTCTTTCTTTTCTTTTTTTGTTTTGTCCTCCCTGGGGTATGCCCCTTGTAGGCTGTACATTCGCTTAACCCCTTTTTAATTTCAAGCTAAATTACCCAAAAAAAAAAAAGGATAGCCTAGCAGATTTCTGGTCTAAGGATTTTGATACAGAATAGAAGTCAGAAGCCATTAAAGGCGGGAAATGCAAAGTCAACGGATTTTCAGACTTTTGGGATGAAGAGCCACAGTCATGGGAGGAGTTGGAATTTATCAACCTGCTAACTTGCAGAGGGGCAATCCCTCCAACCATGCTCAAGCTGGGGCACTCAGCGGGTTGTGCTGGTTCTCCAGTTTTCCCACCCCGGCGGGTTGTGCCGGGGAGTACGCAATTTTCTTTCTTTTCTTTTCTTTTTTTGTTTTGTCCTCCCGGGGTATGCCCCTTGTAGGTTGTACATTCGCTTAACCCCTTTTTAATTTCAAGCTAAATTACCCCCCAAAAAAGGATAGCCTAGCAGATTTCTGGTTTGAGGATTTTGATACAGAATAGAAGTCAGAAGCCATTAAAGGCGGGAAATGCAAAGTCAACGGATTTTCAAACTTTTAGGATGAAGAGCCACAGTCATGAAGAGCCACATTTTTAATGCATTGATAGATGATCCTTGTTGAATCTGGAGCACAAAAAATAATATTTTGTACAACTTCGCAGTGAAATTATGCCAGCCAGAAAGTCGATTGCCGGAGAAGTTCGCCGGCCAAAGGTGGATGGTGGATGAAAGTGGAGAGTGGGAAGTGGAGTAAAGAGTAAATTTGTGTTTGAAGGATAGAAGTGTAATCTTATTAATGAGGTTGTACTTATAGGTAATTAAAAAAAGTAATTTACCTCAAGGGTAATTAGATGTCTTTTATCTATACTTAGAGGTAAAAATATGTTAATCATCTACGTTTGATTATCGAGCCCCGTAATACCATGATCGTAAAATGCTCACTAGCTAAATTCTACCTTAAACCTATAACTTACAAGTAAAATGATATATAATGCGATTAAAGTAGGAGCAATGAAATTCAATTAATAGACTTTAACTTATGTGACAATCTAAATTTATCCTTAAATTTGACAGGATAAAAACTGGATCAAATATTTACCGATATTTGAATGAATTAATTTTTTATGAGTACTCTTAAAAGTATGTTTTAAACAAATTGAATGGCTCTGATTATTAGCATGGAGCACCCATTCTTTCGTGTCAAATATTGTGCGAGTGGAACTGCTCAAAGAGAGAGGTATGACTAACAGATTTGGGGGAGAGAGGAGTGGCTGGGTGGTTAGAATTTGACATGGATGCGGATCGGTTGAACCATGGAGTAGTATTTGACCCAGAGGCCCTATGATATCTGCACCTTCAGGTTGAAGCGCGCTCGCTCGCTCTCTCCCTAAAACCCCCCCGACACCACTCCCCCAGCCCTCCCAAAACTATACACTACACAGTACTACTTCCCTCTCCCGTTAAAAAAATGTCGCCCAATCTCTGAGTCTCTCTCAGTTTGAAGAATTATTGACACCAAACCCTTTCAGCAGTGTAACCACCATGACTTACTCTTCAATCTTCATTCACAACTACCTCGCCACTTCTCTCAGACAACCTAAATCAACCATAGCAGCCGCCGCCGCAACTACAGTCTGTCTCCACCTCCGTCACCGCTCTCATTTCCGCCCTAAGAACACCATACACTTCCTTCTCTTCCGCCCGCCACTCCATCGTTGTGGGCTTCATCCCTCCTTTTCCGTCGTCTATCACCACACATCAGCTTTTGATGTGGATAGTAGCTCGGCCTCGGGTCTTTTCTCTACTTTGCGTTTTAATCAACGGAATTCGCGATATGGTCGGCTGGCATACGATGACTGCGCTTCTGAGGAGGATTCTGATAGGGAAATTGAGTCGGGCAAATTGGTGAGTTTAAATTCAACAACTTTTTAATTGGGTTACTAATTTTTTTTTAAGAAAAGCATCATTTTGACAATTATACCAGCCCAAACAGTAGTATTCAATTTCTTTGCTTTTCATATTCCCTCACCCACCAAACAAAAGTAAAAAACCATCCTGTTCCCGCCTAAAGCCAAGCCCAATTTATGAAGCACCGATACTCTCGAAGGGAGACGTGGCGGATGCGTATTGGAAGGCTTCCTAGATTTATCCATGCTTTGAAATTATGTATCTTTAATTTGAAAAGCATTTGATACATTCCAAATGCTCTGTGTCACGTATCTGAACGTCTCTGAAATTCATCAATTTGCTTTTGTGTCTTTTCTTGCATAGTAGTGGGATTAACTGTTTTGCGTGGTATATGCGTACTAAACTAATACGCAATACTTTGCTTATTTTTAGAGAAGAATCCAAATTAGTGAAATTAAGCGAAATCCTATTTTTGAGCATTGTTGGATTTGGCGAATCCGGATTAATTTACATATGGTCTCGTGTGCATGTATCCATACTTCATACTGGTTACTAGTTTTTAAACTAATTCCTAGGTCCTTAATTGGTTTCTCACTATCTTGAGCTTACCATAATACAATTTTAGAAGTTATAAAAGCTAAAATATACTTGTCTATTTGTACGGTTCTCCTGTCCTTTAAGTATTTTTCGATTTTCTATATGGTATCCGCATCAGTATCCATGTGACATAGAACGAAATATTTTAAAACTTAGTTTCTTATATATTTTGATTTGTGAACTAGGTTGTAATAACTTAGAAAAGATGCGACTTGGGGACTGCTCATTTACCATAGCTTTATACTAATTAGTGCATACACGAACATGCGACACGACACAATCACTTCACCGACACTTGGACGCACAGATTTTCAGTAAATGGAGGATGCAAAATGTTGCATCATTCATATTTTTCCTTAGATCATTCGCTGATGTTTGAACCAGTAGTGTTTCATCATTCTAATGTATTAGTGATCCATCAACCATCGTCTCTTTACAAAATATCAGTCCCTTAAGTTTTACTTGGCATGCAAGTGTCCCGGTTGTGTTCTAGCGTGTCATTTTTCCTCGCAAGTAAGTCTAGCCTAGCTAGCCACTCTTGTAATTCAGTTATCGCCTATCGGACACCTGTCCAGACAGTGTCACTGTCTGACAAGTATCTGACGTCTGCACGTGACCTTTGGCAAGGTGTCTGTGCTTCATATGATCGGACAAATCCAAAACCCTCTAAAATTACTCTTTAAAGTGATCACCTGTTGCGTGTTCATGCTATGCTTGTACTTTTTTGTTGCTGACTTGTGATCACCAGTGTGCTTCAACACTTGATAACATTGAAGACTGGAAGTGGAAGTTAACCATGCTTATGCGCAACGAAGATGAACAAGAAGTGGTGTCGAGGGAGAGAAAAGATAGACGTGATTTCGATCAACTCTCAGCACTTGCAATCCGAATGGGGTTATATAGGTATCTTATGTTCCCCCGGAACATTTGCATCATCTCGCCTTTCCTTGTGATCTATTTTGTGTTCTGAAATCTGTTTCTCTTTGGCAGTCGTCAGTATGCAAGAGTTGTTGTTATTAGTAAGGTCCCACTGCCAAATTACAGGTCTGATCTGGATCATAAGCGTCCACAGCGGGAGGTACTTTCGTACTTTCATTGACTTGTAGTTGTACTACTTGAATGACGGATGAATTTTTTTTGGTTCCTGTAGAGCATAATTATCTAAGGGTTTTGTTTAGGGAGTTGACTTATTTGAGTACGAGGAGGATGAGTACTGCTTGTAAATAGGGGAGAAAATTTTGTTCTATTTCACAAACCTAAAAATCCTAATTTCTCTTGCTAGTTCATCTTCTGATTTCAAATGATGTAAACACATTTCAGGTTGTCTTACCTTTTGGGTTGCAAAGAGAAGTAGACGCGCGTCTTAAAGGATACATTTCTAGCAAGTCTGTGAATGAGGAAAACTTCTCAGATAATACCTTTTTAAGATCTAGCAGTGACAGCAGTATCTATAGTTTTACTGATGGAGGAGTTCGTGAGCAAGAGGAGCCCTTGATACGGAAGAGCAGTGTAGCAGACAAGATACTTCAGCGCAAAAGCTTGCAACTGCGTAATAAGCAACAAGATTGGCAGGTTATTTCAGCCTGAAATGATTATAAGATAACTCCCTTTGCATAGCACCTCATTGAACAATTCTTTTGTTTTGCTAATGAGAGCCTTTGCTTTGCGTTTAGTGCGTGTCTTGGTAGAATCCTGATCACATTGTAATGTGGAAATATAGCTCTTGTTCAGTTCCGCTTGCTTGATACATAAATTTTCAGAGTTAGCCTTTAAGCAACCTTTGTGAATTCTGCCCAATAGCATGACGTAACTTAGATATGAGGTCATCATTCTTCAGACAGGGATGTAATAGCTGTGAGTATAGCACTTGATTTGTCTTGCTAATAATAGGAATCCATTCATGCCATGCTGGAAGTACTATTTCAGTGTAATACCTTCCTGCCAATGTGCGCTCTTGGGGAAGATGGCTATCCTACAATACCCTTCTTATGCCATGTCTATTGTCTCTTCTTCTTTTGTTGCCTTTCTAGACTTAATTGGTTGTATAGCCCTTTATGGAGCGGGATGAAAAGAAGGATTCATGCAGTCAACCACAATTGATTGGGACACAAGGCTTTTTTTAATTTTGGTTTGGTTTAGACTTTCCATACTTTTTGCTTATTGTCCTTATTTTTGTTTAGCCTAGCCTCTAGCCCCCAAAAGAATGCTATGGTAGTTAGACAATCGACGAAGATTTATGTAGTGCAGTTTGAGGAAACTTTGGCTAGCCTGTGCTAGATTTGTGTCAGGATTTTGATGGGAATAATTGTAGCATTAGGGTTTCTAAAAGGGAGAAGTAAAAATGTAGAGTTAGGGTTCCAAAAAGGGAGACCCTGAATCCTTGACACTGTTTTGCGGCGTTTGGTAGTGATTGTCTTGGGGTCTGATGGCGTAGTTACTTAGGTTGATGGCTTGAGTTCTATGATCCGAGGTTCTTCGAAGGGGACGAAGTTTACTTTGGAGCTGACCCTAGACTTTGATGGTCCGGAGGCCTCATCCACCTTTAGCCCCGAGTTCTTTGTGCATGTTCTGTATTCACTGTGGATGTCATTCCTTTACTTTACCGTGTGTGGGGATTTATGGATTAGGATAGCTGCACCGTTTGGTTGATTGTGTGTGTACAGGGCCCGACGGCGGAGATTACCATTAGATGTGTTCTGCATAGTGGTGACCTAGTTTTCTCTGATCCGGGGATTATTCCTTGGGGCTGGCTCTGTCAATCATTATCTTCAGCTTGGTTGGGGAGCTCACCTATCCCTAGCCCTATCCTTGATTGTTTGATAACACCACGGACTATTCTTTTACTTTCATGATCTTGCTCTATCGCTTATGGGTGATTATGATGACTGTGGAGCTTGGATGAGGGTGTTTGCAGATTCGGGTGGACTAGGCTTATGTTCAGCGTAGGGTTATTATGGGGAGTTCCCTCGGGCTTATTGTTTGCCGGTGTTCTACTAGAGACTCATACCCTTGGCGCAGAGTTTTCTGTTGTTGCTACCGTAGTGGAGGTCGGGCGGATCTTAAGCATATGAGTTGATGTGTTCTGTTGTATATGTGATTATTTAGTTCAGGGGCTGTCTGTTGTTTCAGCAGTTTTAGTTGGATGTGGCGAGGCCGATGGTGGGTCTGTCTGGAGGTGTGTTTGCACGTGTTGGCCTAGACTTACTTCGAGCTGGAGTTCTCTCTGGGGTTGTCTTGCCTCCTTCTGACTATTCACGGAGCTAGAGGTTCCTTCCACCTCTACTCAACCGGGACTGTGTTATATGTGTAGCGGTATATATTCATCTCTCTTCGTATTCCCTTACTTAGGTGAGGGGCATTTGACACTATCACCACTTAGATATGGTTCTTCTGCAATGCCCATGCTCATGTCCTTGATGCCTCTCTTTCCTTTGGGATAGCTAGGCTAATGGGACGGGAGCACGGGCTAAATCACATTCCATAAAGTGGGGGCCTCTTGGACCCACTACATGTTATCCAATTATGTGCATGCTTTTGATTTTACCCAAGCCTTGCGGGTTATGCACGACATTAAAACAACTATCTGCTACGCTTATTGCATTTTTGCTTATTTACACCTATGCTGGCGGGATGTGCCAGTACTCCTTATTTTCCCACCCCGGGGGTTGTGCCGGGGACCACGCACTTTTCTTTTTCTTTTTTTTTTTCTTTTCATTTTGTCCTCCCTAGGGTATGCCCCTTGTAGGTTGTACATTCGCTTACCCCCTTTTTAATTTCAAGCTAATTTAGCCCCAAAAAAAAAATCCTTGACACTATTATTTTTCCAATAAGAACTGCACTCATTTTATATAAAGCCGCGAGGGTGCTCTGTGTGAATTCCAGAAATTCCCTTTTCCTCTTTCCTATGCTTTGCCTCCTAAGAAGTTTCTAGTCAGTACGTTCCTTACTTTAAACAGAGATCACTTGAGGTAACTAGTCCATGTTGTCGACCAACTCAACCCTAAACATTGTTGGGTCGAGTATGTCATTTAGCTTATATGCATACGTTTGCACTCATCTTGGTACTTCCTCCTAGTGCTTTATTACTTCGTTCTTTGCCTAGAGAGAGCAGCATTTTGTGATCTATGGTTGATAAATCACAAAATAATGTTCTGATGAATTACAGTTCTAATTTTGGTCGGCTGTCGAATTTGGTAACCTTTTATTGTATACAGACTACCATTTTCTTTCCCTGAAATTTGAAATTTAAGCAGAATCCCACTAATCTTTGTAGTATTGGAAGCTTAAGTTATGTTGATTTTCATATGTTCAGTTATCTGGTCCATGGGGGTGGATTTTCCCGTATCACAATTACCTCTTGAATGATTTCAATGCGTTACATTCCATGCCTTCACTTTTATATGTTAAAGAAACTGCCTCCAGATGTAATTTTGACAAATTACTATTTTATAGGAATCTCCAGAAGGCCAAAAGATGCTAGAATTTCGAAGATGTCTCCCAGCGTATAAAGAGAAAGATGCATTATTAAACTTCATTACACAAAATCAGGTACTTGCTTATTTGTCGATCTCATTTTGCTTGCTAATTTTAAGCTTTCTTCATTTATATCTTTGGAGTCTAACATGAGGAATTGTGGTGGCAGGCCTTCTTAAAACTTTAATTGCGCAATTGTAGCCTCTTAATCTGTAATGAACTTATTTGTATTTATTTAATCCTGTATTATATCTGCTGGATCTTCATGTTATAGCAAGCATTATTTTAGTTCGCAATCAATGTGGTTGTATTTGGCCCTCGGGCAAGTGTCTTTGTGTGCTGGCAAATATCTCATCGTTCTAGAGATAGATGGTTCTTAACTTCACGTATCTTGTTTTAGTTTCTATTCTGTGATGCCCAAAAAACATGGACACTTCAAAGCGTGTTCAATGCTTTTCCTTGTGCATTTTTTTGATGCTAAGTATTCACCCTACATATGTTTACAATCATTTCAATGGTGAAGACGTCATTCTCTAAAACAATCGTCTGCGATTGTTTTGAATTCTTTAGAAAGCATTTGCTATGTGAATATCTTAACGATGGAGTTGTGGCCTTAGTAATTGTAAATAGCTAATTTCCGTTACGTCATCGGGAAATTATAGAAGTATAGATTCTAATATCTCTCAGGCAGTGTTCTGCATTTTATTTTTTCAAAAAATCACCCAAGTCGTTTTTTCAATATTTATGCTGCTCCGATGTTGGCTATTGAGTAATGTGGAGATAAAGTTATGCTCAAGCAGATCTTCTTGATAACCCTATGAAGTGGCTGTTATTTGAGAATCTGGCCATCGTACATGCGGTTTTCATCTCTATTTTTTTTGTCGTAATGAATTTGCAGGTGGTGGTTGTGTCGGGTGAAACAGGATGCGGTAAGACCACACAACTTCCTCAATATATCTTGGAGTCTGAAATTGAAGACGGTCGTGGAGCTTCCTGTAGTATTATTTGTACTCAACCCAGACGAATATCTGCTATGTCAGTTGCCGAAAGAGTTGCTGCAGAGCGAGGTGAAAATCTTGGAGAATCTGTATGTTTCTGCCTCAGCTTATTGAATTCTTGATGCATTGCCTTGTGCCTCTGAATAGTTACATTGCCTTTGGAAAATGGAACTAAAATAATCTTTGCATTTGTTTTTCCTTTCATTTCAAAGGTTGGGTATAAAGTACGGTTGGAGGGAATGAAAGGGAGGGATACTCGTCTTCTCTTTTGTACCACTGGCATTTTGTTAAGGAGATTGCTTGTTGACCGAAGCTTGAAAGGGATATCTCATGTTGTTGTTGATGAGATTCATGAACGTGGGATGAATGAAGGTAATTCTGGAATTGATTGAACTTCCATTATGTTTTTTTTTTTGGGGTATTTTTGCTGAAACAGTGAATTTTATGGCAGATTTTCTCCTTATTGTCCTAAAGGAACTCCTTCCTCGTCGTCCAGAATTGAGGTTGATTTTGATGAGCGCAACCCTGAATGCTGAGCTTTTCTCCTCATACTTTGGTGGTGCTCCTATGATCCATATTCCTGTAAGTTTAGCATACAATTAACCGGGGCTATAGGGATGATGTTAAATCCATCTGTTATGGTAATGGTTATATTTTCCTGCGATGTTCTTCTGGAATAAAGTTATTAGCTACTGGGTTTCTGATACTTGAAATATCTTGTCGACGTTTCTTTGATCTATATCTGCCTTTCTATGTATTTTTTTTTTGTTATTTCACAATAGGCCTGTTGCAGTGCATATATTGTGGATGGAATTTGGAAACTGAGTTATGCTCGAAGTACCACTATTTCTTTAGATTGATTAGTGAATGACCTTATAGAGTATTGCATTTGATGTTCTGTTTTTCGTAATTTTCTTGGCAAGAAAGGATGACAAAATGTCCTCTTGGTTAGAGTAGGTAGTCAACCAAATAGTGTTGGTCTCGACGGTGCTTGATTGGGTGAACTTGGGCTTGAGTCGCTTGACCTATCCTTAAAGCATAATGCTTATCAACCACTATTGGTTGCAGGCTTCCATCAATATCGGTCTTTGGGAGGTTTTAGACTTATGTTTTGCATTTAATAAGGTGGTAGTGTAAGACTCAAACCTAATTTTCATTGCACTGCAATGTTAGAAAACAAGAAAAGGAAAACAGATGCAAACTGGACCTCAAATGGGATAAACGAGATTTGCATGTAGTGGCTGCTTTTATTCCTTTTTTTTTTGTCGTGATCTATCCACTGGACTTGTGGCATTTTCCCCCTAGTATGCATTTTTCCACCTAATGAATCAAATATCTGGTGACTATGATCAAAGGGGAAGCATATTCACAGTATGTAGAGGAATATTCTATTATTTTTTTATTCTTAGTATTCAAAACCATGTCCACCACTTATATAAACTATGTTTCACTCTTCTCAGGGCTTTACATACCCGGTTCGAAGTCATTTTTTGGAGAACATTTTGGAAGCAACTGGGTATAGGCTAACTTCATATAACCAAATCGATAATTATGGTCAAGAAAAGATGTGGAAAATGCAGAAACAATCTCTCAGAAAGAGGAAGAGCCAGATTGCTTCAGCTGTAGAGGTATAAGAATCTCATGAAGTAATATTCTCCTTATTGTGTTGCAAATTCTGTTAATAAGCAACCTTACATGTTGAATAGGATGCACTTGAAGCAGCTGATTTTATGGGTTATGGTCCACGAACGAGGGAGTCTTTATCCTGTTGGAACCCTGATTCAATTGGCTTTAATCTTATTGAACACGTGCTGTGCCATATTTTAAAAAAGGAAAGGCCTGGTGCTGTTTTGGTATTTATGACTGGTTGGGATGACATAAATTCTTTAAAAGATCAGCTCCAAGCTCATCCGCTCCTGGGAGATCCAAGCAGAGTTTTACTGCTTGCATGCCATGGTTCCATGGCTAGCTCCGAGCAGGTAACCTTAGCACCAGCTTTTTATTCTGTGTTTCATTTTCAAGACTGTTAAGGGAGAATGCCCTGATAATGTACAGTGTGTTTCTATTTTTTCTACATAGAAACGGTAATGGTGGTGGTTTCTCCGCCTTTGAGCCTTATGAGGCCTGGCTCGAAGAAACCAACTTGAGTCTTTATGCGCGTATATTATCAAGTTTGAGCAGTTAACTGTTGCACTGAGGCTTGCCTTATATTTGAGAAACATGCAATCCTGTGATTGAGAGATTTCAAGGCAAAGGCCGTGCGGTTGCTGTTATTGAAAGTTTCAGGGCAATTAGGAGGGTTGAAAAAGCATTAACCATAAAAAATTCATGAGACCTATGTGGCACGGATACTTTGTCAAAGGCAACGTACTGGCATTAGACACTCTCTGGACACAGACACGCTTTAGACACATGCGTGACACTCAATTTCAAAATGTTTGAATTTTTTTGCATTATTTTCAGTTGGCCACTCTTGACGCGCTCAAACTCTCTCCCGAAACGCTCTGGACACATGTCCGACACTCAGTTTCAAAGTGTTGGAATTTTTTTGCATTATTTTCAGTTTGAAACTCTCCGAACATGCTTGGACACCCCATGGAAATGCTCAGGACACTTTCCTGACATTTTGGGGCAAAATGCTGTTATAAAATCATTCAAAATCAGTTGAAATTATAAAAATCAAAAGTTTTAAGTGCGGAGAAACTAAAATTTTTTCATACCCAAAACATGAAGGGTAGGTCTCTTTCTCCTCTTGTTTGACTCAAATCTCCCTCCTTTTCTTTCCTTGTGTCTCTCTATCTCCTCTCCTACTGCCTCTTTCATTCTCTTGCTTCAACGAGAATATATTTA
Organism: Vaccinium vitis-idaea; assembly: GCA_963854785.1. NCBI lineage: Eukaryota > Viridiplantae > Streptophyta > Magnoliopsida > Ericales > Ericaceae > Vaccinium > Vaccinium vitis-idaea. The sequence continues at coordinate 21,193,751 of OY978219.1, forward strand.
GAAAGGTGGAATATTTATGCGAGAGCTATAATGGTGGAAATACGAATGTGGGACAATGGTGAAAATGTGGAATACGTATGTTATGACTTATGATAAACTAAACTTCTATCTTCTCTAGCGATTCCTTTTTTTGGGGGTGTTTTCTTCATTAATCTTACGAAAACAGTTTTTCTTCATATATTGCATTTTATATAGATGTTTTACTTCATTAATCTTACTATAACATCTATATAAAATGCAATATATGTAGAAAAACACTAACGTGTCCTCCAATGTGTCGTGTCCTCTATTTTTGTGCAAATTTAAGTGTCAGCATGCCTGTGTCATGTCCTGTGTCTGTGCGGGGCTACATACCAGGAGACTTTAATAGAGTACTTTATCAAGCTTGTCCTCGTATTTTATATCCTTGTCCTTTATTCGTGTCTGAGTTGCCAAGAGTTTAGAGAAGTCAAGCAACATGATTTCCTTTCGGAAAAGGTAGTGAATGGGTTGAGATTCGGTCAGGGATGACAATGGGATGAATCTGGCACCCACATCAACCTGCTATTACTAATACTGTGGGGTTTGGGAGTAAATGACCAGGGTTGGGGCAGGGGTGCGGAAGTTATACATCTTGACAGGAGTTTGCGACGTGGTAGAGGTTCAGGGAGGTTCACTTCCCGAACATGCTGTACTTATGCTGTAAAATCAGAAAATACCCTTCTTTTTATGTAAAAAAAGTAGTGCCCCTTATTCACCTTCTAGCTTCTTTCATCAATCACCAAAGAATGCAACACTCTTTCACTTTTCTCTTGAGGACAACTCTTCGATAGGCACATGCTGCACTTCTTCTCTTTCCCATCCTAGGGTTAAAATTGTTCGATAGCTTGATACATATTGGGCCATTTTCTAAGAGCTTAGTTTTACTAGTATAATTGGTTATCTAACGTAGTAACGTGGTGTCTTATGATGTAGTGGATTTTAAGGGTAGTAATGTCATTTCTAGTCCTTGTGCTAGTGGGTCTATAAATAGGTGTCTAGAGTCCTCATTATGTAGTTTTTCGATTTATTGATTAAAGAATATTGAGAGTTTTTGCTCCTTGTATCCCTTTAGAGATTTATCTCTCTCTTCGGTTGAAGCCCCTTATGTTTTGGTTGTGTCACCGAAGTTGGATGAAGTCGTTTTTTATTAACCAATGAGTGAAGATTTTGGAGACCCAAAACTTGATGATTGCTTCAATTATTTGACCGCCGAGTTGCACATGGTGCAAGGGGTGTTCGAATTGACTCCTTTTCCTCGCACACTCTATTCGGGATTACCAAAAGAGGGAAAAGATGATTTGAGACAGCTTGTTGACCCTTTTGGTTTTGTCTTCAAGCAAGCAAGTTTTGAATATAGTGTGGTGACTTTCAACGTGCTAAGGTGGATAGTTCTTGGTGCGACTTGGGAGTGTGTGTGATGTGCTACTACGACGATATTTTGTTTCGCAAGACGCATGGCACATGGATGATTTCATTGCACGTAAGCATGGACGTTGGGGATGCACACAAACGAAAACTTGTATTGAAGATGGGTTATTGCACAATGGTGATCATGATCAAAGAATGCAGCCACATGCCTAATCTAAGGCTGCATAATTAATGCTTTTATGTTTTTTTTTCCCGTTATTTTGTTGTTTTTGTGTCTTGTTGTCCAACTTGAGGACAAGTTTTTTTTTAAGAGGGTGAGTCTGATGCAGTAGATTTTAAGGGTAGTAATGTCATTTCTATTCCTTGTGCTAGTGGGTCTATAGATAGGTGTCTAGAGTCCTCATTATGTAGTTTTTTGATGTATTGATTAAAGAATATTGAGAGCTTTTGCTCCTTGTATCCCTTTAGAGATTTATCTCTCTTATGAAATCTTCCCTTGATTGGGTTTGCATCATCTTAGCTATGAGACTTTTTTAGTTAGCTGTGGTGTGGTGTGTTCTGGTTAGTAGAACATAGGTGTGTTGTATCTGCCCAACTCTTCATTTTGTGGTAAATAGAGGTGGGGCAATTGGTTTCTATCTTCTTGAGGATGATGGTATGATCTTTTGTGATGTTGCCTCCCAGAGTCATTGAATGATTGGGAGATGAGGTAGTCTATAGAGATCTTGGGTTGTCTCCTTGCAGTCCCATGCATCCGTGAATCTGTGATGGAGGAGAAATTATTTGGTAGGTGAAATTGAAATCTAGGCTTCTTCAAGTTCTGTCTTATTATGAGGTCTTGCTGGGTCATTGGAGAGCTTCTTTTCATTGGAGAAGCATATGTGGGACAATGGATCCTTCTCCTTAACCCCCCCCCCCCCCCCCCCCCCCCTCTCTCTCGCGCGCGTATATCTTCTTTGAAATCTGCATTGGCAATCAGTTTTTGTACTCTGGTGTAGTTCTCTAAAATCTGCAGCTGAAAACTATTCGGCATTGGTTCTTCCTCCTATTTGCATCTGTTTGGCATCGGTTCTTCTTCTTATTCGCATGTTCTAGTTTTGCACTGCTCAACACCTTCGCAGTAGTTGATTCGCACTAGTTTATTTGCAGTAGTTGATTCGCACCAGTTGATTTGCAGTAGTTAATTCACGACAGTTGATTCGCAGTAGTTTATTCGTAGTAGTTGATTCGCAGCGGTGGATTTGCAACTCATGATGCTCTCCGGTTTCGCATCATGAGTTTGAGGGGGTGTGAAGTATAATTTAGGATTTTAGTTAATTGTTAGGGTTTCAGTTAAATTATTAGGGTTAAATTGTTAGGGTTTCAGTTAATTGTTATTTATCTTTTATGTTCGGGGTAGTTTAGTCCTTTTATGTTATTATGGTTTTGCTAGGGTTATTAGGGTTAGCCTATATAACCCTTTCATTAGTCTTGTAATCTCTCAAGCTTTCTAATGCAATAAGATTGTTTTCGTTGTTTGTCTTCTCTCTTTTGCAATGTCTTATAAGATATGTATCCTAAAGAAAATGTTTTTTTCTCTGAGACTGTGTTTAGTGGGTGGAACAAAATAGGTCATCATTTTTTAGGGTTGGACCAAGCAGCCGAAACAAGGGATCAAACTCCTTCCCGGTGGTGACAAATATGATGAACTTCTCCTAACAACAAAAAATTAGGCCCCCATGGCCGTTGACACTTGGCAGTTTGACCTCAGGAAGAAAACTCTGATAGTTTAGGAACCGCAACCAAGTAGAGAAACTACAGGGGGCTATTGAATTATACTCTTAAATTTAGATATGCTGAATTATTTTGATCTCGTTTGCATTAGTATGTTTGTATGTTACTGCATTTTGCTGAAATTTTAGTTTTACATGGACACAATAAAGCACTATCAGAGCTATTGATCTTTTTTCTTCATATTCCTTACTTTTTGTAATTTTTTTTAGCTTTGCTTGTGACGCTTGATGATTTGTCATTTAAATATTGCACTGGAAGATAACCCTTCTGTCTTTATCAAGGGGGAAACATGACCATGGTTTACTTTTCAATTCATTACGTACTTGGCATTTTGCTGGCATAAATGATGAGAAATAACTTAAATTTCTGCTTTCTTAATGCTTTTTATTGGCCTCACTTTCTCTTTTTACTGGTTCACAATTTAGAGGTTAATATTTGATAAACCTGAAGATGGAGTTAGGAAAATAGTTCTGGCCACTAACATGGCTGAGACAAGCATCACGATTAACGACGTGGTCTTCGTGGTTGATTGTGGAAAGGCCAAAGAGACATCATATGATGCTCTGAATAATACTCCATGTTTGCTTCCTTCATGGATCTCCAAGGCTTCTGCGCGTCAGGTAAATTCTTGTGATGTGGATTTGAGTTATAAATGTTGTATGTTTCTTATGGGATAACCTTTTAGTGGGAAAACCACTGAATGGTATTAGGTTATCGAGGTAATTTATTTTGGTCTGCATATGATTTTCAAATGGCTTAGTCTATAATAGTTTGTTGGGGTACTAACTGTTTAAATGGCGTCAATTAGTTGACAATGACAATAGCAATACCCATGTAATTCCAAATAAATGGGAATATGGGCCAGGGAAGATTGGAGACACTCCTAACTTTTTCCAATATATGCAATAAACTCCTGCTCTCAGAAAGTTTAATGCCGAAATAATGGCTCTCCTATACCTCAAACAATCGAGAAACTCAAGGGACAGTATTCCATGGAACCATTCTCCTAAATCAAAGCGAGAAGGCATTAGAGAGGCCACGATGTTAATTGGTTGATATTTAAGAAATTTGTTTGGTAGACAATTCAGTTTGTCTTTTTGAAAACTCCAGTTTTCAGAGGAAATATTAAAAAAATCTTTGAATTCTGAAAACCGTCTCCTTGAAAATATACATACATACATATACATATACATATATTTATTTATTTATTTATTTATTTGATAAGAGAAATGATGATTTGTTCTTTCGACAATTGTTTATGCAAATTACTTTTGAAGATACCAACCAAACAACGTTTTAGTTGTTCAATGAATACCACTTATACGGCTTTTTTGATGTGTAATCCTAGTTCCCTCCATTGTGCAGAGAAGAGGAAGAGCTGGTCGTGTTCAACCAGGCGACTGTTACCATCTATATCCTCGATGTGTATATGATGCTTTTGCTGATTATCAACTTCCCGAACTTCTAAGGACACCTTTGCAGTCTCTATGCTTGCAAATAAAAACCTTGCAACTTGGGAGTATTTCAGAGTTCCTGGCAAGGGCTTTGCAACCACCGGAGCCTTTATCTGTAAGTTTCAGATGATATGTGCATGTAATCTTCAGACCATGTTACTTGAACCTAAGCAGAAGACATAAATAAATATGGGGTTTTGAGTTAGATTAGATCACTTCATAATTTCCATTCTTATTCAGGGGTTAAAACTCAACACTCTAACCTTAAGATTGTGGGTTTGAGTGTGAGTATAAACACTTTGCCCATTTAATGTCAGAAGGTTAGGTTACCCACGCAACCCCTCCCAGACACCCATTTATGCCTACAAACTTTGTGTGCTTTTTAGTTTTTATATTCTGGGTTCAATTTGCTTTTCCTTGTCTCATTAACATCATCTATTTTCTAACTCTCTGTAGTATCTTTGGATAATCGTTTCTTTGCAGGTTCAAAATGCTATTGAATATTTGATGGTCATTGGGGCTTTGGATGAGAATGAAAATCTGACGGTGCTAGGTACATAATAATGTGGATCGTTCCATTGATTCTCTGCACATGTAGTTGCCCTTCTAAGCTGCTTTCTGAAAACATTTGTAGAAGTATTCCATGATGACAAACCAAAGTTACATTTGCTGCTTCGCAGGACACAACTTGTCAATGCTTCCGGTTGAGCCGAAACTGGGGAAAATGCTCTTATTTGGAGCTATTTTCAACTGCCTGGATCCAATAATGACTGTTGTTGCTGGTCTAAGTGCCAGAGATCCATTCCTGATGCCATTCGACAAGAAGGATGTAAGTTGTCTAATAGTTCCTGATAAAGCTCATTTTATATAGTTCAGTTGTATGTTTTGCTTTTGTTTATTTGTTTGTTGTTGATGTAGCTGCTACTGTTTCTTTGTTGTGGTTTTTTTTTTTTTATAAATGTGATAATCGCCCTTTTATTAGCTTTTTATGCTCTAAGTACATCAGAGCATTGAGTTATCTCTTGTTTTTAGGTGGACATGAGAATTTAGTATCGTCAAACTTCATTCAATCTGTAGCCCCCGTATATTGGTCAAGCACTGCATGCCTAAGTTGGGGTTTACAACCTGAAACTGCATCAAATCTCAGTGCTATATTTGCAGCGTGCAGCAATGAGGCATGCTTAATGTGGATGTAGTTCTAGAATCTATGCAGTTCTAATGTTTATTACCGGTACATGTCATGCCAATAATATTGCCCTAAGAGATAGAGCGATTAGGGGAAGGAAATATTTGTGTCTTGTACTCAGTGTCACATATAAAATTGAGTACCCAGCGACGGAGTGGATGGCCCCCATTGTTTCTAGTGGGCTTTTCATTGTCTTTTTTGTAATTTTGGTGGCATTTTGTTGGCTCTGCTTGCTTGGAGTCTATGGTGGCATTGGAATTCAACTCTGGGCGGCATCTTGTTTGTAATGAAGATTTATACTCGCTACCTAATTTTTGTCCAAAAACAGAATAGGGAAAAAAAATTCCCCTACCTCATTCTCCCTCTCTTTCTTAGTCCTTTGAAATCTCACCAGATTTGGATTTAATATTCTCCTTGTCCTTCTAGTCTTTTCAGAACCTCTAAACTTTTGTTGTTTCTCGTCTGTTATGGTTTTTCAAATTGTCCTTAGCGACTTCACCTATTGCAGCTTGCAGAGTCTGCAAAGGCCCAGTTCTCTTCACGTGATTACAGCGACCATCTTGCTCTTGTCCGGGCATATGATGGTTGGAAAGATGCTGAAAGACATCAATCTGGTTATGAGTATTGTTGGAAGAATTTCCTTTCTGCACAAACTCTGAAAGCCATTGATTCTCTTCGGAAGCAGTTCTTTTATTTGCTTAAGGACATTGGTCTTCTGGATAACACAGAAATTTGCAACACGTGGAGCCATGACGAGCATTTGATCCGTGCTATCATCTGTGCGGGTCTGTTCCCTGGCATATGTTCTGTTGTGGTGAGTTATGGATTTGTCTTTTCTTTTTGGGGACATGATATTCTTGTTATTTTTCTTTTTGCTGCCATTTGTTACTTAATATGTCTATCAACATTCATAGAACATTTCTTTTACCCCCTGTAATCTTTCATTTCTTCCTTGTTTTAATTTCTGGCATACACAATTTATTACTCATTGGGATTTGGTTTTCCTTTTGGTTGGAAAAAGTGTTCTGTGCCAGAGTTCCATCCAAATGTTAGGGTGGTATATTAGTTGTCTTTTTCTTTGCTGTGGTCATTGAAAATCAACCACAACTGATTGAGTTTTTATTTACAGAACAAAGAGAAGTCTATCTCATTGAAAACAATGGAGGATGGTCAGGTACTTCTGTACTCGGTAAGTTTCTCATCTTTTGCTGCTATGGTGTTCAGCGAGGCATTGTTCAGGAGCTTTGGTTTATTATTGTAGCAATAATTAAATCTTGGTATTGTATATGTGCTTTAATGTGGAATTTGTTTCCTTTTCCTTTCATGCAGAATTCTGTGAACGCCCAGGAACTCAAAATTCCACACCCTTGGCTTGTTTTCAATGAAAAGGTTAAAGTGAATTCTGTATTTCTTCGGGATTCAACAGCTGTATCTGATTCTGTGGTTCTTTTATTCGGAGGAAACATTTCTAGAGGGGGCCTGGTAAGTTTTGTATTCCATTTGTTCTCAATATTGTCATCTAGATCATAAGTTTCTCGCTGATAAGTTTCTAATTCCATCGGTTCTCAATGTTATCAGTAATGCCAGTTGTTTCAAAAAAATGGTTTTTATCATTTTATTGTGGCATAATTTTTACTCGGATCATTTTCTGCTTTTCATAGGATGGACACTTGAAAATGTTGGGAGGATACTTGGAATTTTTCATGAATCCTGCCTTAGCAGATACATATCTAAGATTGAAGAAAGAGCTTGAAGAACTTATTCAAAAGAAGGTAATTATTTTGTTGTGCTTTGGAAATTGCCTCCATGGATGGGAAGGTGGGTGTCAGGTGGGATGTAATAAGCATTCCCTAGGGAATGGATTTTGGGTTTTCTCTGAGTTGGTGTTGGGAAACGAAAACGAATCCCAGAATCCAAAGATGGCAAGCACAGGTCAGACTAATATAAGTAAAACGGGGATCTACAATCCTACAAGGTGGAACTAGTTGAACCTCCAAAATTTCCTTGGCTTGATCTCGCTTAAATCAGGAACATTTGATTTGAAGCAGAATGATCACCAGCTCAATCGAACCTCTCGATCTTCTGCCTTATTCCTTCCTATGTCTGATCACCTAAGAAGCACCGACACGCTGGTTGGCTTTAGGTGCCAGTGTCCCAGATGTCTCGGACACGAATACGTCTGGACACACCCCGGACACGTGTCCCGGACGCGTTTGACTGTGTCCGCCGTGTCGTTGACCGTTTCCCATTGCATTGTTATTCTTTTCCGGGACACGTGAGGGACACTTCTCTGACACGAGAGAGAGAGAGAGAGAGAGAGAGAGAGAGAGAGAGAGAGAGAGAGAGAGAGAGAGAGAGAGAGAGAGAGAGAGAGAGAGAGCTGATGCACCGACGATGAGAGCGTGAGAGCCAGATCGAGTCTCTCCAGCAGCTATCGAAAGAGAGACCTGATGCTCTGCGGCTGCTGTTTGCTGCTTTAATTCCCTAGGGTTGGACTTGGGCCATTTTTGGGCTGTATTTCTTATTAAGGCTTTTGGGCTCTTATTCTTTATTCTTTTGAGCTCTATTCTTTTTTAAGGCTTTGGGCTCTATTCTTTTTGAAGGCTTTGGGCTGTAATTCTTTAGGGCTCTACTTTTTATTTTTATGGTATGCACTTGGGCCATCTTTATTATTTAAAGAGATCCCTTATTTAAATGTAGATTAGGGCTTCTTTTATTAAGATTTTGTATGTTAAAAGTCAAAAAGTGCTCACTGTTATGCAAAAAAAATGATATAAGAAATATATATTTTTGGATAAAATATGTAAAAAATATATTCTCAATAAAAAATATATAATGGAGCCTCCCTCCATCCCAAAAAGAATGTTCAAAAACACTAGTCACAACTCTCATAGAATATCTATGTATTTTTATTTATAATGATTTGTATATGCAATATCGATCCTGTAGATCTCTCTTAGTTTTGTTAAACAAAGTTTTTAAAATCACAAAAAGTATTATAAATTATCAAATAAAGAATTTTTTTTGAAGGGAGTATGTTGTATTCAATGTATCCCCAACGTGTCGTGTCCTAATTTTTAGAGAAATGACGTGTCCGTGTTGTGTCGTGTCGTGTCCATGCTTCTTAGCTAATCATGAACTGAGTGTGGGCAAAAAAATGTGAACCGTCTCTCTCTCTCTCTTCCCCCCGAATGCTAATATCTCTAAGAGTTTTTTGTTTTTTGTTTTTTAAGAGATGAAAAGGCAGATAAAAATAGGCTACAATAGAGACCATTCGGTGTAGATTAGGATTAGACTTCTGATGGAGAACCTAGAGGGTGTTTGGGAGCCTACTTTTTAACTTTTCATTTTCAACTTTTTAGCTTTTTGGCAGAATGTGTTTTGAATCTGAGATGAGTGTTTGGGAGAAATGTGAAAAATACATTTTGCAAAAGTAGTAGTGTTTGGGAGAATAATGATGAAATGAGTTATGGGTTGATTATTTACCATTTTACCCATGTATGTTTATTACGGTATTGATGAGCACCCCTTTCTTTACACCATCTTTCCCCACAAAACCATAGGAATTCTTCATGCACTCCTCCCTCTGTCTCAAGCTGGATAGTGAATTTTACTACCAGGTCTCCCACATAAATAATAAGAACCCCCGAAATCTCCATTCCCACCATAGTGCTCTAAACCCAGTTCGACCCATCAATTAAAATCCAGAAATTCAAACCCAAAAATTAAAACCCAGAAAAGCAAACCCAGAAATTAAAATTGATTAATAGGTCAAACCAACACAAGGAAAATCACTCGAATTCAGATCGACCCACTTTCAAATTGTCGTGGCTGGCAAAAAAAAAGTTTTACTATTGTGGGGTTTCAATCAAAGATGGACAAAGATTGAATCAAAGAAGAGAAGGGACTGATGCGGTGGAGATTTGTGGGTGTGGGTTGAAGTAGGGGGTAAAATGGGAGAGTGAAATTGAGGAGAAAATCAGAATCAGAAGTAAAAATAAAAAAGGAGCTCTTGACCTTGATCGTGTCGTTTCCGTACCAAAAATAATTAATAAAACAAAACAATTACTACTACTCAAATGAATAGTGATAAGTATTCCGAGTATCGCTCCACAGGGATTAAAAGGCTAAATTGCAAATGTTTCCATCGATTTCTAAATTAATTCGATAAAAAGAGGTTTTGGTTTGATTTCCTAAAATTATAAAAACTAAATTAAACTTAAGCAATTAAAAAGTAAAAAGATTCGATGAGAGAAAAGTCTAGGGTTTCGAGTCCACTTGACCCTTTTGTAACCTAGATTTATTAAGATTGTGGAATTTCTTATTCGGATTCACCGGATACCGTTAGGGTTCGCGAGCCCTAGCGATATTTCCAAAAAATATCCGTAAATCATCAAGCGGCATAGATTATTTCCACCTAGCACGAATTGTCTTACTAGTACGATCCGTCTCTATGGCACAGACCGTCTAATAGCACGACGCGTCTTACGATAGTATAATCTATCACAGTTAATTACTACGAATTCAATTAAAACCGTCGTGTGAAGAGTATTTGAAACTGCGCATGACAAATACTCAATTATATGGGAAACATTAAAATCAATTTCATAAACATGAAATCATCTAATTCACACAACCAAATCCAAATAATTAAATCCAACAAAAGTAATAAAATCTACGTTACTCAAAGTACAAGCTTCATCTACGCCCTAGAAAAGGGTTTAGCCGGACATCGTCTGTCTAAAGATTGTTGCGTCCAACCCTTTCTTTCCTCTGATCCGTGGTCTCCGTCCGCAATGCCTTCTGCCTTCTCTTTATACTAATCTGTGCTGCATGCACTTCGTGTCTTCTTTTGAAAGCCCTAGCCGACCTCCTCCATTTACTATAATTAGGCTCTAATCATGGCATTAGGAAGCCCATTGTTTTCTCTGGTCCAACTCTAGTCAAATTAGACTTATGAACAATTGTTTTGGACCACCAATGCATGTACATAAGTGATGCCTTCCACATACTTTTATAATCCACGTGGACAGTTAGTCATAAGGCCCAATACCAGCATGGTTCATCGATCGCTTGATTTTATTCGCCCACAGGGTTCACTTCGACACCGAGTAAAATTGGCCTTTACTCTTTTTATTAAAATCTCCAAATATCTACAAAGATACGCAAACAAAGCATTATACTCTAAATAACAAAATAAATGGACCTAGCAAGTCTAAATTAAGGGGCGCCAATGTGTACAATTGTGCGCCTATCAGACCTCCTTTTGCCTTTTTGGCTTTGAATGTGAAAAATGGAGAATGAGTTCTAAGATAATGAGTTTTGATCTTTGTCGGCCAAACAAGCAGAACAAGAAAATGAGAATGTGAAAAGTAGAAAAACTGTCGCCCAAACAGCCCCCTATTCCGACTTGGATTTTACTCCCTCTGTCCGTGTTTGTTGGTCCATTTTGGGGGTTCCAACTTTTTTAGGGAACAAACATGGTTACTTTGTACTATTCTTGTATTTCTAATTTTACCCTTCAATCATGATTGATTTGTTAATTAAATTTTGAAGATAAGGGTAAAATTGACACAATTTACTCATTGACTTTCAAACATCGACAAACTTTAAGGGACATAAAAAAGTATGTTTGTGGACCAACAAAAACGAACAAAGGGAGTAATTCCTTGTTCCATAGATTATAACTCATACTGCTACAGACATATAATTGCAATTCCATCCTACTAATTGTTGATTAAATCAAAATTACAGATAATTATATTTAATCAACATCTTAAATTTCCTTGGGACCTTCCGCTTAACTTATTTGATATGTTAGATACAAATATCCACCTGCATGGTTTAACATAATCAAAACATATAAGCTTTCTCAAGGGGTATCATCCATAGTTGTCAGAACCGCATGATTCGCGATTCGATTCACGATTCAAGTAAAAACGATACGAATCTATAGATGAATCAAGGTTTATCTAGAATAGGTACTGAATCATATGATTCTCGGTTCGATTCGTGATTCATGCAAAAAACGATACAAATCTATAAGTGAATCAAGGTTTCCCACAATTATTACATTCGACTAATGTGAAATCACTTTAGCGGTTTTACCTTAATTTTGCCGTATAAACTAGTTTTGTACCTATTAGACTACTAACTTTTATATTTATTTGTTTTTTTGTTTTGGGTAAATAATTAGCTTGAAATTAAAAGGGGTTAAACGAATGTACAACCTACAAGGGGAATACCCCAGGAAGGACAAAATGAATTATTTTTATATTTGTTGTAAGGCTAAGCTTTCATTTTTATAATGAATATTTATATCTATATGCATATATCCATTTTATTATAGTATTACAAATATCTACTCTTTCCTATTAGACCATGTAATCATAAAAAACTTCAATATTGATTTAAGCATAAATTTGTCAATTTTACAATGCATCTTTATTATGCAAGTGCATAGAGACATTTTTCAAGTATTTTTGAAACTTAGACTGAATCATTATGATTCACGATTCGATTCGATTCACGATTCGGAAAAGGGTCATTCCGATTCTCGATTCGATTTGTGATTTGACAACTATCTATCATCAAATTCTTATACTGGGAGCAGTTTTGTCACCTCTCTATTATATTTCCTTCAAATTCTCCCATTCTTGTATTAGTCCCCACCCTCTAAGTAAAATAAATAACTCTAAATAATAGTCTCTCTCATGTTGTCATGCAATGGTATAAACTATATATAGATGAAGTATTGTTAGTAGTAGGCAGCATGGTCGCATCTACGGGCCTCACGTATTCATCTCGGACACGGAGACAACATGCTTTGGCACGTATCAAATTCAAATGCACCTAGATATGCATCAGATTTTTATCATAGTTATGAGGTCATAAATGTTGGGGACACGTTGCGTTGGAGAATATTGTGGACACTTTAGGGACACATTAACAGTTCAAATTGTAATATCAAAACGTCGGGCCCTATGATACATGAATGCGAGTGTGGGTGTATATCTAAGGATTGGATACCCAAAGGTTAAATAGAAGATATACGGATATGGATGCATATGGATACGTACACGAGGATGCCTTCAATTTGATATAAGAAAAAATAAATAGTTCTCTGGTTTTTGTAAAGAAGAAAAAATATTGTTGGAGCTTGTCCCACATTGATTAATTATCTCCAAAAACTAGTATATGAGCCTGGGCGGCCTATCCACTCATGGCTAATTGGCTTTGAGTTGATGCTTTAACATTGTCTCAGAACTAGGCTTTCAGAGGATTTTGGACAAAACTCTGTTAATTGTTTGCCCTAATGTTTGTGTTGTAAGTGTACCTTGTTTTGTTGTTCGTTGTGATCCCTATGTTATAGATCCGTTGTTTACCTCTCCACGTGCGGGTCATGGGTCGCACATGCGGGGAGTTTTAGAGCTTGTCCCACATTTGGTTAATTATAACCTCCAAAAACTAGTACATGAGCCTAGGTGGCCTCTCCCCTCATCTCCAATTGGTTTCGAGTTAGATGCTTTAACATGATATCAGAGCTAGGCTTTTAGAGGCTTTGGGACAAGACTCTATGTCGTTGATCATTGTTTACCCCTTTGTTTGTCGTTCTTTTTTATCGGAAACCCCTTTGTCGTTGATGGTTGATTGTTGTCGTTTGTATTGAATCGTTTGTTTACCTCACCACATGCGAGTCAAAGGGGTTTCTCAAGTGCGGGGAGTGTTAAAGCTTGTCCCACATTTGGTTAATTATAACCTCAAAAACTAGTAAATGATTTTGAGCGGCCTCTCCATTCATTGCCAATTGGTTTTGAGTCAGATGCTTAAACAAATACAATAAAAGCTAATCATATTATATTATAGCAGCCCATAAAGAATTTTGGAGGCACTATATATAATCCCAATTTTGTAGCAAAAAAGGAATAAATAAGCCAACACCATGTGCTAGCCCAATATTGAAGCCTAAAATGAGCAAATAGGCCCAGCGTCAATAAGGGTGGACAGCATTAGGGTTTGCTTTGTCTTGACAACGGCTTGCAGTCTCCAAACCAGCATCTAATCTACTTCTTCGTCAATCTGCACCTCTATTCTTTGTCAAGGCTGGTACCACTCTCTCTTCTTCTTCTTTATCGGGGAAATGGGAGTACTCGAAAAAGAGGATCCATGTAACATTAGGCTGGGCCAAGTTCAAAGTTTTCATGGATGCTTGGTTCATGGTTTTTTTTTTTGGTGTCACGGTTCTATTTTATCTTCCTAATGCATGTATTACTTGCATTTTTATCCTATTATAGAAGTAATGTTTTCATTTTCCTGGTGAATTTGTGTACAATATCTGTAATCTCACCGTATCCCCAACATGCCATGTCCGTTGTTTTTGAAAAGTTACATGTCCGTGTCCTGTGCCCCGTATTCGTATCCGTCCTGCGCCCCGTATTCGTATCCGTCCTGTGCCCCGTATTCGTATCCGTACTACTTACGTAAACAAGTTGAATGAAGTGACAAGGAAGAATCTCTGTATCTAGTTTCAAGATGCATGGATAGGGGTATGGAAAAGTTAATATCCCCATATGTACTCGACATGTCCTATTGTTTGAAAAATAATATGTCTGCGTATCCTTGCCCCGTCTTTATAGTGGTACTCCATACTCCCTCCGTCCCAAATTGCTTGCCTTTTTTGGGAATCCGTGCATTTTGCACGTAAAAAATGTTGTATTAGCATTCATTTTTTTTCAAAAAAATTTATACCAATTTAAAGATCTCATTGAATAGAAAATTTTGGTGTAAATTTTTTTCAAAAATAATTCTCTTAAAGGCCTCAATTTTTGCGTGAAAAATGCACGCTTCCCCAAAAGGGCAAGCAATATGGGACGGAGGGAGTAGTTACGGAAGTTTAATGGCCAGGTTTCCGAGGAACACTCTCTGTGAATTGAGAAAAGACCAGCAATTTGAAATTCACTGTTTCTTTATTATGCTGTATTTTTGTGGCAGCTTTTGAATCCCAAGTTGGACATGAAAAACCACAATGAGCTCCTCTTGGCCATAAGACTGTTGATATCTGAGGACCGAAGTGAAGGTAAATTTGTTTTTGGCCGGCAGTTGCCATCGCCATCAAAAAAGGCAACAAAAGGGACACTACTTCTGGGCCCACACTCAAACAGTAGTGATGGTGTTGGTGGTGATAATTCCAAGAACCAGCTTCAAACATTGCTTGCCAGGGCTGGACATGGAGCACCCTCATACAAGACAACACAACTTAAAAACAACAAGTTTCGTTCCACTGTCATATTCAATGGGCTGAATTTTGTGGGTCAGTCTTGCAACAGTAAGAAACTCGCGGAAAAGGATGCGGCGGCTCAGGCTCTAGAATGGTTGATGGGCGAAACTCAATCGTCTAAGAAAGCTGTTGACCATATGTCGATGCTTTTAAAGAAGAGCAAAAAGAAACAGCCTGTTCAAGCTACAAAGTGGAGGTAGTTGCTAGTAGACGAAAAGGACTTGACACTAGAGAATAATTATTGCTTACAAAGGAAGAAAAGTTCCTCCTTCGCTTTGGGGACTGGTATATTGAATGGAGCTAGCGGATCAGATGTAAAATGGGTCCTGTGCTTTTGAACCCTTTGTTCATCAAGTGAGGTAAATAAGGAGATTTTTTCAACGGTGGAAACAGGAGATTTACGGCCAGCCCAATTGCGGGAACAGAAGTCAACGTTTCGATACCAGCGGGATCAACTTTAGCTGGAATTATTACTTCAGGTGACCTCTTGTTACTTTTTGAGGCATACTTATTACTAAAATTTCCTTCAAGAATTAGATGATGCCAGGCGTTCTGCAGTTTTCTATGTATTTCGTAAAATTTATATATGTGAATTGCACCATTAGTGTTTCTTGGTGCATCTCCATTGCCTTGAATAGTGCTTAATATTTCTGCCGTCTGGGCAAGATTGATTACATTAATTCATCAAATTAATAGAGATTTTGGAGTGCTTGTGTATGGAGTTTCCCTCTGTATTACTCCTTTTTTTGGGGGGGTAAATAGTGATTGTAGTTTTGCAAGAGAGCGGTGATTTTGATTTGTATAACAGTAAAAATCATGAAATGACATCGCCTATCCTTATTATGCTATCCACTTGAATCAGTTGTAGAATTTCAAGATTGGTATGGAAGAAGAGCAACATTGGAAGGTGTAGTTGCCTTTTATATCTCCTCTTTTTTACAGGGTCTTGGAACTGCTCATGTGATGTTAGGTGCACCATGGGGCAGAACCGATTTTTTTTTTTTTTTGTTGTTGAAGTTTTTGCCGATCTGAGCTGTACTGGATAGTCAAAGAGGACACTGGATAGTTATCGAGTTGGAGCTTTCCCCTTGAAGCATAGGTATCGCTAGGTGGCCATGTTCTTGCCCAGTAGTAGGGGGATGTGTCCACCTTGTCCATTTTTCTCGGACGAGGTAGGCACGTGCAACATGACCTCTCAGTCTAAACGACGGACACACAACTACAAGGTATTCATGAAAATCTATATTATTACTTCTTCAAGATAAGAAATCTCATTAAGGGGAAAAACCTTGTCTTTTGCTTTATAATTCTCCATCATAGTATTACTATTTGCAATGTTCACGATAACTGTCAAATCACTTGTTCCCTTGGACTCGCCAAATCACTTGTTCCCTTGGACTCGCGGCTTGCAACGTCTCGAGAAAATGAAATCAAAGATAATTGCTGTGAAATAATGGTGGTGGTTTAGGTGTAAAAGGATTTGGCCATTAACGTGTATCTTTCTTTTTCAAAACTTAATAACTAGAGGTACATTTTGAACTTTCTTCACTGCAAAACGCATCTTCTAGTGCAGAAGGTTTAGAGCTTCTAACAAAGTTGCCCTAAACAAAGAAGAATAGGCTGGGAATAGGAGTTGAGAGCTTCTCTCTCTAGAGAGAATGCACTCTTATTTCCTATCAATTTTTTTTACCTATCCACCAAACAATCTGTTTGGTTTCTACATCCATATCAAATTCCTCATCGTGGCTTCATCCTGTGTTTGTCAAGGATATGCTCTACTATCACAGGAATTCCCTTTTCAACTTCCATTCCCGCTAAGTGAAGACGGTGTCACGGCGTTGGGAGCAATTTCCCGTTTGGAGGCTTGGTTGAGGGTCTAATCTTGTGGCGTGGAGCTCATTCTGTTCGAACTAAACAGGTGTAGTCCACATTCCAATTTCAACACGGTTTTCTGTCTCCCATTTGAGCACCGTCTGGTTCTAGCGGCCATGGCTGCTGCCTATGTGTTTAATGGGAGTTGTGTACCTCAACAACAACTCATTTTATGGGCTGGACAAAAACAAAAACAATGGGGGATCTAAGTCTCACGGAGGTTCCATTCACGAGATGGGTTTCCCAACACCAGATGGTTTTCATCCTTCATGGGGCTCGGTTTTCTTCTCATAGGCTCAACAACTCTACTCCGAGATCACAATCACAAATGGGGGTCGTCCCCAACTCTTTCAAGAGCACTAACCATCAATCTGATGGTGTTCAAGCCACACTTCTGAACCATTCATCAGAAATCCTATCCACAGAAGCATTTGAGATTCCTGGGTCACTCTCCGCGGGCTCTACCTCTGCAACTTGTTCCTCCCGTTAGGTGTTGTTTGTGGCACGGCGATGAGGGTAATACCATACTCGGTCCTGGTTGCTAAAGTGAGCCCAGTGGAGAAGATCCTCACCTCTCTTATGCGTTTGTAGGAACTGTGGTTAAGTGAATGTATTTTGTTCATGTTTGCTTCTGGGATTTCCTGGAAAATTGAAGAAGAAGAGAGTGAATTACACTCTCTCCATGCAAGTGGGCATTTTTTGTCGTGTAAAGGACAAGTGCACAGCCTTTTCGGTTGAAAATCTTGGGCCAAGCAGTGGAAAATGTCACACTCAAAAGGGGAAAATAGCTCACATGGGTTGCAGAGATGCAGCTGCCCCTTGGGGCCCACCTCATATACGTAAAATGGTGTAAATTTTGGTCAAAGTGGGGAGTATTTGTTGTGGGATTGAGCTGGGTGCATAATGCACATTTATGGGAGATAGACAAGCATCAATCAAGCAAAAACGCTCTTGCTTTTTAGTGGGGCCCATGATCCTTTGTTGGACCCTTTACACGCATGATAATCTATGGGATGCAGCAAGCTTTCTGTTGTTGCACTCTAGCCGTATACCATCATTGGCCTTGGGGCCGCTTTTATCAACTTGGGATTGTAGTGGAACCAAAATGTCAACCAACGGGTTTATATAGTTAGGAATTTTGTCCTTTTTAGTCCCATCCTAGCGGGTTGTGCTAGGACCTCCAAATCCCACCCCGGCGGGTTGTGTCGGGGAGTATGCACTTTTTTCTTTCTTTTCTTTATTTTTGTTTTGTCCTCCCTGGGGTATGCCCCTTGTAGGCTGTATATTCGCTTAACCCCTTTTAATTTCAAGCTGAATTACCACAAAAAAAAAAAAAAAAAAAAGTTGCCCTAAACCTACCCACATCAAGCGTCACATTCTGTTTATCCAAATACACTACCTGAAAAGGCAGCCACCCCTGTTTCATTATTGAATCAGGGTCCGTAAAAACTTGATGGCCAGCTGGGTATTCTTGACGTAAGGAGCTCTCTTCTTCACCAATCTGGTATTCAAGGTACCTTAGGTTCATGTCTTGAGCAGGGTCACCAAAGTCGAGCCTGGCCAGAAATTCCATTCCTCCCAAGGGTAGTATTTGGATCACAATGGCATTTTCGGGAAGAAAAACCATGGTTGTTAGCCCAGCTCCATGCACTCCCATCATCACATCACAAGAGTTCACCAGATTTGCAAATCTGGTTAAGTTTGTGTTTACGTCTGCGTCTGTCAACACCACTTCAAATCCTAGGCCTATTGCCATTGTAACTATTTCACCTGTTGGAGGATTTAGTTATTGATTATTAATTGAATTTTTTTTGTGTGGGTAATTTAGCTTGAAATTAAAAGGGGTTAAGCGAATGTACAGCCTACAAGGGGCATACCCCAGGGAGGACAAAACAAAATAAAGAAAAAAAAATAAAATTGCGTGCTCCCCGACACAACCCACCGGGGTGGGAAAATAGGGTGTCCTTGCACAACCCGCAAGGTTAGGATTACATAACTCTTGGATTAGAATCCAATTTGTGAGGTTCACAAAAATATACCAATAATAGGCCCACAAAAAGCTAATTGATGTTAAAAGGATCACCGAAAAGGGTCCTTCATTGACTACAATTCTCAGATCTCAATTACCCAAGTGGGACCAAGGGATGAGATATACCATGCGGTACAACTGCTTTTTCAGACAGCACATGCGTGTAATAGAAAAAAATGGACCTTTGAACCTTGAGACCATGGTCCTTTCTTTTCACCAGCAGCTACAGCAGATAATCACAGTGCATGGCTCAAGATAAAAAACCACATGCTTTTCCTTGTTTCAATGTTAACCAGCAGTAGCCCACTGCCCCACATTTTGATACCAGCAATTTTCCAGCGCGTGAGACATAGCAAACCGTGGGACCCACTTGGTCCTTCTTCTCCAGAACTCCATTAGTTTTCAACATTAACCCAGCGTGAGACATAGCAAACCGTGGGACCCACTTGGTCCTTCTTCTCCAGAACTCCATTAGTTTTCAACATTAACCCAGATGTTCTAGAACCCACATTTATCTACCCAGAAAATATGAACACCGAAGTAATCCAATAAATTCAGAATACAAATAACTAATGAACTTGGGGAAAATATCCCTGAGTTAATCCCCAATAGAATTAACTCTCTAATTTAGCACAGCCCCAACTGGGGCACTAGGAATTTTAAAGGAAATAGGTTCAAACGCACAAGAGAAGGAGCTCAGATCCGATACTGCAATAGGCTTACCTATGCGCCAGGAACCGTGTAGTGGTATTACCTCCTCCACCGTGACACCAACGACACATAATGGAAGAGAACTGATATGCGAGGAAGACAGCAGCAGTACTAGAAACTAACTCCAATTTGTAGTGCGTTTGTGTGTACTCCCTTCATAGAACCCTTTACGATTGAGGATGACCCACCCATAAGGATGAATCGACTATTGTTGAACCCAAAACCCATGGAGTCTCTTGATTTTTCTGCGTGAACTCCATGGCTGAAGCTCCATGGCTGGAGCTATGTGAACACCATCAGATGATGGTTCTTGTACGGTTAGGAGGGATAAGAACGAACCCCCAATTGGTTTTGTGATTACTCATCCAGACGAGGACGAGCTCAGATGGTATTACCCCATCTGGTTTGTGGTTTGAGGTGAGGACGAGCAAAAGATGGGCTCTTTCTCACGGCTTGCTGGATGAGTGGGGAAAACAATCCCCTTTGTTGTTGTTGCGAATGATCAGTCCGAGACTAGATTGTGGATACTTGAACCCCATAGATCTGTACACAGATGGTTGGGGCAGATAAAAATTGTAGCTGATTTTTTGGGTGGGGGAGTGCATTCTCTAGAGAGAGAAGCTCTCAACCCCACCCGTTTTTTTAATTAATTGAAATTTCACGGAAGAAAAAACACCCATTTCATCTCTATTTAAATTGTGTTATTAGTAATTTGGAGATGATGGATGGATATTCAAATACAGAAACTGAAGCAATAGTGAGATGTTGAAAATTTGAGCGCAATTTTTTTTTTGTGCGATGTAGCTATGAAAAAAAATGTGTCGTATATGTTTAAAGGAGGGAGCGCGGAAATCAGACATCTTGAGAACCATATTTGTCTCCCTTTGTACAACTTTGAAACCGACTAATTTTGCACTAAAATATCTCAGTACAACCACCGACTAATTTTGCACTAAAATATCTCAGTACAACCATATGAGCATTTTTTTTATTTTATTTTAAAGTCATCAAAGATGTGTCCAAACTCTCGAAATCCAAATTTGGCCAAAAAAATTGACAAAATGAAATAAACCAGCTTGTTCCAAATGATTATTCAGATGAATATGTTACACGGTAGATCGATTTCCATTGTTACGTACCTTCATTGAGGAGTAACCGGGTTCTCTTTCTTGATATGATCAGAAGCCTTGGCCTTTTCCTAGCTGCCCCATCTCTAATTAGTCCTTCAATAGCTCTCTCTCTCTAATGAGTAAGCACCTCTCAAGAACTCCCTGAAATCTTTCATAGAATGTGGAGATCTCAAAGGTTCAATACTGAACTCTGTGATGTTTAAGTCCAACAACCATTCTTGGAAAGCAATGAACTCCAGGTTCTCTATCAATATGAATCACGGAAGAAAAAACACCCATTTCATCTCTATTTAAATTGTGTTATTAGTAATTTGGAGATGATGGATGGATATTCAAATACAGAAACTGAAGCAATAGTGAGATGTTGAAAATTTGAGCGCAATTTTTTTTTTGTGCGATGTAGCTATGAAAAAAAATGTGTCGTATATGTTTAAAGGAGGGAGCGCGGAAATCAGACATCTTGAGAACCATATTTGTCTCCCTTTGTACAACTTTGAAACCGACTAATTTTGCACTAAAATATCTCAGTACAACCACCGACTAATTTTGCACTAAAATATCTCAGTACAACCATATGAGCATTTTTTTTATTTTATTTTAAAGTCATCAAAGATGTGTCCAAACTCTCGAAATCCAAATTTGGCCAAAAAAATTGACAAAATGAAATAAACCAGCTTGTTCCAAATGATTATTCAGATGAATATGTTACACGGTAGATCGATTTCCATTGTTACGTACCTTCATTGAGGAGTAACCGGGTTCTCTTTCTTGATATGATCAGAAGCCTTGGCCTTTTCCTAGCTGCCCCATCTCTAATTAGTCCTTCAATAGCTCTCTCTCTCTAATGAGTAAGCACCTCTCAAGAACTCCCTGAAATCTTTCATAGAATGTGGAGATCTCAAAGGTTCAATACTGAACTCTGTGATGTTTAAGTCCAACAACCATTCTTGGAAAGCAATGAACTCCAGGTTCTCTATCAATATGAATCACCTCGTAGTTGGACAATTTTCTCAACACTTGTTTATACTTATTTATCCACCATGACTGTTTGTTAGTCACAAGAAACTTTACTTGTCCATCGAATTCTCGGGAAGTGAGAAACAAGGGAATCAACACGTCCGTGAAAATGCGACTCCTCTTTTTTTGGGCGGGGTTAACCTCAGAGTTGAGAGCTTCTCTCTCTAGATACTAGAGAGAGAATGCACTCCTCTTTCCTCATCTAATTTTTTACCATTCATACCAAACAATCTGTTTGGTTTCTATGCTCATACGGCATCAGATTGATCCGGATGTTTGAAATGGAAATGCTCTACTTTCACAAGAATTTCGGTTCAAGATCCATTCCCGTTAAGTGAAGATGGTGTCACGACGTAGGGAGCAATTTCCCGTTTGGACTCTTGGTTAGCTGTGGTTGTTCGATTCTTATGGCGTGGTGGCTCATCCCTTCAAACTAAAGGGTGATATACAAGTCCAACCTCAGCAGTACATCCAAAATGGTTCACTGTCCTCCCATTTGAGCATAGTTTTGCAGCCATGGTTGCCACAGACGAGCTTAGTAGGAGCTGGGTACCATTCTTCATCTTTATTTCTTTGTAACTGCAACCAATCGTTCGCCCCTTGTTCTGGTTTGGATAAATTCGGTTGATGGTTAGAGTCCATGCTGCGCCTGGCACTATGTAGGACCAGAGGTTTCTGGTTCTGACGAGCTCAGATGGATGTGTCTGGCTCTGTGTAGGATCGGGGATTTCGGGTTTTGATGAGTCCGGATGGTGGCGTGCGTGGTACCCGCTACTCTGCGACTGGGATTTGTTTGGATCAGAACAGGGGTGGAATTTTTACAGAGTAACGTTGGAAAACAATTGGAGAAGACGAGTGTGCTCTACGCCCTCGCATTGCAGGTGGGCTACCTGGTTCAAAGGCCTAGGCACAGCTATCCTACTGGCAAAATTGTTCTGCGCCCTATTTACAATTTTACCCCTCTCTCCTCCTTTAATTACTATAACTTTATTATTAATATTAATTTATTTCTTTATTTCTTTTATTTAGTTTTTTTATTTAATTCATTTCTTTTATTTAAATATTTAAATATTTATTTATATCTTTTATTAATATCTTTTTTCTATTATTAATATTAATTAATTTATTTATTTCTTTTATTTAGTTAACTAATCTCTTTATATTAATTCATTTAATTATTTAATTCATTTATTTTGTTTTATATATTTTTTATTTAATTCATTTATTTTATTTAAATATTTATTTATATCTTTTATTAATATATTTTTTCTCTTCTATCTTTTTAGAAATCTCTAATATGTTATTTCTCTTTTTTAATTATTTAATATCTTGTTTTTCTAATATCTAATAAATCTTCTCGTTCTTTATATATATTTTTATAATATGCTCTAATATTTTTTTTTCTCTTTTAATTATTAAATATTGTTTATTTACTTCATTCTTTTTAATTACTTTATTTCTCTTTTACTTGATTACTTTGATCCTGTCCCCCCCAATGCCTTACCACGTGTTCCTTATGAGACCTATCTTTGATCCTCCTCCCCCCCCCAATGCCTTACCACGTGTTCCTTATGAGACCTATCTTTGATCCTGGCCCCCCCAATGCCTTATCTATTTATAGGGGAGTGATTTTTACACCCCCTAAATTGATAGCCACACCCCCTTTCTTGTCTTTTAGTGAAGTTTTTATGTGTAAAATCTTCACTAAAAGACAAGAAAGGGGGTGTGACTATCAATTTGGGGGGTGTGAATATCAATTACCTATTTATATTACTCATCCTTCTCTTCTTAATTCTCCCACTACTTCATACATACATTCAGAGAACATCTCCCAATATTTTTCTTTCTTTTTTCGTAATTCATCGAAGAACATTATGGATGGCTACTACGATCCAGATGGATGGTCATTTGAGAATGATGTGCCAAGTCAGGAGAGCATCTCCTACAGCAGTCGCGACTATACACCCGAATTTAGCACTGACCAGGTTAGTTATTTTCGTTGTTCTTATGCATATTCGCCGGTTATTTTGACTGAGATAAAATATGGTACGACTGAATAATGTTTTACTTATACATTTTCGTTGTTTATTTTATTTTATTTTTTATAGATTTTTGAAAGTAGAGAAGATATGTTAGCTTGGGCGAAGAGAGTTGGTCTCGAAAACGGTATTGTGGTAGTTATTAATAAATCTGCTAATTTAAAAGGCGGCAAGCTGCCGAAGTGCATTCTTGGTTGTGAGAGAGGAGAAAGTATAGACCGCACCGTGGGGTAGAAGGGCAAATCTTGCATAGAAATACTGGGACTAAAAAATGTGACTGTTCATTTGCGTTGCGAGGTATACCAATACCTCCAGACGGTGCCAAGTGGGGTTTAAGGGTTTCTTGTGGTCTCCATAACCATGAACCAGCAGAAAATATTGAGGGTCACGAGTACCCATCAAGGCTAAAACCAATGGAGAAACAATTTGTGGTCGAGATGGCCAACAGCACCGCACCTCGTGAAATTCTTAGTATTTTGAAGAAAAAAGATTCGTCAAACAATACAGGAATTAAAAGCATTTACAACGCTATCTTGACAAACAAGGAAGCCAAACGGGGCGGTCTAACTGAAACTCAATATGTCTTAGACCAATTAATTGAGAAAGGATACCTCCATGACTTTAGGACAAACCAAGAGACCAACGAAATCACAGATATTGTTTGGGTTCATCCTACAAGTCTAGAGCTATCTGTCAACTTTTCATCCGTGTTGGTAATTGATGCCACATACAAAACGAATGAGTATCGGAAACCACTATTGGAGGTTGTGGGTATGACATCCACAAATCTAACCTACTCGCTTATGTTCGCATATCTTAATAATGAGAGGGAAGATACATGTACCTGGGCCTTGAATACCTTAAAGAAGTGGATGGTTGGAAAGGGGGCATCGTTGCCATTGGTGTTTGTTACAGATCGAGAGTTAGCACTTATTAACGCCATTGGAGCATGTTTCCCCATGGCACGTCACATCCTTTGCATTTGGCACATAAATCAGTGTGTAATGAAGAACTGCAACGCTTTGCTTGGTCAAAACTATCCAAAGTTTCACATTTCATGGCAGTCCCTTATTCATTCATCGAGCACTTCGTCTTACCAACAGAAGTGGGTTGCCATGTGCGAGGAGTATAGCCAATATCCGCGTGTCATATCTTATCTTGCAGATACATGGTTAAGGCCGTACAAAGAGCGATTTATTACAGCATGGACAGATACATGTATGCACCTCGGAAGCAATTCAAGTCAAAGGTATAGTGACTTTATAAATTTTCTGCATTATATTGTACTACACTAGTTAAACTTTCCTATTTTAAACAAAGTGTATTATTCTATTACAGGGCCGAGTCTGCACATGCGAGGCTAAAGAAATATTTGGGGGGTACCACCATGTCATCGCTCCAAACATCTTTTGAGGGCATAGAGAATATGTTGGTAAATCAATTTGGGAAAATTAAGAAGTCCTTCGAGAAATCTCTCAACATTCCACGCCACATACATTTACGTGATGCCATTTTTGATGAAATAAGGTGTCGCATTTCATTGTATGCAATGGAGTTGATCGATGGTCAGCTAGAATCCGCCGCAAATGCCTACCCCCTCCCAAGCGGTAGTTGCGGTTGTTCGATCAAAACATCACACGGGTTGCCACGCATGCACGATTTGAGGGATTACCATACCATGGGCATTCCGATTCCGCTATCCAGTATCCACGTTCATTGGAGTAGGCTCTCTATGCACGCGGACGGGTTTAATGCCGAGGGAGAACAACCCGACGAGACATCTCGTGTGGTTGACATATTGCAGGGGATGGATCCATGTATGCGAAAGCATATGATAGACAGGTTTGTTGATATGGCAGATCCATCTAACAGCAGTGTTCGAGGGCCATCGTATAATACAGAACACAAAGGTTGACCTGCCGGAAAAGCTGAGCAGAGTGGACGACACATACCTTCTTGCACAGAAAAATCTACTTCATCATCTAGGGGTGTGTGGACGGCCCACAGGAAAACGGTGCGTTTTCGCGTTTCGAAAAGATTGTGTTTGTTTGAGTCGCCACCCGGATTTGAGGTCCGAACCCGAGAAACCGATAAAAACATGACTCGTTTGCCCATTGAAAAAGATTTCACTGATCATAGCGGAACCAAAGATTTCTCGGATTCGGGGGTTTGGTTACGAGAGGGGAAGGGTTTTACGGCACCCCTCTCGCCCGGTCCGTGAACCGGTCTCTACTCGATATTTTGTGGGATTTTAAAAATGTTTGAAATTTAATTTATTCACGTAAATGGGGAATCGGGGATAGGAATCACGTAACAACAAGATATACAAGAGATACGATTCTACGGTGGATGCTCGTGCACGTGATCTACATGGAGAATGATGATAATAATAAACGAAACCACTACAAATATTCACAGAAATAAACCACAACAGAAACCGTACAACAACTCAAGAAATTATGAACATGAGAATCACTAAACTGGCTTGCAATCTGGATCCCAGAATAGGGATTGAGCGCTCAAGGGTGATGGCTTGAGCGCTCAACCTTCCAAACCAGTTTGAGCGCTCAAGGCTCATGGATTGAGCGCTCAAACCAGTTTCTGACTTCTGTGAATTCAATCCCTTTCATCACTTCTTTGCTCATTCCTTGCATGATCAAACATTAATAAAACATCTTTCATGGAGAATCAGGAGAAAACAGATAGTGTGATCTCTGAAAGAATGACGAAAAGAAGAGAATCACCACAAATTGACGAAGAAAATGTTTAGGAATGGAAGAAAGAGAGGTATCTAGATCATGAACACAGTGATAACAACTCACACACACCTTCCAGTTAATTTCCAATAATACTCTATAAGAACAAAGCATAAGTATCAACTTGTTCAAGAACAGCTTGAGCGCTCAGGTGCATAACCTTGAGCGCTCAAGCCATAATCTGGCTTTCTGATTTTTGACCTTCAAGCAAACTTTTGATACTTCATAATGATCATAAATACATAAACCGAAGATTTATGAGGTTGAACAGTCACTGTTTTGCACTCGAATACAAGATTTTCAAAGGTTTTGGTGCTTGATCATCATAAAATAGTTAATCTATACTCATGCAAGTGATTTCTGGGTGAAAATGAACTGTTATGAAGGTTACATGAGCATATCAAACTATTTAATGATGATCAATACCTAGGGAAAACACAAGAGTTAGCAGAACAGAAACTGCTCAGAACTGGGCTTGAGCGCTCAAGGCCTAAGGCTTGAGCGCTCAACCCCTGTTGAAACTGCAGATTTTGGAAGTATTTTTAAACAACTTTTAGACCTTTATGAGTTCAATGCAAGTATAAAGAACTTGTTTGAACTCACTGGTCTCCCTCAGAAGGATCAAAACAGTGAATATATCACATGTTTAACTACCTTTTTCACTTGATTGAAGGCTTGAATTTGATTGTAGGTTTGGGGGTGGACAATAATGGATGTTTTGGTTAGTATTCAGGATGGGTGGTGCAGTGTGTGAGGTTGATTGATGATCAAAAGATCGGATTTTGAGTTTGAAGAGTGATTTTTGTAAGTGGTTTTGATGGAATGTAAATGGTTTTGTAGAGAGAGAGAGAGAGAGAGAGAGAGAGTGATGAACGATTTCTGGGTGGATTGAGAGCTGGAGTATGAGAATTCGTAACCTCTAAAACCAGGGGTGGTGAGTGGTTTAAGTAGGCAGTGAGTGAGAGGGAAGAGAGGAGAGAGAGAGGAAGTGGGTTTGTATTTTAAGAGTAGTTTTAGGTGTAGTTTTAGAGTTGGTAGAGTGTATTGTACGTATAAGGATCATAGAAGATCACCCAAGACGCTCCCACGCATAAAATCTCATGATGAGATACTCTGCAAGTTGCTGACTGGATCAGAGTTGAGCGCTCAAAGCCGTGGGCTTGAGCGCTCAAGGTGTTTTTCCCAGGGTTGAGCGCTCAGGCTTTGAGCGCTCAAGGTTCTTGATGGCAGATTGGTGGTTTGACTTGGTTTAACAATGCTTGGTTTAGTTTGGGTTATTTGGTGACGTTTGGTTAATTTTAATCAAGTTCAAGCCATTTTCACAAGTTTCGAGTAGTCACGATTGGTCCATTTCATCATCGGGAATGCTCGAGCGCATCTTGGGTTCAAAATCGGGGTGTCTACAGTTGCCCCTCTTGGACGGGACTCGATGCCATTGATTCGGTATGAGTGACGTCCAAGATATAGACAATCCGACTCATTCCCCGCGATACATCTCAAGCTGCAAAGGAAAACATTAAAGACCAATCGGTCGTGCTCTACGAGCTGCCTACGTACCCCACTGCAGGGATCAGACCGGCGTAGTTCCTCGGGGCAATTGGAAATACTTTAATCAACAAATATGAACGGGTACAAAACCCTCAAAGATGATGATTTAAACGAGCACAAGGCTCTCAAAGACACTGATTTAAACGAGCACAAGGCTCTCAAAGATGTTAAAAACATGATTGATAAACATGATTTAAACAAGCACGTGGCTCTCAGACCGGAGTCAAAATACTTCGCGTGTACGCTAACGCGAATCAATGATCGATAAACATGATTTAAACAAGCACGTGGCTCTCAGACCGGAGTCAAAATACTTCGCGTGTATGCTAACGCGAATCAATGATTGATAAACAACGATTTAAACAAGCACGTGGCTCTCAGACCGGAGTCAAAATACTTCGCGTGTACGCTAACGCGAATCAATGATACACGACACGTCTTGATTGATTAACACGGTCTAGCGCGACCAACTACCGAGATTTAGATCCTTGGATCTATATGTGTTCGATTAATTGAGACCAACGAGTCCACAACACACTAACAAATTACAAGGGATGCCCAAAATGCCCCTGCAAAGCTTGCAAAAGAAACCAAAACTTCTACCAGGATTGGCTTTGAGCGCTCAGGGAAACCCCTTTGAGCGCTCAACTCGACTTGAGCACTCAACCCTAGAGCTTTGAGCGCTCAACCCCAAATGTTGACCCTCCAGCGCTCAAAAGGTCCAGCTTGAGCGCTTGAACCCCTGAACGGGGACGACGGTTCAGAATTGTAACGTCCGTTTATAACTCCGATTTTATTCCGATTAAACTTCAAAACGTTTCAAAACTTCCAGAGATTAAATCCGCTCACTCCTCTAGCGAATCCGATCCAAACCCATCCGTTTCTTCACTCAAATTTCTTGAAAAATCAAAACCCCCAATTTCTAGGGTTTTCCCGTGCGATTTCGGTCCGAATACAGTTCGATTAGGAGTTGATTCACGGTTTAGATCAGTTTCCATGGAGAATCCCGACGAGCCACGGCCTCCGGTGGGCTTGCCGACGGCGGAGAGAGGTGGTGGTAGCACGGTGGTGCCACCACCAGTGAGTTCAAGCGCTCAAGGGGATAATTCGATGGTTCAAGGGTCACTGGAGGGGCACACGGTGGTTGAGGATGGCATCGGCGTGGAGGAACAGGAGGAGGATGTGGTGGGTGCCGATGGTGATAGGTCAGAGGTGGCTAGGGGTGATGGTGGTGGTGATCCGACGGCCTCCGGCAGCGGCGGAGATCCAGCCACCGAGATGGTGGTGGCTGGTGGTGATGTCAGTGGGGGTAGGAGTGAGGGTGGTGATGTTGGTGGAGATGGTGAAGGAGATGGCAGCAGGGGTAGTGGTTTAGGTGGTGGTGATGACGCACCGGCGTCGGAGAGGGTAGAGGAGAGGAGAGAGGGGAGGGATGAGGAGATGGTGGAGGTCCACGACGTGGACAGCGATGGTAGTGACGATAGTGAGGAGACAGCGGAGAGGAGGGCTGGAGAGAGAGGGGTTGACGGTAGTGGTGGCGGAGATAGGGCGGAGGGTGCGAGCGGGGTGACCCGGACTAGAGTTGATCGCTGGAGGATAGAGCCGAGACCCCGCCGGCAGCCTAGTGGAGTAGATAGGGGGAAGGCGGTGGTGACAGGTGGTGAGTCAGCGACTCAGGGACCGAGTGGAGGGCCGTCGGTTCAGGGTCCGGTTGGGATCTCCCGGGAGGATTACCTTGAGCACGCGCCACCGGAGGTAGTGATGGCAGCCGCAGCAGATGCCCCGGGGATCCTGGATACGGCGAGGGAGGCTGTAGCCGAGAGTAGGGAGAGGGAGGCGGCGATGTTACGGGAGGCCGCCGACGAGGATGAGGTGGCGAGGGCCTTTTGTGAGGAGTTTGAGACAGAGGAGGCGGCGGAGGAGGCGAGGATACGGGCTGAGGAGGAGGAGAGGGCAGCTGGACGGAGGGTGACAGTGATCCAGGCTGCCAGATAGTGGCTGAAGAGGGAGAGGCCGGCTTTTGACGCAGCGACCTATGCCCCACCAGTGCACCTCTTTGTGCCCTCCGGTTCAGAGGACTACACTCCCAGCCGGGAGTTGTACTTTGGAGAGGAGGTGTTACTGGACCCCGAGGTCCACCTTTCGACCGACTGCCTAACGGTATGCTTGCTTTACTTTCTTGTTTATTGCTTTCGCGCACTTTCAGTGGTTAACAAACCTGATTTACATTGAATGATTGAATTACTGCTTGATTGATGACTGGATTTGAATGAAAGATTGGACTAACGCCTGATTGTTTGCCTGTTTGTTGATTGTGTGCAGAGAAACTTGCGCTTGAAGGCTCATGGAGGCATGGGTTCTAGTTGGGAGATCTACCAGCAGCTGCATGCCTCCGTGAGGGCTCTGGTAGATCTGGCAGGGTTCGGGAGGTTCATCCCGACTCTCACGAGCACACAGCACGACCATGCCGTGGTGACAGCACTGGCCGAGAGGTGGAGGGACTCTACGAGTTCTTTTCACCTTACTTTCGGAGAGGCGACGATGACGCCGCTGGACTTCTCGGCGATCACGGGATTGCGGGTAGGAGGAGACCCGATCCCGTTCGACTCGGGGATTGGCAGGGATGAGGCTGCACTGAGGTGGTTTTTGGGTTTCGTGCCCAACAAAGAGGGAGAGACGGCCACATATGGCCAATTCAAGACCAGGGGATTGGGCGAGCCGACAGACGAGGAGGACGCGGCGCGGAAGGCGAGGTGCTACTTGTTATACCTGTTTGGGGCATCACTGTACCCAAACAGGCGTAACAGGGTGCACCTCTCCTACCTCGGAGGGTTGAGGGACTTTGCCGCGGCGGCGAGGTATGACTGGGGTGGGGCAGCGCTTGGAAGCTGCTATGCGTTCATGAATGCCGTCTCGAGGCGGAAAGGGACCGGCATTTCAGGACTGTGGAGTGTCTGGGAGGTAAAACTCAAAATTTTTAGTTTCAAATTTAATTGCACGCATTTCGATACTCGCACTTGATTATTAAAAACTCGCATTTGATTGATTCATCTTATTGTTTATCATGCAGCTCTGGGCTTACGAGGTGTTGGGGTTGCATCCCCCAGAGACGCGGCACCAGGATCCGAACGTCATCCCCCAGGCACTGTGCTGGGGGGAAGGCTTCCGCTACGGTGGTACAGCGCGGGGGAACATCCACGTTCTCCGTGCTTCGCTTGACAGACTCCCTGCTTCTTTGGTAAGTATCGAACTTTCGCACGTATTCAATTTGCTTTCAATTCGCTCACGTATTCAATTACTGATGCTCTCAACAACTCTTGCAGGTTCGCTGGGAAGTATGGGATGCCGTCGATGAGCCTTACCTGGCTCGGAGCAGGGAGCTCACAAGAGGGAGGGTCCTACTTGAGTGCCAGTATGGCTGGTTCTGGTACCTTGGCGATAGGGTGCCGCGCCAGTCGATACGGGCTGATAAACCACAGGTGCCAGGACGCCTTCCTCCTCGGGTGCTGATGACGTCACGGTACACGCTGGCGGAGATTGAGCGCTACACGACGCCCGACCTGGACCTGAGCCAGTACTTGCGCCCCGCCTTGAGCTATATTGACTCCCTTTTGGAATTTTGCTCACAACTTTGTCCAAGCCCCTAATGGTAGAATTATTGTTGCCTGGGACCCTGCTGATGTGAACATTAGCATCATTGATCAATCTAGTCAAGTCATTCACTGCCAAGTTGATTCTATCGCTAGTGGTACTCAGTTTGTTGCCACTTTTGTGTATGGCTCCAATTCCTATATTGAGAGATCTGAATTGTGGCAATCTCTTAAGCACTGGAAGAGCAATGTTCCTTGGATTATCCTAGGTGACTTTAATGCCCTAAGACACCCTACTGATAAGATGGGAGGTGATAACCACTGGCCTCCTCATTTGGAGGACTTCAATAAGTGTATCTCCCACAATGACCTTGATGACTTGAGATACACTGGTTGTCATTTCACTTGGGCAAACAAGCAGGACCCTTCACACTTTGTATCCACTAAAATTGACAGGGTCTTGGTTAATGAGCACTGGTTGAAGACTCACATTTGCTCCAATGCTCATTTCCTTACCCCAGGCATCTCTGACCATTCTCCCATGATTGTATTTCTGAACCCTGCTCCCAGGAAATCCAACAAACCTTTTAAATTCTTCAATTTCCTTGCTGACCATCCAGATTTCCTCAGTATCGTACAGAGGATATGGCATAAGGTCATTATTGGCAATCCTATGTTTGTGGTTTGTGAGAAACTCAGACTACTTCAAATAGAGCTCAAAAAGCTTAACACCAAGGCTTATAGTGATTTATCCATTAGAACTTTGGGTGTTAAGCAACAATTGGAAGCTGTCCAAGTTGAGCTTGGTTCAGACCCTAGCAATGCTCCCAATCAAACTCAGGAAAGGCTTTTGTTTAGGCAATATAATCAGCTTGCAAGGGCTGAGGAAAGTTTTGCAAAACAAAAGTCAAGAATCCAATGGTTGAAACTGGGAGATCAATGTACATCTTACTTCTTTAAGTCCATAACCCAAAAGAGGAATAGAGGTAGAATCACAAGTGTCATGCTTACTGATGGCAACATGTCTTATGATCCTGACATTATTAAAGATACCTTTGTTGACTTTTACACTAGTCTGCTTGGTACACCTCATTCCACCCAGTATTCAGGGGACTCTAGAGTTAATCAATTGGTTGCTTCTAGACTCTCTGATATTCAGAGAAATGCCATGATTTCTGAAGTCTCCAATCAGGAGATTAAGGAAGTATTTATGGCATTGAACCCTAACAAGGCTCCTGGCCCTGATGGCTACAATGCAAGTTTCTTTCACAAATCTTGGGAAGTTGTTGGCCATGAAATAACTTCAGCTGTGAGGAACTTCTTTAGGTCTGGGAAATTACTCACTAAGGCCAATGCCACAAGCATTGCTCTTGTCCCTAAAGTCCCCAATCCTTCTAAAGTTGGGGATTATAGACCTATCTCATGTTGCAACACAATCTACAAATGCATTGCAAAAATCCTTTCTCGTAGGATTCAAATTGCCCTGCCTCATCTCATTGATCATGTTCAGTCAGGTTTTGTCAAAGGTAGGAGGATTGCTGACAATATTTTCCTCACTCAAGAAATTATGAGGGATTACCACAAACACTCTTCTACACCCAAATGTGCTTTGAAAGTGGATATAATGAAAGCCTACGACAATGTTAGATGGGAATTCTTATGGGACATTCTATATTCCATGAATTTCCATCCTATAATGATCAATTGGATCAAGGCTTGTGTATCCACTGCTAATTACTCTTTAAGTATCAATGGTGAATCTATTGGCAAGATCAAGGGCCAAAAAGGTCTGAGGCAAGGTGATCCCTTGTCCTCTTATCTCTTTGTCATTGTTATGGAAATCCTAACCCAACTTCTCAGAGAGAGAGAGCACTCGATCCCAACTTTCACTTCCATTGGAGATGTGACAAAACCAAGATCATCAATCTCTGCTTTGCTGATGATCTCATGATTTTCTGCAAAGGTGAGTTGAGTTCCATCCAATGCATTCAAGGTGCTCTTAATGAGTTTGCCTCTCTCTCTGGGTTGACTCCTAGTCCTTGTAAGAGCAATGCATTCTTTTCTGGAGTTCCAAATTCAATCAAAAGCGCTATCCTCCAAACCCTTGGGTTCAATGAAGGGACTCTTCCAGTCAAGTACTTGGGAGTTCCTCTCATATCCACCAAATTGAGATACATTGATTGCCAAATACTCATAGATAGAATCACAAGTCATACAAAGTCTTGGGCCAACAAGTACCTTTCTTATGCAGGTAGAGTCCAGTTGATTAAGTCTGTGTTGTTTTCAATGCACACTTACTGGTCCTCTATATTTATTTTGCCCAAGAAGATACTTAAGGAAGTAGAATCAATTCTAAGAGCTTTTTTCTGGACTGGCCCTGACCTTAAGCATACAGGTGCCAAGATTTCATGGGAACACTTGTGCTCTCCTAGAAAAGAAGGGGGTCTTGGGTTTAAATCCCTCCAAGTATGGAACAAGGCTGCCATGGCTAAGCATATATGGTACCTCATCTCTGGAGGAGAGCAGTCGATGTGGTGTCAATGGGTGAAGTCGTATTTACTTAAGGGTAAGAGCTTTTGGAAAACCAAAATACCTAGTAGCCCTTCTTGGACTTGGAGGAAACGGCTCCAATTGCGTCCTCTCATTCAACCCTTCATCCTTTATCAAATTGGAGATGGAGCTTCCACTTTTTTGTGGCATGACAACTGGCATCCCTTGGGTCCACTGGTTGTGAGATTTGGTAACCGCATCATCTATGACTCTGGTTTACCTGAGGATGCCAAAGTTTCTTCCATTCTCACCAGGACCGATCATTGGAAATTCCCTATCACCCAAACTTGGGAATTAAATGAAATCAGGGCTGCCCTTCCAGTGCTTAATCACCCCTCCCCTATAGAGGATACATGTAGATGGACCCTTAGCAATAATGGCTTATTTACTGTCTCCTCTCTATGGGAGCAACTTAGAACTCATTTTCCTAATGTTGGGTGGAGCCACCTTGTCTGGTTTCCTTTCCACATACCCAAATGCAGCCTGATTAGTTGGCTTGCAATCCAAAATAGACTGTCCACGGAGGACAGATTAGTACTTTTTGGCATTAAGGATAGATCTTGCTGCAGTTTCTGTCCTGGGGAAGAGGATCACAATCATCTCTTTTTTAATTGTTCCTTTACTCAAAAGGTTTGGGATGAAGTCTCTCTCAAATCACATCTCACATGGCAGTCCCAGTCTCTCCAACATTTGGTTCCTATCCTATCTGCGTATCGAGGGAGAGGGCTTAGGAACACTATCATCAAACTATCCTTCACTGTCACGCTATATCACATATGGATTGAAAGGAACCTAAGGAAATTTCAGAATACCCAACACACAATTTCATTTGTTGTGAATAGGGTATGTTCTGATATTAGGAGCAAACTCTTGTCACTTAATAAAATTCCTGAGGGCCCACTACATTTGTGTGAAGCATGGCAAATTAATTTTGAATCTGAGTAGTAAATGTGTGGCTAAGTGGCATTTAATCAAAGTGGTGCACTATAGGTAAGTCTGTGGCAGTATTAGATCTGGTTCATCTCTTTTGCGTAGAATTTCTTTTTCTCGGAATCAATGAGCTCCATTTTTTTGGGGCTATTATATATTAATTTGGGCATGTAATCAGTAATTTCGGTTGATGTCTGGAAAATTTGTGCAAATCTGGGTTCATTTCTGAGGAAGAAGACGGTGGGGCCCACGGCCCAACTTCTCAAACCATCACTCGAGTACTTTGCAGCAAACTTACTCGGTCAAAACATAACTCATGCGGGTCCACACACTTCGGTGCACAGTAGCATCTGGTGAAATGTGTACAGCCATTGCTGTACTACTCGCAAACCGTGGTAGAGGTCAAGGGGCCCACAACTATTCGGTAGTAATTTTCCAACAGCAACTTGGTGAAATTTTGTCCAATTGTTGCCAGCTGTGCGTGATGTGCAAGTGAGAGCACAAAGCTGTGCGTGATGTGCAATCAGTAATGTGATAGTAGCTGATTTACACTCGAAGGGGACCACGGGGTCCCAATACCCAAGAGCAAATGCTAGTATTCAGAATATGCAAGTGGATGGGCCCCATGAGGATTACCCAAGCTTGTCATTAAACGAAAGCAACTGTTGGAACTGCAACAGATTATTCAAACCATCAATTCACACTACCTTTTGGTCAATTCGAGATTCTCAATCGGGGACAGCTGTGTCCATGTACTCAATGGGTTAAAATTGCTGCCGATTTACTCAATGGGTAATGGTCCAAACAAGGACAGCGTACCAAGTGAATACCCCAAGCGGTGGCCTTTGTGCCGAAAACCAACAATTGGCACTTGTGCCTATTAAATTTTGTCCAATTTATCCCTATCCTAGCGGGTTGTGCCAGGACCTCCAAATTGCCCACCCCGGCGGGTTGTGCTGGGGAGTACGCATTTTTTTATTTCTTTTCTTTATTTTATTTTGTCCTCCCTGGGGTATGCCCCTTGTAGGCTGTACATTCGCTTAATCCCTTTTAATTTCAAGCTAAATTATCCACACACAAAAAAAAAAATTGATTTCCATTTATTTTACTACCACCATGCACTAATTGATGTCCTGTGGCAGGTTGTCCCAGATAATCCAGACAAGTGGTGTGGTCTACCTATAACAACCCACTTGGGTAGTTTGTGTTTGTAGGTTTGGTTCATGATGAGAAGGCTTATGGCTTGCTGTTGTGGAGGGTTCCATTGCACTTGGACAATAAAGGAATCAGATCTCAGATTTCCAGATCTCTGGCCTTGCATGTGCTATACATGGAGAAGATCTAATTTGTGT
Organism: Vaccinium vitis-idaea; assembly: GCA_963854785.1. Taxonomy (NCBI): domain Eukaryota; kingdom Viridiplantae; phylum Streptophyta; class Magnoliopsida; order Ericales; family Ericaceae; genus Vaccinium; species Vaccinium vitis-idaea. Next base: position 21,230,354 of record OY978219.1, read on the forward strand.
AAGGGATCAATGGTTCTATAAGACAGTTGCAGTCAGCCTGGGCATCTTAAAGGAATCAGATGAAGCTCCAATGGTGGTGCCAGCAGTAATGGGGCATCTCAGGCATTCATGAGGCAATGAGGGTTCATCCATGGGAAGACACAAGAGTTATCAGGTTGTGGATCTTCTAAAAAGGGAGGTAACTCTTACTCTTTAATTGATGTTATGTGGGTTGCAAGGGCTGTTGCAACCTGCTGCATTTCTTTATGTTACTGCTGCGTCATTAGTTGTTATGTGGATTGCAAGGGCTGTTGCAATCTGCTTTTGCTGTTAGTAAGTGATGTTCAAGCTTTATGCATGCATTTGTTGATGTTATGTGGGTTGCAAGGGCTGTTGCAACCTGCTGCTTCTATTGAAATCTGCTATTACTCTTGTCAATTACTGCTGGCCTTATCATCTATTTGAGGACTGCCATCCTATGGGCAGAGCTGCTGTTACTCTTTCTCTTGTTGGGGATGTGCTAGATAGGGTCACTTTCACATGGGTTATCACTTTTTCAAACAAGGTGCTGTCCAAATTATGCTAGGATTCCATGCAATAAAGGGTTGGGGTGAGCTATTCAGTGGTATAGTGGGCCTAGCCTAGGGGGGTTGTCCCTTGGCATGTATGATCCCCTTTGGGAGGGGGCTTCCTCCCGTACCTAGCCTTGGGGGGTTGTCCCTTGGCACGATGCATTGTTAGGTTTCACATTCACGGTATGATGGCTTGATGGCAGCATTGCTAGGCTCCTTGCCTTGTCGCTAGGATTCATGGTACACTATTTGTCACGGAATCATCCATTCCATTCTACTCAAGGTCATAGAGCTCTGCCACGGAGCCATCCATTCCATTCTACTATCCAGCCGCTGCTATCCAGCTGCGACAGTCCAAAGTTGCTGCAGATCAGTTCTATGTGTTGGTGCAGCAGTTTGGTGCAGCAGCAGCCGTTTGTAGTGGTGCTCTATCCCAAGCTACTCCAAGGTGTTCTAATGTTCAAGGCCCAAGCTTCAAGCATCAAGTTTACGTCCAAGCAGCCCCAAGTCACATATGCAGTTCCAAGTCGTATGTTCAAGCTTCAAACATCAAGTTTTAATGTCAAACAGTCCAAGTCTTTTTTGGTTGTTGCATCAATGTGCTACTTGTATGTTTCTTAATCATCTATTAGAAGGTTAGGAAACATTCAGATTTATCACTCTAGATACTTGTAGCCAGTTGGCGTAGGTTCTTCCCTCTTTATATTGTTCTTTGTTTTTATTTTGTCCTCCTGGGGTATGCCCCTTGTAGGCTGTAAATTTTTTTTTTTTTTTTTGGGTAAATAAGCTTGAAATAAAAAAGGGCTAACCGAATTTACAGCCTACAAGGGGCATACCCCAGGAGGACAAAAGAAAATAAAAGAAAGGAAACGTAAAGAACAATAAAAAGATAGGAGACCTACGCCAACTGGCTACATGTAACTAAAAGTAATTTGAATGTTTCCTAACCTTCTAAGAAGATGATTATGAAACATACAACAAAATGATTAAAATTGAGATTTAACATCTGTAGCTTGTCAAGTAGGTGATAGCAGAAAAGTCCATGAAGCTTGTCATGTGTATATGAGAACTTCCAAAATCAGGTTGTACAATAGCACTATGAGCGCAGCATAGATGAAGGTTTGACACCATGAGATCAGCAGCAGTAAGGACTTGCGCCTTGAATTGGTCAACTGTAGAAGTAAACTGCAGCAGCAATTATATGTGGTAGCCTGCAGCAGTGAACTGCAGCAACAACAGTTTGACTGCCACCTGCCAATGGAGGTATAAAGAGTGCAAAACAGGGCTGCATGATGGTGAAGGTTGTAGCCTAACAGTTGGTGTAATAGGCTAGAGTAGGGAGGAAAGGCCCCCTCCCAGAAGGGACTAATACATGCCTTGGGACAGCCCCCCAAGGCTAGGCCAGAAAACTCAACATCGTGGATGCTGATCGGACACACAGCAGTCCAGATGAAACAGGTAAGCAACACAGCAAGTTCTCAATGTATACAATGATATTAACCAAGTGAGAGCTCTAACAGATAAGCAAGCAGGTATCTATAGCAACAGCCCTTGCTATAGTATAACATGGAATTTCGAGTGCACGCAAGTAAGTATATAGGTTGCAACAGCCCTTGCAACCCACCTAATGAGCATAATCCAAGTGCAAGCAAGCAAGCAAGAACTATAGCAACAGCCCTTGCTATAGTTTAACATGAAATGCAAACAAGTAAGAATGTACCAGCAACCAGCAACCAGCAGCCAGCAACTACAGGGACAGCAGCAGTAACTGCTAAACTTATATGTCTTAATGCACCAGTCAATATCACTTTGAAGGAGACCTCACTGACTGATCCCCTTTGGATGACCCGGCATCAGCAAAACAGGTCCAGCAGTGGCAAAAGACTGCTAAAGATTGCTCACTGCAGCAGCAAAACAGATCCTCACTGGAAGCTTAAAAGCACTCTCACTGACTGCAACTTTCTTTTAGAACCTCCCTTGAAGCTTAATGAACCAGTCAATCTGCTGCAGCAATCTGAACAGTTCATCGACGATCTTTTCGAAATCATGAAGTAACAACAGCAGCAACCAGCAGTAAGCAAACTGCTGCAGCAACACTGTTGCAGCAGTAGCATATGTACAACAGCTAATCTGCTGCCATAATCAGCCTCCAAGGATTCCTGTGTATCTGCTTTGCACAAACAAGTATAAATGGAATTGATAAGAGGTTCGTTCAATGAATTCCCCACTTATCTAGCAAACCCTGGGACTGAGGTCCATGTGGAAGCTTTTCCAAGGACAACAATCTGTACCTCACCAATGAGTGGATTTTATTCACTACTGTAGGTATTGGGCATGATGCATTTTGAAATTTGCGGTTATTTCTCTCAAGCCAAATTTGGTGAACTGTGGCAGTGAAAATCAATTTGATAATCAAATTTTTAAGGGTTTTATCTCTTAAGTTTGAAATTTGATTGACCCAGTCAGCCCAAGACCTTGAGGGCCAGTTGACATTGATATGAGCAAGCATTTCAGACCAGACTTGTAAGGTGAAAGTGCAATTGAAGAATAGGTGATCATGTGTCTCCACTCCCATACAAAAACTACAACAGGAAACAGGGATAGTGCCAAATAGTACTAACCTATCACCAGTATATAGTCTGTTATGAATAGCAAGCCAAGTAATCATGCTACATTTAGGGATGTGGCCAGGGAACCAGATGGTTTTGTGCCAAGGTACCTTTGGGTATTGTGTTCTGAGTTCATCCCAGAGGGAGGAGATGGTGAATTTGCCATTAGAATTAAGGATCCATCGATGGTGATCCTCAATGTCTTGATCTGGATTGGGTAGAGAATGCATAGCATCTCTAATCTCATTGAGTTCAAGAGTTTGGGTAATGGGGAGACACCAATTAGTGCCTCTTATAATGGCAGCCACAGTGGCATCTTTAGTGAGACCAGAGTCATAAATGACTCTAGGACCAAATGTTGTAGCAATAGGGCCAAGGGGGTGCCAGTTATCATGCCACAGTGATGTGTGCCTGCCATTACCAATAATTACCTTAATGTGTGATTGTACTATGGGCCTAAGGTTGAGAAGCTTTCTCCATACCCAGGATGGTGAACTAGGCATCTTAACTTCCCAAAAACTTTTCCCTTTGAGTAGGTACGACTTAACCCACTGACACCACATAGATTGTTCCCCACTAGAGATGAGGAACCAAATGTGTTTAGCAATAGCAGCTTTATTCCATGTAAGTATGGACTTAAACCCTAAGCCACCTTCTGGCTTAGGACAACACAGGTGCTCCCAAGATACTTTGGCCCCAGTCTTCTTGAGGTCAGGACCAGACCATAAGAAGGATCTTAGGATGGTCTCAACCTCTTTGATGACTTTCTTGGGAAGTATGAAAAGGGAAGACCAATATGTTTGCATTGAAAAAAGGACATTCTTGATCAATTGGACTCTACCAGCATATGTGAGGTCCCTATTGGTCCAAGTTTTGGTTCTAGCTGTGATTCTATCAATCAATGACTTGCAGTCAATGTGTCTTAGTTTGGTGGACAACAAAGGTACACCAAGGTATCTAACAGGCAAGGTACCTTCTCTGAACCCCAACAGCTGGAGAATTTCTTCTCTAACAGAGTGTTGGACTCCAGAAAAGAAGACATTGCTTTTACCAGGACTAGGTGATAAGCCAGATAAAGATTCAAACTCAAACAAGGAGTCCTGAATATGTTTCACTGAGCTTACGTCACCTTTACAAAAAAGCATAAGGTCATCAGCAAAGCACAAGTTTATGATTTTGGGTTTATGACATCTCCAATGGAAATTAAAGTCAGGTCTACTAGACCTCTCTTTTAGAATACAGGTGAGCACCTCCATCACAATCACAAAGAGGTAAGAAGACAGAGGGTCACCCTGTCTGAGTCCTCTCCTACCTTTAATGTTGCCGATGGGTTCACCATTGACATTCAAGGTGTAATTAGCTGTGGTGATGCAAGCTTTGAGCCAGGTAATCATCCTGGGGTGAAAGTTCATGCATGCAAGTGTATCCCAAAGAAAGTCCCAACTGACATTGTCATAGGCTTTCGTAATATCCACTTTCATGGCACACTTGGGAGAGGAAGTGCATTTGTGATATCCTTGCATAATTTCCTGAGTGAGGAAAATGTTATCTGCAATTCTCCTACCCTTAATAAATCCAGATTGAACTGGATCAATAAGAGCAGGGAGAACATCCTGAAGTCTCTTGGCCAAAATCTTGGCAATACACTTGTAAACAGTGTTGCAACAAGATATTGGCCTAAAGTCACCAACTTTGGTAGGATTAGGGACCTTGGGAACGAGAGCCACAATTGTGGCATTAGCTCTAGCCAATAACTTCCCAGATTTGAAGAAGTTCCTAATTGCAGCAGTAACTTCATGCCCAACTATAGACCATGCTTTCTGAAAAAATCTAGCATTATACCCATCAGGACCAGGGGCCTTGTGAGGGTTGAGACTCATGATAGTGTCCTTGATTTCGGTGTTGGTAACATCCATAACCATACTCACACTCTGGTCATTGGTAAGTCTCTTGGTAATGAGTTGGTTTATCCTGTCATAACCATCATAGGTAGTAGAGTGTGGATTACCAAGCAAATTAGAATAGAAGTTGACAAAAGTGTCTTTGATTACAGTCATGTCATGAGTAATGGTGGAATCACCCAAAACAAGACTAGTAATCTTGCTTCTATTCCTATTGTTATTGATAGACTTGAAGAAGAAAGATGTGCATTGGTCTCCAAGCTTTAGCCATTGAACCCTTGATTTTTGCCTAGCTAAACTCTCCTCAGCTCTAGAGAGAGCGAGGAATTGCTTGTAGACCTTCTTTTCTTCCAACTGAGTGGTAGGGTTTGTAGGATCCTTACCAAGAGTAGTCTGGAGGATCTCAAGCTGACTTTTAATAGTAGCCACTCTGTCAGAGATAGCACTGTATTGTTTATGGTTCAGTTCTTTAAGATCAACTTGTAACCTCCTGAGTTTTTCAGTAAGACAGAACATAGGGTTACCAAGAATTATTTGTCTCCAAACCTTTTGGACAGTTGATAGGAAGGAAGGGTGGTCTGTAAGGAAATCAAAAAACCTAAAGGGTCTCTTGGGAGGTTTGGGAGGAGGTGTGATATGCACTATAGCAGGTGAGTGATCAGATATCCCTGGAGTAGGGAAGTATGCATAAGAGGATGTATGAGTCCTCAGCCAAAAGTCATTAACCAACACTCTATCCAGCTTGGTAGAAATGTGGTTAGGAGGGTCCTGCCTATTTGACCAAGTAAAGAAACATCCAGTGTACCTTAAATCATCAACTTCACATGAGTACAGGCAGTTATTAAGATCATCCATGTGTGGGGGCCAGAGAATGGTCCCACCAGACTTATCCTTAGGGTCCCTAACAGCATTAAAGTCCCCCATGATCACCCAACATCCATTATTCTTCAGGTTGCACAATTCGTTCCAAAGATTTACCCTGTCGGTATGGTCATTAGCACCATACACAAAGGTAATCAAAAATTCAAGTCCATCAAGAATTGATGAGACCTCACAATGGATAAGTTGACTGGTTGTATGTAAGATCCTCACATTAAGAATGTGAGGGTTCCAGCATACCAAAATTCTCCCAATAGGGGCATGGGCAGAATTGTGAGTATGGTGCCACAAAGGGCAAATGGAACTCACAATCTTCTTAATGTTAGGCTCCTTAATTTTGTGCTCAATTAAACCCATTATTGAGATTTCATTATTCTTCACAAAAAGTTTAACATCCCTTTGTTTGAGAGGGTCATTCAATCCTCTCAAGTTCCAAAACCCAAAATGCAAATGTGATTGTGAGCTAAGCATGGGGAATATTTAAAGCAAAGCATAATATGACATAGAAAATGGCAAAGTATAGGAAATATTAGGATACTGCCCAAAAGGATATAAGGGGGCCATCAGTGCCCTTTGGAGGAGCTAGATCTCCCAGTGCTCCCCTTCTTCTTGTTCTTATTCTTCCTGGTATTGCTGCCTGCAGATTGTGGACATGATGGAGAACCAGCTGCACTTATTGCAGGATTGCTCTGTCCCACACATGTCCCTGTGGTGATGGAGATGCCCAAATTAGGAGGACAGATATCAGCAACAATCTCCTCAATATCTGAGGGGTCATTGTCCTCCTCAGTACCTGCTACACCTGATTGCTCTACTCCTTTGTCAATTGGTAGAGGTACATTGGTTATGTGTATAGGTGTGGAAGAAACCACTTCCCTGGTTACAGCATCTAAGGCTGTACTGCCACCTTTCACCAGAGCCTCGAGTACCTGATGTTGAATAATGGGATCTTTGTTGGAGACATTTGCTTGTTTACCAACAGTTTGCCAAGATTCTTCTGTTGGTTTTGGAGCTGGTTTGGGTGTACATTGGTGCCCAAAAACTTTACAATCTGAGCACTTAGGAGGGAGCCACTGATATTCAACTCTAATTGACACTGATTCTCCATTGGATCTCACCACTATTACATCTGGAAGATCATCTTTTGCTGAAATTTCTACACAAACTCTTGCGAAGTCCAATCTTTTTCTGCCCGCAGTAGCTTCATCAATGTGAATAGGTCTTCCAATGGAACTGGCAATGCGACTAAATCCAGACGCAGTCCAACATTCCAATGGAAGTTTGTGTAATTTGACCCAGACTGGAATTGATGAAGGATGTTTGGTATCAGGGACCAACATCCTTTTCCAATCAGTTAGTACCAAGTAACGCCGTGAAAAGAAATAGGGACCCCCTTCCAACACCTGCAACTTAGAAGCCTCGTCCCTAAAATCAAAAAAGAAGCATGCCCCTACTTGTTTGACAGACCTCGGGGCATTATCCTTCCAGACAGAACGGGCAGTAGCACACAACAAGTTGTATGGCATCTTGCCATCCAGAAAATTCCCAATCAAGCAATTATCCCATGAATTAATATCCACATCAGAATCATCTAACTCCACTACAGCATCTTTACCTTGCTGCATATTGGGAAAATGTTCTAGCTTTATATTTTTAGATGGAGCTTGAGCCTTAAACAGAGACGCCCAATTTTGAGTTTTACCTGATTTATTCACAGCCGCTGGTTTCGCATGGTGTACTTGGTGTGAGGGAGTGTCCACCTCAACAAAATCCCCTTCGAGATTCACTTCAACGCTGGAAGTAGCCGCATTAGGCTTCGAGTACTCCTCCCGCACCTTGAGGATGTGAGACTTGAGATGGGAAAGGCTAACGTTGACCCCGGACTTATGCATTTCATCCTCTATCGATTGGACTAGCGATGATATACGATCTTCAGAAGCTTGATTTAGCCCCTCACGTTGGAAGACTTCTTGCAATTTTCGAGCTGGACTAGATCCAGATCGGATGATGTTGTTTGGGGTGACCGTAGTATCATCGGGTTCGATATTGATCTTTGTGGGGTGACCTGGCTTCACTTGAACATCTTCGGTTTGGGGGTGATTTGCTGCTAAGGTTGAATCTAGGTTGCGTGGTGATGAGTTAGGGTTGCTCAACCCGGATGTGAATCGTTGCGGGTATATGTTGGATTGAACGAAGGTAGGTTTAGGTGAATAGTGGAGAGTGGGTGATTCGGTGGATGTATCGCAGAGATCAAGACCCCGATCGGTGAAGTTTCCCGAAGTGGCTGTGGGGACCTTCGAAACCCTAGAAATAGGAGTTTGCAGCGATCCAAAATTTGTCTGAGGTTTGGAAGAGCCTCTTTGCTTCGTACGCAGCTCATTTGAGTCTGTAGCTTTGGACCCTATGCCCTTTTCCATAGTAGTGTGTGAAGATGGATCGCCTTCCATGGACATCTTGCGACAAACTAGCTCGCGAAAACCCAGATCGCCCTAATCGCCTGAAGAAGAAGTGCTGACGTCATCTTTGTGTGAGAATGTTAGTTTGTTGTAATGAGCCTTGCTATGGCCTTGTTGTAATGAGCCTTGCTATAGTTAGTTTGTAGGTTGTAAATTTGGTTAGCCTTTTTTTTATTTCAAGCTCATTTACCCAAAAAAAAAAAAAAGCATAAGTATCAAACTGTTCAAGAACAGCTTGAGTGCTCAGGTGCATAACCTTGAGCGCTCAAGCCATAATCTGGCTTTCTGATTTTTGACCTTCAAGCAAACTTTTGATACTTCATAATGATCATAAATACATAAACTGAAGATTTATGAGGTTGAACAGTCACTGTTTTGCACTCGAATACAAGATTTTCAAAGGTTTTGGTGCTTGATCATCATAAAATAGTTAATCTAGCAAGTGATTTCTGGGTGAAAATGAACTGTTATGAAGGTTACATGAGCATATCAAACTATTTAATGATGATCAATACCTAGGGAAAACACAAGAGTTAGCAGAACAGAAACTGCTCAGAACTGGGCTTGAGCGCTCAACCCCTGTTGAAACTGCAGATTTTGGAAGTATTTTTAAAAAACTTTTAGACCTTTATGAGTTCAATGCAAGTATAAAGAACTTATTTGAACTCACTGGTCTCCCTCAGAATGATCAAAACAGTGAATATATCACATGTTTAACTACCTTTTTCACTTGATTGAAGGCTTGAATTTGATTGTAGATTTGGGGGTGGACAATAATGGATGTTTTGAAGTGTGAGTTTCCAAGGGCGTAGTAGAGTGAGCCATTATATTGTTTAGGTATTGTTCAATGTCTGAATTTTGCCATTTGCATGTTGTTGTCGTGATTTAGAGGATCTGCTGCCGTGTTGCTATTTCTTATTATTGTTAGTTGATCATTGTGGACTGCCATTCATTGGGCAGAGCTGTCATTTTATTAAATCTGTGACCATATATGTTCAAGCTAGCCGTGTATCTGATCGGCTGCTCTCGAACTGTTGTGGTCTGAATGTCTGGATATCTTATTCTGGATACACTGCTGCTGTTAGTATAAGTCCACAGCTCATGATTGGGTCTCATTTTCTGGGACTGTATTGCCTAATGCTGGATCAGAACCATGTCTCGTTGTTGTGCAACTCGAGCAGTGCTGCTGCCATCTGTTTCTCGCTGCTGCTGTTTTACTATTATTGCTACTGTGCTACTTCCAGCAGTGAGCAACCGGCATAATCTGCTAGTGCTTGCTGCATATTGCTTGCTGCATCATGTCTCAAGTTAATTCCATCCAAGGGGTTGGCAATGGAGAAATCCAAGTTTCCAGTTTCAAGTCCAAGTTCCATGTTCACGAGGAGTCTAAGTTCCAAGATTCAAGTTGTCTACTATTTCTCTTCTTCTTCTGTAGAAGGTTAGGAAACATAGGTTAGTTCCTTAGCCTTGTAGCCCTTCGGCGTAATTTGCATTTTCTTTCTCTTTTTCTTTGTCCTCCTGGGGTATGCCCCTTGTAGGCTGTACATTCTTTTGTCTCCTTTTTTATTTCAAGCTAATTTTACCAACAAAAAAAAAAATAATGGATGTTTTGGTTAGTATTCAGGATGGGTGGTGCAGTGTGTGAGGTTGATTGATGATCAAAAGATCGGATTTTGAGTTTGAAGAGTGATTTTTGTAAGTGGTTTTGATGGAATGTAAATGGTTTTGTAGAGAGAGAGAGAGAGAGAGAGAGAGTGATGAACGATTTCTGGGTGGATTGAGAGCTGGAGTATGAGAATTCGTAACCTCTAAAACCAGGGGTGGTGAGTGGTTTAAGTAGGCAGTGAGTGAGAGGGAAGAGAGGAGAGAGAGAGGAAGTGGGTTTGTATTTTAAGAGTAGTTTTAGGTGTAGTTTTAGAGTTGGTAGAGTGTATTGTACGTATAAGGATCATAGAAGATCACCCAAGACGCTCCCATGCAGAAAATCTCATGATGAGATACTCTGCAAGTTGCTGACTGGATCAGAGTTGAGCGCTCAAAGCCGTGGGCTTGAGCGCTCAAGGTGTTTTTCCCAGGGTTGAGCGCTCAGGCTTTGAGCGCTCAAGGTTCTTGATGGCAGATTGGTGGTTTGACTTGGTTTAACAATGCTTGGTTTAGTTTGGGTTATTTGGTGACGTTTGGTTAATTTTAATCAAGTTCAAGCCATTTTCACAAGTTTCGGGTAGTCACGATTGGTCCATTTCATCATCGGGAATGCTCGAGCGCATCTTGGGTTCAAAATCGGGGTGTCTACAGGGTGCATCTACATTGAGAGGGAAAGGGAAAGGGATAAATGCAGGAAGGGAGACAGCGGATAGAGAGAGGGAGCACAACCACTACATTCAGCATTTACCTTGGCAATTTCAGCAGTATATGTCCCACACTGTAGACGTCAAAGCTGATGGTCATTGTGGATTCAGGGCGATAACCGCGCAAATTTATGACACTGAGGAGGGCTGAGCTCAAGTACGACATGATCTTATCCAAGAAATTATTCAGAATAGATATCTCTACAATGCGGTTTATCTAGAACAAAATAGGGCAGATGAGATACTAGAGTCACTGAGCTGTTGGATGCATACAACTCCATATACAAAATGGATGGACTGTATGAGTTTGGGGGTAGTTATCGCATCACGGTACAACATTGTACTACACACATTTGACGCGAATGCTGGAGGTTGTTTTACTCACTTGCCCTTGAGATCCCGTCCAGTTCCAGTCCGACAGCGCAAAGAAATAGCTATTGCCCGTATTAACAATCACTTTGTACAACTTTTTTTGCGCCCCAATCACCCTGTACCACCCATCCCAATGTGGTGGTGGAATAATGCATCGGATGAAGCTAAAGGATGGGCTTTAAGTTATGACACACGTCTTGATTTGTGGTTCCAGGTACTGGATGTCGTGCTGGGACCACAATTTGGAGGCAATATTGATTAGGGTTGACCGCTGGTCAACGTGATTGTAATATTTATTCACTTTAAAACATGATTGTAATATTATTATTCACTTTTAGAAGTTTTTTATTTATTATACATTGTTAAGACAACTTAATTAACTAATTAAAATAATATAAAGTTTCTAAATATAAAGTGAAATTTAAATGCAAATAAAACATGACGTCATGTAATCTCTTAGGCGATTTAGGCGATTCAGGCGATTCAGGCGATCTCTGTAAAAAAACCCTAGTTTGGCGAGCATGTCATCTTCTTCCATGGCCGATGACTTAGGTCTCAAAGCAACTGATTCTATTGAAGTGAGGAGGAAGCAACTGGTGCATCTAGTCTCACCGCAGCGGCACTCAGATCTCGGTTCTGATGGACGAGGCACTCCTCACAGTGCAACAACTCCAGGGGATACGATCCACAGCAAATTGTTGATACCTGGTATGGCTTACACTACACCCACCAAATTCACGCCTTTCAAACCCCTAGACCTATACCCATAGAACCTAAAAATCCCTAATCGTGATGAAAATCCATCCACTCTCAATATTGGTGGAGATCTACGCTCCTTGAGCGAACCCAAAACCCACCTTTCTCTTGATATCCCGACTTCCGGCCTCCATAGCTCTACTAAAAGCCCTAAGCCTGCACGTGAACTCCAAGAATTCCAGCTAGAGGGAGATCAATCGGATAGTCATGATAGAATAGCAGCCCTGGTTCACTCTATCGAGGCAGAGATGCGAAGATCAGGGGTGAAGGTTGATTGTACAGAACTAAAAACACAGCTCAACCGTCTTAAGGCGAAGGAAATCCCCACTGATGGGTCCGACTCCAATGAAACCACAAAGGACTTCCTAAAGGTAGGGTTTCAATTCCCTTCTACTTCTTCAAATACTCAATCTCAGGAGCCTACTGTTAAGGATCCCCAGGCTAATTCTGATACCAAACCCCGAACCACAAACCCCCAAATTCCCCAGAATTCACAAAAAGCCAAGCCCAAAGATTGGGCCTCGCTCTTCCATACCCAAGGCCCTTCCAATACTATGAAACTTAGTCACTACCCGGAGTTGCAAAGAGGAGATGATGCTAGTGTGGATCTAGAAGAGTCGGATTTGAATGTCAGGACTTGGACTAATTGCCTCATAGGCTATTTTCTTGATGGAAGGATGCCTTTCCCTCTATTCAATGCTACAGCGACGAGGATATGGAAGGAATATGGCAAAATTCACATCAAACAAATGGGGGCTTGCTTTTTCATTGAATTTCAGGATGAAGAGACTAAGCTCAAAGTATTAGAAAGTGGTCCATACTTCTTCTCTAGGAGATACCTGGTTCTCAAGGATTGGCATCGTATGCTTGTCCCCAACACAGAGCACCCCTCTTCCATTCCAGTTTGGGTCAAAGTTCACAAGCTGCCTTTGGAGTGTTGGACAGAGGAAGCCCTAAGCCGCATAGCAAGTACTATAGGTAAGCCACTTCATGTTGACATTGCTACAGCTAAACAGCAAAGGATTGATTTTGCTAGAGTGTGTGTAGAAATATCAGCGAGATCAGATCTTCCTCAGGTTATACATATCACTAGTGGAGGGCAAGCAGTCAATGTAACCTTGGAATATCAATGGTTACCCCCTAAGTGCAGTGTTTGCAAGGTTTTTGGGCATTCGTGCAAACCCAAACCTGAGCCCCAAATTTCTGCTTTGAATGAAGAGTGGAAACAGATAGGGAACGCTCTAGGAGGAGGTGGAGGAGTTCTTCAAGCAATTACTAAAGAGGTTCCAAATGCCACAGGGTCTGCTTTTGTGATACAACCAGATGGTATTATTGATGAGGATACCCAAAGTGATGATTCAGACCTTTCTATCCATGAGTGCACACCTTCAAGGACAAATCCAGTGGCACCTAAGGTCAAGTCCTGCCCTCCTGAACCGTCCAGTAGCATTATTGCTGTTGATAATGCTAAGAAGTTACTAGATTGTATTGATGAAAATGTGGGGGGCAAGGGCACCACTCCTCCCATTGAACCTCCTCCAAATATAAATTCTGTGGGAGAGGACTCAAGGGCATCAGAAGTTGCTGGGAAATTTAGAAGCAGCTCTAACAAGAAGAAAGGGAAAAAACATAACAGGGGTAGCCCTTCAACCCCTGCCTCCTCAAGTAAGCGCTAACATTTGCTTTGCATATTTTGGGCAGCATACTTATCTTTCTAATCTCTGCCTTTTTGTAATGAATAAAATACCTCTGCATTTTGGGTGTTGGAACATGAGGGGTTTAAGTGATCCTATTAAGCAAAAAGAAGTTACATCTTTTGTAAGAACGAATAATTTGTCACTTTTTGGTCTCTTAGAGCATAAAATTAAAGATGCTAAGTGTTCTAAGATCATTAACTCCATGTTCCCATCCTGGTCTTTTGTTCATAACTCTGCATTAGCTCCTAATGGTAGAATCTGTGTTGTTTGGGATCCTTCTATACTTAATTTAAATGTTGAGAGACAGTCAAGTCAAACCATTCACTGTAGTATTCAGTCTGTTTCTGGTGATGCTAAATTCATGTCTACCTTTGTGTATGGGTCCAATCTCTACATGGAGAGAAAGGACCTCTGGAATGACTTGACTGTTTGTAATACCAGTGAACCTTGGATTATCTTAGGAGATTTTAATGCCCCGAGGTATGCTACTGATAAATTAGGTGGTGATCATCATTGGCCTCCCCATATGGAGGATCTTCATAATTGTATGGTTACAAATGAGCTAGAGGATCTTAGGTACTCTGGGTGTTTTTTCACATGGTCTAACAAACAGGAGTCCACACATTATATCTCTACTAAGATTGATAGGGTTCTGGTCAATGAGCAATGGATCAATAGATTCTCTTGCTCCAATGCTCATTTTCCATCCCCTGGGATCTCTGACCACTCCCCAGCTGTGGTCTTTGTGAATCCTGACCCCAAGAGAACTAAGAAACCTTTTAAGTTCTTCAATTTTCTTGCTCTGCATCCTGATTTTTTATTCACTGTTCAGAAGGTGTGGAGCAGGATTATTCTTGGTAATCCTATGTTTGTTGTCTGTGAAAAGCTCAGACTCCTTCAATCAGAACTTAAGAAACTAAATAATAGAGAATTCAGTGACATATCCAAAAGAACTGCTGCTGCTAGGCTTGAGCTGGATAATATCCAGAGAGACCTGAGTCATGATCCCTCTGACTCTGTCAAACAGGCCCAAGAGAGGATTCTATGTAAGCAATACATTACACTTGCTAGAGCTGAAGAAAGCTTTGCTAAGCAGAAATCAAGGATTCTTTGGCTTAAGTCTGGAGACCAATGCACCTCCTATTTCTTTAAATCCATTTCTAACAATAGAAATAGGAGGAGAATCACTAGTCTGGTCCTTACTGATAATACCACTACCCATGATCCTAGTGAGATTAAAACCACATTTGTTACCTTTTACACTAATCTCTTGGGGTCAGTCCATACCACTAATTACTGTGGTACTGCTAGAGTCAATCAACTAATTTCATCCAGACTTGGAGATGCCCAGAGGGAGGCTATGGTTGTTGAGGTCTCTAATCTTGAGATCAAGGAAACTTTTATGTCTCTGAATCCTAACAAAGCACCTGGCCCTGATGGATACAATGCCAGTTTTTTCCAAAAAACATGGGATGTGATTGGGCATGAGGTCATTTCTGCTGTTAGGAATTTCTTCAGATCTGGCAAACTTCTCACTAAGGCTAATTCAACCATTGTTGCCCTTGTCCCTAAAGTCCCTAATCCCTCCAAGGTGGGGGATTATAGGCCCATTTCCTGTTGCAATACTATCTATAAGTGCATCGCTAAAATCCTTGCTAAAAGGATTCAAGCGGTGCTGCCTCATCTCATTGACCCTGTCCAATCAGGGTTTGTTAAGGGAAGAAGAATTGCTGATAACATTTTTCTGACTCAGGAACTTATGAGAGATTATCATAAGCATTCTTCTTCTCCCAAATGCGCATTGAAAGTCGATATAATGAAAGCTTATGATAATGTTAGGTGGGATTTCCTTTGGGACATTCTACTTTCAATGAACTTTCATCCTCAAATGATCCAATGGATCAAAGCATGTATAACCACTGCTAGTTACACTTTGAGCATCAATGGTGAGGCCGTTGGTTCCATTAAAGGGCAAAGAGGATTAAGGCAAGGTGATCCCTTGTCTTCATATCTTTTTGTCATTATCATGGAAATGCTCACTCAACTTCTTAAAGAGAAATCTCTAAGTCCCAACTTCCATTTCCACTGGAGATGCGAAAAAACAAAAATAATAAACTTGTGCTTTGCAGATGACCTCATGATCTTTTGCAAAGGAGACATAGGCTCCATTCAATGCATTCAAGAAGCTCTTTCCGAATTTGAGGCCTTGTCTGGTCTATCTCCTAGTCCTGGCAAGAGCAACATCTTCTTCTCTGGTGTCTCCACTTCCCATAAACGAGCAATTCTTGAGAATTTGGGTTTCCAAGAGGGCACTCTCCCCGTCAGATATCTTGGTGTTCCCCTTATTTCCACGAAGCTTAAATACTCTGATTGTAAGATACTCATTGACAAAATCACTAGCCGTACCAAGTCTTGGGCAAACAAGTATCTCTCATATGCTGGGAGAACCCAGCTCATTAAGTCTGTGTTATTCTCAATGCAGACCTATTGGTCCTCCATCTTCTTGCTCCCCAAGAAAGTTGTCAAAGAAGTTGAGGCTATCCTTAGATCCTTTTTCTGGACTGGTTCAGACCTGAGGCACACAGGTGCCAAAGTCTCCTGGGAACACCTCTGTTCCCCCAGAAAAGAAGGAGGATTAGGGTTTAAATCCATACAAATTTGGAATCAAGCGGCTATGGCCAAGCACATATGGTTTATAATCTCTGGGGGGGAGCAATCAATGTGGTGTCAGTGGGTGAAATCCTATTTGCTTAAGGGTAAAAGCTTCTGGAAGGTTAGAATACCTAGTAGTCCATCTTGGACTTGGAGAAAGCTTCTTCAACTCCGTCCTCTCATCCAATCCTTTATCAAGTATAGGATTGGCGATGGCAAATCTACCTTCCTATGGTATGACAATTGGCATCCCTTTGGCCCATTAATTGAGAAATTTGGCAATCGTATCGTTTATGATACTGGCCTATCAGATAATGCCAAGGTCTCCACCATTCTCCATGCACCTAATCGATGGAATTTCCCAATCACACAAACTTGGGAACTGAATGAGATAAGATCTCATTTACCTCCTCTCATTAGTCACAATTCCACTAGTTCCGACTCTTGTGTCTGGACTCTCACTCAGAGTGGAGTGTTCTCCATCTCTTCACTGTGGGACCATATTAGAGTCAAGTTTCCTACTATTGGTTGGAACAATGTAGTTTGGTTCCCTTCCCACATCCCCAAATGCAGCCTCATTAGTTGGCTTGCCATTCAGAATAGGCTATCTACTGAGGATAGGCTTGTTCTATTTGGCATCAAGACCACTTCTTGCTGCAGCTTTTGCCCTGGTGAGGAGGATCATGATCATCTGTTTTTTAATTGCCCCTTTACCAAGCAAATCTGGGATACGGTCTCCCTCAAATCACAGCTTACTTGGCAGCCCCAATCCCTCTTAAATCTGGTTAATCTCCTCTCTTCCAATAAGAGGAAAGATTTGAAGAGCACACTAATCAAATTGACTTTTACTGTCTCTCTTTACTACATCTGGATCGAGAGAAACCATAGGAAGTTCCAAAACATCCACCTCACTGTGCCCTCCTTGGTACACAAGATCTGCTCTGAAATTAGGTATAGATTGCTATCCCTTCACAAAATACCATCAGGAGCTAGTTCACTTTTAGAAGCATGGAACATCCCAAATGTTTAAGTTAATTTAACTCACTCAATTAATGTTGATATGAAAAGCTAAGCATGCTGCATTGTGCCTCTGTACCCTAAACCCTACTAACTGATTCTTCCAGTGACAGGTTGCTCAAGATGGATTTGCTCTGTGTAGTGGTATTGTTTTATGCTAATGACCCAATTGGGTAGTTGTGCATGCAGGTATTTGTCTCATTATGGGAGGTTTTCATGATAATGGTCCAAGATCATATGTGGTGAGGTTCCTTTGGTGCATGCCAAGGTGGCGATTAGGTTCATACATGTTCAAATATACAGAGGAGAGAGTGATCCATTCAAAATGTGAGACTCTTGTGAGACTTGGGCCTTAATTTTCCTTGTTGAGAGTTACCATAATCTCAGATCATGTGTGAAGAGAGAGTGGGAGGTCAGTTTCCGAGGGCGTGCAGGTGGTGAGGTACAAAGATCTGAGATTAGATTTATCATTGTTGCTGCACTTGTCTGCTGTTACTGCCGTTGTTGGTTAGCTGTTGCTGCTGCACTTTACTGTGTGATTGCTTCGCAATCTGCTGCATTCTGCTGCTGTGGCTTCATCTCCAAGCAAATCCATCTAAGGGGGACAATCTGCAAACCCATTCTGTTGCTGTGGCAGTCGCATTCTGCTGCTATGGAGTCATATATTAAAGGTTCACATGTTTTTTTTTTTTTAATGTACTCCCCACGTTTCCATACATCTTTGATATTTTGCGGGTTGCAAGGGCTGTTGCAATCCGTTGTTTATATATGTTCAGTACAAGGGCTGTTGTACTGAATTCTCATGTCTGCTGTATAGATTATGATGTTTGGTTATCGGTTGTTGTGATGCTAGTGCTTTCATTTTCATGGACATAGACTGTCGATTTCAAAATCTGGGCTGCTGCATTTTCAAACAGGGTGCTGCCCAAAATTTTCAAAAATCCCATGTTTTCTGGCCTAGCCTGGGGGGGTTGTCCCTTGGCATGTTTGATCCCCTTGGGGAGGGGGCTTCCTCCCAGGTGTGCTTGTCCTTTACAAGTTCCAAAGCACTCTGCTCATGCTGCTGCCATTTCGTTGCTGCTGCTGCTCGCTGTGACTAAAGCAACCATGCACCTGCAGCAAATTATGTTATTTCTGTTACTGCATTCGGCTGCAGTCTGTTTTTTGTTTGAGCATTAGTCATGCTTTGTGGTAGTTTTGTATTGTATAGCTGCATGCTTAATCAATAGTTAGAGGGTTTTACCTGTTGTATTGGACTGACATCCCGGGCAGTCATCTGTTTTTATGGGTTTATCAAAAAACAAGCGAAATGCTGCCAAAATTTTCTCAGAATCTTCCTATCCGTGGGGGGTTGTCCCTGGGCATCTAGTCCTATTGTTGGTACTTATCCGTTTAGCCTCCTTGGCTTTCCCTATCCCCATGTAGCCCTTTGGCCTTCCTAATCTCTTTTCCTTTAATGTTTTCTTTTCTTTGTCCTCCCTGGGGTATGCCCCTTGTAGGCTGTATATTCGTTTAGCCTCTTTTTATTTCAAGCTTGTTTTACCGAAAAAAAGAAATTTAAATGCAAATTTAAGAAAATAATTTACTTGCAAATGTACTTTGAATAAACCAAATTAAATGAGTAATTAAATAAATAAAGTTAATAGTAAATGAAATTATCAAAATTTGAGTAATTAAATAAATAAAGTTGAATAAACCAAAAAAGAAAAAAAAAAAGGGCCGGAACCTGGGGGGGGGGGGTTGCAAAGCCACTCTCATTCTACTGCTGTGGTCTTTCTGGTTCAACACCCTGAGTCAAACTTTGTGTCCAATCGTGGACAGCTAATTGCACGAAAATGCTTCAGCAAATAGCAACGTGGAGTACATATTTTGTACTCTTTGAAAAGAACGCTGCTACACGCACAGCAACTCTACACAACAGCTGCACAACAAAGACCAAAACGACGTCGTTTAGTTTAAGGGAAAAAAGAAAAAAGAAACCCAGAATTTCCCCAAAATCTGAAAACTCCGTTCCCCTTTCGTTTGAATACAGAAGAAAGAGGAAGGTGAGAAGAAGATGACGAAGATCGCCACCACGGGCGACGACCACCACCACCACCACCATCGCTGACGAAGACGGGCGTGGAACAAGAAGAGAAGCTACTGTACATAGCCGACGCAGACGGGCGTGGAACAAGAAGAGAAGCTAATGGTGATGAACCAAAAATTAAGGACCCCAATTTTTTCGGGAACCCTAATGCCACACACACACACACACACACACACAGAGAGACCTCAAGGTATGGCGTTGGGGTCGCGTCGGGATCGACTCCTCTGGTTCGATCTTCTTCTTCTATCCACTTCTTGGATCGTCTTCTCCTTCGATCTTCTTCGTCGTCGTCTTCTTTTCATCTTGAAAGGGGAACAGGGTTTTCAGATTTTGGGGGATTTTGGGGTTTTTTTTTTTAATGAGAAAAACGGTGTCGTTTTGCTCCTTGCTGTGTAGTTGCTGTGTAGCATTGCTGTGTGAGTAGCATTTTCGCTTTGAAAAAGGCATTAGCTTCCAAGTGGGGTGGTCCCCATTTTACTTCCCCCAAGCCTGGGGTCCACAAAAAAACCAGCAAAGAGTTTCTCTACACGTTTTGTAGAGTGCACCCTACTCCACATCTGTCTTATCCTACCCCACATGGAACCAGAATTAGGAGCCCTTTAATGGGCTAACATTTCTATTCCCACGCCTACTTTGATGGGCAGTGAGCCATTATACAAACCATGGGACTGCACGCACATCAAAACTTCTCCCCACGGCAAGTATTTCCATGCTTCTTGGCTGGAAATTAATCAGTAATTTATTGTTGCGCATCTATACCGATCCTTGCAAGTTGTGCAAGGGAACCTTATTTTCCCACCCCGGCGGGTTGTGTCGGGGAGTACGCAGTTTTTCTTTTCTTTTTTTTTTATTTTGTTTTGTCCTTCCTGGGGTATGCCCCTTGTAGGCTGTACATTCGCTTAACCCCTTTTAATTTCAAGCTAAATTACCCACACAAAAAAACACGTCCGTGAAATCGTGAAATAGGTTTCCGATGAATCCACTTGTTGAAAAAACAAGTCCTGGAACACTGTGGTGGCGGGTGCAAGTTGGGATTTCTTGTAATTGGTTAGAGGTTGCTGCTGCTATTAACTTAATTGTGAATTCTTGAACCACCCCCATTGCAATCATGTCTCCTTTCCTAGCATAAGGCCTTATTCTCCACGAAGTAGTATTTTCGTTTGAAGTAGTAGTACTCATGATCACGAAAACTGTGGATGAGTTGCTGTGAATCCGGATGTCTCCGGTCATTTCGCAGATATCTGACAATGGTTCTGAAGTGTCGCAGATTGGTTTGATTTCCTTTGTTAGGATGTCTGAATCATCAAATATAATTGGCTTAGGAATATATCAATAAGTAGGTCATATATCATATATTAGTCTACGCGCGTGTTCTTTGAAATAATTAAGTAAATCAAGCTCAATGCATGCTAGCTATAGGATTCATTAGTTAGTAGTAGTATAGTATTAGTCTGTTTTTTACATTGGCAATAATAATACAGAAAATTGATGTAGATCGAACAAGAAGCAGCAGCAGCATTTTAATATTTTACTATCGCGTGTGTGTGTAGGAAAGGTCAGCGCGTCGGGTGATGTGGCGGTTGACCAGCCTATGAATGAATAGCCACGTGGCTCGAGCAAAGTTGCAGGAGACACGTCAGACGTCGGTTAAGTTTAAGAACCTGCGAATAAGACACCGCGAAGAACGGTCCTCGCGGTATTACATATCCAAACTGCTATTACTTTCAGAAAGGGATGCCCTCTACAGGGGAAACATTACTTTACGAAAAGCTCACCCCTCGCGAGACCCTCAGCAAGGATGATTGACGCGACGGGGAAGAACAAACGCTCACGCGAACACGCGAAGTAGGCTCGCGACGGCACCTGACCAAAAGGCAGGGGAAGGGAAGTCGATACGAGCTCGAGTTAAGTCTTGGCGCGATCCAAAGGGCTCGCGACCATGACTAGCACAGCGGGAATAGGGGAGATACAAGTGGCTTGGTGGCTTTAAGGGATTAAGGGTCGCTGCGAGGGAAAACGATGCACTGGAATGACCTAATGGAATCTTCCTAACGGCCAGTGACATCACCCACGTCGCCTAGGTATGCGGAAAGAGCACGTGTCATCATATTATTGGGGAAATGTCTGCAGCCCAATGATTGGGTGCAGATTCCTATAAATATGGGACATTCATTCACAATTTTCGAGAGAGGGGGCGGTTAGAGTTCCTTTGAGCAGTTACCTACATTGGATCTGGAGTGGACCTTGCAAACCTGCAAAACACACTACCCCAACTGGGGAAGTATCACAAGGAACTAGCATCCAAAGGTGAGCCTATGGGAGGCAGCAGCAGTAAGTTTTTTCCGAAAGTTTCGATGCTCCTCCTTCTCTCTAACCCCTGGTACCTTGTGACCTAGCTATGGGAGACGGATCTATCTTCATGGCTGACGGCTTGGGCTTCACTGCCATTGATTCACACGAAGTTCGCAAGAAGCAAGGTAATGCTCCCAAGGTACGATCTGTACAAACACCACAGTCGGGGTTGGTTAGCTCCTCCTTCACCACTCCTCAAAAATTCTCAGATCTATGCCCTGCAATTAGAGATACACCTTCGGATGTAGGTTCTCTACTCTATACACCAAAACCCATTCTTGTGCAATCGAATGTTTACTCTCAAAAATCTAAACCTAGGTCGGTACCCCTTGCTATCGATCTAACCACACATCCTTCCAACCCAGATAATGTTACTCATTCCAACTCCTCCCCATCTGATAAGGGCATTCTGAGCCCTAATCTTGTAGGGGAAGCCCCCCTCTCACAGACTCCCTTTGAAAATCAGGATCCTCTCTTGGATCCTACAAAGACTTGTTCGTCAGAAGTTAACACACCTCCACCAACATTTGGTCCTCATAGCCCTGCGAAGACCAGCCCAAGCCGCAAGCTTATGGAAGTTTTCCAGAAAGCTAAAGAATGCGTGATTAGCAAAGATCGCATCTCCTCTCTTATTCAGTCGCTTGAGGATGAAATGGGAAAAACTGGAGTTACCGTTCATTTGGCTGAACTTAAGAATCAACTCCATCAAGTTCAAGATCTTCAATCCTCATCAGATGTCCCTGTGAAGTTTGATGTTCAAGGGGATTTTGTGGATCCTAATGCTCCTATTCCAGAACCTATTGCTCTCCAGAATATTCCCAATCCTCCTACCAAGCCCAAGGTCAAAGACTGGGCATCACTCTTCCAATCCCAAGGTCGTTCAAGTTTTATGAAATTAAGCCATTACCCTGAATTGCAACAGGAGGAAGATGCAGTTGTGGATTTGGAAGAATCCCACTTCAACGACAGAACTTGGAGTAACTGTCTAGTTGGCCATTTTCTCGATGGAAAAATGGCTTTTCCTCTTCTTAGCTCTACGGCTAGGAAAATTTGGAAGGACCATGGCCGTATCAAAATAAAGCAAGTAGGAGCTTGCTTTTTCTTTGAATTTCAAGATGAAGAAACAAAAATCAAAGTTCTGGAGGGTGGTCCATATTTTTTCTCCAGGAGATACCTAGTTCTTAAAGACTGGCATAGAATGTTAGTCCCATCTACTGAACATCCCCCTTCTATTCCTGCCTGGGTCAAAATCCATAAGTTACCTCTGGAATGTTGGACTGAAGAGGGGCTTAGTCGCATTACCAGTGCCATAGGCAAACCACTTCATGTGGATATTGCTACTGCTCAACAGCAACGGCTTGATTTTGCTAGGGTTTGTGTGGAGGTGTCAGCTAGCTCAAACCTCCCTAAGGTTATCCAAGTCAGACATGGACTTGAATCTGTCTCCGTAGCCATAGAATATCAATGGCTTCCTCCAAAGTGTGAGCTATGTAAAGTTTTTGGGCATACTTGCAAGCCCAAAGTTGAGGTTCAAGATGCAAATCAGGGTGACACTTGGCAACAGATTGGTAAAGCTTTAGGGGGTGGGGGAGGAGTTTTGGAGGCTCTCTCTAAGGAAATGAACAATGCTCCCACAGGTGCTAGCTTTGTGATGCAACCTAACAAGGAAGGGGTGGAAATTGATGATCTGGGTGAGGATGCTCATAGTGAATCATCTGAGGTTCATGGTACGTTAGTTACAACCACTGGCGGCTCTTGCTCTGACCCTTCTTTGCAACCTTCACATTCTGGTGTAAATGGTACTAGAGGGACGGACCAAATTTCTCAAGATTTAGCCATGAAGCCCTATGTGAATGGAAGTAACAATCCTCCTGATCCTCCTGACATTAAAGGGGGGAATAACAAGAAGAGCAATCAGAAAAAGCATAAGAAGGCAAGCAGTGGCAGCAAAGGGGGCACCTCTGGTCCCTTTAACAAAGGCAGGTAATTCTACGTATCACATGTTTTGATCTGGCAGCATGCTTACTTTGACTATAATCTGCTACCTTTTGTTTTTCTCTTTTATGTCTATGCCTACTCCTCCTTTACAATTTGGGTTTTGGAACATGAGGGGTCTTAATGACCCTCTCAAGCAAAAAGAAGTCAGATCTTTTGTTAATAAAAATAACTTGTCAATCATTGGCTTGGTAGAGCATAAAATAAAGGAAAATAACTTCAATAGGATCTTATGCTCCATGATTCCCTTTTGGTCCTTTGTTCACAACTATGCACACTCTCCTAATGGTAGAATTTGTGTTGGGTGGGATCCCTCTATTGTGGATGTAATCGTCCTTGGACAATCCAGCCAAGCCATCCACTGCCATGTCCATTCCATCACAGGTGATATACACTTTGTAGCCACCTTTGTCTATGGCTCCAACTTATACAGTGAGAGGAATGAGCTGTGGCAGGACATGAACTCTTGGAATTGCCCTGATCCTTGGGTTATATTAGGTGATTTCAATGCATTGAGGTATCCCTCTGATAAAGTTGGGGGTGACAACCATTGGCCCCCCCTTATGGATAACTTTGTTAGGTGTATTGATCACAATGAACTTGATGATCTTAAGTACACTGGGTGCCACTTCACATGGTCTAACAAACAGGATTCTTCCCATGTTGTCACCACCAAAATTGATAGAGTTCTTGTAAATGAGGAGTGGATCAAAACCTTTGTTCACTCAAATGCTCACTTTCTCACTCCTGGGATCTCTGATCACTCCCCTGCAGTGGTTTTTCTGAATCCCTCCTTTGAGAAATCCAGCAAACCCTTCAAATTCTTCAACTTTCTTGCTGAGCACCCAAACTTCCTATCTGTTGTTCAGCAAGTGTGGAGAAAGGTTATCATTGGAAACCCCATGTTTGTCACTTGTGAGAAGCTTAAGTTGCTTCAAAAAGAGCTTAAAAAACTTAACACAAAGGAGTATAGTGATATTTCCTCTAGGGCTCTTGTTGCCAGGCAACAATTAGAGGAAGTCCAAAAAGATTTGGGGGCTGATCCTAGTAATACCACTAAACAACACCAAGAGAGAATCCTTTGTAGGCAGTACATGTTGTTGGCCAGAGCTGAGGAGAGCTTTGCTAAGCAAAAATCTAGAATCCAATGGCTCAAACTTGGAGACCAATGCACTTCCTACTTCTTCAAGTCCATATCCCATAATAGAAATAGAGGCAAAATCACTAGTCTTATCACTGGGGATAACTACCTCACTCATGACTCTGGAGTGATCAAATCTACCTTTGTTGAGTATTATACTCAATTGCTTGGTACCCCCCACTCCACACAGTACAATGGTGGTCCTAGGGTCAATCAACTTGTTAGAACCAAACTTTCTGATGTCCAAAGAGATTCTATGATTTCTGAGATCTCTAATTTAGAGATCAAGGAAACCTTCATGTCACTCAATCCTAACAAAGCCCCGGGTCCTGATGGATACAATGCTGGGTTTTTTCAAAAAGCTTGGGCTGTTGTTGGGCAGGAGGTGACCTCAGCTGTCAGGAACTTCTTCAGGTCTGGTAGACTTCTTACCAAGGCCAATTCCACCAGTGTTGCACTTGTCCCTAAAATCCCTAATCCCACCAAAGTTGGGGATTTTAGGCCAATCTCATGTTGTAATACCATATACAAGTGCATTGCCAAAATCATATCCAAAAGAATTCAAGTTGTCCTACCTCATCTCATTGACCCTGTGCAATCTGGGTTTGTACAAGGTCGTAGGATAGCTGATAATGTTTTCCTCACTCAGGAAATCATGAAGAACTACCATAAGCATTCACCAACTCCTAGATGTGCTTTAAAGGTTGACATCATGAAAGCTTATGATAATGTTAGATGGGAGTTCCTGTGGGATATCCTTGTTTCCATGAATTTTCATCCTAAAATGATCCAATGGATCAAAACATGTGTTTCCACTGCTAATTACTCTCTAAGCATAAATGGTGAGCCCACTGGTTCCATTCAGGGCAAAAAAGGTCTGAGACAAGGTGACCCCTTGTCTTCATACCTTTTTGTTATTGTAATGGAAGTCCTCACCCAATTGCTGAAAGAAAAATCTCTTAATCCCAACTTTCACTTTCATTGGAGGTGTGAAAAGACTAAGATCATCAATCTCTGCTTTGCTGACGATCTTATGATCTTCTGCAAAGGGGATTTGAGCTCTATTCAATGCATCCAGGAGGCTCTTGCTGAGTTTGAAGCACTTTCTGGGCTATCTCCTAGCCCTGGTAAAAGTAGCATTTTCTTCTCTGGAGTCCCCTCCACAATCAAAACTGCTATCCTTGGAACTCTGAGGTTTCAGGAGGGTTCTCTTCCGGTTAGATATCTTGGTGTTCCCCTCATTTCTACTAAGCTTAAGTACACAGATTGTAAAGCCCTTATTGATAAAATTACAAATCGTACCAAATCTTGGGCCAACAGGTATCTGTCTTATGCTGGGAGGGTTCAATTGATCAAATCTGTCTTGTTTTCCATGCAAACTTACTGGTCTTCTATATTCATCCTCCCCAAGAAAGTCGTTAAGGAGGTGGAATCTATTCTTAGATCTTTCTTCTGGACTGGGGCTGACCTTAGAAGCACTGGGGCTAAAATCTCATGGGAACACTTATGCACTCCTAAGAAAGAGGGGGGTTTGGGCTTCAAATCTCTCCAGAGTTGGAATAAGGCTGCTATGGCCAAACATATTTGGTATCTTATCTCAGGAGGTGAGCAATCCATGTGGTGCCAATGGGTGAAATCCTACTTACTTAAAGGTAGGAGTTTCTGGCAAATCAAAATTCCTAGCAGTCCTTCATGGACTTGGAGGAAGTTACTTCAACTTCGCCCCCTTATACAATCATACATTCAGTACCAAATTGGTGATGGTTCCAGCACTTCCCTTTGGTATGACAATTGGCACCCCCATGGCCCTTTGATTGTTAAATATGGCACTCGTATCATGTATGACTCTGGTATCCCTGAGGGAGCCCAGGTATCTACTATTTTAAATAATAACAACCAATGGAAATTCCCTATCACTCAAACATGGGAGCTCAATGAGATCAGGGAGGCCCTTCCTCCCTTACATGGTTCTACTGATATTTGTAAGTGGACCCTCAATCATGATGGGGTGTTCACTATCTCATCTCTATGGGACCAGCTCAGAGCACATTTTCCCATTGTTGAATGGCATCACATTGTTTGGTTCTCATCCCATATCCCTAAATGCAGTCTAATAAGTTGGATTGCTATTCAAAATAGGCTGTCCACTGGAGATAGGTTAGTCCAGTTTGGGGTCATTGATTCCCCATGTTGTAGCTTCTGCCCTGGTGATGAGAACCATGACCATCTCTTCTTTAATTGTCCATTCACTAGACAAGTGTGGGAAACAGTGTCCCTTAAGTCTCATTTTAGATGGCAAGCACAATCACTTGCTAGCTGGATCTCCCTCCTTTGCACCTTTAAAGGGAAAGGTCTGAGAAGCATCCTTGCCAAACTTTCCTTCACTGTGACTCTCTATCATGTATGGATTGAGAGAAACATTAGGAAATTCCAGAAAGTGCAGCACCCTGTACATTATGTTGTGGCCAGAATTTGTGGTGACATTAGAAATAGACTGCTGTCCTTATCCCGAATCCCAGCTGGCTCATTGGACCTTCTTGAATCATGGAGCATTCCTACTAGTTCACATTAAATGGTGAAGTGTGGCATTTAATAGTCAAAGCATGTTTTCTTAATCATTTCATCTCAACCATTTGCTAATATCTGGCTCAGATTGACAGGTCCAGTTGTAAGTATCACCAATAGCTTTGTTTTGCTAATCACTTACCACCCAATTGGGGATTTGTGGATGCAGGTCTTAAGCCAAGAGCTTCAGGAAGTTTTAATACTAACATCCCATTTGGGAATTTGAGTGCAGGTATTTACACACTTTGTGTACTCCATTGATGGATCTCATGAGTAAGGGTGTGATCAACTTAAATTGTGTGTGCCAGTGAGATGAGTATCTTGGACCTCTGACTTTCCTTTCGAGTGGAGAGTATTTGTAGTTGGAGATTATCCTGTGAGTTGTTGAGGGAGTCTGGAACCTTAGAAGAGGGATATAGAAGATGTGAGTGTCCAAGGGAGATGAAGTGAGAGCCACATAGTTAGGTTTTCTTATGTTTCAGTCGCACACATTTTCCATCATATTGGTGTACACATGCTGCTGCTATTCCTGTTCCTGTACTGCTGCTGCTGCTGGGCCTACTGCAACAGTGTTGCTGCAGCGGTTTGCTTGTTGCTGGTAGCAGATTAGTTGCTGGTTGCTGGCAGCAGATTAGTTGCTACTGCGGCAAGCTGCTGGCCTTTATTTGGGAGGATTTTGCTAATTCTCCAGGTCATCTAATGCTAGTACACTGCTGCTGCCCCTGTATTTGCTGGCTGCTGCCCCTGTATTTGCTGGCTGCTGGTTGCTGGTTGCTGGTACATACTTACTTGTTTGCATTTCTTGTTAAACTATAGCAAGGGCTGTTGCTATAGTTCTTGCCTGCTTGCTGCACTTGGATTAGGCTCATTAGGTGGGTTGCAAGGGCTGTTGCAACCTATATACTTACTTACGTGCACTCGAAATTCCATGTTATGCTATAGCAAGGGCTGTTGCTATAGATACCTGCTTGCTTATCTGTTAGAGCTCTCACTTGGTTAATAGCATTGTATACATTGAGAACTTGCTGTGTTGCTTACCTGTTTCATCTGGACTGTTGTGTGTCTGATCAGCATCCACGATGTTGAGTTTTCTGGCCTAGCCTTGGGGGGCTGTCCCGAGGCATGTATTAGTCCCTTCTGGGAGGGGGCCTTTCCTCCCTACTCTAGCCTATTACACCAACTGTTAGGCTACAACCTTCACCATCATGCAACCCTGTTCTGCACTCTTTATACCTCCATTGGCAGGTGGCAGTCAAACTGCTGCTGCTGCAGTTTACTTCTGCAGTTGACCAATTCAAGCCGCAAGTCCTTACTGCTGCTGATCTCATGGTGTCAAGCCTTCATATGTTTTATTGCTGCTGCTGCAGTTGACCAATTCATGGACTTTCTGCTATCACCTACTTGACAAGCTTCAGATGTTAAATCTCAATTTTAATCATTTTGTTGTATGTTTCTTAATCATCTTTCTAGAAGGTTCAATATGCGAATGAATCCCCTCAAGTGTGCTTTTGGGGTCACAGCGGGAAAGTTTTTAGGATTCTTAGTACATAGACATGGCATCGACGCAGATGAATCCAAGATTCGATCTATCTCAAACATGCCGCCTCCCCATTCCCAGCGATCCCTCAAAGGGTTCTTGGGAAAGGTGTCTTACCTCAGAAGGTTTATCCCTGCCCTAGCGGAAATCACTGCACCGTTGGGTGATCTGCTGAAGGGAAAATCCAGATTTGAATGGAAAGGTAAACACCAGCTGGCCTTCGAACAAGTGAAAAACGTTTTAGCCTCGCCTCAGACGATGGTCTCCCCACAAAAAGGGAAACCATTGATTTTATATCTCACCTCCACCGCGAGGTCAATCGGAGCACTACTGGCCCAAGAAGTGGGAGGACTTGAAAAGCCTGTGTATTACATTAGTCGAAAAGTACAAGGAGCAGAAGAACGTTATACGCCAATTGAACGCCATTGTTTGGCACTTGTTTTTACAGCACAGAAGCTTAGGCACTACTTCCTCTCATTCAAAGTTCAGCTCGTAACCAGGAATGACCCTATACGATACCTACTTTCTTGCCCTGTACTTAATGGTAGAGCCACGAAGTGGCTGCTAGCCCTAGCGGAATTCGATATAGAATGCACCGCGCCGCGAGCGATCAAATGCCAGGCCCTCGCAGATCTGTTGGCCCAGTTTCCTAGTGGAGAGTGCGAACCGTTAAATGAATCATTACCAGGAGATGATTTCGAAGCATTAGCAGTCAGCTCTGAACAAGAGAACTGGACTCTAAGCTTCGATGGGGCAACAGGAGGAAGTTCTGCTGGAGCAGGAATCATGCTGCAGAGTGATAGTGGCGCGAAGCAGTACCTATCTTACAAGTTAGCATTTCAGTGCTCCAACAACGAAGCGGAATATGAAGCACTTATCCTAGGACTGCTCGCGGCCAGAGAAAAGGGGATTAAGAGACTTAGAATCGTGGGGGACTCAAAGCTGATAATCCTGCAAAGCGAAGGTGTCTACGCCCTAAAAGAAGCTAGCCTCGCGCCATACAGGGCAATTGTTCAAAGACTCAAGAAAGATTTTGACGATGTCAGCGTTATTCACAAGCCCAGGTCCGAAAACAGGTTCCCTGACGCGTTGGCTACTTTAGGGGCCAAGACAGAATTCGAAGGAGACGCGGTGGCCATTAAGATCACAAAAATGACTGAACCATCATTTGTTGAAGAATATAAGAGTCCCAATGGTCAGGACTGGCGCGAACCCATCAAATCGCAGATCGCGACGGGCAGCGGAGGGATCCCCATGATGGCCTTGTCACAATTCACCATTTTAAAGGGGGAGCTGTACTTTCGCGGCTCCCAGGGATGGCTCGCGAGGTGTATTGACAGCGCAGAAGCTAAGGAAGTACTGAGCCAGATTCATGAGGAGACATGTGGCGAGAACGACATCGCGCTATACAGGAGGGTCCAACGGCAAGGCTATTATTGGCCTACAATGAAAGACGATGTCGCGACCACACTTAAGGAATGCCCTAACTGTTCACTGCACGAAATCAAACACGAGTGTAACTTTTCAGGTGAAGAAAAAGATTGGAGGCAGAAATACATTGACTATCTGAAGGAAGGGGCCCTGCCCATGGATCGCGCAGGTATCCGAGAAGTGCAGCGCTGTGAGAAGAGATTCTTCATCAAAGATAACCAGCTTTACAGAAGGACCCTCGATCATATCCCTCTCAAATGCTTGACAAACGATGAAGCAGAGGAGGTTCTGCATAAGGTACATGAGATGGAGCACCCCGGGGGAAGAAAGCTGTACGAGCAGATCACTCATTTGGGTTATTTTTGGCCAAGGATGGAAGGGGATTGCAAAAGCCATGTCCGCAGATGCCACGCGTGCCAAAAGCACGGAGATAAAGTTAATGCACCCTCTGTTGAGCTCCATCATATTCGAGCACCCTATCCTTTTCACACATGAGCGATGGACCTGATTGGCCCTATCCACCCCTCCTCGCGGGGAAATCAATGGATTTTAGTGGCAATAGAGATTACCACAAAATGGGTAGAGGCAGTCCCCGTGAAGCGCGCGACGGGCGACGTAGTTGCCAAATTCATCAAAGAGCACATAATCTGCAAATTTGGAATCCCAAAGGTAATCCTTTCTGAT
This sequence comes from Vaccinium vitis-idaea, assembly GCA_963854785.1. Classification (NCBI taxonomy): domain Eukaryota; kingdom Viridiplantae; phylum Streptophyta; class Magnoliopsida; order Ericales; family Ericaceae; genus Vaccinium; species Vaccinium vitis-idaea. Next base: position 21,261,386 of record OY978219.1, read on the forward strand.
AATGGAACTCCCTTCATAAACAGACAGGTGAAGCAGCTGCTCGCGTCCTACGGTATTAATCAGAAAACTTCAACCCCCCATTACCCTCAAGGGAATGGGCAAGCAGAAGCTACCAACAAGTCCATTGTCAGGATCCTAAGCAAGCACTTAGATGAGAAGGGAGGAACTTGGGCTGAGCACCTCCCAATTGCTCTATGGGCTTATAGAATAGCTAAGAGAAAGTCTACGCGTATGAGCCCCTTCAGTTTGGTATACGGGGCGGAAACTGTGTTGCCCGCAGAGATAAGTGTACCTTCTGCGTGCCTCGCGTTGTCCACTGAAGTGACTGAAGGGGAGAGAAGGGCGGATCTCGAAGCTTTGGACGAAAGAAGGGAGGTCGCAGCTGAAAATCAAGAGAAGTATTGGCAATCTGTGGCCAAGTACTATAACAAGAGCGTACTCGCGAGAGAATTTAAAGTGGGTGACCTAGTGTGGAAGTCAGTCCTGGGAGTCATGCAGAACCTGAAGTTGCCAAAGTTCACACCAAAGTGGGAAGGTCCCTACGAAGTGATCAAGGCTGCAGAGAGCGGGCACTACAGACTCGCGAGGGTCAGTGATGGATTTCTCACAGGGCCAATCAACGCGAAGTACATCAAGAAGTATTACCCTTAACCTGTGCAAGTATTAAGTTGTCTTTCAAATTCTTGTCTTTAATTACCTGCTCGCAATCAGATGTAACCCTGGGATGATGATTTGACACATCCTTTTTTTTTTTTGGGTAAATGAGCTTGAAATAAAAAAGGGCTAACCGAATTTACAGCCTACAAGGAGCATACCCCAGGAGGACAAAATAAAAACAAAGAACAATAAAAAGAAGGAAGAACCTACGCCAACTGGCTACAAGTATCTAGAGTGATAAAGTTGAATGTTTCCTAACCTTCTAAATAGATGATTAAGAAACATACAAGTAGCACATTGATGCAACAACTAAAAGGACTTGGACTGTTTGGCATTAAAACTTGACGTTTGAAGCTTGAACATGAGACTTGGACGTAAACTTGATGCTTGAAGCTTGGGCCTTGAACATTAGAACACCTTGGGGTAACTTGGGATAGAGAACCACTGCAAATGGCTGCTGCTGCACCAAACTGCTGCAGCAACACATAGAACTGATCTGCAACAACTTTGAACTGCCACAGCTGGATAGTAGGATGGAATGGATGGCTCCTTGGTAGAGCTCTATGACCTTGAGTAGAATGGAATGGATGGCTCCGTGACAAATAGTGTACCATGAATCCTAGTGATAAGGCAAGGAGCCTAGCAATGCTGCCATCATACCATGAATGTGAATCCTAACAATGCATCATGCCAAGGGACAACCCCCCAAGGCTAGGTGCGGGAGGAAGCCCCCTCCCAAAGGGGATCATACATGCCAAGGGACAGCCCCCCTAGGCTAGGCCCACTATACCACTGAATAGCTCACCCCAACCCTTTATTGCATGAAATCCTAGCAGAATTTGGACAACACCTTGTTTGAAAAAGTGATATCCCATGTGAAAGTGACCCTATCTAGCACATCCCCAACAAGAGTAACAGCAGCTCTGCCCATAGGATGGCAGTCCTCAAATAGATGATAAGGCCAGCAGTAATTGACAAGAGTAATATCAGATTTCAATAGAAGCAGCAGGTTGCAACAGCCCTCGCAACCCACATAACATCAACAAATGCATGCATAAAGCTTGAACATCACTTACTAACAGCAGAAGCAAATTGCAACAGCCCTTGCAATCCACATAACAACTAATGATGCAGCAGTAACATAAAGAAATGCAGCAGGTTGCAACAGCCCTTGCAACCCACATAACATCAATTAATGAGTAAGAGTTACCTCCCTTTTTAGTAGATCCTCAAGCTGATCACTCTTGTGTCTTCCCATGGATGAACCCTCACTGCCTTCATCTGATTCCTTTAAGATGCCCAGGCTGACTACAACTGTCTTGCAGAACAAACATATGATGGAACCTGATGATGATTTGCCAATGGAATGAAACTCTGTTCCTTGCTGCAGCAAATACAGGAGCAGCAGCAGTAATTGCCATTGAATCTGCCCCCTCTGATTGAATCTGCCCCCTCTGATTGAATTTGCCCCCTATTTGAAACCTGTATGTATAGCTCATGCAAGGCACTGACTGCAACTTTCTTTTAGAACCTCCCTTGAAGCTTAATGCACCAGTCAATATAACTTTGAGAACCTGCAATGATCACCTGTCACACAATAGACTCCTCAAGTAATCCCCCACTTAGTTAACAAATCCTGACAATGTTGTCCATGTGGGAGACTATCCAAGGACAGCAACCTATACCTCACCATCATATGTATTTTGGCAACTACAATAGGTACAGTGCAAGAAGCATTTTGAAATTTGCGATTATTTCTTTCCATCCAAATTTGATAGACTGAGGCAGTGAATATCAACTTGATGATTAAATTCTTTAGACTCTTGCCTTTGAATGTTGAAATATGATTTATCCAGTCACCCCAAGACCTTGGAGGCCAACTAACATTGATATGGGCAAGCATTCTAGACCAAATTTGTGAGATGAGGGGACAATTGAAGAATAAGTGGTCATGGGATTCTACACCAGCACAAAAACTACAACAGGAGACAGGGATTGTGCCAAACAAGACCAACCTGTCACCAGTATAAAGTCTATTGTGTATAGCAAGCCAAGTAATCATGCTACACTTGGGGATATGACCAGGGAACCAAATGCTGTTGTGCCATGGGATCTTTGGATACTGTGTTCTAAGCTCATTCCATAGGGAAGAGATGGAGAACTCACCATTAGAGTTAAGTTCCCATCTAAACTGATCCTCAAGATCCTTATTTGGTTTGGGGATAGAGCTCATAGCATGCCTAATCTCATTGATTTCAAGGGTTTGAGTAATGGGAAGGCCCCAGTTAGAACCCCTAATGATGGCATCCACAGTAGCATCTTTGGTGAGTCCAGAGTCGTAAATAACTCGGGGACCAAACTTATGTACAAGAGGTCCAAGTGGGTGCCAATTATCAAACCACAATGATGTGGCTTTTCCATTACCAATCACAATCTTAATGTGAGGTTGTACAATGGGTCTGAGATTGAGGAGTTTCCTCCATACCCAAGAGGGTGAACTAGGCATTTTAACTTCCCAAAAGCTTTTCCCCTTAAGCAAATAGGACTTGACCCATTGACACCACATAGATTGTTCCCCCCCAGAAATAAGGAACCAGATGTGTTTGGCAATAGCAGCTTTATTCCAAACGAGAATAGACTTGAAACCTAGGCCTCCCTCCCACAAAAACGGCGACCTCGCGGCATAAACCTATGTCAGCATAAGAGGAAAATTCACCCTACGCGAAGAGAAAAAAGGGTACAAAATACTGTACTCACTCACGCTCAAGGCCTTTAAATGTTGCGAAATTAGTGGGGGCCAAAAGTGATGCTTTACTTTGGAATACTAACGTAACTGTTGGAACACCCTCGCGACGGCCATACGCTTTAAGGCCTTGATATGTTGCGAAATAAATAGGGACCGAAGGAGTTACTCCCTTTGGAATGCCAATTTAAGTGTTGGAACACCCTCGCGACAGGCCACCCCCCGCGAATGAACGGGAACCAAAGTAGAAGGGAATACCCTCTCTTTGGAAGAACTAAATTTGAAATTGGAAATACCCTCGCGATTTAGTGAAGGGAAGCCCCAGCACAATTAAATGCCAGGGCCCTTAGAGGGAACGAATTCAGTAATGAATTCTGAAATGTTGTGAACAAGAAGGGAGATAAATAAGATTGCCCGTGAGGGAAGAATGTCTTTTACCCTCGCAACGATACAACAGTAAATTGGCTAAGTTTGAAGTCGTAGATACAAGCAGTAATAACAGTGAAGCATAGACAAAGTTCTAATGGATTTCATTGATATTAAAGTCATGGATACAAAATTTGTAAAAAAAAAAATATAATAACGCCTTAAGCTACTCGCTGAGCTTCTGGGCTATCGAGTCAACTTGAGGGAGAATGGGCTCATCACCACTCAAGGTAGTTTTTGGGGCTGCTTCCATAGCCTGATGCTCTTTGACCAGTAGCTCGTGGCCAGCCTTTAAAGCAGAAATTTGTTCTTTGGCCTCAGCGAGCAAACGATTGTACCTTTCTTCAGCTTCAGCAATCTTGGCTTCGCTGTCTTGGATCTTGAAGAGACTCGCGAACAGGGTCTGTGTCGAATAAACCTTCTCCAAGTACTCGCGAAGCCATCCCAAGTCTATCCCAAAGGTCTCCATGTCCTTGATAGAGGACATGACGTCCTCATATTTCTGATCATTGAAGTCTTTTACCTTCATCCGCTGCAAACACACCACGGTCTCAGCAACCAAGTCAAAAAGTGTACCACCAACCAGACGACCAGCGGTGCAGTGGGCAAAAGTTTGGGGATATTGCTGTTCTAAAGCCCGAAGGATCGGGGCGCTACAAGCCCTGATCCTCCACTGATGATCACTTTCGGTGTCAGAAAGGAGAGCATAAGAGGGAAGCACGAAGCTGGACATCCCGTGGTCGCCATCATGCTTCACTACAATGTTCTCAATTTTTGGAAGCGGTTTGTGCTGGCTCTTGTCCTCGAGAAGCGGCTCTGAGTCATAAGTATGGCTCGGTATTAGCAACTTAGAAGGGGTAAAAGAAGGAAGATGAAAGATGTCGTCCATCCCTGCAAAAATATCACTACTGCACTTACCTTTGGAGCCTCCAGAAGCTTCTTCACCCTCCTCGCTGCTCTCGCCGAGGCCATTCATGTCTGAGCTCTCGCTTACATTTGATTCAGGGATGGGCTTGGAACCGAGAGTACTCTTCTCGGTGGAAGAAGGTACGTTTATTACGTCATCTTCGCGAGGAGGTGGTGAAGTACCATCTCGCGAGGAGCCAGCCTTGATAGAGCTGAAGTTTGGAGGGGAGGGTTCAGCCCTTGGAGAGCCCGCCGGTGACTCAATCTCCTCTGCAGGCTCGGGGTTCGTGATCACGGTAGCTCCCTCTGAGCCCGCGACGTCCCCCACTCTCTCCACTTCCTCTGGTTTGTCATCTGAGCCACCGGCCTCCTGCGCAATTTCCTTCGCGATATTACTCGCGACATTCATAGCGTTGAACTCGTCGACGACAGGGGCAGCTAGGCTTTGTCCTTTGGCAGGACTCGCAGACGTAGACTCTTTCGAAGCCCCCTCCGGGGGAGGGTCCTTAGAAGAAGATGATTTTTCAACATCACGGAGGGGAGAGTTTGCGAGAGGGACGTCTTCGGTAGCATCAGTGGTAGGTTCCAATAATTGAGCCCCTTCGCCTGCGGGAAGGCACATAACATCTTATGAGTATGCAAGACAGAAGCAAAGTAAAACAGTTGGAAAAATTTAAATATATAGCAGTTAGGAGCGTTGCCTGGACGAATTTGAGCCGATGGCTCAGCTTGAGGTGGGGACTCCGAGGGGAATGAGGAGGAATCTTTTATCTTTCTACCCTTCCGCGAGGGACCCTGAAAGACGAGAAACGTTTATAAATCAGCAAAAGCGTAAAAGAGAAAACAAGAAAAGAGAAAAGGGAAAACAATAATCTTACCCTTGCCCTCTTTGGAGCACGCCCTATCTAGAGAGGAGAGAGGTCCTCAGCCTTCCTCTTATCTGCGGGAGTAGGGGGTCGCGGTGTGGAAACGGTCGCTGTACCCTCAGCCTTCTTCTTCTCCTTCGCGGTGATATGCTGCGGCGAGGGAACTACCATGTCCGCGGGACGGATTCGCCGAATGGGGATAGCACTGACCACGTCCAAAGGAACCGCAGTGCCCTTGACCCAACACGATTGGGGACCGCGCCAAGCGGGGTCCTTCCCTGGTTTGAAAGTGCGCAGGGTTAGGTCTTTCTTCGAAATAGGCTCCGCGGGTGGTACCACCGCTGGGGTCTGAACAAAGCTCGCGAAGGACTGTAAATTTCTGGCCCAGTATACCCTGTTTTCTGGGGTAAAGGCTGCCCTATGCTTGGAGCTAGGGATGATCCTATCTCCCCCATAGCCCGCGGTGAGCTCATGGTTGAATGACTTCAGAAAACGACGAGTCCCAGTTAAGAAATCTTTGGGCAAAGAAGGAGGCTCGCTGGGAACGCCTTGATCATACCCAAATTGTAGCTGGAGCCTGTCAGCTCTATACAACACCATGATGGGGCCCTCAGCGGAGGGAGTGGGAAGATAGCTGGGGGTGACCCACGCGAGGAGGTCCAACTTATGAGATCGAATGCTTTTGCTCTGAAAATCCACCGCGGTGTCTTCCAAAAAGACGGCAAGGCCTAGTGCGCCATCAGGGGGTTGCTCGTAGGGACGAGGATTAAAAGATGTTATTTCGTCGCACCAGTCCTCAAACAGTTTGCTGGAGGAGGTCTTTGCCCACCTCATGATCCTAGGCACCCTCTCGCTCAATCGCAAGATGGGCATACCCCTGGCATCGCGGATTATATCACCAGCAGCATTCCTCTCCTGGATAGTCTTCAGTGGAGGGAGCTCGCGGGGAGAAGGAGCAACCGCTGGAAAATACTCGTAGAAGAAACCGACCAAGAAGGAGATGTGAATCATAGAAGTAATCTCATACCTCCCCATAGATCGCTCGAAGTCCTGAGCGGTGCGGTCTAACTGATGATAGAGATGGCCCAAAAACATGGGACCCAACGGAAGTTTCTTCTCTGCCGCGAGGACGACTGCGAGGGGGATCATCTCGCGGCGGGGCCCCTCGTGTGGAAAATCAGGGAAGAGGAAGAGAGACAAGAACTGAACGAGGAAAGCCGCCAAGGATAGCGGACCTCCATAATAAGCACTCATGGTCATCCCAAGCTTCCCATCCACCTCGACAGGGGCGATGTCACGAAACCAATACCGCTGCCAAGAGCCCCAAGTCGTCTTGTTGGCTTTCGGAGGAGCTCGGATCTTCCTCGCGTTGTCGTAGCGCGAGCCATACTCGCCAGCCGATTTGAACTCCCCCTCTATGAACTCAATCACCGTGTTGACCTCAGAAGGACAGGTAGCGGGATCGTAATGATACTCTCCGCGGGTGGGAAGGCCCATTAGAACCTCGGTGTCAAGAAGAGTCGGAGCGGCCTCCCCGAAAGGAAATATGAAGGTGTGGCTAGTGGGGCTCCAGCGGCTCACCGCGAAATCGAGATCGCGCTGAGGGCGACTCGCGACGAGGTGTTGCGAGAGTTGCACAGTCTTCAGCAAACCCACTTTGTCAAGGATCACTCTGTGCTCAGATTTATCAAGGATCGTAGACACCCAATCGCCCCAATCCCTTGGGGGTTGAATATTGGCCCTATATTGGACCTGCGAGAAAGGGTAATCGCCCCTCTCAATCCTCAGCCTCACCAATGATGATGGGTCGACCATATCCGCCCCCGAAGCACTAATTTCATCAGAAAGCAAGAGGGGCTGGGCGTTGGGATTACCCCGGAGAGGAACGTAATTCTGGACGTTAGCCCAGAAGATGTCGCCTTCAGGCCTCAAATATGGAGCCCTTCTCCATTCACTAGCAGGAGGAAGGGACGTTTTTGCCAAAAGAGCCTCAGTGTCAGACTCATGTTTACGCGATCGAGCCATGACTCGCTTGAGAGAGGAAGAAAAAACTAGGGTTTCGAAGAAGAAAGAGTTTGAGGAATTCTGGAGACTTAAGAAACTTGGCAAAGGAAGAGTAAAAGGTTCTCTCTCTCTCTGAGGAGGTATTTATAGACCCAGCTTGGCTGTCATCACGAGAACGAACGGCTGAGACGGTGTCAGCAGTCCAATCGGCCTGCAACTTCGAAATTTGGAACGGCCACCTTTTGGAGGGAAGGCTAAAATGACGGACTTCGCTGACGTCGCACGCGCGCGATTCGGCACGTTAGCAGCCACGGGCCGCGAACTCACGCTCGCGCGAGGGGCTTATGTAGGAAAGGTCAGCGCGTCGGGTGATGTGGCGGTTGACCAGCCTATGAATGAATAGCCACGTGGCTCGAGCAAAGTTGCAGGAGACACGTCAGACGTCGGTTAAGTTTAAGAACCTGCGAATAAGACACCGCGAAGAACGGTCCTCGCGGTATTACATATCCAAACTGCTATTACTTTCAGAAAGGGATGCCCTCTACAGGGGAAACATTACTTTACGAAAAGCTCACCCCTCGCGAGACCCTCAGCAAGGATGATTGACGCGACGGGGAAGAACGAACGCTCACGCGAACACGCGAAGTAGGCTCGCGACGGCACCTGACCAAAAGGCAGGGGAAGGGAAGTCGATACGAGCTCGAGTTAAGTCTTGGCGCGATCCAAAGGGCTCGCGACCACGACTAGCACAGCGGGAATAGGGGAGATACAAGTGGCTTGGTGGCTTTAAGGGATTAAGGGTCGCTGCGAGGGAAAACGATGCACTGGAATGACCTAATGGAATCTTCCTAACGGCCAGTGACATCACCCACGTCGCCTAGGTATGCGGAAAGAGCACGTGTCATCATATTATTGGGGAAATGTCTGCAGCCCAATGATTGGGTGCAGATTCCTATAAATATGGGACATTCATTCACAATTTTCGAGAGAGATCTTCAGATTCGTCCTTGGAGCACGGAAATTCTAGAGAGAGAAAGTGCCTCTGAGCTCTGGAAACAAGAGCATTGCTCTTGCTAGTGCTCGCGAGCCCACACTTCATCTAGAACTGTGATTTCGAAGACGATGATGATCTTAAGGGGAATGGATTGAATCCTGCTGCCTTCTCTTTCTGTATACCTGGCTTAATCCTTCACCCCTACACACACCCTCTCATTTTCTGTTCAATCGTCAGCTATTGTTTGCCTCTCCAGGTTGATTTTATCTTCGAGAATTAAACAAAGAACCCTTCCTACAGTGTGTGTGTATCTTTTGCAGTTAATTAGACTACGAAATGCAGATCAATTTAGATCTGATAAAAAAAACTTTGCGCCTCGTCAAAATTACTCTCTTAACACTTTTCCTTTGGTTTTTATGGATGTAATATTTCGTGGAGCTGATTTCTGATCAGTCGTTGAGAAGAAAATTATGCAGCGTGAAGTTGGTCTTTTCTATACCCGGTGTACTTTCATGAGCTTGTTGGGACCACCAACCATATGATTAGATCCAAATCAGTATCTTATCCAAACAGATTCATCTTTAAGTATCTTTAAAAAAGCGAGTTTTATTGATTGTCCAAAGTTTATACTATTCTAGCTTTTCAAAATAAATGCATTTTAATCAGGAACTAGACAAAATTTGATCGGTTCGAAAGGACAGTTCGGATCATCAAAGTGAGTCTGACATTGCCCCCAAAACGGCCAATTGCACCTTGTGCAGTAGCTTCATATTTTGCCGCTACGTACTCGTTATATTTATCAAACTAATTAATCAATCAATTAAACACCTTACCTATTTGATGGAGTTGGCTTGTTTCCTGATCGGTCATTATGATTTTGAGGCCGGCTCCTGCTGACACCCGCAAATTCACTGCCAAAACCCAAGTTGATATTAATTGCTGCTAGAGATTTCGGAAAGCACGGCTCAAACAATCAGAGCACACTCAAACAATTGGCACACCTAAATTAAGAATGAACTCACGTGCAATATTTCAACTCCCTCTCAAACGATTTCAACAAAACGAAAAATAATAACCAAAGCATATAAATTGATCTAGCAATTGTTAGTGCGTAAAGGCATGCAATTGACATATACTAACTCCAACCAACCACCCAATCCCACCTCCTATTTAAATTTTGAATTCATAATTAGCAAAATGTACATTATCTCTTTGTTCAAGCCAAAGTCAAAAACCCTAAGTTCACTTTCATCTCCATGAATTATCTCTTTGTTCAAGCCAAAGTCAAAAACCCTAAGTTCACTTTCATCTCCATGAATGCAAATAGCATTATTGGGGCAATATTTAGTAGTTCTAAATTGGAACCATTATGATTTGCAAGAACCGAGCTTGAAAATTATAATCAAAGCTTGATAGAAATAGAGACTTTATCTAAATTAGATGGCTTAGCTAGATTTATAGAAATTTCTAAACACTTGACTAACCGTAGTTATATCAGTCACCGTAGTTATATCAAAGCTTGATAGAAATAGATAAAAGGACTTACAAAGTGGAAGAGGATCCAAATAAGGCTTAAGAAGAGTGCAAATGGTGAATGCAATGACGAAGCAACCAACGAAAGCTCCACAATATCCCAACTTCTTTTTGTCATGGCTACTGAAACTTCTCGCAAAAATGGAATTATATTCCATTTCGGCCTCGGCCTCATCCTCAATCGGTTACAACAAAATTCTGATCAATTTGGATGAAGGAGAGCTAGCTATATGGAACACAAAAAGAAAAACAAACTAAACAAAAAAACCATGCAGCTAGATATGTATTATCACATGGAAAACCACGATTACACAGCTTTTAAAGGTCCATTATTAATAATTAATTAATACTATATATGAGACATAGTTAGCTAGTAACTGCCGGAACTTGCGGAAGAAGGAATTTCAGATCAGATGCGATTTTTCTTTTGACAAATTTAAATAGACAAGCTAAGCTAGCTGGGTTAGGTGCATTTTTTTGTTGTCAATGATTGCATTGCAGCCCCCGATTACCAAACCCAGACCTTTTATATTCATCATTTTCTGCCCAAAACTACTACTAGTACTTAATTATTAATTAATGCATGTAAGATGGGATCGATTGAAAGGGAATTTTGGAGCTGAGGTTGGGATCATTTGGACAATTAGAAAAAATATTGGGCAAGTAATGAATTATAGGCTTTCCAAGAAAATTCAAAAATCTTTGGTAGGGCGGGTAATAATTTTTTTTTTTTCCATAAGTATGGGGTGGGCGAACCTATAGTTATAACATTTTGAATTTTTTTTTACCATAGTAATAGTAATAAGAAAAAAATTCAAATGTGGTTAGGGTGCCAGCAGCCCTGGCCAACCCGGCCCTGCATCACCCGAAAACCAATAAATGGGCGAGCAATCACATACTACCTACCAAACAACATAGGAGTATATAGTAGTATATCCCTTGCCCAACTATGAGCCAAAGCATATACATTAGTTCTAGATGAAGCAGTAGTGCTAGCAACAGAAGAAGATCTAGATCCAAAATAATACCCAAATTAATTAATGAAGGCTATCCTTTGATGGAGCAGTTAATGTGTTGGGAACGCAACAATGATACATGTACAACAAAAGTCTCCAACATGTCTCCAACACACTCACATGGTGTGTGGAGTCCACACACACTTCACATTGTGTGGGCTCTACACACCATGTGTGTGTGTTGGAGACACGTTGGAACTGAGTTGTTGTACATTTATCATTTTCGTTGGGAACGGGATAGGTACTGCAGTACTACTAGGTATCTCGCTGGCCCCAAGGGACTCATCTTACATTTTGGTAAAACTCAATTTAATTCCTTGCAACAAGATGTCATATATACTACTAATACGAAGCGTGTAATGTACTTATGTATCACACAGACTACAAGCAGCCTTAAGCTCTGGATTGCAAGATAGTGTAGTTTGTATGTCTTGAATTACATGGACAAGTACTTTTTTTTTTGGGTAATTTATGGACAAGTACTTTGATCAGCAGTAAAACTATTTTTTTTCCCGTATGCTGTTCTATACAACAATCACTATCCTCAATGTAATTTATTCTTGTTTCTTTTTAATTCTTTTGCTCGGTTAGTTTTCCAACAAAACCAAACTAAATGAGGCTATGATATGAGTAATTGATTGATCCGTGGTCTCCATGATAAACAAATAGAATTTGGTGGTGGGAGAGACCAATTGTAAGGATGGATAATTTGCTTAAGTTGGGTTCGCATTGTCTTGCATTGTTTCTTTTAGACATGGGCAACTACTAGCACCGATTTACCCAAAAAAAAAAAACTACTAGCACCAAAGCAAGGCTTTCTTTATGCTTCATAGTCATTTCATTAGACGAATAAAATTGTTCTGGTTAAGCGATAGTTGTCTGTATGAAAACATGAAATTTTATTTAAAATCTCATTTGATTATTTACACTTTTGATCTTATTTTGATAATGAGCGACATAAAGATTAGATTCATTGGTTGTTGTAAATCTTTAATTAGTAACCGTAGTTGATTAGATGAACTCTCTCTGAACCCTACTTGAAAAAAGACTCCTCAGAGAAGTTGGCTTCCTTGGCGGGGGAGGTCAAATGTGATGAAAAATAGTTCATTTTAGTCGTGTTAATGTGTTGCGTCATGCCTTCAGGCACGGGCCATTTCTATAAAAATATACACGGTGGTAAATAGAAGAACGATAGTTTATAGAGTTGATGCCAAATTTAGTCGCGCGCCGTGCCTTTAGGCCCGGGCAATCCCTAGTATACTACTAATACGAAGCGTGTAATGTACTTATGTATCACGCGTCTACAAGCAGCCTTAAGCTCTGGAAAAAATTTCCAACGAAAGAAAAACTCTATTTTTGGTACAACTAATTGAATAAATGGCGGTATAAAAGATAAGAAAAAGCATGGCAGCGGTAACTTTAAAACACAATCTATTTTTCACATAGGTTTTTTTTTTTTTTTTTTTTAAAAACTGGTCTTCACATTTGAACGTTGAGGCCTTCCAAATGGGTTGTTGGGCGGAGTAGGACATGTTAACAACCTCCATTTCTCTCAGCTTTTGTGGGATCCATGCATGATAGGCTTTGGCCCTTACTAGTGAAGACACATATATTATATTGACTCTTCGAAAGGAATGTGTCAACGTTTAAAAAGTTTAATTACTATATATAATAGAAAATATAGTTTGCTTGTAGTCCTTTTTTTATAGACGCATGAGACTACTACGTCTTTAATTTTCGCTATAAGTCACCCCTTTCACATACCCAGCTTGGCTACAAGGATATATGTATCCTTATATAGACAAGACTACTACATCTTTAATTTTCACTTTAAGCCAGCCCTTTCACATCCCTAATTTGGCTACATGGATTTTTTTCAACTCTCTCTTCTCTGCACGCCCCGGGTGAAATTATATATGGAATGCTGCAAATTTCAAGAATCTAACCAATTCTCAGATGACATTTTCAAAAAAAAAAAAAAAAAAAAAACCAATTCTCCGAGAAATGTGCCTGCATTATTATTACTATTAATGTTATGCTAATAAGTCATTGTTTAGGTAACATGTATCTGTAAGCAATAGTATAGTATCATCCACCACAACTTATGGGCTGTAAATTTAAATTTATTTATTTATGTATTGTGTCCATTAAACACGTTCCTCATGATTTAATTTGGGCTGTGAATTATTTGTTACGAATGAGGTTTTTTGTCCATGGATTAACATGTCACCCACGCGATGGTCATACATGAGGGTATTAATGTAAATTAGATTCACGCAAAAATTCCTGATTTAATAGAGCTTCTTCTTCTTCATAAATGTACGTACAGAAATATAACATAATGAAACTAGCTCCTTCAACAGCATGAAGTCTAGGGGATGTAAAATCACGCGTTTAATTAGCTAAGGGGTGCACATATCTCGGGCCGGGTTTATACTAGATACTAACGAGACTTGTACTTGCCCAAGCGCGGCCCGTTAAGAATTGGGCTTCATTTTATATTCCCAAACCAAGTCCAATTAAAGTTTTATTTCCCATACCTGCCCAACAAGCTCATTTATTTTTCTAAAGCATGATATCACAAACGTAAATAAATCAACTACAACGATCACAAATTAGAATTCACAATTGGGAGTACTTAAACTTTTATGTTCGCGCAATACTATTAAAACAAACTCATAAAACATTATGGTTCTAATAATTAAATTGTCTCTCAAAAGGCAATAAAAGTGTTCAAAAAGTGGAACTCTCCAAAATTCATAAAGCTTGAAATGCAAAAAAATTATATTCGGACCGGGTCGGGCCGGGCTCGGGTTGGACCTTAAGGATTTTCCCAAACCCATCCCATTAATTAATCGGACTTAAAATATCAACCCAGCCCAACCCTATAGGCCTAAATATATATCCCAAACCCTAAAAAAATCGGGCTGGGTTGGACGGGCCACCGGTCTGTGTGCACTTCTAGCTGAGAGAGGGTGTAATGTAATGTAATTATACGCAGATTAATTACATTCACTTTCAAACTCAAATTTTAAGCTAGCTTTTTTTTGGGTAAACCAGCTTGAAAATAAAAGAGGCAAAACGAATATACAGCCTACAAGGGGCATACCCCAGGAGGACAAAACAAAAGAAAGAAAGAAAAGAAAAGAAAACAGAAAGAGGCCAAGCGGCAACAAAATTAAGGGCGGCCAAGTGGCAACACAGGGATTATTAAAGGGGTTGCCTATACATGACTACTAAAACATAACAACCTGCATAGTATCCAATAGAGTTTCTAACCCATCTGGTAAGATGGACCAGAAACTCTACAAAAGAGATGGGTCTGAATTCCGTACATGAATCCACAAAAGATGATTGTGTGCCGTGTGATAAGGCACAAGAACTTGGGGCTTGAAAGCCATGAACCATTTGGGTTTGATGACCCATTGCAACATGATGGTACTTGCACGGAGTGGATGAAACTTCAAAAAAGGAGCTTGAATCCTACGAGCGGGAAATATGGAAAGGGAGGACGCCCCCTCCCGAAGGGGATCAAACGTGCCAAGGACATCCCCACAAGGCTAGGCATTAAACCGTATTTTGTGGCCATAACCTTTAAGTAAAGTTTGGAAATGGGCATATGTATTTTGTGGGTTCCTGATCTTAAGTTCCCAAAGGTTTTCACTTTTTTTGGTTGAGAGTTTTTGAGAAGAATATTTTGAGAAATATTTTTGAGATAGTGTTTGAATGGATTTTTAGAAAAAATAATAATTAGAGAGATGTGTAATAATTGGAGAGAGATAGAGAGAGAAATAAGAATAATGATTGGAGAGAGTGGTATGAGTAGAGAGAAATCTGATTAATGATTGGAGAGATGAGAGATGGGGAAAGAATTTTTTTGGAATTTTTTTTGGAAATATGAAGTGAACAAAGTGTTTATGTTTTATCAATTCGGAAAAAGTGTTTTGTGGTAGTTCAACGGTGATTCACGGTGGTGCTTCCTCTTCACAACGGTGGAGCTTTTCCTTCTCACCTTAGACCTACAACAAAAAACCAACCGGTTAGTGTTACTTACCACTTGCCTGAGGACACTTTTTTTTTTTTTTTTGGGTAAATAAGCTTGAAATAAAAAGGCTAACCGAATTTACAGCCTACAAGGGGCATACCCCAGGAGGACAAAATAAAATAAAATAAAGGAAAAGTAGAGAACAATACAAAGATGCGAGACCTACGCCAACTGACTACATGTATCTAGGAGTAAGTAATCTGAATGTTTCCTAACCTTCTAAATAGATGATTAAGAAACATACAACAAAATGATTAAATTTGAGCAGCATTTCAGCATCTGAAGCTTGTCATGTGTAGATGATAGCAGAAGAGTCCATGACGCTTGTCATGTGTAGATGAAAACTACCAAAATCAGGTTGTACAATAGCACTATGAGTGCAGCATAGATGAACACCAAAGTTGATGCAAATTTGATACCATGAGATCAGCAGACAATGATGCAGCAGCAGCAGTAATGAGTAACACAATCAGGTTGTATCACAGCAGAAATGAGTAATACAACAACAGTAACAGAATGTATCACAGCAGACATGGACCAGTGGTTGGGACATGTCTTAGGGACATTAAGAATTTGGACTTGCGGCTTGAAATGTCAACTGCAGCAGCAAATAGAGTAGTAGACTGCAACAGTAAACTGCAGCAGCAGTTTGACTGCCACCTGCAATTGCAGGATATAAAGAGTGCAGAACAGACTAGAGTAGGGAGGAAAGGCCCCCTCCCAGAAGGGTTACATGCCATGGGACAGCCCCCCAAGGCTAGGCCAGAAATCTGAACATCGTGGATGCTGATCAGACACACAGCAGTCCAGATGATGCCAAACAACTCTAAGCAGTTAGCACTACCCGGATTAACAAGCAATTCCACTGGATTTCTGGAATATTGAGCAGCGTCTCCTTTGAAACAAGTAAGTAACACAGCAAGTTCTCAACGTATACAATGAATAACCTAGAGTAATAACCAAGTGAGAGCTCTAATAACAGATAAGCAAGCAAGTATCTATAGCAACAACCCTTGCTATAGTTTAACATGAAGGTTCAAGTGCAAGCAAGTAAGTAATCCTTCATGGATTTGGAGGAAAATGCTTAATTTGAGGTCTCTTGTTCAGCCACACATTAAGGTGTCAATTGGCAATGGCAAGAATACCCACTTGTGGTATGACAATTGGCTGAGTTTGGGCCCCCTTGCCCAAAGATATGGGCCTAGGGTTATCTATGACTCTGGATTATCTAAGGAAGCTACTGTAGCTGCCATCATTAGCGACAATTCTTGGGCTTTCCCTGTTACTCAAACTTTTGATCTCAATAAGATTAGATCCAGTTTGCTCTCTTTGCCTAATCCCAATAAGGACCTGGATGACCATACTGCTTGGTCCCTCAATACCAATGGAAAATTTTCCATATCTTCAATGTGGAATCAACTTAGAACACCCTTTCCTAAGGTTGGTTGGGTTAAAAGCATCTGGTTCCCTGGCCACATTCCCAAATGCAGTTTCATCACTTGGATTGCCATTCAACAAAGGCTCTACACTGAAGACAGATTAGTGTTATTTGGCACTAAAGCTGTGTCATGTTGCTCTTTTTGCCCTGGTGTTGAGAGTCATGACCACCTCTTCTTTAATTGCCCTTTTACATCACAAGTGTGGTGTAAAGTCCTCTCTCTACTAAACATTATTTGGCCCCCTAGGTCTTGGGAAAATTGGATCATTCAGATATCATCAACCAAAGGCAAATCTCTTAAGTCTCTTATTCTCAAATTGGCTTTTACCACCACAATCTATCAAGTTTGGATAGAGAGAAATTTTCGCAAATTCCAAAGCAAAGCATGTCCAAACCCCATTATAGTAAGTAAAATATACTCAATGGTTAGATATAGACTGATGTCCCTGAATAGTCTTCCTCATGGTCCTCAGTCTTCATCACTACTTGTTAAATGGGGCATATCTGTATTTGATACATCTAGTGCATAGAGAGTATTACATTTGATATTGATATATTGATTGATTTATTGCATACCTGGCTTTGTTCTATGGAACAAGATCTTGTTACTGTTACTGTTATTGTGGCAATTTGCAGGCCCAGGTCCAGGGGCTTGCTCTTGATCCAAGATTTGTTGAGCCTCCAATTGAGCAATGGATGCTATTTATCTCCAATGAATATGGTTCAACAAGGCATTGGTGATCAGTTTGGGCATCTTAAAGAAATCAGCCTGCAGCAATGGTTTAGCAAGGGATGTGACAGTGGATTCAAGAAGGAGCACATCAATTGCACTATTGTGAGTATGGTAATTATGTTAGGCTCTTCAAGTGAGGTATGAACATCTAGGAGCTCTTGCATCGTGCTTTATTGATGTCATATGGGTTGCAAGGGCTGTTGCAATCCACTATTATTGCAATATGTTGTTACTATTGTTGATGCTAGTGATATTGCTTTATGCCTAGATTGCATTGTGCTTTATTGATGTTATTTGGATTGCAAGGGCTGTTGCAATCCACTACTAATACAACCTGTTGTTACTCTTAGTGTTATTGCTTTATGCCTAGATTGCATTGTGCTTTATTGATGTTTATGGGTTGCAAGGGCTGTTGCAATCCACTATTATTGCAACCTGTTGTGTTGTATTTGGGTTGATGTATCTGGTGTTATTTCCCATAGTTTTGAGTGCCATTCTGCTGCATTAGAACCCCATTTGGGAGCCCAGATCATAGTGTCCAGCTGTGATGCCATTGTATCACAGATTTCCACTACCTTGAGTTACTCAATGCCCTGAGTAGCTGCTGCTGTGAGGTGCAGCTGCTGCCCAGAAATGATCTTGCTGGATTTTGCCCATTAGGCTATGAACTGCTGCCCTTGTATGGTCTTGCTGGATTCTGTACACTGACCTCACTAGTATTCTGATACTTTAGTTCATTTTCTGTTGTGGAATGTACTGGATATGGTCATTTTCACCTGGGATACCACATTTCAAACAAGATGCTGTCCAAATTCTGTTAGGATGAGGTGATCTATTCAGTGGTGAAATGGGCCTAGCCTTGTCACGGCAGTTCGTGAGATTGATACTTTCAAGTCCTTAGCCACAGCTGCCGGTTCATACTACTCTTGTCACGATGTAGTTCAAGTACATTACGTGCTTTGATGATCTCAAGTTTAAGTTATCAAGATTAGATGTTCATCTATGTGTTTCTTCTCCTTCTTCTTTAGAAGGTTAAGAATCACATTTTGTATCTTGCTCTTACCCTAATAATCCTCGTGTTGCCCTAGCGGCCATCCATTTTATTTCTCGCAATTTTCTTTTCTTTTTCTTTCCTTTTTTCTTTTCTTTTTCTTTTCTTTTTTCTTTGTCCTCCCTGGGGTATGCCCCTTGTAGGCTGTATATTCTTTTGCCTTCTTTTTATTTCATGTTAAATTACCCAAAAAAAAAAATGTCTACTTTCATGGCACATCTAGGAGTAGATAATGATCGATGGTATCCTTGCATGATTTCCTGGGTAAAAAGATATTGTCTGCAATCCTCCTCCCTTTGACAAAGCCAGATTGAACTGGATCAATAAGGTTGGGAAGGACATCTTGGATTCTTTTGGCCAGGATCTTGGCAATGCAATATATATGGTGTTGCAGCAAGATATTGGCCTAAGCATTAGAGGGATTTTGAAACTTGAGGGGTTGAGAGCATGCACTCCCCCAGAATTTCCTATCCAAAATTTTCAACCAGACTCCTCAATCTTCCTGATTGAGGTTTCAACCATGTTTAGTTCAAAAAGGGGTCATCTTCCCCTCTCATACAGCAGGCCGTGAGGCTTAGCTTACCCAAGTTCGTCTTCCCCACTAATCGGTCCAGTAGATTTTTCAAAATGGATCTGATGGTGTTCACAACAACAACCTTTGAAGCTTTTATAAGGCATGGCGGCCAAGGGGTTCCACAATTTTGTGGGCGGCCAAGGGGTTCCTCACACAATCTGTTGCTGGGCTTGACAAATCAGTCCACTGCATTTTACCAAATCCACCAAACAACCTGTTTGGTTTCTACATCCATATCCCACCACGGCTTCATCCTATGTTTGAAGAGGAAGTGCTCTACTATCACAGGAACTCACTTGTCAACTTCCATTCCCGCTAAGTGAAGATGGTGTCACGGCATTGGGAGCAATTTCCCGTTTGGAGGCTTGATTTGCTGAGGGTCTATCTTGTGGCGTTGGAGCTCATCCTTTTTGAACTAACAGGTGTAGTCCATATTCCAAATCTCAACACGGTTAACTATCTCCCATTTGAGCTCCGTCTGGATCTAGCAGCCATGGCTGCTGCCGTCGAGCCTAATGGAGTTGAGTGCCATTTTCTCCTTTTATTTCTTTTAAACTACAAACAATCGTTCTTCCCTTGATTCTGGTTTGGAATAGACCAATTGGTGGTGAGAGTGGCTCAAGCCCTGCTGTGTTTCGCCTCTATGTAGGACTGGAAATTTTCTGGTTTTGATGAGTTCAGATGGTGGTGCGTCTGGCCTTATCTAGGACTGGAACTTCTGGTTTTGATGAGGCCGAAAGGGCGGCATAAGCGGCTCTCGTCCTTCCTTCATTTGGGGTCTGTGTCGGACTGGAATAGGGGATGAATCTTGACAGAGCAACTCTGGAAATTATTGGGGAAGGAGAGAGTGAGTTCCACTCTCTCCTATGCAAGTGGGCTTCCTAGTTTGAAAAGGTGTTCATAGTTGTAGCTACCACAACAGCCTTTTCGGCTCATCTCTCCAAAATCATTATGTCCATTCGGGCCAGCTATTTGTTCCTAAATTCACGTGAATTGCACTTAACAAAAGCAACATGGGTCTTTTGCCATTACAAGCAACATGGGTCCAAAAGTGGGTGTAACCCAAGGTCCAAGTGGTACACGTTTTCTTTGCAAATAGCAACTGATGGGTGCCATTACACGCAAAGTGGGACTGATGGGTCCACACGTTCTCTGCCCGAAAGCTGAAGGGTTATTTCTCTACAGCTGTATCTTTACATAAAGTGGGACTGATGGGCCCACAGCTGCCGAAAGTTGAAGGTTTACTCCTCTATAGTTGTCGGTTACATTGGGATGGCTGGTTGCATTTTAAAGCCTTATTGGGCTGGTCAAATCGTGGGGTGGTCCCCACCTTACTAATCTGATATTTTTTGTTTTAAACGTATGTATCCCTACACCAGCGGGTTGTGCTGGTTTTCACATTTTCCCACCCCGGCGGGTTGTGTCGGGGAATACGTAATTTTCTTTTCTTTTCTTTATTTGATTTTGTCCTCCCTGGGGTATGCCCCTTGTAGGTGGCCCCGGATCAGCTGTCCCAACAATGCTGTCCCCATTTCCTGTCCCGAGCCCAAAACTGCATCGTTTTGGTGCAATGTCAACCTTTCGCAAAATGCAAGTTTGTGGGGCCCACTTCCGGGTCTCACACAAAAGATCCGAACCGTTAAATAATTTTAAAATAATTATTAAGGTGGTCTTGGAGAAAATTAGGCCGATTGGATATTTTTACGTTATTCATCTAATTGTTTGATTTTCATTCAGAATTCAGGACCCTACCAGTTTGAAAAATTCTTTAGGAAAAGTTATAAAATTGTGGGCTCGGAAACTCATCGATCTGAAGCATAAGAGTCGTAGGGCTCATTGAGAAGAGCATTCAATAAAAAAATTATCTTGTTCGGACATTGATAAGTATCAAAACACTAAAAATATGAGTTTTTTTTATACCTATCGATGTCCGAACAAGAATTTTTTTTATTGAATGCTCTTCTCAATGAGCCCTACGACTCTTATGCTTCAGATCGATGAGTTTCCGAGCCTACAATTTTATAACTTTTCCTAAGATTCTTTCAAACTAGTAGGGTCCTGAATTCTGAATGAAAATCAAACAATTAGATGAATAACGTAAAAATATCCAATCGGCCTAATTTTCTCCAAGACCACCTTAATAATTATTTTAAAATTATTTAACGGTTCGGATATTTTGTGTGGGACCCGGAAGTGGGCCCCACAAACTTGCATTTTGCGAAAGGTTGACATTGCACCAAAACGGTGCAGTTTTGGGCTCGGGACAGGAAATGGGGACAGCATTGTTGGGACAGCTGATCCGGGGCCCTTGTAGGTTGTACATTCGCTTAACCCCTTTTAATTTCAAGCTGAATTATCCACAAAAAAGAAAAAAGATATTGGCCTAAAGTCTCCAACCTTAGAGGGGTTAGGAATTTTTGGGACAAGTGCAACAATAGCAGATTTGACACCATGAGGTTGAGTATCAGAGTAGTGTAGTGGCAATCGTAGCATTGGGCTTCCAGCAGCAAGTGCTATTGGGAAGCCAACATAGGTGATTAGAGTGATGTACAACATAAGATTTCAGCAGCAGCAGATAAAAATAGCAACCAGAGGTGCAGGATTCAGAGTGTTGTAGTAGTAACAGAGGTGCTGCTACCAGGTGCAAATGCACCCCATATGGGAGGACGCCCCTCCCCAAGGGGATCATACATTGTCTAGGGACAACCCCCCAAGACTAGGTTAAGTCAAAGTGAACCAAAAAGAGGGGTGTTGTGGGTTGAGAGCCTCTCTCTAGAAATTAGAGAGAGAGTGCACTCCCCTTCTTCCCCCATCAAATTTTTACAAAATCTACCAAACTTCTGTTTGGTTTTATCCACTCCTATCATCCACTCTTGTATCCACTCCTATCATTCACTCAATCATCCACTCTTGTTTCCATCATCACTGTATGGGCGAACAGAGAGGAGTTATTATGCAAGTACGGCTGGGTTTTGGGGGTCAGTTTGTGGATTCTTCAAGCCCAGTCTCAGTAATGGGTCGCATTTTGGGGGAATCTGTAGCAGATCGACTCAATCAGCTTCACGCAGAAGCATCCAGTATGGGGTTCAACTTCACGCATCTCTGCGTTCCAGTTCACCTTCGTTATGTGTCGAGATGTCACGGCGAAGGGGGTTAAACCATATGGGTTTCTGGTATTGAAGGTGGTCCTCTTCCCATGTGCCTCTGTGTCAGAGTTGTTTGGGAGAAAATCTGAGTGAATCCCCTAAATTCCAACATCAGTTTACTTCAATCGGTGCTGTGCACCCCACTCCGATGAACAGCTGGTCGAGATGTCCATCTAAAATAGAATCGGTCCACTCCTCACAAAATGGGTCTCTCGGTCCATGGGGATCCTTTATTCAAGGGATTCTGAGTTTTCAGTGGTTCACCTCCATAAAATGGGGTTCGGTTCACTGGAACTCGTCTTCCTCTCTCTCAAGATCACTAAACCATCAACCAGATGGTGTTTACAAGGGCTACGTTGTAGCTTCTACAAGGGAATCAATTTGGAGCTTTTAGCTTTGGAGTTTTCATCAAATATTGCGGTTTTCTGTGGGTTTCTAACTCTTCGTACGTTCAGTTTCCCTGGGAATCGATTGTAGGAGAGGAGAGTGGGATCCACTCTCTCTCTAGCAAGTGGGCAAGGATATTAACTGGTACAACAGCCTTTCGGCTGGAACACATCACCCTTTTGTCAAATCTACCTTTTGATAGGAGGGTTTCTTGTCGACGGCAGGGCTCCTGGTGGGCCACACACGCTACTTTTCTTGTCACTCGGTGGGAACAAATCAAGAGGGTAGCATGCAAATTGCTGTGGGCCTCACATGCTACTTTTTCGGTTGAAACAATATTGTACCCAAGCTGTGCCAGCTATAACATTGTGTGTTTTTGTGGCGTGCAAAATATAATTTTGTCTTAAAGCATATGTATCCCTATACCAGCGGGTTGTGCTGGATTTTATATTTCCTCCGGCGGTTGTGCCGGGGGTACGCAATTTTTAATTTTTTTTTTTTTTTTTTTTTTCCTCCCTGGGGTATGCCCCTTGTAGGCTGTATATTCGCTTAACCCCTTTTAATTTCAAGCTGAATTACCCAAAAAAAAAGAAGTCAAAGTGAACCTTTTACATTGGTCGTAACAACTCAGCAGTAGTAACCTTGTATAACATCGTAGTAGCAGTGAGTAACTTGTTTCAAAATGGAAGAACCATGGCATGCACTACAAGTGCAGCTGGCAACAATGGCACCCAAATGGTGTTCTAAAGCAGCAGAATATCAAGAGCAGCAGCACAGCAACAATCAAGAGTAACAACAAGTTGCAATAGTAGCAGCGGGTTGCAACAGCCCTTGCAACCCGAATAATATAAGAGTGACAACAGGATGCAATAGTAGCAGCGGATTGCAACAGCCCTTACAACCCGAATAAAATCAACAAATGTAGCCTTTATGCAGAAGCATACACTCCAATATAAAACAACCTAGTGGCTCAAACAGCAGCAGAGAACAACAGAGCATAATGGAAACAATAGTAAAAGTAGGGAATAACAGACCTCAAAAGATTTGATATCCTAGCTTTAGTGGCTCACCTTCTTCACCCTAGGATTCTCACAACTTCTTATCTCTCACTACAGTGCCAAACCCCTCAGCTAATCCTTACAAGATTCCCCCACTTCATATTACCTCCACTCACAAGGGAAGTCTGGGGCACAATCACTCAGCTTACTGGGATACACACAGTTTAGTAGATCACACAACTCAATGATAAATCTAGCACTAGAGTATAACAGGCCCCTTAAGGCACAATGGCATGTTGGCACATAGAGTAAGTATGTGATGGAGATTAAAATAACAGACCATGATAAGTAGAAGTAATAAACCTGGGAGCTGTATTGTGCCAAAGTCCCCATAGTTTGATGTGACCATGTTGGTAAGGGCCAGATTGAAAGTGAAATGAGACCCCCAACCTTCTTGTTGCCCTTTGCTCAGAGGGAACCTTCATTGAGCAGGATATGGACCTGCCATGGACCTGCACTCGGCATGCTCTGGTTTGCCTGCACACAACAAAACTTGAAGTAATGCAGATCTAAAATTATAATAACCCACAAAGGCAGCATAATAATTCAAGAAACTTCTGCAATATAGATTAGTTCAAAGTAGTGATCCATTGAGTCAAAATACCATCAGCTTGAGCCCCTTTGGAGAAATTCTCCAGGGACATCAACCTATGTCTTATGACTGAATGGATCTTCTGAACAACCACTGAAATTGGGCATGCAATGTTTTGAAACTTGCGTATGTTTCTCTCAATCCAAATATGGTACACATCTGTGGAGAAGACCAACCTGATTAACAGTGATTTAAGGGATCTCCCTTTGATTGTAGCTAGCAGGGCCACCCAACTGGCCCAAGGTCTAGGAGGCCAATGAATATTAAGCTTAGTAACAAGTTGGGACCAAATTTGGGAAGTGTATGGACAGTTAAAAAATAAATGATCATGGCTTTTACTACTAGGGCAAAAACTGCAGATAGATTGAGTTTTTGAGCCAAACAAGACTAATCTATCTTCAGTGTAAAGTCTTTCTTGTATGGCAACCCAAGTAATGAAACTGCACTTAGGAATATGCCCATAAAACCAAACACTTTGGTTCCAAGAGACTTTGGGGAATGATGTCCTAAGACTGTCCCAAAGGGAGGCCACTGTGAACTCCCCATTAGCAGTGAGAGTCCACTTATGCTGATCATTTATATTAGCATTAGGGTCAGGGACAGTGATTAGACTATTTCTGACTTCATTGATTTCCCGGGTTTGTGTGACAGGTAATGACCACTTGGAACCTCTAATAATGGAGGATACCTTAGAGTGTTTGGGAAGACCAATGTCATATATAATCCTCTCACCAAATTTATTGACCAAAGGACCAAATGGGTACCAGTTATCATACCATAATGAAATGGTATGGCCATTACCCACAATAGACTTAATGTGTGGATGGACCACAGGCCTAAGGTTGAGGAGCTTTCTCTAGGTCCATGTGGGGCTACTAGGCATTTTAATCTGCCAAAAACAATTGCCTCTAAGTAAATAAGATTTAACCCATTGGCACCACATTGATTGCTCACCACCAGAGATGAGAAACCAAATATGCATAGAAATTGCAGCTTTGTTCCATACTTGAAATGATTTAAAGCCTAAGCCACCCTCCTGTTTGGGAGCACAAAGATGTTCCCAAGACACTTTGGCACCCGATTTCTTAAGGTCAGGTCCAGACCAAAGGAAAGCCCTAAGAACAGACTCAACCTCTTTTATGACTTTCTTAGGTAATATGAACAATGAGGACCAATAAGTCTGCATGGAGAACAGGACATTTTTTATTAGTTGAACTCTACCAGCATAGGTTAAGTCTCTATTTGTCCAAGATCTGGTCTTGGAGGTGATTCTATCCACCATAGGTTTGCAATCCCTATGAGTCAATTTGGTAGATAATAACGGAACCCCTAAGTACCTCATAGGCAAAGTTCCCTCAATAAAGCCAAGGGCTTCCAAAATATCACTTCTAACGGAGGGATGAACTCCAGAGAAGAAGATGTGGCTTTTGCTAGGACTGGGCTTCAAACCAGACAATGACTCAAACTCTAAAAGAGCGACCTGAATGTGCTTTACAGACCCAAGGTCACCTCTGCAAAAAATCATCAAATCATCAGCAAAACAAAGGTTAATTATTTTAGTTTGACTACATCTCCAGTGAAAATGGAAATCAGGAAGAAGAGACTTTTCTCTCAAGATGCAAGTGAGGACCTCCATAACAATGACAAAAAGATATGAAGAAAGAGGATCACCTTGCCTAAGGCCCTTTTTTTTTTTTTTTGGGTAAATAAGCTTGAAATAAAAAGAAGGCAACAGAATATACAGTCTACAAGGGGCATACCCCAGGGAGGACAAAAGAAAAAGAAGAGAAAAACAAAGAAAGGAAAACTTAAAGGGATGGCCACATCGGCAACATTTGGGAAGGGATATCTAAATGCAAACATATAGCTTAAACTACTCTAGGAGTTTCTAGACCATCATGGAAAGAGGGAGGAGAAACACGCAAAATAACCCGATTGATGGAACCTCCTACTTCTACAAAACACGGGGGCTGTCCCAAAGGTGAAGCTGTTCAGTCCAAGCTCCCTCTAATATGCTGACTACCCATCTCAAGGACAGCTGCATGTAGTGCTTTTGAGGATTTTTCAAGACTTAACTCAAAGTCAGTTGATCGCAATGATTCACCATACTACTTTTGATGAGCTTCTGGCCCATCTGCCTGATGGGTTAGAAACTCATTTAGATCTCCAGAGTTGCATTATTTGTAGTTTTGGCTTTGCTTATTTACCTTGTAGCCTCTTGGCCTTTTCTATCTTTTCTTTATTTATTTTGTTTTGTCCTCCTGGGGTATGCCCCTTGTAGGCTGTATATCCCTTTTCCCCCTTTTATTTTCAAGCTGGTTTATCCAAAAAAAAAAAAAAAAAAGACTCCAACACACGGCACACCACTTGGACCTTGATGGAACCTCCAATTGAGCTTAACATAGCTGCTGCAGCAATCTGGATTTGTAGCAGACTAGTACTACAACATCATCACCCATGGATTTTAACAAAAGCTCTAAGGGACAACCCCCCAAGGAAAGGACAAATCTGGAGAAATTTGGGCAGCATAACGGCTGTTTTTTAACAAACCAGAAAAACAGACGTCTGCCCAGAATTGGCAGCCCATAATAACAAACTTTTATACAAAAACATACCACAAAACTAATGACAAATGTGCAATCGGTACAGCAGCAGTAAGTAGCACAACAATAGTATATGAACTACAATCGGCAGGAGCTTTCTTAGAACACAGCAACAGTATAGTGACCAGACAGATGCAGCAGTAGTAAAGTGTGGGAGAGTTCACAGTCAACAGCAGAGTTCACAGGAATGTATAACAGCAAGAGTTCACACAGCAGCAACTCTGACACTGATGGGAAAACACAGTGACAGAGAAGCAGGAGTTCACCACAGAATCCGGGCTGAATTGCTAGGATCCAATAGCACATCAAGCAAGAACCATAGCAAATAATAAAGCATGACCAAATAAAAAGATCCAGCGACCAGGTAAGCAAGATCAAGAGCTAATGAAAGACCACAAACCAAATCTCAGGGTATAGTCCTCACCACCTCACATCCTCAAAGTCTGACCTCCCACTCTCTTTTCACACAACCTGAGAAATGGGGCTCCTCACAAACACTCCTCTCAACAAAGAAGGCATGAGGAACTAAACTCACATGGAAACCCACATTAAGTAGATCACACACACTCAACTCAGATAATGTCACAACAGTCCACAACAGCCAATGAGAGATGAGAGAATAAAATAACAACCTTCTTACATAGAAGTAATAACAGACCTTCTATGGAACTATTTAAAGGAGGTAAGAGCAGAGCAGCCAACTTACTTCCAAAGTGAAACAGGCACCTGTAACACCACCTTCCCAATTGGGACATTAGTACAAGACAATGCATACCTATACAGACTGCTCCCTCTGGAACCTGTCACTGGAAATGCAATCAGTGAAATCAAACACAAGAGATAGAGGCACTGAGTACCACCTATTATATGCCATCTAAACAGTGAGGTTAGCATTTAAATTCCAGGAATCTTTCAAAAAGGAAGGGCCTGTGGGGAGCTTAGCAAGGGATATCAATCTATATCTGATTTCTGTGCAAATTTTGCTCACCACTGTTGGGATTTGATTCTGCACATTCTGAAACTTCCTGTAGTTCCTCTCAATCCAAATGTGGTAGAGAGTGACTGTGAAGGAAAGTTTCACCAAGGTGCTCCTAAGTCCTTTGCCCTTGTAGTTGGACAGAAGAGAGACCAGACTTTGGAGAGATTGAGGATGCCATGTAAGGTGTGACCTAAGAGAGATAGTGTCCCAAACTTCCTTAGTAAAGGGACAGTTGAAAAATAAATGATCATGATCCTCCTCCTCAGTGCAAAAACTACACCTAGAGGAATCCTTAATACCAAACAGCACAAGTCTGTCCTCTGTGGATAACCTGTTCTGAATGGCAAGCCAACAGATTATACTGCATTTGGGGATGTGTGCATGAAACCAAACAACATGGCTCCACCCTATAGGGGAAAAGTGAGTTCTAAGATGCTCCCAGAGAGAGGAGACAGAGAACAAGCCACTAATCCCAAGGGTCCAACTACATGAATCATGCATAGGAATAGGAGTGGTGAGTACAGGAAGAGCATTCCTAATCTCATTTAATTCCTAGGTCTGAGTGATGGGAAAATTCCACTGTGATATTCTGTGTAAAATGGCAGAGACCTTGGAGTCCTCTGCAAGCCCAGAATCATAAATTATTCGACTAACCTAAGGCCCTTTTCCCCATTGAAGAAACCAGTATTGTCCCCATTTATACTTAGAGTATAATTTGCAGTGGTCACACAAGCCTGTAACCATCTGATCATGGTGGGGTGAAAGTTCATGCTACGTAGGACATCCCAAAGGAAATCCCACCTCACATTGTCATAGGCTTTCATAATATCCACCTTCAAAGCACACTTGGGAGAAGAAGAGGATTTATGATAGCCATGCATAAGTTCCTGGGTGAGGAAAATATTATCTGCAATCCTTCTGCCCTTCACGAATCCTGACTGAACAGGATCAATGAGGGAAGGAAGAGCACTCTGAAGTCTCTTGGCTAGAATCTTTGCAATGCACTTATAGATGGTATTGCAACAGGAGATTGGTCTAAAGTCACCAACTTTAGGGGGTTGGGTATCTTAGGAACAAGAGCAATCACAGTAGCATTAGCCTTCCTCAACAGTTGACTAGACCTGAAGAAATTCTTCACTGCACCAGTGACCTCATGACCAATAATAGGCCAAGCTTTTTGGAAAAACCCAGCATTGTACCCATCAGGTCCAGGGGCCTTACGAGAGTTTAAACTCCAAAGAGTCTCCTTAATTTCAGCATCTGTGACTGCTTGAACCATAGACAGACTCTGATCACTAGTTAACCTCCTCTGAACAAGGTCATTGATTCTATTAGCACCATGATATTGGGAACTGTGAGGAGTGCCCAATAGATCAATGTAGTAGTTAACAAATGAGGACTTAATTATAGTTATATCCTAGGTGGTGGTAGAGTCACTTAAAGTGAGGCTGGTGATCATACTTCTATTTCTGTTGTTGCTAACAGATTTGAAAAAGTAAGATGTACACTGATCACCCAGCTTAAGCCACTGTATCCTAGACTTTTGCTTGGCAAAACTTTCTTTAGCCCTAGACAACAATATATATTGCCTAAAAACAGCTCTTTCCTCGGCCTGTGTATCGGGATTGGAAAGATCAGCCCCCATTTTAACTTGCAGGTTATCCAAGTGAGATTTGACACTTTTAACCCTATCAGATATGGCACTATACTCTTTAGTATTGAGTTTTTTTAATTCACTTTGGAGAGAGCTCAATTTTTTACAGAGGCAGAACATCGGGTTGCCAAGAACAATGGTTCTCTAGACCTTTTGTATTGTAGGGAGAAACAAAGGGTGATCAGCCAGGAAATCAAAAAATCTAAAAGGCTTAGGTAAGAGTTTAGGAGATGGAGCTAGACTAACAATAGCAGGTGAGTGGTCAGACATCCCAGGAGTGGGGAAGAAAGCACTGGAGTAAGGGAACATTCTCATCCAGCTTTCATTAACAAGCACCCTATCAATCTTGGTAGAGATATTATTGGGTGCATCCTGTCTATTGTTCCAAGTATAAAAGCAACCAGAGAACCTAAGGTCTTCAATTTCACAAGAGAACAGACTGCTATTGAAATCGTCCATGTGAGGTGGCCAAAGTGATGCACCACCAAACTTCTCCCTAGGAGATCTTATGGCATTGAAGTCACCAAGGATTACCCAGGGAGAAATAGTCTTAATGTTAAGGAGGCTACCCCAAAGATCTTGTCTAGTAATATGGTCATTAGCCCCATAAACAAAAGTGGCATGAAATATGAGCCCTGTTTGAATGGAGTGAACCTCACAATGAATGAACTGGCTTGACTGGCATAGCACATTAACAACAAAAATGTGAGGGTCCCAGCAAACAAAAATTCTCCCAAAAGAGGCGGAATTATAGTTATGAGCAAAATGCCAATGTGGGCAAATGAAATTAAGGATTCTCTTAGCATTGGCCTCTTTTATTTTGTGTTCCAGCAGTCCACACATGGACAGTTTGTTATTTTTAATAAAGTGATTGGCTTCTCTTTGTTTGAGAGGGTCATTGAGACCACGCAAGTTCCAAAAACCAAAATGCAAAGTTGTGTTCATCATAGCAAACTAAACTATATAGCAGAAGATAGAAAGAAGTAAACTGCTAGCAAAATAAAAGGGAGAAAGAACTACTGCCCTTTTGAGCGATGGAGAGCCTCTTGATTGCCTCTCCTTTTGTTCTTCTTCTTATTCGAAACCAGCTTGAACTCCCCTTCCTTAGCTGATCTTGGCTCAGGTAAAGGGACAGGTGCTGCTGGATCAGGATCAATGCTAAACCTGGAATGAGTTTCATCACTTTCCTCGGAAACTTGATCAGAGACTGTATTGGAGCCCTCCACCACCTTAGTAACAACATCTAGAGCTTCACTGCCACCCTTGTTCAAAGCTTCTAACACCTTGCCTTGTACTACCGGATCCTTGTTTGCTATAACAGCATCAAGAACCTGTTGTACACAATTATGCTCAGTTTCAGCTGGAACATTTGGGATAGGGGCTGGTTTTGGCTTGCATGTATGGCCAAACACCTTACAGGTTGGGCATTTGGAAGGAGTCCACTGATATTCCACCCGGATAGCCACAGAATCCCCATTAACCTTCACAATCACTTCATCTGGAAGTTCATCCTCCGCACTTATTTCTACACAAACTCTAGCATAGTCCAATCTCTTCTTGTTTGATGTAGCTTGATCTACATGAATGGGTCTGCCAATTGTGCTAGCGATACGACTAAATCCCAATTCAGTCCAACACTCCAAAGGCAATTTGTGAAGTTTGACCCGGGCTGGAATTGAAGGAGGATGAGCTGTCGTAGGAACCATCATTCTCGTCCATTCAGTGAGAACTAGATATCGTTTAGAGAAAAAAATATGGGCCACCCTCCAGTACTTTCAATTTCATGGCTTCATCTTTAAACTCAAAGAAGAAACATGAACCTATTAGCTTAATAGATACAGGAGCGTTTTCTTTCCAAACTGCCCTCGCAGTGGCACACAATAACCTGTATGGCATCTTCCCATCTAGGAAGTACCCAATCAGACAATGGTTCCAAGTGTTAGAGTCTACCTCCGAATCATCTAATTCTGCTATAGCTTCTGAACCTCTTTGCATTTCTGGAAAATGCTTGAGCTTCATAACCTTAGAAGGGGCCTGGGCCGTGAACAAAGAACTCCAGTTTTTAGGCTTACCTGGGTCTGGAGCCTGGATCTGTGGCTCCTTGATTTGTTCCTTTGTACCAGAAGAACTGGGAACAGTAGGATACTGCGTGTGATGAGGAGAATTGCATTCAACCTCAACAAACTCTCCTGTTTTTTTTTTTTTTTTTTTTTTTTTTTTTTTTTTTGGGTAAATAAGCTTGAAATAAAAAAGGGCTAACCGAATTTACAGCCTACAAGGGGCATACCCCAGGAGGACAAAAAAATAAAAGAAAGGAAACGAAAAGAACAATATAAAGATAGGAGACCTACGCCAACTGGCTACACGTAACTAAAAGTATTTTGAATGTTTCCTAACCTTCTAGAAAGATGATTAAGAAACATACAACAAAATGATTAAAATTGAGATTTAACATCTGAAGCTTGTCAAGTAGGTGATAGCAGAAAAGTCCATGAAGTTTGTCAAGTGTATATGAGATCAGCAGCAGTAAGGACTTGCGGCTTGAATTGGTCAACTGCAGAAGTAAACTGCAGCAGCAATTAAATGTGATAGCCTGCAGCAGCAAACTGCAGCAGCAGCAGTTTGACTGCCACCTGCCAATGGAGGTATAAAGAGTGCAGAACAGGGTTGCATGATGGTGAAGGTTGTAGCCTAACAGTTGGTGTAATAGGC
Source organism: Vaccinium vitis-idaea (assembly GCA_963854785.1). NCBI lineage: Eukaryota > Viridiplantae > Streptophyta > Magnoliopsida > Ericales > Ericaceae > Vaccinium > Vaccinium vitis-idaea. The sequence goes on from OY978219.1 coordinate 21,293,503, forward strand.
TAGAGTAGGGAGGAAAGGCCCCCTCCCAGAAGGGACTAATACATGCCTTGGGACAGCCCCCCAAGGCTAGGCCAGAAAACTCAACATCGTGGATGCTGATCAGACACACAGCAGTCCAGATGAAACAGGTAAGCAACACAGCAAGTTCTCAATGTATACAATGATATTAACCAAGTGAGAGCTCTAACAGATAAGTAAGCAGGTATCTATAGCAACAGCCCTTGCTATAGCATAACATGGAATTTCGAGTGCACGCAAGTAAGTATATAGGTTGCAACAGCCCTTGCAACCCACCTAATGAGCATAATCCAAGTGCAAGCAAGCAGGCAAGAACTATAGCAACAGCCCTTGCTATAGTTTAACAAGAAATGCAAACAAGTAAGTATGTACCAGCAACCAGCAACCAGCAGCCAGCCAATACAGGGGCAGCAGCCAGCAAATACAGGGGCAGCAGCCAGCAAATACAGGGGCAGCAGCAGTGTACTAGCATTAGATGACCCGCAGCAGCAACTAATCTGTTGCCAGCAACCAGCAACCATCGGGCAGCAGCACAATTGTATCAACAGCAAGCAAACTGCTGCAGCAAGCCCCTGTTAAACCGCAGCAGTACAGCAGCCACCTCTGGACTGGATATCTTCCAATAGTCTGCCTCCATCTGTGTGATGCCCTCTGTCATTGTGTATGAGATAGACCCTGCAAAAGCATAGGAAAGCAGCTCTTTTCAGTATCTGTAGTTGAGCAACACATACAATCAAACAAACAAATTTTAAAGTAGAGTAATTAAATCAATTGATGCCCCACTTGGTTGTGAGCCTGTGAGTATGAGTCCCCTTAGGCAGTTTCTCAAGAGACAACAATTTGTATCTAACCATGTAATAGATCTTACTCACAACCACAGAAATGGGACAAGCTTTGTTTTGGAATTTGCGAACATTTCTCTCAATCCAGACATGATAAACTGTGGAAGTGAATGCCAATTTGAGAATGAGGGATCTCAAGGTTTTGCCTTTGATTGTAGTCATGTGATGGACCCAATTATCCCAGGTCCTTGGAGCCCAACTAATGTCTAAGAAGGAAAGGACTTGACCCCACACTTGAGAAGTAAAGGAGCAGTTGAAGAAAAGATGGTTGTGATCTTCCCCTCCTTGACAGAATGAACAATTGGAAACAGATTTAGTACCAAATAGCACAAGCCTGTCCTCAGTGTACAATCTATGTTGGATAGCAAGCCAAGTAATGAAACTGCATTTTGGGATGTGTCCAGAAAACCAGATGCAATTACTCCAAGTCACCTTAGGAAAAGGGGTTCGAAGATGATTCCATAGTGAGGATATGGTGAACTTACCACTGGTATTGAGAGTCCAATGGTGTTGGTCCTCTAATCTCTCATTAGGTGTTGGGATGGATAAAAGGCTATCTCTGACTTCATTGAGTTCGAGCGTCTGTGTGATGGGAAATGCCCAGTTTGTGCCTCTAATGATATCAGAGACAGTGGAGTCCCTCGCGAGCCCAGAGTCATAGATAATTCTAGGCCCATACTTAATTGCAATAGGGCCAAGATTACTCCAATTATCATACCAAAGGGACGTGGACTTTCCATTCCCAATAATAATCTTGATGAGGGGAAGTACAATGGGTCTAAGGTTAAGCATTTTCCTCCAGACCCAGGAGGGGTTGCTAGGAACTTTAATCTCCCAGAAACTTTTACCTTTGAGGAGATAAGACTTAACCCATTGGCACCACATGGACTGCTCACCCCCTGAGATGAGAAACCATATGTGCTTAGCTACTGCAGCCTTGTTCCAAACTTGTATGGCTTTGAAGCCAAGACCTCCCTCTTGTTTAGGGGAACATAAGTGCTCCCATGAAACCTTGGCACCAGTCTGCTTAAGATCAGGACCAGTCCAAAGGAAGGCTCTTAGAACAGCTTCAACTTCTTTTATGACTTTTTTTGGCAAGATGAAAAGTGATGACCAATATGTTTGCATAGAGAACAACACAGTCTTTATCAGTTGGACCCTGCCAGCATATGTTAAATCCCTATTAGTCCAGGTTTTAGTCCTAGACGTTATTCTTGCAATCATGTTTTTGCAATCCTCATGCTTAAGCTTGGTAGAGAGGAGTGGGACCCCTAAATACCTAACGGGCAGAAAACCTTCCTTGAAGCCTAGCAGATTGAGAATGCTTTCCCTTGTGGAGAAATTAACTCCAGAAAAGAAAGCACTACTTTTGCCAGGGCTAGGGGAGAGCCCAGACAAGGCTTCAAACTCCCTGAGGGAAGCATGAATGTGCTTGACAGACCCTATATCACCTTTGCAAAAAATCATAAGATCGTCAGCAAAGCATAGATTGATGATTTTGTTTTTGCTACACCTCCAATGAAACTGGAAGTCCGGTAGTTTTGCTTTCTCCTTTAAGATATTTGTGAGTACTTCCATGACAACAACAAATAGATAGGAAGACAAGGGATCCCCCTGCCTAAGTCCCTTACAACCTTTTATGTACCCTGTGGACTGACCATTGATGCTTAAAGTGTAGTTGGCTGTATTCACACACGTTTGAAGCCATTTAATCATTTTGGGATGAAAGTTCATGCACTTTAGAACATCCCACAAAAGATCCCATCTAACATTATCGTAGGCCTTCATGATGTCAACTTTCAACGCACATCTAGAAGTGGGGGAGGTCTTATGGTACCCTCTCATTAACTCCTGAGTAAGAAAAATATTATCCGCTATTCTCCTCCCCTTTACAAATCCTGATTGAACAGGATCAATAAGGGAGGGGAGAGCACTTTGCAGTCTCTTGGCAAGTATCCTAGCTATGCACTTATATATGACATTACAACAAGAGATTGGTCTAAAATCTCCAACCTTTGTCGGATTGGGGATCTTAGGGACCAAAGCTACAACAGTTGCATTAGCTTTGCCAAGAAGTTGTCCTGATCTGAAGAAATTCTTAACAGCTGAGGTGATTTCATGTCCGACTATGGGCCAAGTTTTTTGAAAAAACCCCGCATTGTAGCCATCAGGGCCAGGGGCCTTATGTGGATTAAGCTCCCGCATGGTGTCTCTGATTTCAATATCGGAGACCTCATGGATCATCTCCAAGCTCTGAGAGCTGGTTAGACTCCTGTTTATCAGTTGATTGACTCTATCATATCCAGTGTACTGAGTGTTGTGGGGTCTGCCCAAAAGATTGGTATAAAAATTAACAAAAGTATCCTTGATGACCGCATCATCATGGGTAATAGATGAGTCATCTAAAACAAGGCTGGTGATCTTGGTCTTATTCCTATTATTGTTAACAGATTTGAAGAAAAAGGAAGTACATTGATCTCCCAATTTTAACCAATTTATTCTTGATTTTTGCCTTGCTAAACTTTCCTCAGCCCTGGACAGGGTGAGAAACTGATTATAAGCTATTTTTTCTTCCTTTTGAGTGGCAGAGTCAGCAGGATTAATGCCAAGCTTATACTGTAGGGAATCAAGGAGGCACTGCGATTGCTCAACTCTTGCAGAAATGGCACTAAAGTCCTTCTTATTTAGCTTTTTGAGTTCAATTTGAAGAAGTTTTAATTTCTCATAAACACAAAACATTGGATTACCAATTATGATCCTCCTCCAAACCCCTTGCACTATGGGCAGAAACTGCGGGTGGTCAGCCAAGAAGTCAAAAAACTTAAATGGTTTAGGTGAGGGTTTGGGAGGAGGAGTGACAAAAACTATCGCAGGAGAGTGGTCAGATATGCCTGGAGTAGGGAAGAAAGCATTGGAACAAGTGTGTGTCGTGATCCAGCTATCATTAACCAAAACCCTATCCAACTTGGAGGAAATGTAATGGGGAGGGTCCTGTCTATTAGACCACGTGTAGAAACTCCCAGTGAATCTGAGGTCATCAAGTTCACTAGAATAAAGGCAATTATTGAAGTCATCCATAGGGTGATTCCATTGATTGTGTCCCCCAACCTTCTCATTGGGGGATCTAACAACATTAAAATCACCAAGGATTACCCAGGGTTTGTCACATGCAAGAGATTGGATATCCTTCCAAAGTTCTTTTCTATCAACATGGTCATTAGCCCCATAAATAAAAGTTGCAAAGAAGTTATGCCCCTCCTGAATAGCATGAACTTCACAGTGAATGAGCTGGTTGGTCATATGCAGGATAGTGACAGAGACAATATCAGGGTTCCAGCACACTAATATCCTCCCTGTGGGAGCATGAACACTATTGTTGGCCGATTGCCAATGAGGACAGATGTAATTGACAATTCTCCTTATGTTGGGCTCTCTTATCTTATGTTCAATAAGGCCAATCATTGACAATTCATTTTTGTTCCAAAAAGTTTTAGCTGCCTTTTGTTTGAGAGGGTCGTTAAGACCTCGCAAATTCCAAAATCCAAAGCGAAGAGAAGATCTAGACATATGTAGTTATATAGAAGGACATATAATTGTCAATGCATAAGCATACAAAAAGATAGATACATATATGTACAATAGAGCACAAAAGATTGAGAGGGATTAGAAACTGCCCTGATTAAGGAGCTGCCGCTCCTTTTTCAGTCTTTTTTTCTTGCTGCTCTTGGATTCAGTGAAGCCCTGTTCTCCTGAGTTGATAATGGAAGGCTCTTTACCAGTGTTGGAGTGAACCGGTTGGGACCTCCCTGTCTTGCCTTGAACAGAAGGTGTTTTCTCCTCTTCTATATCTTTTACTTCTATTTCCTCATCCATAATCTCACTAAGCGTATCATCAGATAATAGAGTCATTTGAGGTTGAGACTCAGTTGGCTCAGGACCAGTTTGTGTTAGCTGAGGTTGGTTGAGATGAGAAGAAGTTGAAGGATCTGAGAGTGCAATCCATGTTTGATGAGAAGAGCTACCACCATCAGTTTGATCTGCTGCCTGCATTAGAGGAGTATCAATTGTATTTTGTACCCCTGCCCCTGTGGTGCTAGATGTGAGTTTCCCTTTGCCTACAACCACCCATTCCTCTTTAGTATCTTTAGGAACAGCTTTAGGGCCGCAAGTGTGACCAAATACCTTACAACTGTCACACTTCGGCGGAAGCCACTGATACTCAACTCCCACCATGACTGATTCATCATTGACTGAGATAGTTATGTCACTTGGGAGTGTCTCATTTGCATCGATTTCTACGCAAATACGTGCATAGTCCAGCCTTCTCTTTCTGGCTGTGGCTTCATCTACATGGAGAGGCTTCCCAATTGCACTCGCAATTTTGCTGAACCCAACTTGTGTCCAGAATTCTAAAGGCAACCTGTGCAGCTTGATCCAGACAGGTATGGTGGTTGGTTGGATTTTGCTAGGAACCAACATTCTTTGCCATTCTTTTAACACAAGATACCTGCGAGAGAAGAAGTAAGGACCTCCTTCTAGCACCTTAATCTTGGATTCCTCATCTTCAAATTCAAATAAGAAGCAGGAACCCAGTGGTTTGATGGTGAATCTCCCGTAGTCTTTCCAGACTGCCCGAGCTGTGGCACTAAGAAGCGGCAGAGGCATTTTCCCATCTAAGAAATGCCCAACCAAACAATAGTTTCCCACTCCATCATCAAGTTGCGATTCCTCCATTACTACATACGCCTCCTCGCCTTTCTGAAGTTCTGGATAATGCTCCAGCTTCAAGGATTTAGATGGAGCTTGAGCATTGAGAAGGGAGGCCCAGCTTTTAGCCTGCGTTCCTAGGGGTGGATGTTTGACTTCACCCGACTGGGGAACTTTTGCCTCAGGGGGGTGTGGTGTTTCCTTTGCCACAATACCCTTCCGAGATTCATTGTTGTGAAAATGGCGCGGGGAGTTACAATCTACCTCAACAATATCCCCCTCAATGTCAATATTTGGTGGTAGTGCAGTATCTGTTTCCTGCAACTGAATGAGATGATTCTTAAGCTTTGTAAAATTGACATTGACACCTGAACTTTGCATTTCTTCTTCAATGGAGTGAACCAGGGAGGTAATTCGATCTGCGCTATCCAACCTTGCTCCTGCTCGCTGGAACACCTCTTGTAGCTTACGTGAAGGGCTTGATCCTGGTTGGGTGGAGCTGTGCGGGCTGGATTGGGTTGTAGATGACGTGCTGTTCTTATGGTCTGGGGTGAGAACCTTCGATGTTGGGTTTGAGATCGGGTTTGATTTGTTGGGGTTAGGGTTTCCGAGAACAACTTTCTCGATCTGATCCGAGATGGGTACTGTTGAGATTGGGGATGAATATTGCTTTGATTTGGGAGTACTAGGGTTTTCTGGAGGATGGTGAATGCGCCGAGTTTGGTATCCAGTTGTTTCAAGCTTGGAGCTGTTGACCGATTGGTTTAGACCCAGATCAGACAAGCTATGACTGCGAGAGAGAGTGTATGATGACGAAGATGGGTTGGGGTGATTAGGGTTCGTGGGTTTTAAGGTTTGTACCTGAGGATGATGAGAGGAGGACCTGATATCGCGAGGATCCGTTTTGAACCTCTGTGGGTAAACTCTTGATTGGGTAAAGCTCGGCTTCGGTGTCTTTTGGACCCCCGACTGTGGAGATTGGACATATTGAAGAGTGGATTGGGGATGCGCGAAGCTCCTCTGCTTAGCACGAACTTCGTTTGAATCAATTGCTAGGGAGAGACCACCTACAGCCATGGATGTTGCAGGAGAGGTGAGCTCGCCTGCCATGAGAGGGTCTGGAGTGTTAGCCATCTAGGGTTTCACGAAGGATTCGCCCAAATCGCTAGAGAGAGAAGCTCTGACATGTTCGCTAGCAGCTCTCATAACTAAACTTACAAACTCTCCTGTTACAACCAAATCACTGCTAAGATCAGCTATATCTGGATTAGAATTCTCTTCACGGATCTGAAGGAGGTGGGATTTCAGTTGTGAGAAGTTAACATTAATTCCAGACTTATGCATCTCATCCTCTAACGTTTGGACTAGAGAACAAATACGGTCCTCCTGTTCTCCTTCTCTTTGAAACACCTCTTGTAGTTTACGCGCTGGACTCATACCAGACCGTTTGGGGCTACGTGAGTCCTTATTTGCCAGGCTATCGGACTGATTAAGGCTAGGGTTAGGAACACCATCAGGATCAAGTGCCTTAATCGAGTTAATTGGAGTGCTAAAACTAGGGTTTTCTGAAAAATCAGAGATCTTAAGACCATAGGGGAGGTATCGAGGGGTTTGAAGGAGCTGTGATTGGTGGTGTTTGAGTAAGTAATACCTGGTTTCGGAGCTTTGCCTTGAGCGTTATCAGTTGCTGGGGTTGAGGTTGGAACTCGTGGATTGCGGGATCTAGGGTTAGATCTCTGCGGGTAGACGTTGGATTGAGCAAGAAGGTTTGGAGATGACCCCGATGGAGAATAACGAAGTTCCTCCATAGGTGTAGATTAAGGTTTGGAGATGTTTACTCGCTTTTTATGTAGCTCATTGGAATCAACCGCCTTGAACCCTAAACCATCAGCTTGTTGTGCTCCATTGTTGAGATTGGAATCCATTGACAAGATATGCGTGGTGGTGGACATCATATTACTACTCTTATTGCTTCATGCAATTATATACCCACCCCGGCGGGTTGTGCCAGGAAGTACTCATGGTTTTATTTTCACTATTTATCCCTATCCTTGCGGGTTGTGCAAGGGCACCTTATCTTTTGTTTTTTCCATCTCCGGCGGGCTGTGTCGGAGATCTATAATTTTCTATTTTGCTACGCTTACGCATTTTTGCTCATTTCATCCCTACACTGGCGGGTTGTGCCAGTACTCTCATTTTTCCCACCCCCGCGGGTTGTGCCCGACCACACTTTTTTCTTTCTTTTTCTTTCTTTCTTTTTTTTTTTTTGGGTAAATAAGCTTGAAATTAAAAGGGGTTAAACGAATGTACAACCTATAAGGGGCATACCCCAGGGAGGACAAAATAAAAAGAAAGAAAGGAAAAGAAAGAAAAGAAAAGTGTGTGGTCCCCAACACAACCCGCTGGGGTGGGAAAATAGGAATTACTGGCACATCCCGCCAGCATAGGTGTAAATAAGCAAAAGCAATAAGTGAAGCAGGTAAATGTTCATGCGCAGGTAAGTACAGAATTAGAGAAAATGACGTCACCCCTATTCTCTGGCGATTAGGGCGATTTACTGTGAAACCCTAGAGAATGGCAGGCAAGTTCTCACCCCCTGCAACAAATATGGCAAGAAGTTCACTCTCTCTAGCAATCAACTCAGATGAAGTTCGCAAGAAGCAGAGAAGATTCCCTCACGCTCAACCCACCTTACGTTACAGTCAAACTCCTCAATCGGGGACTCAAACTCCACAAGCATATGCCGATCTATACCCAGATGTACGGGATACTCCTCTCGGAGAAGGAGTTGCTTCATTGAGGTCTGAAGTGGGAGCTGTTTACACAACTCCTACCAAGTTTACCCCTCTGAAAACCCTAACCCCATATCCTGTTTCAGATACACCAAACTTTGATCTACACCCAGATCCTACAAACCCTAATACGTCCTGCCTGGGAACTTCATCAAAACAGGTCAACGAGCATAACTCATTCCAAAAAGGAGATGTCTCTTCTTCGAATGACTTAACACAACTAGGTCTTGAACCAAATCTCAAGTATGTTCCCCCTTATGCAAGATCGGCTCCCACAATCACTTCCCCCGTGAATTTGGTCCCCGATTTGGCGCTAACTCCAATTCAGAATACACTAATCAAATCTGTTGGGTACGAAGTTCATAGCCCTAGTCGGGTTGGCTCTCTCAGCCTTGCAAGGAAACTACACCAAGTGTTCCAATAGGAGGCGAATCGAACTGAAATTGAAGACCGTTTGTCAAATATGGTGGCTACTATTGAAGAGGTGATGATAAGTGAAGGAAACTCATCCCGTGGTAGTGCAATCTTGGAGAAACTAAGAGGTCTGAAGTCAGTTTGGCAAGAAACACAAGCTCCGACCATGGATACCCAACCTGATTCATTATTGAAGGTAACCCTTAACTCAGATTTTGGAACTCTCCCTAACCCTAATATCCGCTACAATAGTCTAGGACATCCCTATTTGGAGGGAGACGCACAGATGGGTTACTCAGCTGATTATCTTCAACCAAGTCACCTGCAACCACAATCATCCCATTCCAACAATAAATTGCCAGTTATCACCATACACAAAACCCCTGACCCCCAAAACAAAATCCCATTTACCCTCCCCACCAAAATTCCTCTAAGGAATCAGTTGCTGAACCTTCCGCCGCTCCCAAACCACCTACTTCCCATAGCCAAAACCCCCTATTCCAAAACCTAATCCTACAGTCAGTAAGAATTGGGCAAATTTGTTTCGGTCCCAGGGTCCTTCCAAAGCCATGAAGCTAGAATTTTACCCGGAACTTCATCAGGGTAAACATGCCATTGTAGAGCTGGATATTTCCCATCTAGATGAACTAAGCTGGAACCATTGCCTTGTGGGTCATTTCTTGGATGGGAAAATGGATTATGCCTTAGCAAATTCTACAGCCCATAAACAATGGGGGAAAAATACAGACTTTGGGCTAAAATCTGTGAGAGAAGATAAAGCAGGTTTCTTATATTTTGAGTTTCATGATGAGGCCTCTAAACAAGCAGTACTGGAAGGGGGTCCATGGTTCTTCTCAAAGCGGTATCTAGTGCTTAAAAGCTGGAAGAGAATGATGTCTCCCTCAAAGATCTTACCTACAAAACTACCAGCTTGGGTCAAGCTCCATAACCTTCCACCTGAATGCTGGACTACTGAGGGTTTAAGCAGAGTTGCCAGCGTAATCGGTCAACCCATACACGTGGACAAAGCTACTGAAAAGAAGACAAGGCTGGCTTTTGCTAGAGTGTGCGTTGAGGTAGAGGCCACCACTGAACTCCTAGAGTTTATCCAAGTCAAAGTGGAAGAGGACAGTGTGGACGTTCGCGTTGAATACAAGTGGTTGCCACCTATCTGTACTGAATGCAAACTGTTTGGACACGATATCTCCAAGTGCCCTAAATCCATCGTCCCAAAACCAGCAGCAACTAAAGAGGAGTGGCAAGTGGTCAATAAGGGGAAGGCCACAAATATCAATCCTGGAGGGATCACTGCCTTAGAAGCTGTTACAGTCGGGATACCGAACAACACAGATCTATTTAAAGGCCAATCAAGCTTTGTTAATAGCCTAGAAGAGGAGAGTGCAAGTGAAGCAGTGGATGAAGAGCTGCAGATGGAAGAACCCCCACAATGTGTGGTTGTGTCCAAGGTAGCCGAACCAAATGATCCTATTTGTTCCAACTCCAATGTGGATCATAAGAAGGAAATAGAATCAGCAGCTACACCAATGGCAGTCCCAAAGGCTTCTCAGATCATTGATAATTTTAGGAGCAAAGAGGTGCAAGCCCATCAAGAAGGAAACACAGGAGTACCCAAGAGTTCCATTAATTCTTCCAGTGCTTACATGTCAAAAAGTCAAAGGAAAAAGCATAGGAGAGGGGGCACCTCAGCCAACTCCAAACCAGCTTGAAGGGAAGTACTTATTCTCTAATTTTTGTTGGGCATTGGTTCAATATTTCCTATCACATGCCATCATCCTTATAATATTTAGCTTTGTGTTTGTGTTATCAACTGTTTTATGATTAGCTCAGATATATGCTTTGGTTTTTGGAATATTCGTGGTCTAAATGATCCAATTAAACAAAATGAGGCCAGATTTTTTGTAAGGAATAATAGGATGTCCCTAGTTGGTTTGTTAGAGCACAAAATTAAAGAATTGGGTGTGGATAGAATTCTAAAATTCATTTGCCCCCATTGGCATAGTACCCACAACTACAGTCATGCACCCCTGGGAAGGATCTTGGTTTGCTGGGACCCTATGATACTGTCTGTTAAGGTCATGGATCAGTCCAGCCAATTTATCCACTGCGAAGTCCATGCTTTGCAGGAAAACCATGTTTTCCTTGCTACTTTTGTGTATGGTTCCAACAGTTATTTGGATAGACAATCATTGTGGCAGAGCATCCAAGGTTTTAAGAGCTCCATTCCCTGGGTAGTACTTGGTGACTTCAATGCCATTAGGACTCCCCAAGAAAAGGTAGGTGGTCTTAAACACTGGCCCCCCCACATGGATGACATAAATAATTGTCTCCATTCTGCAGAATTAGATGACCTTAGGTACACAGAGTGCTTTTACACTTGGTCAAATAAACAGGTCGCTCCTAATCATGTGTCCACAAAAATTGATAGGATACTTGTTAATGAGGAATGGATTAAGCCCCACACTTGCTCATCAGCCCGCTTTCTCACCCCGGGTATCTCTGATCATTCTCCCGGTTTGGTGTTTCTCACACCCCCACCTAAGAAAACAATAAAACCTTTTAGGTTTATTGATTTCTTAGCGAATCACCCACTTTTCTCCCTATAGTTCAAAAAGTGTGGAGAATGGTCATCATTGGCAACCCTATGTTTTGTCTCTCTTAGAAACTTAATCTGTTACAAAAGGAGTTTAAAGATCTAAACACTAAAGAGTTCAGTGCAATATCTGATAGAGTTAGAGGTGTTAAACAAGAACTGGAAAAACTCCAAAGTGACATGGGAATTCGTCCCAGTAACCCTACCACTCAAGCCAAGGAGAGAGAGATGTCAAGGCAATTCTTCTCATTAGCTAGAGCGGAAGAAAGCCTAGCTAGACAAAAATCACGCATCCAATGGCTCAAACTTGGTGATCAATGCACTTCCTTTTTCTTTAAATCTGTTAGTAATAACAGAAATAGAAGCAAAATCACCAGTTTGGACCTTGGGGATGGCTCTACAACACATGACCCAAGTATGATCAAGAGTGCATTTGTGGAGTTTTACTCCAAACTTCTTGGGGCATCACATCTCTCACACTATAATGGATCTGCTAGGATAGGTGAGCTTGTAAAGAGGAAATTGACCGCAGATCAGAGTCTTAACATGGTCCAAGAAGTTACAACATCTGAAATAAAGGACACGTTTTGGTCTCTTAATCCAAGGAAAGCTCCAGGGCCTGATGGCTACAATGCTGGGTTTTTCCAAAAAGCCTGGCCAATAATTGGACATGAGGTAGTTGGAGCTGTAAAAAATTTCTTCAGGTCTGGCCAACTCCTGAAGACAGCAAACTCCACCATTATAGCCTTGGTCCCTAAAATACCCAATCCTTCTAAGGTTGGTGATTTTAGACCCATATCATGTTGTAACACTGTTTACAAGTGTGTGGCCAAAATTTTGGCTAAGAGACTTCAAGTTGCCCTACCTGATCTTATAGATCCAATTCAATCTGGTTTTGTCAAAGGTAGAAGAATAGCAGACAACATTTTCCTCACGCAAGAATTGATGAAAGGTTACCATAAGCCTAATTCCCCCTCTCCCAAGTGTGCAATGAAAGTTGATATCATGAAAGCCTATGATAATGTCAGATGGGAATTCTTATGGGATGTACTTATTTCCATGAATTTCCATCCGAAAATGATTAAGTGGCTTCAAGCATGTGTCACCACTGCAAATTACTCTATCAACATTAATGGGGAAGCCACTGGTTACATTAGTGGCAAGAAAGGCCTTAGACAGGGCGACCCTTTGTCCTCCTACCTTTTTGTCATTGTCATGGAAATATTGACTTGCCTTCTTAAGGAAAAATCATTGCTTCCTGATTTCCACTTCCATTGGAAATGTGATAAGCCCAAATTAGTTAACCTTTGCTTTGCAGATGACCTTATGATATTTAGCAAAGGAGAGCTTAGGTCCATACATCATATCCAAGAAGCTTTGTCTGAATTTGAGTCACTATCTGGTTTATCACCGAACCCTGGCAAGAGTAATATCTTCTTTTCTGGTATTCACCCTAATACTAGAAAGGATATTTTAGAGCTCTTGGGATTCAATGAAGGCACCTTGCCTGTAAAGTATCTAGGAGTCCCTCTTCTATCCACCAAGCTGCGACATTCAGACTGTAAAATTTTGGTGGATAAGATTATTGCTAGGACTAAGTCTTGGACAAACAGGGATTTAACCTATGCTGGGAGGGTACAATTGATTAAGAGTGTCCTTTTTTCTATGCAAACGTATTGGTCCTCGCTTTTTATCTTGCCCAAGTGAGTCATTAAGGAAGTTGAGGCCACACTTAGAGCCTTTTTGTGGTCTGGTCCTGAACTTAAAAATTCGGGTGCTAAGGTCTCATGGGAGCATTTATGCTCCCCTAAACAAGAGGGTGGTCTAGGATTTAAGTCCTTGCAAATTTGGAATAATTCAGCGGTTGCTAAACACATTTGGTTCCTCATTGCGGGTGGGGAACAATCAATGAGGTGTCAATGGGTTAAATCGTATTTAATCATAGGGAGGAACTTTTGGATCTTGAAAATGCCTAGTAGCCCAACTTGGACTTGGAGGAAATTGTTGAATCTTAGGCCTCTAGTTTTTTTTTTTTTTGTGGGTAAATAAGCTTGAAATAGAAAAAAGGCTAACCGGATATACAGCCTACAAGGGGCATACCCCAGGAGGACAAAAGAAAGAAAAGAAACAAAAATGAACCGGAAGACCAGAATGGAAAGAAATGGGGAGGCCAACTTGGCAACATGGGGGACCCTAAAAGTAAGGGGTATATCGCAACAAGATGTAATAAAAATATAATAAAAGTGTTTCTAAGCCATCTAGGGAGATGGAAGAGAAACACTCAAAATGAATCTAAATGATTGACGTTGAGGCTTGACATTGAAGCTTGAGTAAAGCAATAGGCTTGACTTGGAACTACAAATATGACTTGGGGCTGCTTGAACATAAGACTTGGTGCTCGAAGCTTGAACCTTGAACATGAGGCTTGAACCTTGAACCTTGAACATGTGACTTGAAGCTTGAACATGAAAATGGAATAGAACCTTGGAAAGGATGAACATATGGTCCTATGTTACACTGGGACAACCCCCCAGCGATAGGTCCATGGAAATGGGTACAACAGTACCACATTGGGAGGAAGCCCCCTCCCTGAAGGGGATCATACAGTGCTAGGGACATCCCCCCATGGCTAGGCCTAATCTCAGACAACAACACCCCGATTCTAGAAATTTTGCCAGCATCTTGTTTGAATAATGTCACTCCCATATGAGCAGCTACACAGCAGATTATTTACAATCTAACGGCAGCATAAAAACGGCAGCAGCAGCAGTATACAGCAGCAGCAGTACAATCTAACATTTGTTGTGCATGAAACCACAATGAAAAGGGAGGACGCCCCCTCCCGAAGGGGATCAAACTTGCCAAGGACATCCCCTCAAGGCTAGGCAGTCAAATGTGAGCATTCGCTCATCTAAATCAGGCATGGAGTAGCTTAGGGTAGTGAAAATCTGTGGCACAATGGCATCACCACTGGACACCATGATCCGGCATCCAAATGGGGTTCTAGAGCAGCAGTATACAGTACATAGAGTAACAATCAAGAGTAACAACAGCGGATTGCAACAGCCCTTGCAACCCGAATAATAACAAGAGTAACAACAGGATGCAATAGTAGCAGCGGATTGCAATAGCCCTTGCAACCCGAATAATAACAAGAGTAAAAATAGGAATAGTAGCAGTGGATTGCAACAGCCCTTGCAATCCGAATAAAATCCAAAATGAAGTACTGCCACTTACACTGAAAGCATTACTAGTCCACTATGTAAATCAACAAATGTATCCTGTAAGTAACAAAATGCAGACTCTCTCTCTCATGCGATTTAGGCGATTCCGAACGAAACCCTAGAAATGGAGGATACATCTGCAACAGCCATGGAAGATCTGGGCTCCAAAGCCCTAGACTCTAATGTCCTCAGGAGGAAACACCTGGGGATTCCCACACCTACACACAGTTCAAGCTATTCAGCGGAGGAGAGGAAGATCCACAGTAATCTCCTTCTACCAGGTACCACTTATACCGTACCAACCAAATTCAGCCCTATCAAACCTTTCTCTACCAGTCATAATCTTCCCGATCCAAGCCCTAACTCACTTACTCCCTCTTCTCCCGCTACCCTAAGCCTTACCCACTCCAATAAATCTTCTGAGTTTGGAGTTCACAGCCCCAAAATCGTTCAAAACCCTAGCCCAGCCCACAAATTACAGCAAAAATTCGACCAAAGCTACAATCCTAAGAACCCTAATCCTAATCGCCCTATCACAGATGCAGCGGTCGTGGTACATGCTCCAGAAATCGCTACTGATACTAATCCAGACCTGCTATCATCTGGACCTTCAAACCCCACGGCTAATTTCACCAGCCCTACCCATGAGGATCGTGTATCATTCTTGGTTCAGTCACTTGAAGACGAAATCCACAGATCCGGAGTCAATGTTAATCTCTCTCAGCTCAAATCCCACATTTTGCAGGTCCGGGAGGTAAGCTCGAACCCTGAGACTTTCTCCTCCATTAATACTGATAAGTTAGAAGGGGATTTTGTTGAGGTTGGGTGCAACTCTCCTCGTCATTTGCACACTGCGACTCCAGCTAATACCAACCCTCCACAGACCTCTAATCCTTCTCAGCCAAAAGCTAAGAATTGGGCCTCCTTATTCAATGCCCAAAGCCCTTCTAAGGTTATGCAACTTAATCACTATCCTGAACTTCAGAATGGTAAAAGCGCTGTTATTGAGCTGGATGAAGATCACCTAGATGATAGGAATTGGAACCTCTGTTTAGTCGGTTATTTTCTTGATGGCAAAATGCCATTTGCCCTTCTTAGCTCTACAGCTAGAGCAGTTTGGAAAGATCATGGTCAGATTCGCATCAAACAAATTGGGTCGTGCTTCTTTTTTGAATTTCAAGATGAAGCTACCAAGCTCAAAGTCCTAGAGGGGGGACCATACTTTTTCTCACGCAGATATCTTGTTCTTAAGGACTGGAGGAGAATGCTTATTCCATCTACTGAGCATCCAACTTCCATCCCAGCTTGGATTAAAATTCACAAGTTACCCCTAGAGTGTTGGACAGCAGATGGTTTTAGTCGTATCGCTAGCACCATTGGAAGGCCTTTGCATGTGGACAAAGCTACGGAGAAGCAGCAAAGACTGGACTTTGCACGTATCTGCATTGAAGTTAATGCTGAATCTGACCTTCCTGATGAAGTTCAAATTGTAGTGAAGGGTGAATCCGTGGTGGTCCATTTGGAATACCAATGGCTTCCAGCCAGATGTACTAAATGTAGAGTTTTTGGGCACTCTTGCACCCCAAAACCTGATGTCAAAGCTAGTACCTCCAATGCTACATGGCAGGTTGTAGGTAAACTCTCAGGTATTGAAGCTGAGACTTCACAAAAACCAACATTTCAGCAAGAAGATTGTCAAGAAGTTGGTAAAAATCCACAGTCCTATGGCTCTGATGATAAGTGGAAGCTGATGGGTAATGCTCTTGGAGGGGGTGGAGCAGTTCTGGAAGCTCTTTCTAAAGTGGTTCCAAATGCTACAGGGGATGCCTTTATTGTACAGCCAGATGGTTTGATAGAAGAAGACACTCAAAGTGAAGGCTCAGAAATTCTTGCTGATGATTGCCCATCCTTTCGGGCAATTCCAACTACTGCTTCAAATGCACTCTGTCCATCCAGCAGCAGTACAACAGTTGCAGTAACAAATCAGGTACCAGATTTTGATATTACCAACACAGGAGGCAGTGCCAATCCTCCTCTTGCTCCCAACCCTAAACCTCCAAATATACCTTCTTCTGCTGGGGATCTAAGAGCAACAGGGGATGGCAGAGAGTCTAGGAGCAATTCTAGCAAGAAAAAAGGGAGGAAACAAAATAAGGGCACTCCTAAAATCCCTGGCAGCAAAGGGGGCACCTCTGGTCCCTTTAACAAAGGCAGGTAATTCTATGTATCACACCTTTTGATTGGCAGCATGCTTACTTTGACTATAATCTGCTACCTTTTGTTCTTCTCTTTTATGTCTATGCCTACTCCTTCTTTACAATTTGGGTTTTGGAACATGAGGGGTCTTAATGACCCTCTCAAGCAAAAAGAAGTCAGGTCTTTTGTTATTAAAAATAACTTGTCAATCATTGGCTTGGTAGAGCATAAAATAAAGGAAAATAACTTCAATAGGATCTTATGCTCCATGATTCCCTTTTGGTCCTTTGTTCACAACTATGCACACTCTCCTAATGGTAGAATTTGTGTTGGGTGGGACCCCTCTATTGTGGATGTAATCGTCCTTGGACAGTCTACCCAAGCCATCCACTGCCATGTCCATTCCATCACAGGTGATATACACTTTGTAGCCACCTTTGTCTATGGCTCCAACTTATACAGTGAGAGGAATGAGCTGTGGCAGGACATGGACTCTTGGAATTGCCCTGATCCTTGGGTTATATTAGGTGATTTCAATGCATTGAGGTATCCCTCTGATAAAGTTGGGGGTGACAACCATTGGCCCCCCCATATGGATAACTTTGTTAGGTGTATTGATCACAATGAACTTGATGATCTTAAGTACACTGGGTGCCACTTCACATGGTCTAACAAACAGGATTCTTCCCATGTTGTCACCACCAAAATTAATAGAGTTCTTGTAAATGAGGAGTGGATCAAAACCTTTGTTCACTCAAATGCTCACTTTCTCACTCCTGGGATCTCTGATCATTCCCCTGCAGTGGTTTTTCTGAATCCCTCCTTTGAGAAATCCAGCAAACCCTTCAAATTCTTCAACTTTCTTGCTGAGCACCCAAATTTCCTATCTGTTGTTCAGCAAGTGTGGAGAAAGGTTATCATCGGAAACCCCATGTTTGTCACTTGTGAGAAGCTTAAGCTGCTTCAAAAAGAGCTTAAAAAACTTAACACAAAGGAGTATAGTGATATTTCCTCTAGGGCTCTTGTTGCCAGGCAGCAATTAGAGGAAGTCCAAAAAGATTTGGGGGCTGATCCTAGTAATATCACTAAACAACACCAAGAGAGAATCCTTTGTAGGCAGTACATGTTGGCCAGAGCTGAGGAGCTTTGCTAAGCAAAAATCTAGAATCCAATGGCTCAAACTTGGAGACCAATGCACTTCCTACTTCTTCAAGTCCATATCCCATAATAGAAATAGAGGTAAAATCACTAGTCTTATCACTGGGGATAACTACCTCACTCATGACTTTGGAGTGATCAAATCTACCTTTGTTGAGTTCTATACTCAATTGCTCGGTACCCCCCACTCCACACAGTACAGTGGTGGTCCTAGGGTCAATCAACTTGTTAGAACCAAACTTTCTGATGTCCAAAGAGATTCTATGATTTCTGAGATCTCTAATTTAGAGATCAAGGAAACCTTCATGTCACTCAATCCTAACAAAGCCCCGGGTCCTGATGGATACAATGCTGGGTTTTTTCATAAAGCTTGGGCTGTTGTTGGGCAGGAGGTGACTTCAGCTATCAGAAACTTCTTCAGATCTGGTAGACTTCTTACCAAGGCCAATTCCACCAGTGTTGCACTTGTCCCTAAAATCCCTAATCCCACCAAAGTTGGGGATTTTAGGCCAATCTCATGTTGTAATACCATATACAAGTGCATTGCCAAAATCATTTCCAAAAGAATTCAAGCTGTCCTACCTCATCTCATTGACCCTGTGCAATCTGGGTTTGTACAAGGTCGTAGGATAGCTGATAATATTTTCCTCACTCAGGAAATCATGAGGAACTACCATAAGCATTCACCAACTCCCAGATGTGCTTTAAAGGTTGACATCATGAAAGCTTATGATAATGTCAGATGGGAGTTCCTGTGGGATATCCTTGTTTCCATGAATTTTCATCCTAAAATGATCCAATGGATCAAAACATGTGTTTCCACTGCTAATTACTCTCTAAGCATAAATGGTGAGCCCACTGGTTCCATTCAGGGCAAAAAAGGTCTGAGACAAGGTGACCCCTTGTCTTCATACCTTTTTGTTATTGTAATGGAAGTCCTCACCCAATTGCTGAAAGAAAAATCTCTTAATCCCAACTTTCACTTTCATTGGAGGTGTGAAAAGACTAAGATCATCAATCTCTGCTTTGCAGACGATCTTATGATCTTCTGCAAAGGGGATTTGAGCTCTATTCAGTGCATCCAGGAGGCTATAGCTGAGTTTGAAGCACTTTCTGGGCTATCTCCTAGCCCTGGTAAAAGTAGCATTTTCTTCTCTGGAGTCCCCTCCACAATCAAAACTGCTATCCTTGGAACTCTGAGGTTTCAGGAGGGTTCCCTTCCGGTTAGATATCTTGGTGTTCCCCTCATTTCTACTAAGCTTAAGTACACAGATTGTAAAGCCCTTATTGATAAAATTACAAATCGTACCAAATCTTGGGCCAACAGGTATCTGTCTTATACTGGGAGGGTTCAATTGATCAAATCTGTCTTGTTTTCCATGCAAACTTACTGGTCTTCTTTATTCATCCTCCCCAAGAAAGTCGTTAAGGAAGTGGAATCTATTCTTAGATCTTTCTTCTGGACTGGGGCTGACCTTAGAAGCACTGGGGCTAAAATCTCATGGGATCACTTATGCACTCCTAAGAAAGAGGGGGGTTTGGGCTTCAAATCTCTCCAAAGTTGGAATAAGGCTGCTATGGCCAAGCATATTTGGTATCTTATCTCAGGAGGTGAGCAATCCATGTGGTGCCAATGGATGAAATCCTACTTACTCAAAGGTAGGAGTTTCTGGCAAATTAAAATTCCTAGCAGTCCTTCATGGACTTGGAGGAAGTAACTTCAACTTCGCCCCCTTATACAATCATACATCCAGTACCAAATTGGTGATGGTTCTAGCACTTCCCTTTGGTATGACAATTGGCACCCCCATGGCCCATTGATTGTTAAATATGGCACTCGTATCATGTATGACTCTGGTATCCCTGAGGGAGCCCAGGTGTCTGCTATTTTAAATAATAACAACCAATGGAGATTCCCTATCACCCAAACTTGGGAGCTCAATGAGATCAGGGAGGCCCTTCCTCCCTTGCATGGTTCTACTGATATTTGTAAGTGGACCCTCAATCATGATGGGGTGTTCACTATCTCATCTCTGTGGGACCAGCTCAGAGCACATTCTCCCATTGTTGAATGGCATCACATTGTTTGGTTCTCATCCCATATCCCTAAATGCAGTCTAATAAGTTGGATTGCTATTCAAAACAGGCTGTCCACTGGTGATAGGTTAGTCCAGTTTGGGGTCATTGATTCCCCATGTTGTAGCTTCTGCCCTGGTGATGAGAACCATGACCATCTCTTCTTTAATTGTCCATTCACTAAACAAGTGTGGGAAACAGTGTCCCTTAAGTCTCATTTTAGATGGCAAGCACTATCACTTGCTAGCTGGATCTCCCACCTTTGCACTTTTAAAGGGAAAGGCTTGAGAAGCATCCTTGCCAAACTTTCCTTCACTGTGACTCTCTATCATGTATGGATTGAGAGAAACATTAGGAAATTCCAGAAAGTGCAGCACCCTGTACATTATGTTGTGGCCAGAATTTGTGGTGACATTAGAAATAGATTGCTGTCCTTATCCAGAATCCCAGCTGGCTCATTGGACCTTCTTGAATCATGGAGCATTCCTACTAATTCACATTAACTGGTAAAGACTGGTGAAGTGTGGCATTTAATAGTCAAAGCATGTTTTCTTAATCATTTCATCTCAACCATTTGCTAATATCTGGCTCAGTTTGACAGGTTCAGCTGTAAGTATCTTCAATAGCTTTGTTCTGCTAATCACTTACCACCCAGTTGGGGATTTGTGGATGCAGGTCTTAAGCCAAGAGCTACAGGAAGTTTTTTAATACTAACATCCCATTTGGGAATTTGAGTGCAGGGATTTACATACTTTGTGTACTCCATTGATGGATATCATGAGGAAGGGTGTGATCAACTTAAATTGTGTGTGCCAGTGAGATGAGTATCTTGGACCTCTGACTTTCCTTTCGAGTGGAGAGCATTTGTAGTTGGAGATTATCCTGTGAGTTGTTGAGGGAGCTTGGAACCTTAGAAGAGGGATATTGAAGATGTGAGTGTCCAAGGGAGATGAAGTGAGAGCCACATAGTTAGGTTCTTCTTATGTTTCAGTCGTGCACATTTTCCATCATATTAGTGTACACATGCCGCTGCTGTTCCTGTACTGCTGCTGCTGCCCCTGGATATTAGCCATGCCCGATTGCTGCATCTGCTGTGGCAGTCATATATTTCAGGTTATTGCTACTGCTATATCTACTGTTGGGTCTTCTCAAAATTTCCAGTTATCCAGGGGCTTGCTGCAATAGTTGCTGCAGCAGTTGCTTGCTCTTTAAGTGGGTGTTCTCAATGCTGCATCTTGCTGGTTGCTGGCAGCAGATTAGTTGCTGCTGCGGGTACATTCTATACTTACTTGCTGCATTTGAACCTTCATGTTAAACTATAGCAAGGGCTGTTGCTATAGTTACTTGCTTGCGTACTTGCACTTGGATTATGCTCTTTTAGTGGGTTGCAAGGGCTGTTGCAACCTACATATTTACTTGCTTGCTCCTGAACCTTCATGTTAGACTATAGCAAGGGCTGTTGCTATAGATACTTGCTTGTTTATATGTGTTACTTACCTTCATGTTAGACTATGCTTTGAGTTGTTGGCATCATCTGGACTGCTGTGTGTCTGATCAGCATCCACAATGTTGAGTTTTCTGGACTAGCCTTGGGGGGATGTCCCATGGCATGTATTAGTCCCTTCTGGGAGGGGGCCTTTCCTCCCAACTGCTAGGCTACAACCTTCACCATCATGATGTAGCCTAATCAAGCCTGTGATTCAACCTGATTGTGTTACTCATTATCGCTGCTGCTGCATCGTTGTCTGTTGATCTCATGGTATCAAATCTTCATCTATGCTGCACTCATAGTGCTATTGTACATCCTGATTTTGGAAGTTTTCATCTACACATGACAAGATTCATGGACTCTCATGGACTCTTCTGCTATCATCTACATGTCAAGCTTTGGATACTGAATCTCGAATTTAATCATTTTGTTGTTTGTTTCTTAATCATCTCTTTAGAAGGTTAGGAAACATTCAATTTACTTACTCTTAGATACTTGTAGCCAGTTGGCGTAGGTCTCCTATCTTTATATTGTTCTCTACTTTTCCTTTCTTTTATTTTATTTTGTCCTCCTGGGGTATGCCCCTTGTAGGCTGTATATCCGGTTAGCCCCTTTTTATTTCAAGCTTATTTACCCAAAAAAAAAAAACAAATGTATCCTGTTGATGGCCTGAGTTGAACAACTACAATGTTATGGACCTGCACCCACAATCTACCCAATTGGGCCATTAGAACAATTCAACCACTTTATTTGTCTTCAGTTATATGAATCAGCTTGGACAACCTGCCACTGAAGGTTAATTAGTGCCATGAACATAGTGATGGTAATAGTAAATCAGCAAATGTACCGCTTTAATCAAATACCACTAAGCCACATACATGCTAGTTAGGTTCAGAGTTAATATGCCATGCTTCACACAAGTATAAAGGGCCCTTTGAAATTTTGTTAAGCGACAATAACCTGCACCTAATGTCAGTATGGACTTTATTCACAACAAATAGAATTGAGTGTTGGATATTCTGGAATTTCCTGGTATTCCTTTCAATCCAAATGTGATAGAGTGTGACAGTGAAGGATAGTTTGATTATGGTGCTCTTTAGACCTCTTCCTCTATAATCCGATAGAAGAGAGACTAAATCAAGGAGTGGTTGGGGCTGCCATGTGAGATGGGATGTACTTGAGACCTCATCCCAAACCTTTTGAGTAAAAGGACAGTTGAAGAAGAGATGATTGTGATCCTCCTCCCCGGGTTAGAAGCTACAGCAAGAAATGTCCTTAATGCCAAATAGAATTTCTTTTTTTTTTGGGTAAAAAAGCTTGAAATTAAAAAAGGCTAAGCGAATGTACAGCCTACAAGGGGCATACCCCATGGAGGACAAAGAAAAAGAAAAAGAAAAGAAAATTGCGAGAATTAAAAGGGATGGCCACAAGGGCTACATGAGGGTAAGTAGGGTAAATACAAGATACGCAAAAACAAACTAATCAACTGATGCAGTGACAGTGACAGAAGCAGGACTAACAGAAGCAAATAGTGGCAGCAGATTGCAACAGCCCTTGCAACCCACTTAAAATCAACAGATTACAATAGTAGCAGGCAAATTAACAGTTGCAACAGCCCTTGCAACAACAATGTACAACAAGAGTAATATCAAATAGCAATAGTAGCAGTAGATTGCAACAGCCTTTGCAACCCACTTAACAACAACAGATTGTATAGAATGAGATAAAGGAAAGAAGAAACTCCCCTTTAGTGGTTGGATTTTGAGGAAGACCTTTGCCTAGCAATTTTTCTCGCCTTCTTCTGCTGCTTTTTTGATCTTTCAGACGATGACAAGTCACTCGGATAGAACTCAATGGGATTTGTGACCAGAGAGGAAGGACTTTGGCAATCAGCTTCATCCTCAACATTGGGATCATTGATGCCTTCCAAATAAGGGTCCTTATCTAGAGGTATAGCAGCTTCCAATAATTGGGAATCTACCTCTTGGTACTCTACATCAGGAGGGGGTTCCTCCTCCAACACGTGGAAAGAGTTGGAATATAGCTTGTGCAACATAGAAGAAGCCGTTTTGGAAGTAGATTCACGGTTAAGATTTGAACCCTTAACCTTAGCAGCCCAGTTTGTAGGAAGGGAAGGGGCAGCAGCTTGGACATCAAATTCTGTCAAGACAGGAGTTGAGGGAGCAGAATTTTTTGGCTCCACAACCAAAGTTGAAGTTGGGCACATTTGCTGAAGAGAAGGGGCAGTACTCTTGTTAGCTGAAATTGACGTGGTTTTGAAAAGAGTAACTGAGACAGAATGGGAGAGTAAATCTGGAGGCTTGGGGGTGTTCTGAGTAGGGATTAAAGGGGTATTGGGGGGGGGTTTAATGGTTGATGGGGATGGGGATGGGGATGGGAAATAGGCTTGTTAACAGAGGTCTGTGTAGCATGTGATTTACCTCTGCCTGTTGTAATCCAATCAGCTTCTCCAGGAGGAGGGGGTTTAGGATCCTTTTTTGGTTGACCAGAATGACCAAACACGTGACAAATTTGGCAGCTAGAGGGTAACCATTGATACTCAACCCCTACCACGACTGACTCAGCACCCACTGCAATAGTGATATGAGTGCTGCATCAACTTCAATGCAAATACGAGCAAAGTCCAAACGTTTTTTCCTTGCTGTAGCCTCATCAACATGGATAGGTTTCCCTATGGTACTGGCAAGCTTGCTGAATCCCACCTCAGTCCAAAATTCGAATGGAAGCCGATGGAATTTGACCCAGACTGGAATTGTAGGTGGATGATTAGTGGTGGGACCTAGCATTCTCTTCCACTCTCTGAGGACAAGAAATCTTCAAGAGAAGAAGTAGGGGCCTCCTTCCAAAACCTTTAATTTGGATACCTCATCTTGGAATTCAAATAAAAAACAAGATCCAATTTGTTTTACCGTAAAAGTTCCTTGATCCTTCCAGACCGAGAGGGTTGTTGATCTGAGAAGCGGCAGAGGCATCTTTCCATCTAGAGAGTGGCCAATTAAGCAGTGATTCCAAACACCATCATCCAACTGGAACTCATCAAACTCTACATAAGCATCGTTGCCCACCTGAAGTTCAGGGTAGTGGTGAAGTTTCAGAGAGTTAGAGGGGGCTTGAGCAGTAAACAGGTTCGCCCATTTGTTGGGTTTGGCCTGATTTCCAAGGGATTGAGGCTGGGTATTAGGGTTAGAACCTGGTACACCTATAGCAGTGGGAGCTAGGGTTTGGGTTGAGTTATCCCCTGTGGAGGTGATGGAAACCTCTTTCGGATGATTAATGGAAGAATTGTACCTGATCTGAGATTCATCCCTATATTCCTGATGATGCATCCTCGCTTGAAGGTTTCGTGCAGGACTCGTTGGAGGATTTGTGGGGCTATGGGTATCGAACCCATGGTTAGGGTTAGGATGAGAGGTAGAAAAAATAGGATCACTTGATATATGGTCTGTTTTTTTGCTCGATGGCTCAGTAATGCCATCGGGAACGGGATTGAAGAGTGGGGTTGAGGATTGTTGAGAGGACGAGTACGACTCACTTGCTTCCTCCGTACTTCATAGGAGTCGACAGCCCTGGATCCGATGTCTGCCATAGATGATTTGGGGTTAACTGATGGAGGGAGGTTCGGGAAGACATCTGGGTTTAGCAAGTCAATAGGTTTAGAAGGTATGAAATCGGTGGTTGTGTGGATTACACTAGGTTTTGATTGTTGATGAGAGATGATTTTTAGACCGTCAGCCATGGTTGATCAGATAACCTAAGAGAGAAGTTGGAGCTTCTCTCTCATATCTTCTTCTATGTTGGATGGAAAAAGTTACCGTCCTTTCAATATTGACCTGCCTTCTTAAGGAAAAATCATTGCTTCCTGATTTCCACTTCCAATGCCAAATAGAACTAATCTATCCTCCGTGGATAGTCTATTTTGTATGGCAAGCCAGCTAATCAAGCTGCACTTGGGAATGTGGAAGGGAAACCAAACAGCGTGGCACCATTCAACATTAGGGAAATGGGTTCTGAGTTGCTCCCAAAGAGAGGATACAGTAAATAAACCATTATTGCTAAGGGTCCATCTACAGGCATCCTGTGAAGGGGAGGGGTGAGTGATTACTGGAAGGGTATCCCTAATCTCATTTAGTTCCAAAGTTTGAGTGACAGGGAATTTCCACTGATTAGACCTGTTCAAAATAACAGAAACTTTGGCAACTTTAGAAAGACCAGAATCATAAATGATACGATGGCCAAATCTCTCAACCAATGGTCCCAATGGATGCCAATTGTCATACCAGAGTGACGTAGAATTCCCATCCCCAATTTGGTAAAGAATGTAAGGTTGTATGATAGGACGCAATTGGAGCAGTTTTCTCCATGTCCAAGAAGGGCTACTTGGGCATAATACATCCCTTTGGTTTGATAATTGGCACCCTCTGGGCCCCTTAGTGGTGAAATTTGGTCCCAGAATTATGTATGATTCAGGGCTTCCTCATGACTCTAGAGTGGGGGCCATTATTAATCATTCCCATTGGGCATTCCCCATAACCCAAACTTGGGAACTCAATGAGATAAGGCGTAATCTCCCTACATTGTCGTCCACCAGTCATGATCATGAGGATCAAATTAAATGGAATCTCACTCCATCTGGGCAGTTTACAGTCTCATCATTGTGGGAAAATCTACGTACACATTTTCCCCGAGTTATATGGAGCCATGTGATATGGTTTCCTAATCATATCCCAAAGTGTAGCCTCATTACTTGGCTTGCTGTTTTAAATAGGTTGTACACTGAGGATAGGCTGGTTTTGTTTAGGACTAAAACTACTTCTTTATGCAGTCTTTGCCCGGGCAGTGAGAGCCATGACCATCTTTTTTTCAATTGCCCTTTCACCTCGCAAGTATGGGGGTCAGTTCTTACCAAATTAGCTGTGCATTGGACAGCTCGAACTTGGGTTAAGTGGATAGAACTGCTCTCTACCATTAATGGTAGATCATTGCGTTCCATAATGATTCGGTTGGCTTTCACCACTATAGTCTATCACATTTGGATAGAAAGGAACTATTGGAAATTCCAAAGCATTGCATGCTCTGAAGCTATTGTAATTCATAAGATTTGCACAACAATGAGATTTAGATTGTTGTCCATGGATAATTTATCTCGAGGACCACAATCTAAATGGCTCATCAACCAATGGGATCTTGCCTAATTGTGTGACATTCAAGCTCCTTCCTAATTTGTTTTATTGGATTCTTGTTTGTTCACATGTATGCAGCGATCCGTCTATGTTTGCTGCTCAAATTAAACTCAATTCTCCTGGCTGCAGCCATGCAACTTGTTTGCCATTTGTGGAGGTCTTGCTAGTCCTCTAAATACTTCTATATAGCAGTGTCTGTCATTGGTTTTGTACTGCAGGTTCTAAAGAAGGATCAAGCTCAGATCTGATCCAGGTCCAAAGTAGGAATCTAGAAGGTGGTATGATCCTCTTTATGGGTAAATAATTCTTACTTTTGTTATCTGCTATGGAGCTCAAGAGGTTGTTGCACTTCTTGATGAATCTGAGTTGTGTGAACTACCTATATGTGTAAACCTACGTGAGCTGTGTGTTTGAACCTCAGTGCCTTTGAATTCTTTTTGAGTGGAGGTAATACATAGTGGGGGTGTTTTGTGAGGTATAGAGGAGGGAGATTGGGGCCTTAGAGAGAGATTGAAGTGGTGAGGTCTCAAGGGTGTAGAAGGATGAGCCAGATACTTTAGGTGTGTTGGTTTCCTTTGCTGTCTAGTCGATCATGTTGTCTTTCCTTGATCACTTGCATATGATTTCGTCACTGATGGGCTGTGCTATCCTGCTTACTGTTAATTGTTGTGAGAGCTGTCGTGTTGTTCTCTCAGTAGCTAGTTCCCAGTGGACTGCTTAAACCTGTTTTATGGCAGGTCGTGCTTAAAAATACTTCAAGGAATCTGCATTATCATGCTGCACCATTGTATGATTATCAGTGTTGCTGCACACATGGAAAGTTGTGCAGAAATCTGTTATTGTCATATCATTGTTTGATTAACATATGTGGTTATCGCTGCTTGTGCACTGTCCGGATTACTCCATATTGTAGCTCTTATCAGTGGATTGGCTGCTGTATTTCTGGATAGGTCCCGAATTTTGTCCAAATTATACCTTGGTGTTGTGGTTTGGTTGATGTTAATATTAGCATGTCTGGGTTTTGATAACCAATTGCTATGTTTGAATGGCTGTCCTATCCTAGGGGGGATGTCCCTAGGAATGTTTTGAATGTCTCGATAACCTTAGGGGAGGGGGGTGTCCTCCCACGGGTCCAACTTGGACATTGCTATGCTGTATCTAGTGGTTGCTGTATTTTATCTCGTATTAAAACTCTCATGTTGGATTACCTAGGATGAGGGGTTGTCCCTTCCAGTGAATGGTGTATATTGTTTTCCATGGGTAGCCGTGTCAGCATTTGTGAAGGAAATTCAGTTCGTGATATGTGATTCAAATCCCAATTCCTTAGCTGGACAAGCAGGAGGCTTAGATCAATGAAGGCATCCCAATCCTACTTCTTTTGATGAGGTTCTGGTTCATCTATTAGATGGAGTAGAATCTCATTTAGATCTTCGCAGCTGATATATCTTAGTAGCTATAGATGGTATTCTCTTTCATTTACCTTGTAGCCATTTGGCCTTTTTACTATGATGTTGC
The DNA here is from genome assembly GCA_963854785.1 of Vaccinium vitis-idaea. NCBI lineage: Eukaryota > Viridiplantae > Streptophyta > Magnoliopsida > Ericales > Ericaceae > Vaccinium > Vaccinium vitis-idaea. The sequence goes on from OY978219.1 coordinate 21,321,746, forward strand.
TTCTGGCATACTTTTCTTTTCTTTCTTTTATTTCTTCTTTTGTTTTGTCCTCCTTAGCCCCTTTTATTTTCAAGCTGGTTTACCCAAAAAAAAAATGTTCATGCACAACCCGCAATGCTAGGAATAGCAAATCATGCACATAATTGGGTACCATGTAATGGGTCCAAGAAGGCCCAATGTATGAAATGTGATTTCGCCCGTGCTCGCGTCCCATTAGCCTAGCTATCCCAAAGGAAAGAGCGGCGCCAGGGACATGAGCACGGGCATGCAGAATAGTCATATCTAAGTAGTGTTATATATGGAACAACCCGTAACAGTGGAATCAACAGTAGCTTAGCAGCCCGGACCAAATGAGATAAGCCTCTAGCAGTTCGGCAAGCAAATAAACCCAAGGGAGCCCTCCCATAGCACCCTTACACTGAACACATGCCTAGTTTGCTACTCGCTCCAAACATCATAGTCTAGGCTCCCAAGACATCAGGCTTCCTCTGTTTCCGGTGACTGTCCTTATTGATTGCAGATGAGAACCAATCCAAAGTAAGAGTACCCCGCAGTGAAATCCAATAGACAAAGATAGGACTAAGGACAGGTGGAATCCCTGGTCAAGCTAAAGATCGTGATAGACAGAGTCAGCCCCAGAAGATACCTCCTAGACCAGAGAAACCAAGGCCACCAATATGCAACAACCGTCGGTGATCTCCGCCCTCGGACTCTGAACACACACAATCAACCACAAGGTGCAACTATCTCGTCCATCATCCTCCACATACGGTAACATAAAAGTGCCCCCTAAACAATGGAGACAACAAATACAGAGTAGCTCAGACCAAATGAGATAATCCTCAGGCAGTTCGGCAAGAAATAAACCACAGGTACCCTCCCAAAGAACCCGTACCCTGAACACATGCCTAGTCTGCCACCCGCTCCAAACATCAAAGTCCAAGCTCCAAACTCATCGTCCCTCCAAAGTTTCCATCAGGAGAAATAGATCCATAAATGTATAAGTTAACCCACTGGATGAACCAACTGACCCTCAACTGTGGAAACAATAATAACAGAGAACCTCGAAACAAGTGTGATAAGCCTCTGGCTGTTCGGCAAGCAATAAAACCAAGGGAACTGTCCCCGTAGAACCCTGTACTAAACACATGCTTACTACACCACTCGCTCCTAACACCGTCATCCAAGATCCAAGGTCAACATTCATCCACAAATATAGGGTCGAGAACAGTCCACCTAGTGGAGTGCAATTAATGATAAAATATGCCCATAAGGACATACATACTCTTAAGAACCATTTTGTGAATGTTGAATGCAAATTATCTGCTGCGTACAGTGGTCCAAATTGATGAATGCAGGTCTAAATAAGTCAAATGATCCAACTGATCCAGTGTGTGGCCCACATATTGGCCCTTTGATTCAGGGCAAGCCCATTGATGCTCATGCTCAGTAATAGCACCCACCCAACAGATGGTGGTCCTGCCTTACTTCCTCAATGGAGCAATAGAATCTCAGATGAACAGTATGATACCAGAAATAAGAACAAATACATCTTATATGAACAGTAGAAGCCCAGAAATTCAGATTCGCATAGTTCAGTTTTAATCTCAACATGTATTTTCAAAATTGGTTTGGAATGATAATGGGTCTCATTCCTTCATCGAAAACCACAGTGGAAACAAATTAGTGTAAAAACCAACCTTGAAGATTGAGATCCCCTTTTGACTCAGGATCTGTACATCTCAGATGAACAGTCGTATTCTAGCTTGAAGAAAACGATCAACCCATTTCCAGAACCCATCTGGAAATTAGTGTGATATTGGTGTGCCTTTTAGAAGAACCCACATCGAATAGAACCCAGCTGAAGAGCCCATAGCAGACAGACCCCCATCTGGAATCTTCGTGAGGTAGAGTGATAGAACCAAACCGCAAGACCGCCGAAGTGGTTGGAGTGGATCTGGAGTCAACGAACCCATAGGAATATGCGTGTGGTAACTGTGATGATCGTACAATAAGGGTTTCATAGCCTTCAAATCCCCTTTTGAAAGTTGTTGAGTAACCGAGATGTTGTTATGTGCGTGAAAGAGAGGGGGCGAGAGAGAGAGAGAGAGAGAGCCTGGGGGGAGGAGGATTGGGCATCCCCCTCCCCCCTCCCCCCTCCCCCCCCCCCCCCCCCCCCCCCGAGGCGGCTGCAACCCTAAGTCGGCCAAGTATAGAGAGAAGATGCCAGGGCCCCTCTTCTTGTTGTGTTTCTTTTCTTTCTTTTTGTTTTGTCCTCCCTGGGGTATGCCCTTGTAGGCTGTATATTCGCTTAACCCCTTTTAATTTCAAGCTTGGTTTACCAAAAAAAAAAAAAGGATGAATCGACTATTGTTGAACCCAAAACCCATGGAGTCTCTTGATTTTTCTGCGTGAACTCCATGACTGGAGCTATGTGAACACCATCAGATGATGGTTCTTGTACGGTTAGGAGGGATAAGAACGAACCCCCAATTGGTTTTGTGATTACTCATCCAGACGAGGACGAGCTCAGATGGTATTACCCCATCTGGTTTGTGGTTTTAGGTGAGGACGAGCAAAAGATGGGCTCTTTCTCACGGCTTGCTGGATGAGTGGGGAAAACAATCCCCTTTGTTGTTGAGAATGATCAGTCCGAGACTAGATTGTGGATACTTGAACCCCATAGATCTGTACACTGATGGTTGGGGCAGATAAAAATTGTAGCTGATTTTTGGGGTGGGGGAGTGCATTCTCTAGAGAGAGAAGCTCTCAACCCCACCCGTTTTTTTAATTAATTGAATTTCACGGAGGAAAAAACACCCACCAGGGGAGTTCAAGTTGGGTCTTAGTAGTGGAAACTCTATCAGAGATAGAGCTGAAGTCTTTGTGATTAAGTTTCTTAAGATCAACTTGAAGCCTCCTGAGCTTCTCAGAGACACAGTACATGGGGTTACCGAGAACAATTTGTCTCCAAACTTGTTGAACAGTTGGTAAGAACTTGGGATGATCAGCTAGGAAGTCAAAGAACTTAAATGGTCTGCTGCTAGATTTGGCAGGTGGAGTAATATGGACAATGGCTGGTGAATGATCAGAGATCCCTGGTGTAGGGAAGAAGGCTGAGGAGGAAATGTGTGTCCTGAGCCAAGAATTATTCACCAGAACTCTATCAAGTTTGGTAGAGATATGATGAGGAGGGTCCTGCCTGTTAGACCAAGTAAAGAGGCAACCAGAGTACCTCAGGTTATCCACCTCACAATTATAGATACAACTATTAAAATCATCCATGTGAGGTGGCCAAAGACTAGTGCCACCAACTTTCTCCTTAGGATTTCTAATTGAGTTAAAATCGCCAAGTATTACCCAAGGCTCAGTGCTCTTTAAATTTAGGAGGTCATTCCAAAGACCAATTCTATCACTCCATTCATTGGCTCCATAAACAAATGTAGCCAAGAATAAATGGCCCTCCTGCAAAGCGTGAACTTCACAATGCACAAGCTGATTGGTCATGCTAAGAACTTTCACATTGATCAAGTGAGGGTTCCAGCAAATGAGAATTCTTCCAATAGGGGCATGGATAGAGTTATGTGCATATTGCCAGAGGGGACAGATGAAGTTCACAACCTTTTTAATGTTGGGCTATTTAATCTTATGTAAGCAAACCAATCAGAGATAGATCATTGTTTTTCAAAAAATGCTTGGCAGCTTTTTGCTTAAGAGGGTCATTCAAACCTCTCAAGTTCCAAAAACCAAAATTCAATTGTGATTGTGGACTAGACATGGATAGTATTGGAATAAAAGACATATAAAACACAAAATGGCAGGAGATAGAAAGTAGTAGGATACTGCCCCAAAAGGATATGCTGCTAACTCAATAATACTGACTACGGAGCTTGCGCTCCTTTTTCAACCTTCTTTTCCTCGAGCTATTGGACTCTAGAAACTGCCCAACTGATTTATTGGGTGAAGGGCTCTTGTTGATAGAAGTATGTGGGAGTTAAAGATCACCAGCCATGGGAGAGACCACTCCATTATCCTCAATGTGAATCTCCTCATCCATCTCCTCACTGAGAGCATCTTCAGTAGGAATCTGAGGATCAGGAGGTCTAGAGTTGGGTAGGGATAAGTGTGGAGGAGGGTTGAGAGGAGGGGTGAATACTGGAGGTTTATGAATAACATCCCCAGCAGAAAAAGAGCAACCCTCCGCTGCTGCTTGTGCCCGCAAGGTATTAGGGAGAGAGTCCTTAGCCTTCTGAGCAAGATCTTCTGACATCTCCTGTTCGTCAGCCCCTAATGAAGTGTTTGATGTGAGTTTACCTTTGCCCACCACTAGCCAATCTTCCTCAGTGTTTGCTGGTTTGGGAACAGCTTTCGGGCTACACGAATGACCAAAGACTTTGCAGCTTTCACACCTTGTAGGGACCCATTGGTATTCCACCCCCACCATAACAGATTCAGCATCAATTGATAAGGTGATGTCATTGGGAAGCTCGTCCCCTGCATCTATCTCAACACAGGTATGAGCATAGTCCAAACGCTTCTTGTTAGCTGTGGCCTCATCCACACAAATTGGCTTCCCAATAGCACTTGCAATCATACTAAAGCCAACATGAGTCCAGAATTCCAGAGGAAGTCTGTGTAACTTAATCCATACAGGAATGGTGGAGGGATGAATTTTCCCCGGAACCAACAACCTGGTCCACTCTTTTAAAACCAGGTATCTAGGGGCACAACTTGATTTTTTCCCATCACCCAGACCTTTAATTTTTATTTTTTTTGGGTCCCTTGGGCTAAATGCATCTGGTTGAGAGCTTCTCTCTCTAAGTTAGAGAGAGAATGCACTCCCCTGTATCAAAATCACTCATTTTTGGATCTGGCAGCCAATCTTTCTGATTGTTTAGCCTTTCTCCATCAGATTTTGGAGGTCAATCATACCACAACAATCTGTCTTGTACTTCTATCCAAATCTCTACCAGGTTATGGAGATTTCAAGGGTCGGCTACATCAAATGGGGTCTATCCAAATCTCTGTCTTGTACTTCTACTCAAACAGGGGATATTAGCTCCCCGTGGAGATCATTTACATCAAATGGGATTCATATTCCCTATCTCACATGGGGTCGTCCCCCACTCTCTCAAAAGCAAAAACCATCATTCTGATGGTGTTCAACACTACCTATCCACCCGCCCAAGGGGGTTTCAACCCACAATCTGCATTTTCTACAAGTTCTACGAGTGGCTTCTCACCAACTCAACACCAGCTCGTCACTGGGTTCCAGTTAGAGCAAACTACCATTTCCGACATGGAGTTCCTCTCCTTGTTTGAACACGTTTTTCCGGGAAAGTTTCAGGCAATCACGGTTGAGATCTGGGGCCCACTTTTCGGGAATAGGTTTACCTTTACAGTTCAGTTCTTCCCCGTTAGGTGTCGTTGGTGTCACGGCGGTGGGAGGTAATACCCCATGGGTTTCTGGACTTGATAAGGTGAGTTTATGGTGGATTTGGTCCTTAGATTTTTGATGCGCCTGTTTTGGAGTTTTTTCTGGATATACCCATCGAAAGCATGATAATTTCTTGGTTATTTTAGCTGGAGTTTATTTCGGTTGTGTGAAAGCACTGGGTCTGTTCTTCATTTTCTTGGTTTCGGATGAACTTTGGAGAAGATGAGAGTGGACTTCACGTTTTTTCACCGCGACTGGGATATCTCCGGATTGAAAGTCATGGGGGTGTGCGCCTAGCACATGTGGGGGGGCAGATAAAAATGCACCCTTACACGCATAAGAAAGCTGGAAATCCAGCTGTTCTACTGGCCTTTGCAGTGTTAAAGTCAACCAAGTAAGGGGTTTTGAGATCAACCTAGTAATCCATCATGGATCTGGAGGAAAATTCTAAATCTGAGATCAATAGTGCACCCACATATCAAAACCATTATTGGGAATGGAAATAATTCCTCATTATGGTTTGATAATTGTCATCCTCTTGACCCTCTTGCTGAGAAGTATGGCTCCAGAATACTTTATGACACTGGCCTCCCCAGTGACTCAAAAGTATCTGCCATCATCAGAAATTCCCAGTGGGCTTTTCCTGTTACCCAAACCTTTGAACTCAATGAAGTCAGATCTAGCATGTCCTCTCTTCCTGAACCCAATGGGACTCCAGATGGTCATCATAGCATTGCATCTATGTGGAATCACCTGAGGACACAATTTCCTAAAGTTCAGTGGCACCATTGCTTATGGTTTTCTGGACACATAACTAAGTGTAGCCATATAGTTTGGGTAGTTGTCCAAAATAGGTTGTACACTGAGGACAGGTTAGTCACTTTTGGAACCAAAACACACTCTTGTTGTAGCTTCTGTCAAGGTCAAGAGAGTCATGACCATTTATTCTTCAACTGCCCCTTTACCTCACAGGTTTGGACCCAAATCACTGGGCTTCTTAATGTGGTTTGGCCCTCCAAGTCTTGGTCCAGCTGGATCTCTCTTATATCATCCATCAAAGGCAATTCACTCAAAAATCTCATGATTAAACTTGCATTTACCACCTCAATATATCATATATGGATTGAGAGGAATTTCAGGAAATTCCAAAATGTTGCATGTACTGAGCAAGTTGTAGTTCACAAGATCCATACTATGATGAGACATAGATTGATGTCCCTAAAGGTTCTTCCTCAAGGACATCAATCTCAATGGCTCCTCAAAAAATGGGATCTTAATCCATGAGTTCTTTATGCCCTGCTACTAATACAATTCCATGCAGATCATATTTTTTGCAGTTGCATTCTATCAGGTTCAGGCTCAAGTCCATATTCTGGAAGGTGGTCAAAGTAGAAAGTGTCAGCAACAAGGCTTCAAGATGAGAGTGGCAGCAGCAATAGGTTTAATGCTCTCTGCTATTACCTCTAGTACAAGGTTTGTTACCTTAATCCTCTCTCTCAGTGATCATTCTGTGGTAGTGGGATAGTAGTGCATTGAGTGGCTTCTTGGTTGCATTTCATTGTGAGACTTCCCATATTGTGCCTCCCTATTAGCCTTGAGCCTCATTTTTTTGAGAGTGGAGTGGTTTCAACATGTGAGAGTACATTTATCCCCCAGGTCAAGTGAGAAAAGAGAGAGGGAGGTAAGATGTTGAGGGAGCTAGGTGGTGAGCCCTATAGACCTGGGGGGTTCTCTGATCTCTGTTCTCAGTTTTATTCCATATTCTTTGCTGAAATTATGTCAGTCAGATTAGCTACTTTGTGATTATCTTTGTGGACTGCCACCATTGGGCAGAGCTGTTGTATACATATTAAATTCCCTGTTGATCCCCATGGGAAAGCTGCTGAAAAATCATGCTATGAGTTGATTGTGAACTACAATTGTGTGATCTGCTGGCTGGATTTCCAAATTCTTCATTGCTCAGATTTGTGTGTCATAGATCATGCCATGAGTCCCATATTGCTGCTGCTGGATTTGTTGTTCAGTGTATATCTTGCTGATCTGGGCAGTGTTGCTCACTGTTGCAGTAGTGTGTTTGATCTGCTGCCTACTATGGTATAATTGTTCTGCTGCAGTAGTGTGTGTTTGATCGCTATTTCTTTACTATTGTTGCATTGCTGGGCATGTCCTCCCATAGTGTATGTTCTTGGAAGTTATTGGCTGTCCAGCGCCAATCATCTCAATGTTTAGGCCGTGATCCTTTTAAGCCGTGAATCATCACCTTCTATTGCTCCTGCCATTCAACCAGAGTTGGTGTTGTCTTCTGAAATCTCGGATGTATATTTCTAATTCTGTGGTGTTTTATTGTTTTGTGTTATGTTCTGTACTAGCTCACTCGTCTAGGCGATAAACTTAATTTTATTTACGTTCTTCCATCTGGGGGGCTGTCCCAGATTTTGTTAACTCAAAGTAGATTTGTTTGCTTACCTATGGGGGGCTGTCCCATAGGGAGGGGCGCACAGGTCGTATCTCCTCAATCTCCTAAATTTTACCCTACCTATCACTCCCACGTTCTAACTGGTACTACCATCCATCATCAAGAAGCAGGTTTTGGGGTGTTTCTCCTCCATCTCTTAGATGAGGAAGATACACTCCCTGTTGATCTTTTGCTATTAGTTAATATCTATTCCCCATGTTGCCGCTTGGCCTTCCCATTATCTTTGGTCCTTAGATGTTTCTTTCTTTTCTTTTCTTTTCTTTCTTTTGCTTTGTCCTCCTGGGGTATGCCCCTTGTAGGCTGTATATTCGGTTAGCCCCTTTTAATTTCACGCTTGTTTACCCAAAAAAAAGTAAGGGGTTTTTTTGGGTTACACACAAAAGTGGGTTTTTTTTTGGGGCCCACGAAAGCTTTGCCCACCGACAGCTATTTAACAAAGGCAACAATGCTACACGTCAATCACACCACATCTTAGCTTTTCCCAATCAAATGTTTACCCGCCAGGTACCAAATCGAACCCTCACACCCCCGATCCTTCTTCTCACCATGCTTTCCGAAATACACCAAACCCTTCCAAGTCTAATCCGTCTGCTACGAGCAACCAGTTACAAACCCTAGCCCATAACAACCCCAATCAATCTAACTCGACCTCAACTGTTCTTACATCTGAAATAAACCCTAACCTAATACTCTCCACTCCTTCGAAACCCGCCAACAGATCCACCAACCCTTCTCCTGCACAACCTAAACCGCTTAGTCCTATTCACTCTGGCTCGAGCCCAGCTCGCAAATTACATGAAATTTTCCTACGTGAGGGACAAAATCAGGCTTGTGTAGATAGGATCTCCTCGCTGGTCCAGTCGATTGAAGAGGAAATGCACAAATCCGGGGTTAATGTGAGCCTTGCACATCTCAAATCCCATATCCTTCAAGTGCGGGAGGACTACTCGAATCCTGAAGCTGCCTCCTCCAGTGTTAAGGTCAACATTGAAGGGGACTTTGTTGAAGTTGTTGACAACCCCCCCCCCCCCCCCCCCCCCCCCGAGCCCCCTGCTGATTCAAAAGTCACCATCAACCCAGGTAAAAGTATGAACTGGGCATCCCTTTTTAAAGCGCAAGCCCCCTCAAAATCTATGAAATTAGAGCATTATCCAGATTTGCAAAAGGGTAAAGATGCAGTGGTTGAACTAGAAGATTCTGATGTTGATCCAACTCATGGGATCACTGTTTAATTGGATATTTTTTGGATGGCAAGATGCCTTTCAATCTGCTGAGTGCTACTACGAGATCAGTTTGGAAAGATAATGCTCCACGATCTATCAAGCAGATTGGAGCTTGTTTTTTCTTTGAATTTAAGGACGAGGCTTCCAAGCTACAGGTACTAGAAGGTGGCCCTTATTTCTTTTCTAGACGTTACTTGGTTCTTACCGACTGGAAAAGAATGTTGGTCCCCTATACCAAACACCCATCTTCAATTCCAGCTTGGGTGAAACTTCATACACTTCCATTGGAATGCTGGACTGAATCTGGATTTAGTCGCATTGCCAGCTTTATCGGGCGACCTATCCATGTTGATGAAGCAACAGCAGGCAAGAAAAGGCTGGATTTTGCTAGGATTTGTGTTGAAGTATCTGCTAATGATGAATTGCCTGATGAGGTAGTAGTGAAGGCGAATGGTGATTCTGTAACTATTAGGGTTGAGTATCAGTGGCTTCCCCCTAAATGCCCGGGTTGTAAGGTTTTTGGACACAAATGTACCCCCAAAACAACCACAACTCCGGCCAGAGCAGAGGAGTCTTGGCAAACAGCTGGAAAACCAATAAACATTTCCAACAAGGATCCCATTATTCAACATCAAGTACAAATTGCACTGGAGAAAGGAGGGAGCATAGCCTTAGAAGCTGTGACCAGTGAGGTGGTTCCCTCTTCATCTAAAACTAGAGAAACAATACCTCCTACTAACAAAGGGGCCGAGCCTTTGGAATTAGCAGATCCTGGGAATGAGTATGACTCCACTGAAGATATTGAGGAGATTGTAGCTGAAAGATGTCCTTATGAGGGCATCACCACCACTACAGGAGCAATTGAAGGGCAAAAACCTAAGTCAAACAGCCCAACGGCCCTGGCTTCCAATGCAACAGGCTCTCATCCACCCCCTTGCCCACAATCAGCAGGAAGCAGTACTAAAAAGAATAAGAACAAGAAGAAGGGGAGCAATGGGAGATCTAGCTCCTTCAGAGGACACTGAAGGCCTCTACTATATCCTTTTGGGCAGTATCCTAATACTTTCTATATCCTGCCATTTTATATTTTATATATGCTTTATAATTCAATAATCCCCATGCTTAGTTCACAATCACTTTTGCATTTTGGGTTTTGGAACTTGAGAGGTCTGAACGATCCCCTCAAACAGACGGCTGTTAAAAACTTTTTGAAAAATAATGAACTTTCACTTATAGGCTTAATTGAGCATAAAGTTAAGGAGCCTAACACTAAGAAGATTGTGAGATCCATTTGCCCCCACTGGCAGCATACCCATAATTCTTCCCATGCACCTATTGGGAGAATTCTTGTATGCTGGAACCCTCTCATATTAAATGTGAAGGTCATGCATATGACCAGTCAGCTTATTCATTGTGAGGTCTCATCCATTCTTGATGGACATAGATTCTTAGCCACCATTGTCTATGGTGCCAATGATCATGCTGACAGATTAGATCTTTGGTATGATCTGTGCAAATTGAAGAGTAGTGAGTGTTGGGTAATTATGGGTGACTTCAATGCTATTAGGAGTCCTAGGGAGAAATCTGGTGGTGTTGCCCACTGGCCCTCCTACATGGACGATCTTAATAACTGCCTTTATTCATGTGAAGTTGATGATCTAAGATATTCTGGTTGCCTCTTTACTTGGTCTAATAGGCAAGACCCCCCCAACCATATCACTACCAAGCTCGACAGAGTTTTGGTCAATGATCTTTGGCTGAGGACTTACACCTCCTCTTCAGCTTACTTCCCTACTCCTAGGATCTCTGACCACTCACCAGCTATACCAACTTGAGTCCCTGCAGACTACCCTTGGCTTGGACCCTACAAATCCTGCTACTCAGATGGAAGAAAAATTGGTCTACAAGCAAAATTCCTTTCTCTCTCTAGAGCTGAGGAAAGTTTAGCTAGACAAAAATCTAGGATTCAGTGGCTAAAGCTTTGAGACCAATGCACCTCCTTCTTTTTCAAATCCATCAACAATAATAGAAATAGAAGAAAGATTACTAGTCTGGTTTTGGGTGACTCTACTACCACTCATGACCTGAATGTAATAAAAGATACATTTGTCAACTTCTATTCTAGTCTCCTTGGTACACCACACACTACTAACTATGTTGGATTTGATAGGATCAACCATCTCATTACTCAGAGGCTCTCTTATGATCAGAGTGTGAGTATGGTTCAGGATGTCACTAATTCTGAAATTAAGGAAGTTTTCATGAACCTTAATCCCAACAAGGCTCCTGGCCCTGATGGATATAATGCTAAGTTCTTTCAGAAAGCTTGGCCTATTGTGGGGCATGAGGTCACTGTTGCTATTAGAAATTTCTTCAAGTCTGGGAAACTTCTGAGCAAAGCTAATGCCACCATTGTGGCTCTTGTCCCCAAAATACCTAATCCTTCGAAGGTTGGAGACTTCAGACCAATATCTTGTTGTAACACTGTTTACAAGTGCATTGCCAAGATTCTGGCTAAGAGGCTTCAGAGTGTTCTCCCTCTCCTTATTGATCCAGTCCAATCTGGATTTATTAAGGGTAGGAGAATTGCTGACAATATTTTCCTCACACAGGAAATTATGCATGGATACCACAAATCCACCTCTTCCCCCAAATGTGCCATGAAAGTAGACATCATGAAAGCCTATGACAATGTTAGATGGGATTTCCTCTGGGATACACTTGTATGCATGAATTTCCACCCCAAAATGATTACTTGGTTGAAAGCCTGTGTTACCATAGCTAATTATACTTTGAACATAAATGGTGAGCCCACTGGTAACATCAAGGGTGCAAGAGGTCTCAGACAAGGTGACCCCTTTCCTCTTATCTTTTTGTAATTGTTATGGAGGTGCTCACTTGTATCTTAAAGGATAGGTCTGCTAGACCTGACTTTAGATTCCACTGGAGATGTAGCCAACCCAAAATCATCAACCTATGTTTTGCTGATGACCTTATGCTCTTTTGCAAAGGAGATGTAAGCTCAGTCAAACATATTCAGGACTCCCTGTATGAGTTTGAATCCTTGTCTGGACTATGCCCTAGTCCTGGGAAAAGTAATGTGTTTTTTTCTGGAGTGCAGCACTCTGTCAGAGAGGAGATCCTTCAGATGTTAGGTTTCAAAGAAGGCTTTCTACCAGTGAGATACCTTGGTGTTCCACTTCTGTCCACCAAGCTGAAACACATTGAAACACATTGACTGCAAATCCATGATTGACAAAATCACCTCAAGAACCAAAACTTGGACCAATAGGGACTTAACCTATGCTGGTAGGGTCCAATTGATCAAAAATGTCCTTTTCTCAATGCAAACTTATTGGTCCTCGCTCTTCATACTTCCCAAGAAAGTTATTAAAGAGGTTGAGACCATACTGAGGTCCTTTCTTTGGTCTGGCCCTAACCTCAAAAAGACTGGGGCCAAAGTATCTTGGGATCACTTGTGTTGCCCCAAACAGGAGGGTGGTCTTGGGTTTAAATCTATCCTCATTTGGAATAAGGCAGCTATAGCTAAACACATCTGGTTCCTTATCTCTGGTGGGGAACAGTCTATGTGGTGTCAATGGGTTAAATCATACTTACTTAAAGGAAAAAGTTTTTGGGATGTCAAGATGCCCAGTTCACCTTCCTGGGTTTGGAGGAAACTCCTCAATCTCAGACCCATTGTACAACCCCACGTTAAGGTTGTAATTGGCAATGGTAGAACCACATCACTATGGTTTGATAATTGGCACCCTCTTGGTCCTATTGCCCACAAATTTGGCTCTAGAGTTAATTATGACTCTGGACTCACCAAAAATGTAACTGTGGATACCATTATTAGAGGCTCTAATTGGGGCTTCCCCATTACTCAAACCCTTGAGCTCAATGAGATTAGGGATGCTTTGAGTTCCTTGCCCAACCCAAACCAGGATATGGAAGACCTCCATAAATGGGACCTTAACTCTACGGGTGAGTTCACAATTTCCTCCCAAAGACCTCAGAACACATCACCCCAAAGTTCCTTGGCACAACAACATTTGGTTCTCTGGTCATATCCCTAAATGCAGCATGATAACTTGGCTTGCTATCCATAACAGACTCTATATTGGAGACAGATTGGTTTTGTTTGGTACAATCCCTGTCTCCTGCTGTAATTTTTGTACTGGTGTGGAGACTCATGACCACTTATTCTTCAATTGCCCATTCACCTCACAAATCTGGTCTGAGATGCTTGCTAATGTCAATTTTAGTTGTCCTGCTAGGTCTTGGGTTGACTGGATAAGTTATATCTCAAACTTCAGAGGCAAAAGTCTTAAAAATTTAATCCTTAAATTGATGTTCACTGCTACAGTTTACCAGATATGGATTGAAAGAAATTCACGTAACTTCCAAAACGCATCTTGCACTGTGCCTATGGTGGTCACCAAAATCTATTCACTTGTGAGGTGCAGGTTACTGTCCTTGGAAAATCTTCCCCGTGGCCACAATTGCCATGGATTGTTAACTAAGTGGGGGATTAAATGAGCCTACTCACCTCTTTAATGGATTGCATTATACTTCATTGGATGTGTGATTCATGATGCATTATACTTATTTGATCCGGTTTGCATTATACTTGGTACTGTAAATCATCACTTTTGGGGTGCTACTATAACTCATCACTTGTCTACTATATTGCTACAATGCACTTTGGTCTTTGGCTTGCATTTTGGGACTGCCATGTTGGGCAGACCTACTGGTCCTGTATAGGTTATATCTAGATTCTATGGTTTGGTCCACATGTTAAGGTTATGTCCAGGATCTGTTGTCCAGTTAGCAAATCACTGCTGCTGTCCAAGTTATATCTGCTGTCCAGGATCTGTGAATGAGTTAAACACGTGTGAATTCTGTTGCTGCTCGGGTTCAGATTGACAGCCTCTGCTGCTGCATTAATCTGACACCTTTAGTGCTGGAATCAAAGGGGAGCAAAGTGCTACAGTGTGGTTAAACAGGCTCCCCATATCTCTTTTCATTTTATGTACTGTTATCACTGCATAAAGGCTACATATTTTGTTGTTTGTGGGTTGCAAGGGTTGTTGCAACCTACTCCTGTTCTATATTGGTTTGGATGCATATTTTGTTGTTTGAGGATTGCAAGGGTTGTTGCAATCTGCTACTGCTGTCCTTACTGCAAATTTTGTTCAATATTATGGTTGTTGCAAGGGTTGTTGCAATCAACATATTTTGTTTTTATTGTTGATGTTTCTAGTTAATGTCTATAGTTACTGCTGCACATTTGGACTGTGAGTGTCTGTTTGGTAGCATCTGGATTGCTGTGTGTCTGATCAGCATCCACGATGTTGAGATCTCTGGCCTAGCCTTGGGGGGCTGTCCCATGGCATGTATTAGTCCCTTCTGGGAGGGGGCTTTCCTCCCTACTCTAGCCTGTTGCACCTACTGCAGTTTATCAGGCTCAACACTTTCAAGTTCATCCCAAAGTTTTACTTTCAAGTTCATCCCAAAGTTTTACTTTCTACACTTTCAAACTGCTGCTACTGCAGTTTACTGCTGCAGTTTACTACTGTTATTTGCTGCTGTCAAATGCTTGGCAAAGGCTAATTCCTTACAGCCGTATGTCTGCTGCTGCTACTGCTGGCATAATCTGCTAATTCCTCACAGCATGCTTATTAGTTGGCCATGTTCAGCTGTGGTCAATAGCTGATCATATCATCTTCCATGTTCAAGTTATTACAAGCCTCCAGATTGGCAACTCCCATGATCAAGTGATTCCAAGTTATTTCAAGATCAAAATTGTGATTAAAGTCTACATCATGTTGGTTATTGGATGTAATCCTCAAGTTCTAGTACTAAACCCAAGGTTCCCTAGTGTGGGCTATTTGTTTGGTCTTTTGCACCTCTTGTATGGTGTTTCTCTCCTCTCTATTGATAGGAGAGAAACACCTCGTAGTTAGGTCTTATTTGCATTGTTGTACGATGCCTTATGGCCATCTTTTTGCACCTTTTCTTTCTTCTTTTCTTTTCATTTTGTCCTCCCTGGGGTATGCCCCTTGTAGCCTGTATATTCTGTTGCCTTCTTTTTATTTCAAGCTTATTTATCCAAAAAAAAAAAAACAATGCTACACGTAAAGTGGATTGTGGTCCTTCCATGGGCCCACTATTTACTCAATGGTGCTGTATTTGCAAAGGAAAAGCATGGCCCACTAGGCCACCATTTGCAGATCTACGGTGAACTTCAAATTACCTTGGTTCAAGGTTACACGCAATGAAAAATTGGGCAGTGGATGCCCGGGAAATCATGGCCGTTGAGCCCGAAAACCAACATATCTCGCGATATTTTATTTTATGCAAACGTAAAGCTGGCTTTTGTGCCCATTATTCCTATCCTAGCGGGCTGTGCTGGGACCACTAATTTTCCCACCCCGGCGGGTTGTGCTGGGGAACACGCAATTTTCTTTTCTTTTCTTTTCTTTATTTTTATTTTGTCCTCCCTGGGGTATGCCCCTTGTAGGCTGTACATTCGCTTAACCCCTTTTAATTTCAAGCTAAATTACCCACAAAAAAAAACCAGGTATCTACGAGAGAAGAAGTATGGTCCACCTTCAAGTACTGCTAGCTTGGCTGACTCATCTTCAAACTCAAATAGATAGCACAATCCCAGTTGTCTGACGGAAAACTTGCCATGATCTTTCCACACGGCGCGGGCTGTTGCGCTGAGAAGAGGCAATGGCATTTTCCCATCCAAAAAATGCCCAACCAAACAATTTTTACCCACACCATTATCCAATAGAGACTCATCAAAATTAATGTGCGCTGATTTTCCTTTCTGGAATTCGGGATAGTGAGCTAACCTCATGGACTTGGCTGGAGCTTGTGCTTGGAAGAGGGAAGTCCATCTCCTAGCTTGAACACCTAAGGTCCCTGCAGCCTTGGGCTCAGTAGGATGGGTTGGGATTTTCTCACCTGGAACTGTGATGTAATCTCCTTCTAGGTCAAAGTTTGTGGGTAGTTCTGAACCTGATTCTTGGAGCTGAAGGAGATGGTCCTTGAATTTGGAAAAACTAACATTCACCCCAGAGTTGTACATTTCTTCCTCAATAGACTTCACCAATGAGCCAAGGCGCTCAGAACTAGTCAATCGATAGGGGCCTCCTGGAAAACCTGTTGTAACTTGCGTGAAGGGCTTGACCCAACTAACGTAGGGCTGTGAGGTCCATTCTAGAGCTCAGATGAATCAGTGATTTGAGAGTCAGTTGCCGCAGGATGTGAATTGGGGTTTTCCCCTAACGAACAAGATTGCGTTGAAATTGGACGTTGGTCGCTGGTGAGAGGCTGTGTATGAGTATCCCCCACCTGACTAGCGATTTGAGCACCGCGACGGGGTTGAAAGAGCTTAGGTTGATTAGATTTCTCTGAGGTAGGGTGAGGTGTAGATGAATCGGTATTGGGGGTTTGATGGAACTCGGATCTAGGTTTTAGACCTTAGCAGGTAAACATTGGATTGCACAAGGTTGGGATTGGGTGTGAGTTAAAGAACGCCTGTGTTAGAAGGGGTATCTCTTTCCTCCGGGCACAAATCTGAGAAGGTTTGAGGTGCATCCATTGAGCCTTCTGACTTTGGGGTTCGTGGAGATCGAAGACTTGGAACCAAGTATTTGTTACGCGTATCCCCTTTGTCTGTTGAAGAGATCAAGATATTGAGTGAGTTTAGGCTGAGACCCACTTGTTTCTTCCTAACGACATTGGAATCCAAGGCCTTAGATCCCAGATCTTCCATGCTAGCTGCCGACGAACCTTCCATAACTAGGGTTTTTCTAAAAATCGCCTAGAGAGAGAAGGGGTCATTTTTTCCTGTTTATCTTTTGCAGTTATCCTATTGCACATAAACAAAAGGAAAACAAAGGGGTACAGCTGTACTCCTTATAACAATGGTAGTGTGCTTTTGATTTCAACAAAGTGTGGGTGGCCTATTCCGAGTATCATCCGGACTGTTTGAAAATTTTAATTACATTATGTTGACCACCCTGGGCCAATTGTTACACTGTTGCTGTATGCTTATTTTACTTATCCCGGCGGGTTGTGCCAGGACCACTTATTTTCCCACCCCGGTGGGTTGTGCCGGGGAGTACGCAATTTTCTTTTCTTTTTTCTTTTTCACTTTGTCCTCCCTGGGGTATGCCCCTTGTAGGCTGTACATTCGCTTAGCCTCTTTCAATTTCAAGCTATCTTTACCCAAAAACATATGTATCCCTATCCCAGCGGGTTGTGCTGGTTTTCATATATCCCACCCCGACGGGTTGTGTCGGGGAGTACGCAATTTTTTCTTTTCTTTTCTTTATTTTGTTTTGTCCTCCCTGGGGTATGCCCCTTGTATGTTGTACATTCGCTTAATCCCTTTTACTCTCAACCTAAATTACCCAAAAAAAAAGACTGGATGAGAGGGCGAAGCTGAAGCAATTCCTCCACGTCCAAGAGGGACTACTAGGAATCTTAATTTTCCAAAAACTTCTACCTTTGAGTAAATATGATTTGACCCATTGACACCACATGGATTGCTCACCTCCAGAGATGATAAACCAAATATGCTTAGCCATGGCGGCCTTGTTCCAAATTTGGATAGATTTAAACCCTTGACCCCTTTCTTTCCTGGGGGAGCAAAGATGATCCCAAGAAACTTTGGCACCAGAGTGTCTAAGGTCAGATCCAGTCCAAAAGAAGGATCTAAGAATGTTCTCAACTTCCTTCACCACCTTCTTGGGAAGCAAGAAAATGGAGGACCAGTAAGTCTGCATAGAGAACAACACAGACTTAATCAATTGAATTCTCCCAGCATATGATAGATACTTATTTGCCCAGGATTTAGTACAACTTATGATTTTATCAATAAGTATCTTACAATCAGAGTGTTTAAGTTTAGTGGAAATGAGAGGAACCCCAAGGGAGATATCCCTCAACAAATCCTAACTTCTCAAGGATTGCTTGTTTGTTTGAACTTGAGACTCCAAAGAAGAAAATGTTGCTCTTACCAGGACTAGGAGTTAGCCCAGACAACTTCACAAATTCAATAAGAGCCTCATTGATGCAGTGTATAGATTCAAGATCTCCTTTACAGAAGATCATGAGATCATCTGCAATCATGGAGGAAAGGATATCCCAAAGGGAAAAAAATTCAAGGTCGGTAGATTTTATGAGAATAGGACTCTCTCTCTCTCTAGGCGATTTGGGGATCTCGGTTGATACCATGCAATGTCGAGCAATCTTCCTCCTTCCATGGTGGATCCCGATAATTTAGCCATGGTGGACGGGAAGCAATCACAAGCAGATGGCCTAGGGATCAAAGTCATTGATTCCATTGAGGTTCATAAGAATCGACAACAAATCCAAGCACCGCATCTTCAACAGTCCAACATGTATCCTCAGAGGTGATTCGGTATGGATTACACTGCATCCACGAAATTTAATCCTCGCAGAAACCTAAGTTCTCAACAAACTTCAGATTCGGGGACCTCAATGTCTCCCATGGAAGCAAATCCACAAGTGGGGTACACCCACCCAACGAACAACTCTGATGATATAAGGCGATTGGCGACTCAAGGCGAGCTAAACCCTAGAATGGAAGATCCGTCCAAGACAGCCATGGAAGATTCGACAGCAATAGGAAGACAGATTCATAGCAAACTCCTTGTTCCAGGTACTGTCTACACAGCTCCCCCAAGTTTAGTCCCTTCAAACCCCTCGATCTATACCCTACAAACCAAAAGCCCTCTGATTCATGCTCGAATCGAAACCAGAACAAAATCCCGAAAAACCCTAGCTCGGTTTCAGCGAACCCTGTTGGTGGGTCTGTACTTAACCCAAACCAAGTACCATCTACACCTTCAAAATCTTTTGATACCCATCACATTTCCACCCCTAGTCAAACCAAATCTACTAGTCCCAATTTACCCAAAAAAAAAAATCTACTAGTCCCACTCGGTCTGGACCAAGCCCTGCTCGCAAGCTGCAGGATATTTTCCAGCGGGAAGGGGATAAACAAGCTTGTGAGGACCGTATCTCTTCTCTAGTGCAGTCGATTGAGGATGAAATGCACAACTCTGGGGTCAATGTCAACCTGTCTCGGCTTAAATCCCATATCTTCCAGGTAAGTGACGATCTTCCCAATCCTGAGAGAACTTCATCCAATGCCAATGTTAATTTAGTAGGAGACTTTGTTGGAACTGAGTGTAACTCCCCCCGCCACAAGCTGAACCAAATAACATCAGTAAAGCAGACATTACAAAGAAATGGGCTTCACTATTCCAGGCACAAGCTCCATCGAAGTCTATGAAATTAGAGCATTATCCAGAAATGCAACAAGGGATAGACGTTGTGGTCGAGCTAGACGACACGGATGTGGATACCAATTCTTGGGATAACTGCTTAGTTGGGTATTTCCTCGATGGGAAGATGCCCTACAATCTATTGTGTGCCACAACACGCTTGGTTTGGAAGGAGAGTGCTCCTAAATCTATCAAACAAATTGGACCTTGTTTTTTCTTCGAGTTCAGAGATGAAGTTACTAAATTGCAAATTCTAGAAGGAGGGCCCTATTTCTTCTCCAGGAGATACCTTGTACTCACGGATTGGAAGAGGATGTTAGTTCCCACAACTAAACATCCCCCCTTCAATCCCAGTATGGGTAAAATTTCACAAACTACCGCTTGAATGTTGGACAGCAGCAGCTTTCAGCCATATAGCTAGCTCTATTGGAAGGCCTATACATGTTGATGAGGCTACAGCGGGTAAGAAAAGGCTGGATTTTGCCAGAATATGTGTGGAAATATCTGCAGGGGATGAGCTACCAAGTGAGGTGGTTGTGAAATCAAATGGTGAATTAGTAGCAATTAGGGTGGAATACCAATGGCTTCCCCCTAAATGCTCTGAATGTAAAGTATTTGGCCACAAATGTCCTCCAAAGGCTGCTCCAGCTCCAGTCGCTTCAGTTGAGACATGGCAGATTGTGGGTAAACAGATAAACATCTCCAATAAGGATCCCATCATCCAACATCAAGTGCAATTGGCATTGGAGAAGGGAGGTAGCAATGCTCTAGATGTTGTCACCAGTGAGATTGAATCCTCTACACCATTACGCAAACCAGGTGAAACATTAACTCCTACAGTCCCTGTTGGGCTATTGGAGTAGTGGATACAGAAGAGGTGGATGACTCCTCTGAGGAGCTAGAGGAGATTGTAGCTGATATTTGTCCAACTATTGAAGGCACTAAGGCCTTGAAAGGACAGCTCTCTAGCATTACCAAACAGTTGAACAGCTCTACTACCTTGAGTCCAGTTGCAACAAGCTCTTCCCCACCCCTTTGCCCACAATCAGCATGCAGCAACACTAAAAGGAATAAGAACAAAAAGAAGGGCAGCAATGGGAGATCCGGCTCCTCTAAAGGGCATTGATTGATGCTTTTATATCCTTTTGGGCAGTATCCTAATACTTTCTATATTCTGCCATTTATCTATATTATGCTTTAAAATTCAATAATCCCATGCTTAGTTCACAATCTAATTTGCATTTTGGGTTTTGGAATTTGAGAGGTTTGAATGACCCTCTCAAACAAAGGGCTGCTAAACTCTTTTTGAAGAACAATGAAATTTCACTGATAGGTTTAATTGAGAAAAAAGTTAAGGACCCTAACATTAGGAAGATTGTGAGATCCATTTGCCCTTTGTGGCACCATACTCACAATTCTGCCCATGCCCCTATTGGGAGAATTTTGGTATGCTGGAACCCTCACATTCTTAATGTGAGGATCTTACATACAACCAGTCAACTTATTCATTGTGAGGTCTCATCAATTCTTGATGGACTTGAATTTTTGGTTACTTTTGTGTATGGTGCTAATGACCATACCGACAGGGTAAATCTTTGGAATGAATTGTGCAACTTGAAGAAAATAATGGGTGTTGGGTGATCATGGGGGACTTTAATGCCGTTAGGGACCCTAAGGAAAAGTCTGGTGGGACCAATCTCTGGCCCCCACACATGGATGATCTTAATAACTGCCTGTACTCATGTGAAGTTGATGATTTAAGATACACTGGATGTTTCTTTACTTGGTCCAATAGGCAGGACCCTCCTAACCACATTTCTACCAAGCTGGATAGAGTGTTGGTTAATGACTTTTGGCTGAGGACTCATACATCCTCTTATGCATTCTTCCCTACTCCAGGGATATCTGATCACTCACCTGCTTTAGTACATATCACACCTCCTCCCAAACCTCCCAAGAGACCCTTTAGGTTTTTTGATTTCCTTGCAGACCACCCTTCCTTCCTATCAACTGTCCAAAAGGTTTGGAGACAAATAATTCTTGGTAACCCTATGTTCTGTCTTACTGAAAAGCTCAGGAGGTTACAAGTTGATCTTAAAGAACTGAACCATAAAGAATACAGTGCTATCTCTGACAGAGTGGCTACTACCAAAAGTCAGCTTGAGATCCTCCAGACTACTCTTGGTAAGGATCCTACTAACTCTGCCACTCAGTTGGAGGAAAAAAAGGTCTACAAGCATTTCCTCACTCTCTCTAGAGCTGAGGAAAGTTTAGCTAGGCAAAAATCAAGGATTCAGTGGCTAAAGCTTGGAGACCAATGCACATCTTTCTTCTTCAAGTCTATCAATAACAATAGGAATAGAAGCAAGATTACTAGTCTTGTTTTGGGTGATTCCACCATTACTCATGACATGACTGTAATCAAAGACGCTTTTGTCAACTTCTATTCTAATCTGCTTGGTAATCCACACTCTACTACCTATGATGGTTATGACAGGATAAACCAACTCATTACCAAGAGACTTACCAATGATCACAGTGTGAGTATGGTTATGGATGTTACCAACACTGAAATCAAGGAAACTGTCATGAGTCTTAACCCTCACAAGGCCCCTGGCCCTGATGGGTATAATGCTAGATTTTTTCAAAAACATGGTCTATAGTTGGGCATGAAGTTACTGCTGCAATTAGAAATTTCTTCAAACCTGGGAAATTATTGACTAAAGCTAATGCCACAATTGTGGCTCTTGTTCCCAAGGTTCCTAATCCTACCAAAGTTGGTGACTTTAGGCCAATATCTTGTTGCAACACTGTTTACAAGTGCATTGCCAAGATTTTGGCCAAGAGACTTCAGGATGTTCTCCCTGCTCTTATTGATCCAGTTCAATCTGGATTTATTAAGGGTAGGAGAATTGCAGATAACATTTTCCTCACTCAGGAAATTAAGCAAGGATATCACAAATCCACTTCCTCTCCCAAGTGTGCCATGAAAGTGGATATTATGAAAGCCTATGACAATGTCAGATGGGACTTTCTTTGGGATACACTTGCATGCATGAACTTTCACCCCAAGATGATTACCTGGCTCAAAGCTTGCATCACCACGGCTAATTACACCTTCAATGTCAATGGTGAGCCCATCGACAACATTAAAGGCAAGAGAGGACTCAGACAGGGTGACCCTCTGTCTTCTTACCTCTTTGTGATTGTGATGGAGGTGCTCACCTGTATTCTAAAAGAGAGGTCTGGTAGACCTGACTTTAATTTCCATTGGAGATGTCATAAACCCAAAATCATAAACTTGTGCTTTGCTGATGACCTTATGCTTTTTTGCAAAGGTGACGTAAGCTCAGTGAAACATATTCAG
The DNA here is from genome assembly GCA_963854785.1 of Vaccinium vitis-idaea. Lineage (NCBI taxonomy): Eukaryota > Viridiplantae > Streptophyta > Magnoliopsida > Ericales > Ericaceae > Vaccinium > Vaccinium vitis-idaea. The sequence goes on from OY978219.1 coordinate 21,344,583, forward strand.
GACTCCTTGTATGAGTTTGAATCTCTATCTGGCTTATCACCAAGTCCTGGTAAAAGCAATGTCTTCTTTTCTAGAGTCCAACACTTTGTTAGAGAAGAAATTCTCCAGCTGTTTTTTTTTTTTTTTTTGGGTAAAATAGCTTGAAAATAAAAGAGGATAAGCGAATATACAGCCTACAAGGGGCATACCCCAGGAGAACAAAACAAAAAGAAAAGAAAAGGCAAATCAAAACAAAATAACTACCTCCCTAGCACAAACCGCCAAGGAGGGAGTGGGATGGCCAAAAGGCTACAATTGGGAACGAGTGTTTCTAAACCATCTGAAAGAGGGAGGAGAAACACTCTTAAGGGGAAAACAAGATCTTGAATCTAAGGAGAAACACTCTCCATATACTGTTGGGAAGAAAATTTTGAAAATTTCGCCATGACCCGTTCGTAATTGGAGCACCCTCAAGGTGCCAGCCACTGCGTATACAACAGCAGCAGCTGAAAAAGAGAAAAGAAAGAGGAAGAGATAGAGGCACTACTGTAGCAGTAGTAGCGAGTAGCAACATCAGTAGTAGTAGTAGAGGCAGCAAAATCAGAGCTGTTGAAGCAGCATAACATATTACAGAGCCTGTGAAGGACCATAAGTAGTTGTACCATAAGCATAGTAGCAGAATAACCAACGAAGCTGGTTAATTCAGTAGTGCATCCGGGAAGCTGCCACAGCAGCACCTCAGATATGTTATACAGCAGCAGCACTAGTATCAGACAACAGTTGCAAATCATAGAAAGAGAAGGGAGGAAATGCCCCCTCCCAGAAGGGACTAATACACGCCATGGGACAGCCCCCCAAGGCTAGGCCAGAATTCTCAACATCGTGGATGCTGATCAGACACACAGCAGTCCAGATGATACCAAACAATTCTAAGCAATTAACAATCATGTCCACTGTATTTCTGGAAAATTGGGCAGCGTCTCCTTAGAAACAGGTAACACAGCAAGTTCCCAACGAATACAATGAACAAATGAAAGCTCTAATAACAGATAAGTAAGCAAGAATCTATAGCAACAGCCCTTGCTATAGTTTAACATGAAGGTTCAATTGCATGCAAGTAAAATGAAGATTGCAACAGCCCTTGCAACCCACTAAATGAGCATAATCGAAATGCAAGCAAGCAAACAGTATCTATAGCAACAACCCTTGCTATAAATAGACATGAAGTTCAAGTAAAAATGTATGATAACCTGGAGAATTAGCAAGATCCTCCCAAATAAAGGCCAGCAGCTTGCTGCAGCAACCAGCAACCAGCAACCAGCAGCCAGCAAACAGCAGATGGCACAGCAACAACATGTTCACAATAGCAGAAGTATCAGGAGACCTACAATATATAGGGCTCACTCTTCTTCTCCCTAGAGACCTCACCACTTCATATCACTCTCTAAGGTCCGAGCACCCTCATCTAAGCCTTACTTGACTCCCCCTCTACGTATTACCTCCTCTCACAAGAAATTCAGAAGCTCAATCACACATCTCACATGGGTATTCTCACATTTAAGTAGATCACTCATCTCAGTATGTCACATAGCAAAGTGATAGCAGCTCGAGGAATAGTAGAACACAAATGCTTCCTTGGGACATTTATCCTGCAACACACTGGTAATAGAAGTAACTAGAAGACTCCCAGATGACTTCCAATGTGATATGTGTACCTGCAAACATCACTTCCCAACTGGGACATTAGCCAAAGAGGTGTGCCAACACCATACTAGCCCCACTTGATCCTGTCACTAAAATCAGTTAGAAAAGTAGATTGGTGGAAATAGGAGTAAGAATTCACTTATTATATGCCACCACATCAAGAATTAGCATTTATGTTCCAAGCTTCACACAAAAAGGAAGGACCTGTGGGCAACTTCGAGAGGGATATCAATCTACATCTGATTTCAGAACAAATTTTGCTTACCACAGTAGGGATTGGGTTCTGCACATTTTGGAATTTCCTGAGGTTCCTCTCTATCCAAATATGATAGAGAGTGACTGTAAAGGATAGTTTAATTAGGGTGCTCCTAAGTCCTTTGCCCTTGTTGTTGGACAGCAGAGAGACCAGACTTTGAAGAGTTTGGGGTTGCCAATTGAGGTGTGACTTAAGAGAAACAGTGTCCCATACTTCTTTGGCAAAAGAACAATTGAAGAAAAGATGATCATGATCTTCATCCTCATTGCAGAAACTACAACAAGAGGAGTCTTTGATGCCAAACAGAACAAGCCTATCCTCAGTGGACAGCCTGTTCAGAATGGCAAGCCAGCTGATTAGACTGCACTTGGGGATGTGAGCATGAAACCATACAACATGGCTCCAGTCAATGGTGGGAAAATGGGTTCTTAGATGGTCCCAAAGAGAGGAAACAGTAAACGAACCACTATTTCCAAGAGTCCATCTACAAGAGTCTCGCATGAGATTAGAACTGGAGAGATTGGGAAGAGCATTCCTAATCTCATTTAATTCCCAAGTCTGAGTGATGGGGAATTTCCACATAGTGGGGTTCAACAAAATGGCAGAAACTTTGGTGTCATCTACAAGGCCTGAATCATAAACAATACGATTGCCAAACCTTTCAACCAAAGGACCTAATGGATGCCAATTGTCATACCAAAGGGAGATAGAATTCCCATCTCCAATCTTGTATTGGATAAAGGGTTGGACAATAGGACGAAGCTGGAGCAATTTCCTCCAAGTCCAGGATGGACTACTAGGCATTTTGACATGCCAGAAACTCTTTCCTTTAAGTAAATAGGACTTAACCCACTGGCACCACATGGATAGCTCACCACCTGAGATCAGGAACCATATGTGTTTGGCCATAGCAGCCTTATTCCAGACTTGGAGAGATTTGAAGCCAAGGCCTCCCTCCTTTTTGGGAGAACACAAATGTTCCCAAGCCACTTTAGCCCCCGTATGCTTAAGATCAGGTCCAGTCCAAAGAATGCTCTAAGGATAGACTCAACTTCCTTAATAACTTTCTTAGGAAGAATGAAAATGGATGACCAATAAGTCTGCATAGAAAACAGAACTGATTTAACCAATTGTACTCTTCCAGCATAGGATAAGTACTTGTTCGACTAAGATTTGGTACCTTGCCTGTTAGATACCTTGGTGTACCTTTGTTGTCCACCAAACTAAGACACATTGGCTGCAAGTCCTTGATTGATAGAATCACAGCTAGAACCAAAATTTGGACCAATAGGGACCTCAAATATGCTGGTAGGGTCCAATTGATTAAGAATGTCCTTTTTTCAATGCAAACATATTGGTCTTCCCTCTTCATACTTCCCAAGAAAGTCATCAAAGAGGTTGAGACCATCCTAGATCCTTCCTATGGTCTGGTCCTGACCTCAAGAAGACTGGGGGCAAAGTATCTTGGGAACACCTGTGTTGTCCTAAGCCAGAAGGTGGCTTAGGGTTTAAGTCCATACTAACATGGAATAAAGCTGCTATTGCTAAACAGATTTGGTTCCTTATCTCTGGTGGGGAACAATCTATGTGGTGTCAGTGGGTTAAGTCGTACTTACTCAAAGGGAAAAGTTTTTGGGAAGTTAAGATGCCTAGTTCACCCTCCTGGGTATGGAGAAAGCTTCTCAATCTTAGGCCCATAGTACAGTCACATTTTAAGGTAACTATTGGTAATGGCAGGCACACATCATTGTGGCATGATAATTGGCACCCCCTTGGCCCTATTGCTACAACATTTGGTCCTAGAGTCATTTATGACTCTATGCTCACTAAAGATGCCACTGTGGCTGCCATTATAAGAGGCACTAATTGGTGTCTCCCCATAACCCAAACTCTTGAACTCAATGAGATTAGAGATGCTATGCATTCTCTACCCAAACCAGATCATGATCTTGAGAAAAAAAGAGTTATGCAGGGTAGGGGTTTAGAGCTTCTCTCTCTAGAGAATGCACTCCCCCACCCCAAAAATCTGCCGTTATTTTTGTCTATCTGCCCCAATCTACCAGATGGAAGGCATACCTATCTTTATCTCAAGATTCACTCGGGTTCATAGCAAATCGAAAAGGGGATCTGAGGATTCAGAGGCCCTTGTTTCTCGATCATCACAAATCACATTCACGCTCAGATGGGCTGATGTACTCCAGATCCACTCCACCCACGGCGGCGAAAGTGTGGTCTGGTCATCTCATACTACCTCACGGGGATTTTAGTTCACTTGGGGACTGGTATTTGCAGAGGAGTTTCCAGATCCATTTCCAAAGGGGATCAATATTCCGCTCAAGGGGGTTCAATCGTATCCTGTTATTCTCAACTACATCGCAACCAGCTGTTCATGTCCGTGTTCTCGGTTGTGGGCCGAGATGACAAAATCTGGAAATCAATAGGGGTTCTTCTACATCTGCACAACATTGTTCCTGATGATTGGATGGGTCAGATCCAGAGCAACTCGATGGATAAGCACTCGGTGGAGCAGCACTTCGGCCATGGATATCTGGGTTTCAAGCAAGAACACGACTGTTCATCTGAGATGTACAGATCCTGAGTCAAAAGGGGATCTCAATCTTCAATCTTCAAGATGTGCCAAAACTCTAATCAATTCCGGTGAGTTTTCCTGGAGGAAGCTGTTGGTTCAGTAACGCTTAAGGCAAAAACCATGGGTTGGGCTCATCCAGTTGTGTTAGTGGTTTCTTCAAACTGCTAGTCGTGATTAGTGGTTCTCAAAACAGTGGGCTGCTTCATTTTGGGCCGGTTCAATAGATTTGGACATACCCGCACAAAAGGTCTGTTTTAAGTGATCTGTATGCATCTTATTACATTGTTATTCTATTGCTCCATTGGGGAAGAAAGGCAGGACCACCATCTGAGTTGGGTGGGTGTTATTACTGAGCATGATTGATCTATATGCATCTTTATTACACTGTTATTCTGTTGCTCCATTGGGGAACAAAGGCAACACCCCTTTGTTAAGGTAGCTAGTTATTGATCGCATAGATCTGGGATCTTGAGATGTCATCTGGTTTTAACTTGTTTGGCTTGTGATTTTCTGCTGGTACCTCTGATATGGGTTTATCTCCCACTTTGGGGATGATTTGTGGGTCTGTGATACTTGCAGATAGCTATCACGTTGCCTATTGCTACACGCACATCACTCGGGAAATTTTCCATGGGCCCACTTTGTACCCATCACAAGTTCTACTTTATATGTTTACACTTTGTGTTCTATCAACAAGTTCCTTACAGTTTCATTTTGGGTTCTAAGATTGCTTCCGTGTGTGCACTTGCGTTCTAGTTCTCTTTGTTAGGTGTCATTGTTGTCACGGCGTAAGGGGTAATTCCGTATTGGTTCTGGTTCTGCTAGAGTGCCATTGTTGAAGTTTTCTAAGTCCTATTAAGATTATGTTTGGAACAAACTGATGTTGTTACGGCCCATGGGGACTGTTCTAGACCCAATATTCGTGGATGTATGATGACCTTGGATCTTGGATAACGATGTTAGGAGCGAGTGGTATAGTAAGCATGTGTTCAGTACAGGGTTCTACAGGGACAGCTCCCTTGGTTTTTATTGTTTGCCGAACAACCAGAGGCTTATCACATCTGTTTCGAGTTCTCTGTTATTATTGTTTCCACAGTTGAGGGTCAGTCGGTCGTCTAGTGGGTCAACTTTCACATTTATGGATCTATCTGCTACTATTATGGATGGCCAATGGAAACTATAGAGGAATGATGACTTTGGAACTCGGACTTTGGTGGTTGGAGCATTGGGCAAACTAGGCATGTGTTCAGTATACGGGTTCTATGGGAGGGTACCCGTGGGTTTATTGCTTGCCGAAACGCCAGAGGCTTATCTCACTATGTTTGAGTTGCTATGCCATTGTTGCTTAATGGTTGAGAGTTGGCCATTCTGTATTGAAACCAATATGGACAGTCACCGGAAACAGAGGAAGCCTGATGTCTGGGAGCCTAGACTATGATGTTTGGAGCGAGTAGCAAACTAGGCATGTGTTCAGTGAAAAGGGTTCTTTGGGAGGGTTCCCTTGGGTATATTGCTTGCCGAACTTCTAGAGGCTTATCTCATTTGGTTCGGGTCGATCAGCTACTATTGTTTCCACTGTTGAGGGTTGGTTATTCCATATAAATTACTACTTAGATATGGCTATTTTGCATGCCCGTGCTCATGTCCCTAACGCCGCTCTTTCCTTTGGGATAGGTAGGCTAATGGGACGTGAGCACGGGTTAACTCACATTTCATACGGTGGGGCTTCTTCTTGGACCCACAACATGTTATCCATTTGTGCGCATGATTTTTGATATTATCCTAGCCTTGCGGGTTGTGCATGGCATTAAAACAATTATCTGCTACGTTTAGTGCATTTTTGCTTATTTACACCTATACCGGCGGGATGTGCTGGTACTTCTTATCTTTCCACCCCGGCGGGTTGTGCCAGGGATCATGCAATTTTCTTTTCTTTCTTTTCTTTTCTTTCTTTTTTCATTTTGTCCTTCCTGGGGTATGCCCCTTGTAGGCTGTACATTCACTTAGCCTCTTTTAATTTCAAGCTAATTTACCCAAAAAAAGATCATGATCTTGAGGATCACCATCGATGGATCCTTAGTTCTAATGGCAAATTCACCATCTCCTCCCTCTAGGATGAACTCAGAACACAATACCCAAAGGTACCTTGGCACAAAACCATATGGTTCCCTGGCCACATCCCTAAATGTAGCATGATTACTTGGCTTGCTATTCATAATAGACTATATACTGGAGATAGGTTAGTATTGTTTGGCACTATCCCTGTTTCCTGTTGTAGTTTTTGTATGGGAGTGGAAACTCATGATCACCTATTCATCAATTGCACTTTCACCTCACAAGTCTGGTCTGAAATGCTTGCTCATATCAATGTTAACTGGCCCTCAAGGTCTTGGGCTGACTGGGTCAATCAAATTTCAAACTTCAGAGACAAAACCCTTAAAATTTTGATTATCAAATTGATTTTCACTGCCACAGTTCACCAAATTTGGCTTGAGAGAAATAACCGCAAATTTCAAAATGCGTCATGCCCAATACCTACAGTAGTGAGTAAAATCCACTCATTGGTGAGGTACAAATTGTTGTCCTTGGAAAAGCTTCCACATGGACCTCAGTCCCAGGGCCTGTTAGATAAGTGGGGAATTCACTGAACTAACCTTTATCAATTCCATTTATACCCTTTGTTTGTGCAAAGCAGATACACAAGTGCCAATTGGGCAAGATATGTATGCAGTTTGTACTGGCAGGTTAGATTCAGAAATGTGGTCTACTGCCCAGACTTCCATGAGGCAGATGGGATCTCCAATATGCAAATAGAGTGCTATCAAATATTAAAAGGGAGGTAACTCTTAATCTTTGTTGTTATGTGGGTTGCAAGGGCTGTTGCAATCTGCTTCTGCTAGTGTACTGTTATCATTGCATGTTTTCATTGTTGTTATGTGGGTTGCAAGGGCTGTTGCAATCTGCTACTGCTAGTGTCATAACCTTATGCTTTATGCTTAGATCGTTTAACACTGAAGTATATGCTTTTGCATTAAGGCTGCATCTATTGATGTTATTCGGGTTGCAAGGGCTGTTGCAATCCGCTTCTACTATTGCAATTTGTTGTTACTCTTGATTGTTGTTGTATCTGGGGTTGCTTTGAACTCTCTTTGTGTTGTATACTGCTACTTTAGAACCCCATTGTGACACAGATAGTGCTTGTGATGGTGCTTTAGAACCCCATTGTGACTGTCTAGGTTCTGGCGTATGGACAGAGCCCAATTTCATGGCAGATTTGGTTGGTTCCTGTCCAATCGATTGATGTCCCATGTGCAGTAAGGTGTTGCCATGATTCCCATATTCAGAGTGCTGCATATGAACCAACAGCTGCATATGATCCCAGTTTTGGTTGCTGTTTAACTGATTTTGGACTACGGTATTGCTATTTAATGTATGGGCTGACACTTGTATGTTGGGCTTGTCAATTTACAGCCGAAATGCTGCCCTATTTTCTCAGATTTTCTATTAGATCTGTTGCTCTGACTTGGTTGAGCTCAGGTGTGTTGGCCTAGCCTAGGGGGGATGTCCCTTGGCACGTATGAACCCCTTGGGGAGGGGGTGTCCTCCCATACCCGCACTGTAGGGAAACTTTTCCCATTTAACGGGTTCCTAGCTAGATGGGGGATGTCCTCTAGCACTATTCTGGAGGGGGATGTTCCCATATTCACCTCCACCTACTTCACCCACCACGGTTCAAACCAATAGCCATTGTGAAAATCACTCACGATACTTCAAGTAGCCCGGGAAGTTCAAACAAGAAGTGAGCCAATAGCAATTTCAAGCTCAATCATATTGGGACCAATCTTGCTCAAGCTCCAAGTTCAAGTTGAAGCCATAAAGAAGATACAAGTACTAGTTTTGTGGGAGTTTCTAGCACTTCTTTTTGAAGGATTAGAAACTCCCTTGATTCTTTTGTTTCCAATTTGTGTTCTCATGAGCTCTTCTGTTAAGTTAGCTCTTCCACCTACCTCTGTTATGTGTTTCTTCTCCTTCTTCTTTAGAAGGATGAGAAACACATTTTATAACCTATTTCCCTTCGTATCTTGTATTTTACCCTAATTACCCTCATGTAGCCCTTGCGGCCATCCCTTTTATTTCACGCAATTTTCTTTTCTTTTTCTTTTTCTTTGTCCTCCCTGGGGTATGCCCCTTGTAGGCTGTATATTCTTTTGCCTCCTTTTTTTTTGGGTAAATAAGCTTGAAAATAAAAAAGGACAACCGGATGTATAGCCTACAAGGGGCATACCCCAGGAAGGAAAAAGAAAATAAAAGGGAAATAAACCCAACACAAACCGATGGGGAGGTGCAACTGGGAGTTTCCCTTTCATCAAACAGAGGAGAGAGAAACACCAAACAAAATAGAAAGATAACTTACATATACAGAATAGCACAACTAGCTCAAACTGTTTGGACAAAGCACAACACTTTATTCTTGAACATGAGGATGGAGATGATTGAACTGGTGCAATATTGTACCACTTGGGACTCGGACATGGCACTTGGAGTGACTAAATATACCTTCCAGCAGTGGGAACATTAGTAACTGCTTGGGAAACTTGAGCATGGGAATCACTTGGGCAATCTGGGAGCTTTAGTAACTGCTGCTCCTTTTTATTTCACGCTAAATTACCCAAAAAAAAATCCCAAAGGAAGTCCCACCTAACATTGTCGTATGCCTTCATTATATCCACCTTTATAGCACATCTGGGAGAGGGGGAATGTTTGTGGTAATCTCTCATAAGTTCCTGGGTCAGAAATATGTTATCAGCAATTCTTCTCCCTTTAACAAACCCAGATTGCACAGGGTCAATGAGGTGAGGGAGCACCGCTTGAATCCTTCTAGCAAGGATTTTAGCTATGCATTTATAAATGGTGTTACAGCAAGAGATCCTATAATCCCCTACCTTAGAGGGGTTGGGGACTTTAGGGACAAGAGCCACACTTGTTGAATTGGCCTTGGTGAGGAGTCTACCAGATCTAAAGAAGTTTCTTACAGCAGAAGTGACATCATGGCCAACCACATCCCAAGATTTTTGGAAAAATTTAGCATTGTAGCCATCAGGGCCAGGTGCTTTGCTGGGATTAAGTGACATAAAGGTTTCTTTGATCTCAATGTTTGAAACCTCAAAAACCATGGCATCTCTTTGAGAATCATCAAGTCTGGAGGTGATTAATTGATTGACTCTAGAGGAACCATAGTAGTCACTAGAATGAACAGTACCCAAGAGATTAGTGTAGAAGGTAACAAATGTTGATTGAATCTCAATGGGATCATGGGTAGTGGTATCATCAGGGAGGACCAGACTGGCCTCTTCTGTTCCTATTTTGTGAGATGGACTTAAAGAAATAGGAAGTGCATTGGTCCCCAGATTTTAACCATTGGATTTTTTTTGTTTTTTTTTGGGTAAATAAGCTTGAAATAGAAAAAAGGCTAAGCGGATATACAGCCTACAAGGGGCATACACCAGGAGGACAAAAGGAAAACAAAGGAAAGGAAACAAAAGAAAAGGAAAGCAAAAGGGATGGCCAACAAGGCTACAATGGGGATTGAAGTGGACTAAATTAGAACTAACTTAGAACAATATGCAAATCTAGCTACAAAACTTTAAACTAAATGTTTCTAAACCATCTAAGGAGATGGGGGAGAAACATCCAAAAGTGAGTATAGCTGGGATAATGTATAGCTGAACCCGATGATGAGTGAAGTCCATAATTCACACGGCCATAATTAGATGGCAGCAGCAAGTACAAACTGTTTAGTGGCTCACTCTTCCTCTCCCTCGGAAGCTCACACTTCAGACTCTCTCTAAGGGACCAACCACCCTCAACTAAACCTTACCAATCTCCCCCTCTTACTATTACCTCCACTCTCAAAGAAATCAGAGGCACAACCACTCACTCACATGGTACTATTAGTGTGCCTTCCTGGTTACTTTACATTGGTTGCATCGCTGCCAGCTTTTTTGGGATTGGCAAATTTCAAACGAAATGCTGTCCAAAATTCCTCAGAATTTGGGACTGCTGCAGCTCCTGCATTTGCTAATGTCTGCTGATTGGTTAATTGTACATATGGGGTTTGTTCCCTTATAGGTGATGGCCTATCCTTGGGGGGCTGTCCCTAGGAATTTTTTTGATCCCCATTCGGGAGGGGGGTGTCCTCCCTAAATCCAGTTTGATCTATTTATTCTAGGCAGCAATTGGTTCAGGTGGATTATTGTGCTGCTCAAGGAATTTTTCATGCTATTGTGATGTGTTCAAGATCAAGATATGATGTTCAATTGCTTGCGGGTGTCCAATTCCAGAAGTAGTTGTGTTGTCCATGTAGTTACCAAGTGTGCTTGATGTTGCTTATGTACCAACACATGTGGTCCACTTTAGCTCCTAAATGCTTGCGGGTGGTATCAAGTCCAGATTGTCAGTTTGTATATCCAGTTTGTATGCCCAGTTTGTGTGTCCAGATTGTCACCAACTGCTGTCCGTGTAGTTGATGCCTACTTGTGAACCAACATTTGTGGCCCAGTCACGTACTAAGTTCTACTTGATGTTGTCATCTTGTTTTAGTTGTAAAATTTTTGTCTAAGTGTGATTCTTCTTCTTCTTCTTTAGAAGGATAGGAATCGTTACATTGTAGCTTGTAGCCTCTTGGCTTAGTTTTTACTTTCTTTTCTTTTTCTTTATCCTCCTGGGGTATGCCCCTTGTAGGTTGTACATTCTTTTGCCTCTTTTTATTTCAAGCTGAATTTACCAAAAAAGTACAAACTGGGCTGCTTCTGCTAAGCTCGAGCAATCTGCGATAGGTTGATGAAAATGGGTGCAAAAGCACCATAACGGGAGGAAGCCCCCTCCCAGAAGGGGATCAAACAATGCCAGGGACATCCCCCCATGGCTAGGACTATCCTAAAAGGACTTGAAACTGCTTGTTCATACACCTAGATGCTTGAAACTTGAAGATGAGACTTGAACCTTGAATCATGAAACTTAGATACGACCTCGGAGTAACTTGGGATAGAGGCACCTGCTGAAAGGCTTCCACCACTGCTGCTGCAGCAACAGTAGTTCCACCACATCAAGTATAAGTTGAGGCTTAACCATGAACTTGGCATAACTTCGGAAAGTACCAACTGCAGGACTGCTGCAATGGGGATGGATAATCAACTCTGGACATCTAATCAAGGGCAGAGCAGATGTGTACCTCAACCTGAACCAAATGCAACAGAATCTGGACCTAGGGGCAGCAAATCTGCCCAGAAATGGACAGAATCTTTCCAGGACAAGTAGGAGACCATGGGCATGCAATCTGGTCATGGGCATTCTCCAAAATCTAATGTAGTGAGCAAACAACGACAGCTCTGCCCAAGCATGGCAGTCCACATACAAAATAATGAACAACACAACAACTGTGGCAGACGTGATATATAAAAGGCAACCCATATGAAAATTCAGTACAACAGCCCTTGTACTGAATATATAAATGGCAGGTTGCAACAGCCCTTGCAACCCACACGGTATCAATGATGCATGGAGATGTAGGAAGTACATAAAACATGTATATAAATCGCAGGTTGCAACAGCCCTTGCAACCCACAGTGCACCTACAATTTGATAGTGTGAGAATAAGGTAACATACCACTGATCCCTTACACAAATTAGATCTTCTCCATGTATAGCACATGCAAGTTAACTTGGCCAACCAACGATCCAACCTAAGGTCTCTACAAACTCCTCAATCGAGGGGCTCAACGTCTCCCATGGCCAACCCTCAAATCTACACGGAGCTTTGTTCCTTCAAGCCTACCGACATCTACCCTTACGGTCTTAAAACCGCAGATTTCACAGAGGAACCTAGTGTCACAGTACTGGGAACCTCCTCTACTCAACCCAAGCTAGTCCAATCCAACGTCTATCCTCCGAGAAACAAACCCAGATCGGGCAACTCTAACAATCCTTCCCAACAAAGTTCAGAAGGGAAATCAGTAGCAAGTGAGGCACAAGGCCTCTACAGTCTTCGAGATTCAGGTATTTCCTCTGTTACCCCAACCAAAACCACTTCACCCCACACCCACAATAGCTCCCCGCATACTCAGATCCACACGGAAATCAACCAATTTGTCCCTGAAAACCCTAATCCTAAAAACCCTAATTCGTACGATTCTGGTGGTGCGGATGAACACCAGTTGAGTTCCCAAAGTCCTGGCAAGGCAGGTTCAAGCCCCTCACGGGGGCTTCAACAGGTTTTCCAGGAAGAGGGAAATCGAATGGATGATGCTGCTAGATTAGCGTCCCTGGTTAGCTCCATCGAGAGGGAAATGCACAATGCTGGAGTTAAGGTCAGTCTATCTAAATTCTCAGATCACCTGATCCAGCTCAAGGAGACAGTATCAGATTCGTCTCCTAGGTTTGATTTGGAAGGTGAATACGTCTCAGTCCCAGATGGTAAGCCTACAGAGTCCAAAGCCAACGATTATCCAAAGGAAACAAGGCCACCTCCTCAGGGTACCCAGAGAAACTGGTCCTCTCTCTTTAAAGCTCAAGCACCATCCAAATCGGTGCGGTTGGAGCATTACCCTGAGCTCCAAAAAGGGAAAGAAGCCCACATTAGCTTCGACGAGTCTCAGCTGGAGGATAGTGTGGGTAACCATTGCCTAGTGGGTCACTTCCTAGATGGGAAAATGCCGCTGCCCTTGCTTAGCGCCACAGCGCGCGCGGTGTGGAAGGATCATGGCAAATTCTCCATCAAACAATTGGGCTCGTGTTACTTATTTGAATTTGAGGATGAGATCTCCAAGTTAGCTGTGCTGGAAGGAGGGCCATATTTCTTTTCACGTAGGTACCTTGTTCTGAAAGAATGGAAGAGAATGTGGGTACCTAGCAAAATCCAACCTTCTACCATCCCAGTATGGATCAAACTTCACAGACTCCCACTTGAATTCTGGACACATGTGGGATTTAGCAAGATTGCAAGTGCTATAGGTAAACCCATCCATATTGATGAAGCTACGGCTAAGAAGAAGCGTCTGGATTTCGCTCGTATTTGTGTTGAGATAAATGCGGAGGATGAGCTCCCCAACGATATTACCATCTCGGTTAATTCAGACTCAGTTATGGTTGGAGTTGAGTACCAATGGCTTCCACCTAAGTGCGAGAGCTGCAAAGTGTTTGGTCATGCGTGCACCCCAAAAATTGTTCCCAACCATACCAAATCTGAGGAGGATTGGGTAGTAGTGGGGAAGGGTAAACTCTCTACAGCTTCTGTGGAAGTTGGGGAACAAGTAGCAGCCACTGCATCTTCTTCAAACTCTGCCAGTGCTATGCCGGGTCCGAAAGATGAGCTACCCCTTCCAATTATAGAGAGCAACAGTCCTCTACTCCTTGGTACGCTTAATATTAATCCTCCAGATCTCTCCATCCAGCCCACTCTATTGCAAGACTCTCAGGACAGTCCTGATTCCTTAGTCTCTGATGAGAGGATATTGGATGAGGGTTTATCAGCCAAGGTTGAGGAGATTAAGCATTCCGCATCAGTCAGAGAAGGGGGACAGCAGACTACATCCCTCACCACCAACAAAGGGCCTGCAAACACAACTCCAAGAGGCCTCGGAAGACAGGGTATTACGGAGTCCAACAGCTCAAAGAAGAAAAGATTGAAGAAGGAGCGTAAACTCCGCAATCAGGGCAGTTCCTAATCCCATCTCATATACATTGGCTTTGTTGCAATTCTTCCTATTTTTAAGCCTTTTTGTTATTATATTAATGTCGAGTTCTGGTGTATGCATAGGCTCTTGGAATTTGCGTGGACTTAATGATCCTCTCAAACAAAAGGCCGCTAAATCCTTTTTGCTTAATAATAAATTATCTCTGTGTGGTTTGATTGAGCATAAGATTAAGGAACCTAATATCAATAGAGTCATGAGCTTCATCTGTCCCCATTGGTCTTTTGCTCACAACAGTACTCTCTCCCCCATTGGGAGAATTTTGGTTTGTTGGGACCCATCTATTTTGTCTGTTCAAGTTCTGGACATCTCCAACCAGTACTTGCACTGTGAAGTTCAGGTATTGCAGGATAGTTATGTGTTCCATGCTACTTTTGTATACGGTTCCAATGATCATCTTGAGAGACAGGAGCTGTGGAGGGATTTGTTGAACCTCTTAAATCCTGCCCCTTGGATTGTCTTAGGGGACTTTAATGTTATAAGGTCCCCCACAGAGAAATATGGGGGCATCCCACTGTGCCCTCCCCATGTTCATGATTTCAATCAATGTTTGTTTGATTGTGGCCTTGACCTGTTGTTGTAAGTAAAATTTACTCTATGGTCAGATTCAGATTACTGTCCCTAGGGAATCTCCCTCAGGGCCCTCAGTACCATTGGATGCTTGACAAGTGGAATCTTATTGGATAATCTATAAGGACAATAATGCTCTATCAAAATTGTGTTGATGCAGGATCTCTTCTAGCAGGATCTCTTCAAGTCAATAAACCAGTGCTTGGCTGCATTTGAAGATGCAGTGGCAAACCAAGTTTATATGGGAACTTCATCTCCAAGCAAATCCATCTAAGGGGGACAGATTCAAAGGCAAACCATTAAGTTACAGCTGTTGCTCCTGTATCTGCTGCAAAGAGGACTTCTTGGGCTGCTGCATTGTACTGGGTTTTCCAGGAAGGTTTGCTGGTCCAGGAATGGAATACAACAACTAATTGGAGGTCATTACGGGGGGTAACATTCACTACACTTAATTTTACTTGATGAGATCATGGCAATGATTAATTGGTATTGTGTTTTTGTGGGTTGCAAGGGCTGTTGCAACCCATACATTCCTACTTACTTGCTTGCGCTTGAACCTATCATATTGAACTGCATGCTACTGTAGCAATCTGTTGTTGTTAAGTGTTTAGTGGGTTGCAAGGGCTGTTGCAACTCTGCTACTATTGCAATCTATTACTCTTGTTAATCATTGTTACATATATCATGGTTGCAAGGGCTGTTGCAATCATCTGATACTATTGCAATATGTTATTACTCCTGTTTGTGCACTGTATACATTGGGAACCTGCACTGTTAGACCTACCAGTTGTGGTCCAAGAAGTTGTGATTATGTGAGCTAGCTGCGTAGAGTTGTTAGGCTTCATCTGGACTGCTGTGTGTCTGATCAGCATCCACAATGTTGTCTGTCTAATGTTCTTTGGCTGATCAGGGCCTCTTTGATTTAGCCTAGCCTTGGGGGGTTGTCCCTAGGCTCGTATGATCCCCTTGGGGAGGGGGCCTCCTCCCATTTATGGTGCTGTTGCACCTCATTTTGCTCTGTACTGCTGCTGCACACTGCTCATGCTGCTGCCGAACCATTATTGTTGCTGTACGCTATGAGCAAAGCTGCCATGCCCGATATTGACACCACTGTACCCTACTGGATTACTGTTGCCGTACCATTACTGATGCTGCTGCAGTTCGATTGTAAACCCTACTGGATAGCTACTCTTTGTCCAGGGTAGCCACGGTTTTCTGGGTATCAAAACCCAAGTGAAGTGCTAGCAAATACTTACTATCCATAGCTACCAATCCAAGCTACTCTTGCCATGCTGTAGTTTAAGCACTTACCATTCTCATGTCTATGTTACTAGATTAGAAGCTTTTGAGGGTTCTCATGTGCTCTTTTGTTATAATAACTTTTCCTCCTACCTCTGTTATGTGTTTCTTCTCCTTCTTCATTAGAAGGATGGGAAACACATTTATATCCTATTTCCCTTCGTACTTGTATTTTCCCTAATTCCCCTTGTAGCCTTGCGGCCTTCCCTGTTATTTCACGCAATTTTCCTTTTGTCCTCCTTGGGGTATGCCTCTTGTAGGCTGTATATTCTTTTGCCTCTTTTTATTTCACGCTAAATTACCCAAAAAAAAAACAGCAAGCCATAAGCCTTCTCATCATGAACCAAACCTGCAAACACAAACTACCCAAGTGGGTTGTTATAGGTAGACCACACCACTTGTCTGGATTATCTGGGACAACCTGCCACAGGACATCAATTAGTGCATGGTGGTAGTAAAATAAATGGAAATCAAATTAGTGCACCACTTTGATTAAATGCCACTTAGCCACACATTTACTACTCAGATTCAAAATTAATTTGCCATGCTTCACACAAATGTAGTGGGCCCTCAGGAATTTTATTAAGTGACAAGAGTTTGCTCCTAATATCAGAACATACCCTATTCACAACAAATGAAATTGTGTGTTGGGTATTCTGAAATTTCCTTAGGTTCCTTTCAATCCATATGTGATATAGCGTGATAGTGAAGGATAGTTTGATGATAGTGTTCCTAAGCCCTCTCCCTCGATACGCAGATAGGATAGGAACCAAATGTTGGAGAGACTGGGACTGCCATGTGAGATGTGATTTGAGAGAGACTTCATCCCAAACCTTTTGAGTAAAGGAACAATTAAAAAAGAGATGATTGTGATCCTCTTCCCCAGGACAGAAACTGCAGCAAGATCTATCCTTAATGCCAAAAAGTACTAATCTGTCCTCCGTGGACAGTCTATTTTGGATTGCAAGCCAACTAATCAGGCTGCATTTGGGTATGTGGAAAGGAAACCAGACAAGGTGGCTCCACCCAACATTAGGAAAATGAGTTCTAAGTTGCTCCCATAGAGAGGAGACAGTAAATAAGCCATTATTGCTAAGGGTCCATCTACATGTATCCTCTATAGGGGAGGGGTGATTAAGCACTGGAAGGGCAGCCCTGATTTCATTTAATTCCCAAGTTTGGGTATAGGGAATTTCCAATGATCGGTCCTGGTGAGAATGGAAGAAACTTTGGCATCCTCAGGTAAACCAGAAAGTTGAAGAATTTGAATGGTTTCTTGGCTCTCCTGGGATCAGGATTAAGAAATACCACAGCAGGAGAATGGTCCGAGATCCCAGGAGGAGGGAAATGAGCACTAGAACAATTGAATGTCTTAATCCCAGACTATGAAGAGTTTGAGAATGCCAGGAAAGGTGAGATCTGTGAACGTATTCTAACAGCATAAAAGTTCCGATGCTCCTCCTTCTCTCTAAACCCTGGTACCTTGTGAACTAGCTATGTATGGGAGACGGATCTATCTCAATGGCTGACGGCTTGGGCTTCACTGCCATTGATTCACACGAAGTTCTCAAGAAGCAAGGTAATGCGTGGAAAAAAGTCTAAAAATGTCAGAACTTCTCTCTCTAGGCGATTTTGAGGCTTACTGAGGAAACCCTAAACATGGCGGATGAGTCTGTTAAGGGCAGCGGAGATCTTGGATCTAAAGCAGTTGATTCCTATATTGTGAGGAGGAAGCAACAACTCAACTCTTCACATCCAGGTGAAGAAGATCCGGAGCATGAATCTCACCAATCTGTGGATCTCAAATCTCTTGCCGTTGGGGATCATGAAATCCCAACGAAAAACCCTCACCCCCTCAAAAATCCCAGTTCGGATTCAGATCAACTTCAACAAACCCCCCATTTCTCCCAATAATACATTAGGGTTTGGAACCCACAGTCCCAAATCCTCTCAGAATCCCAGCCCAGCACGCAAGCTGCAACAGGTCTTTGAAGAAGAATGTTTGCGGCTTAAGATCGAGGAACGCACGGTGGGTCATCAAGAATTGAAGGGCTCCACTGTGAAACCAAAAGCAACCAGCGAAGATCCTTCTCCTCACTCGCAAGAAAAGGTAGCACCTACTACTTCTCGAGTTCTATACAATGCCAAAGGAATTCCGTATGCTGAAGTTCTATACAATGTCCTCCTAGTGCTTTGCTATATTTTCCATGTCAATGCTTAGATTAGATGGCTATTATCACGCATTCTGTGCTTTGGATTGCTGTTTATTCTGGGCTGTTCAAAATTGAGCAAAATGCTGCCCAATATTCCATAGATCGGGCTACTGTGCCTACTGTTGTGTTGATGTTGTGCTGCTGATGTGTTGCTGCCCTTTTGTGTCGTGCTACTTGTGTTGCTGTATGTCATAATAGACTTGTGTTGCTGAGTTCCGGAACCACTAATTCATTTGGGCCCTTCTTTCCTTCATGGTTAGTTGTGTGCTCTTCTGGGTTGTACCTTGTCCTAGTGAAAGGTCGGTCCATTGCTGCGAAGTGAAAGATGTCTTCAGAGCTTCTACTCCCTATCCCAGGTGGGAACTTCGATGCCCATTGCGCTGGGATCACACCTATCAGAGGGGGGTGTCCTCCTTAATCCAATTAGTAAATCTTTGTTTTTGTCTAGTTCTGAGGTTCATACCGTGTGTTGTTAGCATTTTGTTACCGGTGTTTCTGGTCCCTCTGTTTAGATGGGTCTGAAACATCTATTTTCCTCATTTCACCCATTTAGTTGTTTTTGCGTACCATTCCCCATCCTGTAGCCGCTTGGCCTCCCTTGCAATTTTCTTTTTTCTTTTCTTGTTTGTTTTTGTTTAGTCCTCCTGGGTATGCCCCTTGTAGGCTATTTATTCGGTTAGCCCCTTTTTATTTTCAAGCTTGGTTTACCAAAAAAAAAAATCTGAGTTATCCACCAAGTGCCCTTCAACCTCGATATAATCCTACCCACTCAGTTTTATCATCTCAATCTACCCTAAACCTAAGATCGTCTAGCTTAACCTCGGGATCTTCTTCAACAGCTAATCAAGAGCCAGAAGCCACACCTCCTCCCAAACCTAAATCTCATCCTACCACCAACAAAGCCCCCAATTCCAAAAATTGGGCTGCTCTTTTCCAATCACAGGGACCCTCTAAATCGATGAAGCTATCCTACCATCTCGATCTGCGACAAGGAAAAAGTGTAGTTGTGCATATTGATGAGGATAGCTGGAAGTGCTGTCTGGTAGGTCACTTTTTTTTGGGTAAACCAAGCTTGAAAATAAAAGAGGCAAAGGAATATACAGCCTACAAGGGGCATACCCCAGGGAGGACAAGACAAAACAAAGAAACAAAAGAAAACAAACTAAACAAAAGTTTCAGGATTGGCCAATCGGCTACAGTAGGTGGTAGATGAAACAGAAATACAAGAGGAAGCTAAGTACTCCGTACGAGTAACTAGCTTAGTACACTACGGAATTTCCCAGTGACATCCCCAACTGGGTAGGCACTGGAGATCATCATAACTGCAAAACCCACCAAACGGGTAATAGAACATAAGTAGATAGATCAACAAGTGAAGTACATGATGAGCAGTGGTATGCCACAACAGCAGCAGCAGCAAAGAAAATCTGGGCACATTTGGACAGCATTTCTGGTGAAGTTTGATACCCCAGGTGCAGTGATGAACCTGCCCAGAATCTGTGAAACATTGGGCAGCATAACGGCTGGAATTGTGAAGTCCAGGGGCAGTAATGGGACTACTCAGCAGAACAACAGATGTGCAGCAACAGAGCTCATTCAAGTGAATTGACTAACTAAGAAATTGAATTGACTAAGACAAAGCACTGCCTAAGGAGCACACAACTAAAAACAGAGGGCCCAATAGAACTGCCAAGCCTATCAAATAGCCAAAAGGGGGACACATACTAGCATGTCACACAGTAACAGTTAGCCAATCAATAACTGGACCTCAACCCAGAAAATTAACAAACACAGTAAACTGGGTCCGTACTAGCAAGCATCAGCAGCAGATAATCAATGATAACAACAATACCAACAATACCAAACTGGGCCAGATCATACAGTAACAAACAGTAGCAGGTAAAGATCCAAACACAGCACAATTGTGATTTAGAAACTCCATAGGACACAATAATTCATCTATATGGTGGCTCACTCTACAACTCCCTTGGAATCTCACACTTCATACACTCTCTAAAAGGTCCAAACACCCTCTCCTTAGCCTCACCAAATTTCCCCGCTATGTATTACCTCCACTCTCAAAGAACTCTGGGGCTCAAACACACAGCTTACTTTGGCTCTCAGATATAGTGGATCACACCGCTCACAACTAATATCACCTCATATCACCAAATTGTAATCCAGCTTACCCAATTCCTGAATTCAAGATCACTTAATGCAAGAAGAGGTTAAGATATAAAACCTGATAATAAAAGTAAATAATAAGTGGCCTAGAGCCAGGTTTGCAAATGATGTATCCTTCTCATTAGGATGCTGTATATTCTCTATCCAAATGGAATGGAACCTGAAACCATAGATCAATTAAAATGCAATCATTATAATCATTAAAGTGCAATCATAACTCAATGAAACCACATATATCAATCTATGCCCCAATTAGCTAAAATTGTTGAAGACTGATTCCCTTTAGGAAGATTTCCAATGGAAAGCAATCTACATCTCACCATTGAATGAATTTTACCCACAACCACAGATAATGGATTTGATTTGCTTTGGAATTTACGTAGATTTCTTTCAATCCAAATTTGGTAAATTGTTGTAGTGAAAGACAGTTTAATTAGAAGTGATTGCAAACTCTTGCCTTTGATTGCAGAAATATGAGCAACCCAATTATCCCACGTCCTAGAGGCCCATCTAAGGTGAGAGAGAGATAGGACTTGGTCCCAGATCTGGCCAGTAAAGGGGCAGTTAAAGAACAAGTGGTCATGACTTTCACTACCAGGACAAAGGGAACAACAGGACAGGGATTTAGTGCCAAATAGCACCAGCCTGTCCTCAGTGTAGAGTCTATGTTGGATGGCAATCCAGACAATGAAACTACACTTAGGGATGTGCCCAGGATACCATATACTCTTATTCCAGATGACCTTAGGGAAGGATATTCTAAGTTGATGCCATAGTGATGATATAGAAAACTTCCCATTGGAGTTAAGTGTCCAAACATGTTGATCCTCCAAATCCCCACTAGGAATAGGGATGGAAAAAAGACTGCCCCTGATTTCATTAAGTTCAAAAGTATGGGTGATGGGAAAAACCCATGAAGTGCCCCTTACAATGTGAGAGACACTAGCTTCTCTTGGAATACCAGAGTCATAGACTAATCTAGGACCATATCTAGGTACAAGAGGACCAAGGGTGGTCCAGTTATCAAACCACATAGAAGTAGATTTCCCATTTCCAATGGAAACTCTAATATGTGGATGACCAATGGGTCTAAGATTAAGAATCTTCCTCCAAACCCAAGAGGGGTTACTAGGGACTTTGACTTCCCATATACTTTTGCCCTTGAGCAAATATGATTTTACCCACTGACACCACATAGACTGTTCCCCACCAGATATAAGGAACCATATATGCTTTGCCACTGCAGCCTTGTTCCATACCTGGATGGACTTGAAACCAAGACCACCCTCTTGTTTGGGAGAACATAAATGTTCCCAGGAGACTTTAGCACCAGATTTTTTAAGATCAGGGCCATACCATAGAAAAGATCTGAGTATAGTTTCAACCTCCTTTATGACCTTTTTGGGTAAAATGAAAAGGGAAGACCAATATGTTTGCATGGAGAATAGAACATTTTTAATCAGTTGTACTATACCAGCATAGGTTAGATCCCTATTAGTCCAAGTCTTAGTTCTAGCTGTGATTTTAGCTATCATGTTTTTGCAGTCCTCATATTTAAGCTTAGTGGTAAGGAGAGGGACACCAAGGTACTTAACAGGTAAAGTACCCTCATTAAAGCCAAGCAAATGGAGAATGCCTTCTCTTGTGGAGTGATCAACTCCAGAGAAGAAGGCACTACTCTTCCCAGGACTGGGAGAAAGTCCTGATAGAGCCTCAAATTCAATAAGGGAAGCATGAATATGCTCAATGGAGCACAATTCACCTTTGCAGAAGATCATGAGGTCATCCGCAAAGCAAAGGTTAATAATTTTATTTTTACTGCACCTCCAATGGAATTGAAAGTCAGAATAAGTAGCTTTCTCTTTCAAAATACAAGTCAGAACTTCCATTACAATGACAAAAAGGTAGGAGGAGAGTGGATCCCCCTGTCTGAGGCCCCTTTTACCTTTAATGTTTCCAGTTGATTCACCATTTATACTCAAAGTATAGCTTGCTGTGGTAACACACGTTTGGAGCCACTTAACCATTTTAGGGTGGAAGTTCATGAACTTGAGAATATCCCACAAAAAATCCCATCTTACATTGTCGTAAGCTTTCATGATGTCAACTTTCAGTGTACATCTGGGAGAAGGGGAGGACTTGTGGTATCCTCTCATAAGTTCTTGGGTTAGAAAAATATTATCAGCAATTCTCCTACCCTTCACAAAACCCGACTGAACAGGGTCGATGAGAAGGGGAAGAGAATTCTGAAGTCTTTTAGCCAAAATCCTAGCTATACACTTGTAGATTGTATTGCAACAAGAGATAGGTCTAAAATCACCAACCTTGGAAGGATTGGGGATTTTAGGAACCAAAGCTACAACAGTTACGTTAACTTTGCCAAGAAGTTGGCCAGATCTAAAGAAATTCTTTATTGCTGATATGGTCTCATGACCAACTATAGGCCAGGCTTTCTGGAAAAACCCCGCATTGTATCCATCGGGACCAGGGGCTTTATGGGGGTTAAGTTCCCACATGGCCTCTCTAATTTCCAGATCAGTGACATCCTGGACCATTGCAAGACTTTGAGTGCTGGTCAATCTTCTACTTATGAGATGATTGACCCTATCACTCCCCAAGTATTGAGTTTCATGGGGTTTGCCTAACAAATTTGAGTAAAAGTTGACAAAAGCACTCTTGATGACGGTTATATCATGCGTAATGGTGGAGTCACTTAGAACAAGGCTGGTAAGTTTGCTCCTATTCCTGTTATTATCTACGGATTTGAAAAAGAAGGAAGTACACTGGTCTCCCAACTTTTTTTTTTTTTTTTGTGGGTAATTCAGCTTGAAATTAAAAGGGGTTAAGCGAATGTACAGCCTACAAGGGGCATACCCCAAGGAGGACAAAACAAAAATAAAGTAAAGAAGATAATTGCGTGGTCCCCGGCACAACCCGCCGGGGTGGGAAAATAGGATGACCAGCACAGCCCGCTGGGATAGGTAAATAAGCAAAATGCAGAGCAAAAATCTATTAAACTGTCGCGTAGAAATGTATACAAAAAATTGGGTCCCACACAGAGTGTGAACGATGATAAACTGTAATGTTGCTGGCTATTTTGCATTTGAATGGGATTGTGGACCACTCAAATGACAAACTAGCTAGTACAAGGCTTTACAATCCTTAACACCATATTTTACGTAAAGTGTGAAGTGGGTCCCCAAGGGCAGCGGCCATTCCGAGTACCCATGTTTTCCACTAAGTGTAATCATGTTTCCCATTTGCTATCTTCCCCCAAGGCGCACCATCACTTTCTGTGGGCCACCACTTTTTGTTCCCAACATCAATTTTTTGCGTTTAATTGCAAGGGGTGTGGGCCCCACTCTCTTCTTCTCCAGCAGCAAAAACATGAAGAACAATAGAACTTAAATCAAACTCAGGTCAAACTGGGTTTGTTCAGTAGACCTGGAAAATGAACAGCTCAAGAACAGAACTACTCCGATCAGAAGTATAGGAGAAATGGGGACCTATATCACTTAGCTCACCTTAGCAACCAGAACCCATTGTGGTATTACCCCACCGCCGTGACACCGGAGACACTTAGCGGGTGGAACTGGGCCGCAGTGGAAGAGCCAGCTTCAGGAGCCCGGGGTCTCAAATACCTCTGTGAGAAGCTTGTTCATCGTGTTGATTGTGGTTGTGGAACCCCATCACCATCCGGTTTGGAGGTTTGATGTACGGGCCTGGATCTCTTGAGGCTTGATGCCCAATGTAATACCAGAGTCCCTTTGTGAACGATGCTCAAATTGTGACTCCTCCACACCACGACTATCTGGTGAGTGAGGAGAAGACCCATTCTTGTAGAAATTACCCAGTGATTCCTGGATATGATGAAGAGAACTTGTGTTTTGGGAACCAAAATCCCAAAAGTGTTAGACTGAGCTAAAACAGATTCGGCTCAATGTAGGTTAAAGCAAACATGGAGACCCCAATCAGAGATGGTTTGGGCTTCACACAAGGTGTGGAGAGGATGAGTTAAGCCAAACAGATAGTTTGGTGGTTTTGTAAAAATTTGTGGTAGGGAAGAAGGGGAGTGCACTCTCTCTCTAGACTTTTGTCTAGCAAGACTCTCCTCAGCTCTAGAAAGAGTGAGGAATTGCTTCAACAAAAGCTTTTCCTCCTGTTGTGTGACAGAGTCAGAAGGATTAACTGGGAACTTATACTGAAGAGATTCGAGGAGGTTTTGAGTTTGTGACACTCTCTCAGAAATGGCATTGAACTCCCTCTTGTTAAGCTTCCTAAATTCAGCCTGGAGAAGCCACAGCTTCTCATATACACAATACATGGGATTGCCAATAATGATCCTCCTCCAAGTACCTTGTACAATGGAGAGGAACAAGGGATGATCGGCTATAAAATCAAAAAACTTAAATGGTTTAGGTGTTGGTTTGGGTGGTGGTGCTATATGAACAATAGCTGAAGAATGGTCTGATATTCCAGGAGGCGGAAAATGGGCACTAGAGCTTGTGTGGGCTCTAATCCAACTGTCATTTACCATGACTCTGTCCAGCTTAGAGAAGATGCATGTTGAGGCATCTTGCCTATTTGTCCATGTGTAATGGCACCCTGTGAATCTGAGATCATCCAGTTCGCAGGCGTAGAGGCAGTCATTAAATTCATCCATATGGTGAATCCACTGATTGTTACCTCCAATTTTCTCCCTCGGAGTTCTAATAACATTGAATTTAATGATAGGGAGAGAATGAATATCTCTCCACAAATCCCTTCTCTCAACGTGGTCATTTGCACCATACACAAATGTAACAAGAAAGACATGCCCCTCCTGAATGGCCTGAACCTCACAGTGTATAAACTGACTGGACATGTGTAAAACATTGACAGTAAGTAAATTGGGGTTCCAAGCTAACAGAATCCTACCAATGGGTGCATGTATACTATTATTTGTGGCTTGCCAGTGAGGGCATATAAAGTTAACAACTTTCTTAATGTTGGGTTCCTTGATTTTATGCTCAATCAGTCCAACCATAGACAATTGATTCTTATTCACAAAAACCTTTGCTGCTTTTTGTTTGATTGGATCATTAAGTCCGCGCAGATTCCAAAAACCAAAATGGATTGATGAGCTAAGCATTGGAAAACTAACCAAAAGGAAGACACAAAAATATGCATAAGGATCTTATATATAAATATACATATATTAAGGTTTAAAAGGATTAGGAACGTCCCTGTTTACGAAGCTTGCACTCCTTTTTCAATCTTCTTTTCTTGGAACTATTGGATTCTGGAAAACTCAGACCCCCTGAATTTGAGCTTGTGGCCTTCTTGCTGTTCTTAGGTGTCTCTGCCACTTCTCTATCATTCACCAGAAATTCTTCATCCAGATCCTCACTAGATGTGTCATCCTCTTGGAGATGGGATGGATGCATGTGAAGGATGAGAGGGGGAGAGGAAGGTGGAGGTTTACTTGCAATAGGACCAGCTGAAAGGGAAGAGCTGGCTGCCTCTGCAGTTGAGGGAACCAATGGGGTCCCAGTACTCACCCGTGTTGCTGCCTGATTCAGAATGGGATCTCTGACCGTAATCTCTTGATCTGATATGAGCTGTGAAGGTATAGGATCATCCCCACTTGCATCAATCTTCAGACATGTATTTGAAGATAGTTTGCCTTTGCCCACTACTACCCAATCTTCAGTGTTGGTTGTCTTAGGAGCTGTTTTGGGACTGCATGCGTGTCCAAACACTTTGCAAATGTCACACCTTGGGGGGAGCCACTGATACTCCACTCCCACCACTACAGATTCTGCATTTACGGATATAGGTATATCAGTGGGGAGATCATCAGTCGCCTCTATTTCCACACAAATCCGGGCATAGTCTAACCTTTTCCTGTTCGCTGTAGCTTCATCTACGTGGATGGGTTTCCCAATTGCACTCCCTATTTTGCTGAACCCGACATGTGTCCAAAACTCCAAGGGCAACCTATGCAACTTGATCCACACTGGAATAGAGGAAGGATGATTCTTGCTTGGAACTAACATCCTTTTCCACTCCTTTAACACCAGATATCTTCGAGAGAAGAAGTACGGACCACCTTCCAGTACCCCAAGTTTGGAAGATTCATCTTCAAATTCGAATAGGTAACAAGATCCCAACTGTTTAACCGTTACCTTCCCATGGTCTTTCCATACAGTACGAGCAGTTGCTACAAGCAGAGGTAGAGACATCTTACCGTCCAAGAAATGCCCTACAAGGCAATGGTTGCCAACTTCACCATCTATCTGCGATTCGTCAAAACTCACATAAGCGTCCTTTCCCTTTGGAGTGTCTGGATAGTGAGCCAATTTCATGGACTTGGAGGGTGCCTGAGCCCTGAAGAGAGAGTTCCAATTCCTAGCTTGCACCCCCTGAGCGGGTTGAGATGATTTGGGTTTTGGGGGATCTTCAATCTTAGTATAGTCCCCTTCAATATCAATTCTTGCAGTCTCGGCTACCCCTGCATCTTGTAGCTGCAGTAAATGTTCCTTGAATTTAGAGAAGCTCACATTAACCCCAGATTGAAGCATTTCCTCCTCAATAGTGTTAACTAAAGAGGATAAGCGAGTAGCACTATCCAAACGTTCTCCTTCTTCCTTGAAGCCTTGCTGCAGTATGCGAGACGGGCTTGAACCAGGTTTCGTTGGGCTGTGTGGACCGTACTTAGGAGTGGGTGTATCAGTGTTTTGAGAACCCCCTTCAACTAAAGGGATTAACTCTGGTGCTAGGGTTGAAATGGTGGAACTAGGTTTTTTTGTCACAGGTTGACATAAACCTAGATCCAAGAGACTACGACTGCGTGAAAGAGCATAGGTTGGGGAAAACTTGGTAGGAGTGGTATATGTGGTACCTGTTGTTCGAGGTTTGTTGTAGATTTGGGAGCGAGTTGGACCACGACCAAGAGCCGTACCCATTCGCTTTTTGTTAATCGGGTTGGAATCTAGTACCTTGGAACCGAGATCTACCAAAGATGGGTCTGTGCCGTAAGCCTTGGGAGAAGGAAGCTTGCCCGCCATTCCTCGGGTTAGCTCACTGCGAGCCGCCCCCGATTGCGGGATCTGAACAGGACTAACTGTGAGTTGTGGGTTAGCAGAGAACCCTAGATGCTTGCGAACTTCTTTGGTGTCGATGGCTTTCATTCCTAACTCTTCATCCCTAGCCGATCCAGATGAGGTCTCCATTCTTTTCAATCGCCTAGAATCGTACAGAATCGCTCAATCGCCAGAGAAGATTGCTGACGTCATGACTACTTATTCTTGCTTGGTGTAGGTCACTTCTTGGAAGGTAAAATGGCATTCCTTTTAGTTAACACTACTGCTCATAACCTCTGGGGGAAGAACACTAAATTTGGCTTAAAGTCAGTTCGTATGGATGACAAGGGTTTTATATTCTTTGAGTTTCAAGATGAAGATTCAAAACTTGCTGTTCTGGAAAGTGGTCCTTGGTTTTTCTCTAAAAGATTTTCTTGTTCTTAAGCCTTGGAAAAGAATGATGTCTCTCACCAAGGAACCCCCCCACCAAAATCCCAACTTGGGTCAAACTCCATAATTTACCTCCTGAATGCTGGACTGAACAAGGCCTGAGTCGGGTGGCTAGCACAATTGGTGTACCTCTACATGTGGATAAAGCCACAGCTAACAGGACACGTTTAGCATTCGCCAGAATATGTGTTGAGGTTGATGCTGCTCATGAGCCTCCTGAAGAAATTCAAGTCATTGTTGAGGGAGAAAGTACAGTAGTTAGAGTAGAATATCAATGGATGCCGCAAGTTTGCTCAGTTTGTGAAGTGTTTGGACACCCCACCTCGCGATGTGTTAGAATACAGCCTGCAAAACCAAGTAATTCCACAGAGGATTGGTTAGAAATTTCACGGGGAAAAGCTGCCTCCATCTCAGGAATTTCAGCCTTGGAAGCCGTAACCCTTCCTGTTGAACTATTGCCTACATTTGGTGGTGGGGGGCAACTCTTAAAGGAAGATTCTGAGAGTGAAGAAGTGGATGAAGACCTAATTCTTGAAGAAGCGACTTCACAGGATCTAGTTGGTCCCAACAAGGACAAAACAAGTCCAGCTTCAACCCCAATTACTTCACATAACCTTATTGATTGTGGCCCTAGCACTAGGGGCAACAAAGTGATACCCGTCGGCCAGAAGGAGAGTTCTCTCCCTACAACACATAACCCTCTCAACATTTCCACATCAAGCCTTGAAGCTAAGGCTCCTGATACTCTTAGGGTCAAGGATAATAGCAAGAGCATAGATTCTAATGGCATCAAACCTCCTAACGATAACCAAGGTTGGACAACTAGCAATAAGAAGAATAAAAAGAAGAACAAACAGGGACACTTTCAACAGGGGAGCAGGACTCTCCCTTTACACAAGAGGTAATATGTTTACCCCTATTTTTGTTGGGCAGTATGCTTAGTAGTTCTATATTCTGCCATCATTTATGTTTAATACACCTCTATTTTTTGGGTTCTGGAACATGAGGGGTCTTAATGATCCTATCAAACAAAAAGAGGTTGTTTCTTTTGTTAAAACCAATAAACTATCACTGTTTGGTCTCTTGGAGCATAAAATTAAAGAAGTTAATTGTCCTAGGATCATTAAAACCATGTTTCCATACTGGTCCTATGTTCAGAATTTTGCTGATGCTCCAAGTGGTAGAATTTGTGTGGTTTGGGATCCAACGGTCCTAACATTGAGTGTATTGAATCAATCAAATCAAGCCATTCATTGTCTTATTCAGAATGTGACTATGGATTTAAAATTCTTAGCCACTTTTGTTTATGGGTCAAATCTCCATGTGGAGCGAAGAGAACTTTGGCATGATTTGACTACTTGGAAAAGTACTGATCCATGGATTATCTTAGGGGATATTAATGCTATCAGATTCCAGTATGAGAAATTTGGCGGTGATCAGCATTGGCCTCCGCATATGGAGGAATTCAACCAGTGCATCGACACCAATGACCTTATTGACCTAAGGTATACTGGATGTCAATTCACTTGGGCTAACAAACAGGGCCCCACTCAATATGTTGCCACAAAAATTGACAGAGTACTTGTGAATGAGCATTGGTTGCAGTGTTTTTTTTTTTTGGGTAAATAAGCTTGAAATAGAAAAAAGGCTAACCGGATATACAGCCTACAAGGGGCATACCCCAGGAGGACAAAAGAAAGAAAATAAACAAAATGAACCGGAAGACCGGAATGGAAAGAAATGGGGAGGCCAAACTTGGCTACATGGGGGAACCTAAAAGTAAGGGATCGTTTGCAACAAGATATAATAAAATATGATAAAAGTGTTTCTAAGCCATCTAGGGAGATGGAAGAGAAACACTCAAAATGAATCTAATTGATTGACATTGAGGCTTGACATTGAAGCTTGAGCATAGCAATAGGTGACACATCCCGTTGGGGGGCATGAAACTTGATGCTTGAACAGGCTTGGGGCTGCTTGAACAAAATCTTCATGCTCGAAGCTTGAACCTTGAACATGAGACTTGAAGCTTGAGATTGAAATTGAAATAAGCTTAGGTAACACATCCCGTTGGGGAAGACATGAAACTTGATGCTTGATGCTTGCGCATGAGACTTGGAACAACCAATATGACTTGGGGCTGCTTGGACATAAATCTTGGAGCTCAAAGCTTGACCCTTGAACATGAGATTTGAAGTTTGAACATGAAGATTGGAATAGGATTTTGGATAGGAACATAAGGTCCTATGCTACACTGGGACAACCCCCCCAGTGATAGGTCTTGGGAGGAAACCCCCTCCCAGAAGGGGATCATACATGCCAGGGACAACCCCCCATGGCTAGGCCTAATCTCAGACAACAACATCCATATTTTGGAAAACTGCTGCAACATATGGGTACAAAAGCACAAACAATCAGACATCGTGGATGCTGATCAGACACACAGCAGTCCAGATGAAACCATTGTTGGTCAATACAGGACTACAAACTGCAGCAAAGTGCTGCAGCAATAGAGCTGCAGAACAGGGCTACAAACTGCCAGCAACAATAACAGAATCCAACAATAGCAGGTTCCCATGTATACAGTGAACATACAAGAGTACTAATGCAGCAGTTGCAACAGCTCTTGCATCAGTGATTAACAAGAGTATAACAGATTGCATAGTAGTAGCAGATTGCAACAGCCCTTGCAACCCACTTAACATCAACTAATTGCAATAGTAGCATAACAACAGATAGTAGTGGATTGCAACAGCCCTTGCAACCCATATAACATCAATAAAGCACACTGCAATAATAAAGGATTGCAACAGCCCTTGCAACCCATATGACTTTAATTAAAGCACGATGTTCATACCTCACTTGAAGCTTAAAAGCACTCACACTGGATCAAACAGAGTTGCTCCTGTGCAGCTACTAGCAAACAGCAACCTGAATCTGATCTGCTTCTAAAAGTTGATTAAGGTAACCAGGTCCTCTCTGCAGCCCTTAATGTTAGTCCACCAATATGAACTCAGCAGAGAATACAGCAGCTGGTAATAGAAGTAGTAAGGAAAGGCCTTCCATGGTGATTCAATAACCTACAGTCACAACTTGCCCAACTGGGACATTAGTAATATAAACTTAGTCCAACCATACCCTTTTTGAACTTGCCACTGGAAATTACATTAGTAATGTAACAATGGATACAAAGCCAAAACAAAGCCAAAACAACTTATTACATGCCACCTACACAGTTATAAGGAGTTAGAATTTAAGTTCCATGAGTCAATCAAAAAAGAGGGGCCATTGGGGAGCTTAGTGAGGGACATCAATCTATATCTGATTTCAGTACAAATCTTGCTCACCACAGTTGGAATTGGATTCTGGACTTGCTGAAATTTTCTGAGGTTTCTTTCAATCCAGATGTGATAAATAGTGACTGTGTAGGAAAGCTTCATTAAAGTGCTCCTAAGTCCTTTGCCCTTGCTATTGGACAGAAGAGAGACCAGACTTTGGAGTGTTTGAGATTGCCAGGTAAGGTGTGACTTAAGGGAAACAGAGTCCCAAACTTCTTTGGTGAAAGTACAGTTGAAGAAGAGGTGATCATGATTCTCCTCATCATTGCAGAAACAGCAGCAGGAGGAGGTCTTTATACCAAATAGAACAAGCCTATCCTCTGTGGATAACCTGTTCTGAATGGCAAGCCAGCTTATAAAGGTACATTTGGGGCTGTGAGCATGGAACCATATAAGATGACTCCACTCAACAGTGGGAAACTGGGTTCTAAGATGTTCCCATAGGGAGGAGACTGTAAACAATCCATTATTCCCAAGGGTCCATCTACAAGAATCCATCAAAGGTGTAGCACTGGAGATAATAGGAAGTGCATTCCTAATCTCATTCAATTCCCAGGTCTGAGTGATGGGGAAATTCCAGAGAGGGGGGGGGGTTCAATAAAATGGCAGAGACTTTGGAGTCTTCAACAAGACCAGAGTCATAAATGATACGACTACCAAATCTCTCAACCAAAGGACCTAAAGGGTGCCAGTTGTCATACCAAAGAGAAGTACAGGTCCCATCACCAATCCTATAATCGATAAAGGGTTGGATGAGAGGACGAAGTTGAAGTAATTTTCTCCAAGTCCAAGATGGACTACTAGGCATTTTAACTTTCTAGAAACTCTTCCCCTTGAGTAAATATGATTTTACCCATTGACACCACATTGATTGCTCTACACCAGAGACAAGGTACCAGATGTGCTTGGCCATGGCAGCTTTGTTCCAGGTTTGAAGGGATTTGAAACCAAGGCCTCCCTCCTTTTTTGGAGAGCACAAGTGCTCCCAAGATACTTTAGCTCCAGTATGCTTAAGTTCAGAGCCAGTCCAGAAGAAACCTCTGAGAATAGATTCAACTTCCTTCAAGACTTTCTTGGGGAGAATGAAGATGGAAGACCAATAGGTCTGCATAGAAAATAGGACAGACTTGACCAATTGTATTCTACCAGCATAGGATAAGTACTTGTTGGCCCAGGATTTGGTACGACCTATGATTTTATCAATAAGTACCTGGCAATCAGAGTACTTCAGTTTGGTGGAGATTAGAGGAACACCTAAATATTTCATGGGGAGGGTCCCTTCCTTTTTTTTTGGATAAAACAGCTTGAAAATAAAAGGGGCTAACCGGATGTACAGCCTACAAGGGGCATACCCCAGGAGGACAAAAGAAAGAAAAGAAAGAAAAAAAAAAAAGAAAAACTAGCAAAAGCAAGCTATAGAAAATGCTAGGGAGGCCAAATGGCTACATCGGGAGATAAGGGGAACCGCTATAATAATACACTGAAATAATATCAACTATTTAAAGCCAAAAGATGAAAAGAGTTTCTACCCCATCTATAAAGATGGACCAGAAACTCTACAAAATAGAGGCAATGCCTTGAACTAACTAATGCCTTGAACTAACTTGAACTTAGTTAGCTCATCACTTCCTGAATAGCAATCATTGGTTACTGCACAGAGATGAGAATACAACTTGATCTGATGAGGTGACCAGCTTGATCATTGGTCAATGCACAAACCGGGCTTTGGTACCAGTAGTAAGCCACTGGTTGATGAGGCACTAAACGGGAGGACGCCCCCTCCCAAAGGGGTTCAAACATGCCAAGGGACAACCCCCCAAGGCTAGGTCAATCTCACTTGAAGGGCAACATTTCTGCTGTAAATTGACAAGTCCAGACAAGTAACAAATCTGGACAGCACCGTAAAATGCAGCAGTAAGCTGAAGAGCAAATGAGCAACCACATCCTGGAAATTTTGCAGAGTTCCGTTTAATTTTGATAGACCCAGTAACATCACAGTATGCACAACAGGTTCACAACCACATAACAGCAGCCGTATACAGCATCAATGCACGGGTAACAGCAGCAGAATGCATGGAAAACCGTGATCTGACTAAGAAGATATCAACAGCAACAGTAGAATGCATCAGCAATAACTGATATGCAGCAGCAGTATGTTCACTTAGCAAACAAATGCAGAGATCAAAAGCATGCAAATATGCCAACTGACAGCATATCCTTTGAATTTCAATAAGCCCAGAAAACAGGGATCTGGACTGAGGTTATGACTGCCCAGTTTGGCCTAAACTGTCCAGAAACAATACAGCAGCGGCTGGGAAAAACCGTAATGAACTGATCGGAAACAGTAAGCCCCATACAGTGTATACACAGCAGAGAATCAAAAGCAAACTTAGAGATTTTAAGGCTCACCCTACATCTCCCTTGGAACCTCACCACTTCCGATCACTCTCTATGGATCCAATCTCCCTCAACTAGTCCTCACATGATGCCCCCACTAATTATTACCTCCTCTCACAAAGAAATCAGAGGCTCAATCACACAGCTCACTAGGTAATCACACATATAAGTAAGGACACACAACTCAGAGAATGGATATATATCAGGCCACTGAAGGCACCAAACAGTAACACAAAGTGAGATAAGATCAAGGATTGCCTCCATCC
The DNA here is from genome assembly GCA_963854785.1 of Vaccinium vitis-idaea. Lineage (NCBI taxonomy): Eukaryota > Viridiplantae > Streptophyta > Magnoliopsida > Ericales > Ericaceae > Vaccinium > Vaccinium vitis-idaea. The sequence continues at coordinate 21,378,642 of OY978219.1, forward strand.
TTGGAGACATATAATAAAATCAAGGATTGCCTCCATCCTTGGAGACAGTTAATAAAATCAAGGATTGCCTCCATCCTTGGAGACAGATAATAAAATCAAGGATTGCCTCCATCCTTGGAGACAGTATATCTAAGCATGGTGAACCTGCAAAATGAGCTTATAAGAACCATGTTGTAGAGCACCACATGTCCAAATGAAGAACTCCTGTGGGAGAGCCAGATTGTGAATGGCTGGACCTTCCAGTGACATGAGGCCTTGTGTCCAATTCTACTTTGACCCTGATCTGAACCTGCAACTCAACAAGAAGCTCAAAAGAGCACATCATAACAAGTATAACAATAGCCATGCACAAATGAAATTCATGTCTTCTACCTTATAGTTAGCTAGAAGCAATATCCCACTGAGCCAAAAGCCCATCAGGTTGAGGACCTTTAGAAAAAATTTCCAAGGACATTAACCTATGTCTAATGACTGAGTGAATCTTGCTCACAACTACAGGAATAGGACTTGTAACATTTTGGAACTTGCGCATATTCCGCTCAATCCAAACATGGTAAACAGTTGTGGTAAAAATTAATTTGATTAATGTTGGTTTAAGAGCCTTGCCTTTGATTGTTGCTAAGAGAGCAATCCAATTATTCCAGGACCTCGAAGGCCAATGCACATTAATCCTAGTGAGCAGCAGGGACCAAACTTGGCTAGTAAATGGACAATTGAAGAACAAATGATTATGGCTCTCATAACTAGCGCAGAAACTGCAATTAGAAGTAGCCTTCGTGCCAAACAATACGAGTCTGTCCTCAGTGTACAGCCTCTCCTGAATGGCCACCCAAGTAACAAAACTGCATTTTGGAATATGACCAGGAAACCATATACTATAACTCCAAGGAACCTTAGGAAATGGAGTCCTAAGACGATTCCAAAGAGAGCTCACAGTAAATTCACCATTAGGAGTGAGGATCCATCTATGTATGTCAGTTCTACCAACAGTAGGATCCGGGAGATTCATGAACCCAGCTCTCACATCATTAATCTCCCATGTTTGAGTGACGGGGAAAGCCCATTTGAACTCCCTGATAATTGAGGAGACCTTAGAGTTCTTAGGAAGGCCCAAATCATAAATGATCCTATCCCCAAACCTAGTAGCCAATGGACCCAGAGGATGCCAATTATCATACCAAAGGGAAGTGTTGTGTCCATCACCTATAGCAACCTTGATGTAGGGATGGACAGTATTCCTAAGATTAAGAAGTTTCCTCCAGGTCCATGTGGGGCTGCTAGGCATTTTAAGATGCCAAAAGTTATTGCCCTTGAGTAAATAGGACTTTACCCATTGGCACCACATTGATTGTTCACCACCTGAGATGATAAACCAAATGTGTTTAGACACTGCAGCCTTGTTCCATATCTGCATAGACTTGAGACCAAGGCCACCTTCCTCTTTGGGAGCACACAGATGCTCCCAAGAGACCTTAGCACCTGATTTCTTAAGATCCGGCCCAGACCATAGAAAGGATCTCAGTACAGACTCAACCTCCTTAATTACCTTTTTAGGAAGTATGAACAATGAGGTCCAGTATGTTTGCATAGAAAACAAAACATTTTTAATCAATTGGACTCTCCCAGCATAAGTTAAGTCTCTGTTAGTCCAGGACTTGGTTTTGGATATAATCCTATCCACCAAAGGTTTGCAATCCAAATGAGTCAATTTGGTAGATAGAAGAGGTACACCAAGATATTTAACAGGTAATAACCCCTCAACGAATCCAAGTACACTCAATATATCTCTTCTAGTGGATGCGTCAACCCCAGAGAAGAAAATTTGACTCTTGTTAGGGCTAGGTTTCAACCCAGACAAAGATTCAAATTCAGTGAGAGATGTCTGGATGTGTCTGACAGATCCAACATCCCCTTTGCAGAAGATCATAAGATCATCTGCAAAACAAAGATTAATGATTTTGTTCTTACTACACTTCCAATGAAAATGGAAATCTGAGTGCAGAGATTTCTCTCTAAGTATGCAAGTAAGTATCTCCATGACAATTACAAAGAGATAAGAGGAAAGAGGATCCCCTTGTCTAAGACCCCTCTTCCCCTCAATGAATCCAGTATTCTCCCCATTGATACTAAGGGTGTAGTTAGCAGTGGTCACACATGCTTGTAACCATTTGATCATGGTAGGATGGAAGTTCATGCCTAGAAGGACATCCCAAAGAAAATCCCATCGAACATTATCATAGGCTTTCATGATGTCCACCTTCATAGCACACTTGGGTGTAGAAGAGGACTTGTGATAACCATGCATAATCTCCTGGGTTAGAAAAATATTGTCTGCAATCCTCCTACCCTTAACAAATCCAGACTGGACAGGATCAATAAGGAAAGGAAGAGCACTCTGGAGCCTTTTTGCAAGGATTTTTGCAATGCATTTATAAATGGTGTTACAGCAGGAAATGGGTCTAAAGTCGCCAACCTTAGAAGGGTTGGGGACTTTAGGAACAAGAGCAACCACAGTGGCATTGGCTTTCCTTAACATCTTGCTAGACCTAAAGAAGGTCTTAATTGCAGCTGTAACTTCATAGCCAACAATAGGCCATGCTTTCTGGAAGAAACCTGCATTGAAGCCATCAGGTCCAGGCGCTTTTTTAGAGTTCAAGTTAAAGAAGGACTCTTTAATTTCAGCATCAGTGATATTTTGGACCATATCCAAACTTTGTTCATCAGTTAATTTCCTCTGAATTAGATCACTAACCCTTGTTGTACCATCATAATGGGAACCATGTGGGGTCCCCAAGAGATCATGATAAAAATTAACAAAGGTGGATTTAATCACTGGTATATCCTGAGTAGAGGAAGAGTCACTGAGAGTAAGGCTAGTGATCATGCTCCTATTTCTGTTATTGCTAACAGATTTGAAGAAGAAGGAAGTGCACTGATCACCCAGCTTAAGCCACTGAATTCTTGACTTTTGTCTAGCAAGACTCTCTTCAGCCCTAGACAGGGTGAGAAACTGTCTAAAAGCATCCTTCTCTTCATTCTGAATGGAAGGATTAAGAGGATTGGACCCCATTTCTTTTTGTAACACATCAAGCTGATATTTAGCATTCTTGACTCTATCTGAAATGGCACTAAATTCTTGGGTGTTCAATTTCTTGAACTCAGCTTGGAGGGATCTCAATTTCTCACTGATGCAGAACATAGGATTACCAAGTACAATGGTTCTCCAAACCCTCTGAACAGTGGGAAGAAACAAAGGATGGTCAGCTAGGAAATCAAAGAACCTGAAAGGTTTTGTGGAGGGCTTAGGGGGAGGGCTAAGATTCACCACAGAAGGTGAATGGTCTGACAACCCAGGAGTAGGAAAGAAAGCATTGGAATAAGGAAAAGCCCTCATCCAACTTTCATTCACCAAAACCCTATCAATCTTAGTGGAGATGTGATTGGGAGCATCTTGTCTATTGCTCCAGGTGTAAAAGCAACCCAAGAACCTGAGATCATCAAGCTCACAAGCATATAGACTATTATTGAAATCATCCATATGAGGTGGCCAGCTAAATGAGCCCCCAGCTTTCTCTCTAGGAGACCTAATAGCATTGAAATCACCAAGGGAAATCCATGGGGTAATGGTTTTAATGTTGAGCATACTACTCCATAAGAGGGAAAGGATTACCGCCTTTTTGAATGGGGAAGAGCCTTCTGATTGCTCCTTCCTTTGTTCTTCTTCTTATTTGAGACCAACTTGAAGTCTTTCTCAAACTCTTGATCAACTTCAAGCTGTCCACCACTGCTGCCAGGAGAAAAGTTTGGATGTTTTGAGGCTGGAATGGGAGCTTGTTGATAAGGGGGATTTTTTTTTTTTTTTGGGTAAATTAGCTTGAAAATAAAAGAGGATAAGCGAATATACAGCCTACAAGGGGCATACCCCAGGAGGACAAAACAAAAGAAAAGAAAAGGCAAAACAAAACAAAATAACTACCTCCCTAACACAAACCGCCAAGGAGGGAGTGGGATGGCCAAAAGGCTACAATTGGGAACGAGTGTTTCTAATCCATCTGAAAGAGGGAGGAGAAACACTCATAAGGGGAAAACAAGATCTTGAATTTAAGGAGAAACACTCTCCATATACTGTAGGGAAGGGAATTTTGAAAATTTCGCCATGACCCGTTCGTAATTGGAGCACCCTCAAGGTGCCAGCCACTGCGTATACAACAGCAGCAGCTGAAAAAGAGAAAAAAAAGGGGAAGAAGAAGAGATAGAGGCAGAACTTCCAACAGCAGTACTCAGCAGCAGAAGAAACAATGTAGCAGCATAAGTAGTTGTACCATAAGCATAGTAGCAGACTAACCAATGAATAACCAATGAAGCTGGTTAATTCAGTAGAGCATCCGGGAGGCTGCGCTTACGGCTTGAGATGATCAAGCACACCTGGGAGGAAGCCCCCTCCCCAAGGGGATCAGACATGCCAAGGGACAACCCCCCTAGGCTAGGTCAGAAAACATGGGATTTGTGAAATTGAGCATCAAGTCTCTGGCTTAGCATATGAGCAACCAGATAAATTGCAAGGTTCCGTTTGATTTTGTGATAATCCCAGTAACGTAACAGGTTCACAAACGCAGCAGCAGTAAAAGTAATAACAATGCATATCGAGTGGGGGAACCACAGATTGCAACAGCCCTTGCATCTGGGCATAACCGTAGCATAACCGTAGCAAGAGGAATCTGACCGCAGCAGTACAGAAAAGTATCATTAACCGCAACAGTAGTAACAGTAATAACAATGCATATCAAAATGGGAGAACCACAGATTGCAACAGCCCTTGCAATCTGGGTATAAACAGCAGCAGTAGTAAAGGATATCGATGCAGCAGGCACAGTGGCAGCAACATGAAAATCAATGCAATAACAACCAGTAACAGGAGATATAGAATGGCAGCTCTGCCCATTAATGGCAGTTCACAGAGAACAGTAAACCCATTGGATATTGGACTCACACTACCAACACCCTCACAGCCTTACCCTCCCTCTCTACTTTTGTTGTGTTCACAATGGGTTTAAGGGTAAACCAACCTGTCTCCCTCTACTAACAAGATGCTCCATCCATTACTCTTTCACTCAGAAAAATGGGGAATGAGGCTCAAACTCACAGCTCACAGGAACCTCACATATAGTTGATCACTCCATGTAGCTTCCAAGGTTTGAACCAAATACACTACAAACAATAAGCTTGAGAAGAGAGTAAGATATCAAACCATATACTAGGAGATAAATAGCAGCCAGCCAACAAGATGAACTCCTCAGTAGCCTACTGCGGGAGAGAACAACCTCCATCTGGCTGTCCCAAGGAGATGCTCCACAAAGGCCTCCAAAGTCTTGGTGAATGGTGTATCCTGTGACCACCAAGTAGATAAAGTAATGGATATATAAGTGAAGAACTCAATCAATTCCCCACTTAACTGACAAGTCCCGAGCTTGGTGTCCTTGAGGAAGAGTTTCCAAGGACAACAACCTACACCTCACAAGAGAGTGGATTCTATTCACAACAATAGGTATATTGCATGATGCATTTTGGAACTTGCGCCTATTTCTTTCAAGCCAAATTTGGTAAACTGTTGAGGTGAATATCAGTTTGATAATCAAATTTTTAAGAGTTTTGCCTCTAAATTTTGAGATTTGATTGATCCATTCAGTCCAAGGTCTTGGAGGCCAGCTAACATTGACATTAGCAAGCATATCAGACCAGACTTGCAAAGTGAAAGGGCAGTTGAAGAATAGGTGGTCATGTGTCTCTATCCCAGAACAAAAACTACAACAGGATACAGGGATGGTGCCAAAAATGACTAACCTGTCTCCAGTATATAGTCTGTTCTGTGTAGCAATCCACGTAATCATGCTACACTTAGGTATATGGCCAGGAAACCAAATGTTTTTGTGCCATGGCACCTTTGGGTAATGAGGTCTGAGTTGATCCCATAAAGAAGAGATGGAGAACTCACCATTAGAATTGAGGATCCATCTATGGTGATCCTCAACATCCTGACTAGGGTTAGGTAGAGAGTTGAGAGCATCTCTAATCTCATTGAGTTCAAGGGTTTGAGTAATGGGAAGACACCAATTGGTGCCTCTTATAATGGCAGCCACTGTGGCATCTTTGATGAGACCAGAGTCATAGATAACTCTGGTACCAAATCTATTAACAATAGGGCCAAGTGGGAGCCAATTATCATGCCATAGTGAGGTGGATCTGCCATTACCAATAGCAGCCTTAATGAGTGGCTGAACAATGGGTCGAAGGTTAAGAAGTTTCCTCCATACCCAAGACGGTGAGCTGGGCATCTTAACTTCCCAGAAACTCTTTCCTTTGAGTAAGTATGACTTGACCCATTGACACCACATAGATTGCTCCCCACCAGAGATGAGGAACCAAATGTGTTTAGCAATGGCAGCTTTATTCCATATAAGAATAGATTTGAAACCTAAGCCACCCTCCTGCTTGGGGCAACACAAGTGCTCCCAAGAAACTTTAGCCCCAGTTTTCTTAAGGTCCGGCCCAGACCATAGAAAGGATCTTAGTATTGTCTCAACCTCCTTGATGACTTTTTTGGGAAGTATAAAGAGGGAAGACCAATAAGTTTGCATTGAAAAAAGGACATTCTTAATCAATTGGACCCTACCAGCATAGGTTAAATCCCTATTGGTCCAAGCCTTGGTTCTCGATGTGATTCTGTCAATCATGGGTTTGCAGTCAATGTGTTTTAATTTGATAAGGGGGATTTGGGACAGGGTCAATCCCACCTTCCCCTATGAGCTGTGCCTCTTCTAGCTGTGTAACAACCACGGCAGAATCTGCTAACTCAAGGGGGTCATTCGCAAGAGAAGTAAGATCTGGACAAGAAATTTTAGTTGGAGGTGGAACTACTTTGGTGACGACATCCAGAGCTGAACTTCCTCCCTTCGCCAAAGCCTCCAGCACTCTACTCTGGATCACCGGATCCTTATTAGAGATCTCAGCCTCCGTTTATTTGTTCTCCAGCTTATCCTCATCCTTAGGAGAGGTAGGGGCTGGTTTGGGATTGCACTTATGCCCAAATACCTTACACTCAGTACACTTGGTAGGCAGCCACTGGTATTCTACTCTGATTACCACGGATTCGCCATTAACCTTAACCACAATTTCACTAGGAAGCTCATCCCCTGCAGAGATCTCTATACAAACCCTTGCGTAGTCCAACCTTTTCTTGTTTGCTGTGGCATTATCTACATGTATAGGTCTCCCAATTGCGCTGGCAATGCGACTAAACCCTGCCTCAGTCCAGCACTCTAAAGGTAATTTGTGAAGTTTTACCCAAGCTGGAATTGATGATGGATGGGCTGTTGTGGGGACTAACATACGCCTCCAATCCGTGAGAACCAAATAACGTCGAGAAAAGAAGTACGGGCCTTCCTCCAGGACTTTCAACTTGGTTTCTTCATCCTTGAAAACAAAGAAGAAGCACGAGCCAACCTGTTTAATAGAAGTAGGAGCATTTTCCTTCCAGACCGCTCGGGCAGTGGCACATAATAAATTATATGGCATCCTCCCATCGAGGAAGTACCCAATCAGACACTGATTCCACGAATTAGTATCGATATCAGATTCATCAAGTTCAACTACAGCTTCTTTACCTTGTTGCATCTCCGGATAGTGCTCAAGCTTCATGAATTTTGAAGGGGCCTGAGCTTTGAAAAGGGAAGACCAATCTCGCGCCTTCCCTGGGTTCTGATTGGAGCTAGATGCATTCTTAGACTTAGAAGGCTCAGGAGGATCCTCAACCACATGGAGATCACCTTCAAGATATCGCGATTGAGAGTTTGGGGAGACTTGATTCTCGTGGAGATAAGTTATCTGTTCTTTGAGTTGAGAGAGATCTACACTCATACCTGATTTCTTCAGATTAGCCTCAAAGGAGTGAACCAACGAAGCAATCCCCTCCTCCTTCTCTAACTGAACACCTGCGGTTTGGAAGACTTCTTGCAATCTCCGTGAGGAATTGGGGCTGGTTAAGATTGGGCTATGAGGACCTGGTGGTTGATTTTGGATCGGGGATCCAGCCGTAGTGTAACTCGATGATAGTGAAGTACTTGGGAGACCAAGGTTTAGGACTGGAACCTGATGTTTAATTTGATCAGAGATGTCGAAGATAAGGGATGAGGGAAGATCAGCCTTAGGTTTAACCCGAAGTGGGTAAACGCTCGACTGGATAACACTGAAGCTTGGTGCAGAATGAAGTGCATCATCACTGCGGGGTGTATGTCGAGCCTCATGACCTAGATCAGAGTACATTTGTGGTGTAGATGAGGAGAACAACGATCCTCTTGTGTGAGAACTATGCTGAATATTCCGATTTCGCTTGAGTAGATCAATAGAGTCAACTGTTTGCTGACCCAACCCACCAGAGAAGGTAGAAGAGTCGATTGCTATGGCATTGGTGTCAAGATCCGCCATCAGAGAAGTCGATTTGCTAGCCATAACTAGGGTTCCAAACACGATCGCGAAAATCGCCAGAGAAGGGATGATGACGTCATGCTCTCTCTATAACGATAACTGCCTCCAAGACCTTTCTATGTAGGATCTTCACTTGCGAGGGTCCCTTCCTTGAAGCCCAGTGTGTCAAGAATTGAGTTTTTGATGGTTGGGGGGACACCAGAAAAGAATGCATTGCTCTTTTTTTTTTTGGGTAAATAAGCTTGAAATAAAAAAAGGGCTAACCGGATGTACAGCCTACAAGGGGTATACCCCAGGGAGGACAAAGAAAAATAAAAAGAAAAGGAAAGGAAATACAACCAACACATCCCGTTGGGGAGGAAGGCCAAAACAAAATGTACAATAAGTAGAGTGTTCTAGAGATGTTTCTCTCCCATCTATCAGAGGAGAGAGAAACACCACAGAAAATTGACTTGAACTGCTTGAACTTAAAACTTGATGCTTGAAGCTTGAACATGAAATTTGTTGCTTGACCATGATACTTGGAATTGCAAATATGGCTTGGGGCTTGGAATAACATGGCTTGAACATGATACATGGGCTAAACTTGAGCTTGAGACTTGGCTTTGCAAATATGGCTTGGGACTTGGAGTAACTTGGGAGAACTTGGGATAGAGCACCTGCAGCAACAATGGGCCTTTACAATTGCAAGACTGCTGCTGCATCGCCAATACTGCTGCTGCACCATACGGCAGCACCATACAAGACTGCTGCTGCTGCTGCATAGTAGCCAAAACTGCTGCTGCATCAACTGCAGCACTGATCTGCTGCAAATGATCCATGCTACTGCAAACTGGATGGAAACTGCTGCTGCAGCAACAGATGTGGATCTAGGATTCACTAAAGATGAGGCCGGTTGCTGCCCAGATTGTGGCATTCCTGGGGCACAACAGCACTTTGGGCATGGACACCTTAGGAACGGGTAGCTAACAGAAACGGGAGGACGCCCCCTCCCATAGGGGATCAAACTTTGCTAAGGGACAGCCCCCCTAAGCTAAGCTACATCTCCTAAACATTGTCCAAATACAAACAACACATTGAAAACAACAGCTCTGCCCATAGAGTGGCAGTCCATAAAGCAACATAATATCATCCCACTATTCTACAAGTACACAATGAGCATAAACTGTCCAGAAACTAACAGCAGCCAGTGTTCACACTTTCAGTATACAACATACAGAATGCAACAGCCCTTGCACTCCGTATAACAATGCGAGATGCAAACTTAGTCCACAATTGAAAAAAGACTCACTACTAGATGCATAATTGAGTAAACTGACAGTATACCAACATACAGAATGCAACAGCCCTTGCACTCCGTATAACAATGCAAGATGCAAACTTATGCAATATCAAAGTAGAAAATAAAGAGGAGAAGAATAAGGACCCATTGAATTGAGGCCTCACACACCTAACTCCCTCAAATCCTCACCCTCCCCCTCTACTTTTGTGATCACAATGAGTCCAAAGGAAAACCATCTCCCTCCACTCACACAAATCACCCACCATAATGTTTCACTCTGAAGGAAAGGATGAAGCTCAAACCCACAACTCACGGGGAACACTCATAGAAGTAGATCACACATAATCTGATGAACTGCTGCAAAATATGGGCCTTCCGAGAACTGGGCAGAGATAAGATAACAACCTGGTAATAGAAGTAACTAGAAGACTCCCAGATGACTTCCAATGTGATATGTGTACCTGCAAACATCACTTCCCAACTGGGACATTAGCCAAAGAGGTGTGCCAACACCATACTAGCCCCACTTGATCCTGTCACTAAAATCAGTTAGAAAAGTAGATTGGTGGAAATAGGAGTAAGAATTCACTTATTATATGCCACCACATCAAGAATTAGCATTTATGTTCCAAGCTTCACACAAAAAGGAAGGACCTGTGGGCAACTTCGAGAGGGATATCAATCTACATCTGATTTCAGAACAAATTTTGCTTACCACAGTAGGGATTGGGTTCTGCACATTTTGGAATTTCCTGAGGTTCCTCTCTATCCAAATATGATAGAGAGTGACTGTAAAGGATAGTTTAATTAGGGTGCTCCTAAGTCCTTTGCCCTTGTTGTTGGACAGCAGAGAGACCAGACTTTGAAGAGTTTGGGGTTGCCAATTGAGGTGTGACTTAAGAGAAACAGTGTCCCATACTTCTTTGGCAAAAGAACAATTGAAGAAAAGATGATCATGATCTTCATCCTCATTGCAGAAACTACAACAAGAGGAGTCTTTGATGCCAAACAGAACAAGCCTATCCTCAGTGGACAGCCTGTTCAGAATGGCAAGCCAGCTGATTAGACTGCACTTGGGGATGTGAGCATGAAACCATACAACATGGCTCCAGTCAATGGTGGGAAAATGGGTTCTTAGATGGTCCCAAAGAGAGGAAACAGTAAACGAACCACTATTTCCAAGAGTCCATCTACAAGAGTCTCGCATGAGATTAGAACTGGAGAGATTGGGAAGAGCATTCCTAATCTCATTTAATTCCCAAGTCTGAGTGATGGGGAATTTCCACATAGTGGGGTTCAACAAAATGGCAGAAACTTTGGTGTCATCTACAAGGCCTGAATCATAAACAATACGATTGCCAAACCTTTCAACCAAAGGACCTTATGGATGCCAATTGTCATACCAAAGGGAGATAGAATTCCCATCTCCAATCTTGTATTGGATAAAGGGTTGGACATTAGGACGAAGCTGGAGCAATTTCCTCCAAGTCCAGGATGGACTACTAGGCATTTTGACATGCCAGAAACTCTTTCCTTTAAGTAAATAGGACTTAACCCACTGGCACCACATGGATAGCTCACCACCTGAGATCAGGAACCATATGTGTTTGGCCATAGCAGCCTTATTCCAGACTTGGAGAGATTTGAAGCCAAGGCCTCCCTCCTTTTTGGGAGAACACAAATGTTCCCAAGCCACTTTAGCCCCCGTATGCTTAAGATCATGTCCAGTCCAAAAGAATGCTCTAAGGATAGACTCAACTTCCTTAATAACTTTCTTAGGAAGAATGAAAATGGATGACCAATAAGTCTGCATAGAAAACAGAACTGATTTAACCAATTGTACTCTTCCAGCATAGGATAAGTACTTGTTCGACCAAGATTTGGTACGACCAATGATCTTATCTATGAGGACTTGACAATCTGTGTATCTTAATTTTGTGGAAATGAGGGGGACACCCAAATATTTCATAGGAAGGATCCCCTCCTTGAAACCCAGAGTTTCAAGACTTGCAATCTTTATAGTAGTGGGAACACCAGAGAAAAAAGCATTGCTCTTCCCAGGGCTAGGTACCAGACCATATAGGGAGGCAAATTCAGTGAGGGCCTCTTGAATGCATTTGATGGAGCTCAAATCCCCTCTACAAAAAATCATGAGATCATCAGCAAAACAAAGGTTGATAATTTTGGTTTTATCACACCTCCAATGGTAGTGGAATGCTGTGGTGAGTGACTGCTCCCTAAGGAGCTGGGTGAGGACCTCCATAACAATAACAAAGAGATAGGAGGATAGAGGGTCTCCCTGCCTCAATCCTTTTTTCCCCATGATATTGCCAGTGGGTTCACCATTGATGCTCAGGGTGTAATTTGTTGTGGTGATGCAGGCCTTGATCCAATTGATCATGAGGGGATGGAAATTCATGGAATGGAGGACATCCCATAGGAATTCCCATCTAACATTATCAAAGGCTTTCATTATATCCACCTTCAGTGCACATTTAGGAGCAGGGAGTGCTTGTGATAATCTCTCATGATTTCTTGGGTGAGAAAAATATTGTCAGCTATCCTACGCCCCTTCACAAATCCTGATTGGACAGGGTCTATGATATGGGGAAGGGCAATTTGGATCCTTTGAGCAAGGATCTTGGCAATACACTTGTAAATTGTATTACAACATGATATTGGCCTATAGTCCCCAACCTTGGATGGGTTAGGGACTTTAGGGACCAATGCAATGATAGTGGAGTTTGCCTTAGTGAGAAGTTTGCCGGACCTAAAAAAATTTCTGATAGCAGAAGTGACCTCATGCCCCACCACATGCCAGGACTTTTGAAAGAAGTCAGCATTGTAGCCATCAGGACCAGGAGCCTTGTTGCAATTCAATGACATGAAGGTTTCTTTAATCTCTTGATTAGAAATATCAGAGACCATGGCAACCTTCTGATCATTGGTTAGTTTTGAAGCAATCAGCTGATTAATCCTGGTCGCACCTGAGTATTGGGAGGAGTGTGGTTTACCTAGCAAATTGGTGTAAAAGTCAACAAAGGTAGACTTGATAGTTATTGGATCATGAGTAAGGCTATCATCAAGAAGAACAAGGCTTGTGATTTTCCCTCTGTGTCTCTTGTGAGTGATGGACTTAAAGAAGTAGGAGGTACATTGATCCCCAAGTCTGAGCCACTGAACTCTAGATTTTTGCCTAGCAAAACTTTCCTCCGCTCTAGCCAGTTGAACAAACTGTTTGTACAAAACTCTTTCCTGGATTTGCTTGGAGCTATTGGAAGGATCAGAGCCTAACTCAATCTGGACTGATTCCAGCTGATGTTTGATAGCCAAGGTCCTGGTGGAAATCTCACTATATTTTTTGGAGTTGAGCTTTTTAAGCTCTTCTTGAAGGAGTCTAAGTTTTGTACAGACAACAAACATTGGGTTACCTGACACCAGCAGATCACCATCTCATCATTTCTGAAAATTTGGACAGCAAAAAATTCACATGTCAGAGCTTCTCTCACTAAACGACTTTGGCATTCTATTCAGGCGATCTGTTCGATTTCTGGGTAAACCCTAGAAATGTCGAGCAATACACCCTCTCCCATGGTGGATGCATTTTTTTTTTTTGGGTAAATAAGCTTGAAAATAAAAAGGGCTAACCGAATTTACAGCCTACAAGGGGCATACCCCAGGGAGGACAAAGAAAGGAAAAAGGAAAAGAAAGGAAAAAGTTGCATGAAATAAATAGGGATGGCCACAAGGGCTACAAGAGGGAGTGGGAAAACACTCTTAAGGGAAACAATATCTTGAACCTAGGGAGAAGAAACACTCTCCATATACTGAAGGCAAGAAAATTTTGAAAATTTCGCCATGACCCATTCGTAGATGGAGCACCCTCAAGGTGCCAGCCACTGCTTATACAACAGCAGTAGCTGAAAAAGAAAAGAAAGAGGAAGAAGATGAAGCACGAACTTTGAGCATTCAGTGGACTTTGAACCTTGGAGTGACACTTGGAGTGGCTGGGCAGCAAGAACTTTGAACCTTGGAGTTGGAGGCAGCAGTGGACTTGAATAGCCAACAGCAGTAGCTTGGAGTAACTTGGGATAGAGCTTGATGATTGAACATGTCACTTGGCATAAGTTGGGAAGAACCTCTTGCTGGTAATACAGAACTGCCGCAGCAGAACAGTTGGTGTACCAGGCTGCATGATGGAGAAGATTGAAGCCCAACAGCTGGTATAACAGGCTAGAGCAGGGAGGAAAGGCCCCCTCCCAGAAGGGTCTAATACATGCCATGGGACAGCCCCCCACGGCTAGGCCAGAAAACTCAACATCGTGGATGCTGATCAGACACACAGCAGTCCAGATCAGACACACAGCAAGTTCTCAATGTATACAATGATATTAACCAAGTGAGAGCTCTAACAGATAATCAAACAAGGATCTATAGCAACAGCCCTTGCTATAGAATAACATGAAATTTCGAGTGCACGCAAGTAAGCATGTAGGTTGCAACAGCCCTTGCAACCCACCTAATGAGCATAATCAAAGTGCAAGCAAAAACTATAGCAACAGCCCTTGCTATAGATTAATATGAAGTGCAAGCAAGTAAGTATGTACCAGCAACCAGCAGCAGAATGCAGGTGGCTGCCATACCAGCAGAATGCAGCAAGTATAGGAGCAGCAGCAGAACTGCAATCGGGCATGGCTGATTCAAGGTAGCAGCAACAGCCGTTCAGACCAAGGCACTGCTGCCCAGAACTACGGATGGCTGATTCTGCTGCCCACAATAGTAGAAGGCACTGAATATATATAGGGCTCACTCTTCTTCTCCCTAGAGACCTCACCACTTCATTTCACTCTCTAAGGTCCGAGCACCCTCAACTAGTCCTTACTTGACTCCCCCTCTACTTATTACCTCCACTCACAAGAAATTCAGAAGCTCAATCACACATCTCACATGGGTATCTCAAATTTAAGTAGATCACTCATCTCCATTGGACAAGCAGATAAGCCAACAATCAGAACCTGTACACAAAACTACCCAAGTGGGTCATAAGTATAAAATCAGTACTACTTTGACTGAATCATCTGGATCAACCTGCCACTGAGATCAATTAGTACACCTGCAATCACACACCTCCCAATTGGGACATTAGAGTTTCAAATCTCCATTCTGCTCCTGCTGTATAACCTGTCTTGCAATCAGATTATTAGTGATACAACGATCAAAACAACATGGTAGATAACTAAAATGAACAAAATGAGCAATGGATTATGAATCAGTGGGATGGTATGTTCCAGGCTTCCAATAGGGCTAATGGTCCATGTGGTACTTTGTGTAGAGACATCAGCCTGAACCTAATATCCGTGCATATTTTAACCACCATGGAGGGAATGCTGTGTTGTAGCCCCTGAAATTTCCTGAGGTTCCTCTCTATCCATATATGGTAGAGAGAAACAGTAAAGGTCAACTTAGCCAAAGTGCTTTTCAGACCCCTGCCTCTCATATTAGAGACAAGAGTGACCAAAGTAGAAAGGGACTGGGGTTGCCAAGTGATCTGAGATTTAAAGCTCACAGCTTCCCAAACCTGCTTAGTGAAAGGGCAGTTAAAGAAAAGGTGATCATGTGATTCTTCAGCAGAGCAAAAGCTACAGCAGGAAGATGTTTTGATGCCAAAAAGCACAAGTCTATCCTCAGTGGATAACCTGTTATGTATAGCAATCCAGGCTATTAGGCTACACTTAGGAATATGAGATGGGAACCACACAGTGTGGGTCCAATCTTTAATGGGAAATTTGGTCCGTAGTTGCTCCCAAAGAGAGGCTATAGAGAACTTACCATCTTTGGAGAGGGTCCATATGCATGAATCAGCCCCAGAAGGGAGGTGAGGATTGAGAGCATGGAGATGCGCTCTAATCTCATTTAACTCCCATGTTTGGGTGATGGGAAAGGACCACTGGTTAAGAGGGCCAAGAATGGTAGAAACAAGGGCATTGTCTGGAAGCCCAGAGTCATATACCACACGACTACCAAAGTGATCCACAAGTGGTCCAAAGTGGTGCCAGTTATCATACCAAAGGGATTTGATATTTGATAAATGGTTGAATGAGAGGACGAAGTTGGAGCAATTTCCTCCAAGTCCAAGAGGGGCTGGAGGGGATTTTTGCTCTCCAAAAACTTTTTCCTTTGAGTATGTAGGATTTCACCCACTGACACCACATGGATTGTTCCCCACCAGAGACAAGGAACCATATGTGCTTGGCCATGGCAGCTTTGTTCCAGACTTGAAGTGATTTAAACCCTAAACCACCTTCTTTCCTAGGGGAACAAAGATGATCCCAGGATACTTTGGCGCCTGTGTGCTTGAGGTCAGAACCAGTCCAAAAGAATGCTCTAAGTATCCCTTCAATTTCCTTCACCACTTTTTTGGGAAGGATAAAGATAGAGGACCAATAAGTCTGCATAGAGAATAATACAGACTTGACTAACTGAATCCTGCCAGCATAGGAAAGGTATTTATTGGCCCAAGATTTAGTACGATTCGTAATTCTATCGATGAGGGACTTACAATCAACATATTTGAGTTTAGTAGAGATGAGAGGGACTCCAAGATATCTCACAGGGAGAGTACCCTCCTGGAAATGTAAAGAATCGAGTATGGATTGTTTGATAGTAGGGGAAACACCTGAGAAGAAAATGCTGCTCTTTCCAGGACTAGGTGATAGGCCAGAAAGAGATTCAAATTCAGCCAGAGCCTCCTGGATACAGAGTATGGAGCTTAAATCCCCTTTGCAGAAGATCATGAGATCATCAGCAAAACATAAATTGATTAACTTAGTTTTATCACATCTCCAATGAAAGTGAAAGTTGGGACTATGAGATTTTTCCTTGAGAAGTTGAGTAAGCACCTCCATGACAATCACAAAGAGGTAAGAGGACAGTGGATCACCTTGCCTCAACCCTTTTTTCCCCATGATGAAACCAGTGG
This sequence comes from Vaccinium vitis-idaea, assembly GCA_963854785.1. Taxonomy (NCBI): domain Eukaryota; kingdom Viridiplantae; phylum Streptophyta; class Magnoliopsida; order Ericales; family Ericaceae; genus Vaccinium; species Vaccinium vitis-idaea. The sequence goes on from OY978219.1 coordinate 21,395,384, forward strand.
CTTCGCCATTAATATTCAGGGAGTAATTGGCAGTGGAAATGCAGGCCTTGATCCAATTGATCATTTGTGGATGAAAGTTCATGGAGGTGAGCGTATCCCACAGAAAATCCCACCTGACATTATCATATGCTTTCATGATATCAACTTTCAAAGCACACCTGGGGGAAGGGGAGCTTTTGTGATAGTCCCTCATAAGCTCTTGAGTGAGAAAAATATTATCTGCAATTCTTCTCCCTTTCACAAATCCAGATTGGACAGGATCAATAAGGTGGGGAAGGGCGGCTTGGACTCTTTTGGCAAGAATCTTCGCAATACACTTATAAATAGTGTTGCAACATGAAATGGGTCTGAAATCCCCCACCTTGGTGGGATTAGGAATCTTAGGAACAAGTGCAATACTTGTAGAGTTGGCCTTAGTGAGGAGTTTTCCTGATCTGAAGAAGCTTCTAACAGCAGAAGTCACCTCACTACCAACAATACTCCAGGATTTTTGAAAAAACCCAGCGTTGTACCCATCAGGGCCAGGGGCCTTGTTTGGGTTGAGGGACAGGAAGGTTTCTTTAATCTCCAGGTTAGAGATCTCTGAGATCATGGCATCTCTCTGGGAGACAGAGAGTTTGGTAGCAACCAAATGATTAACTCTAGAGGCTCCAGAGGATACAGCGGGATGGGCAGTACCCAAAAGGGAGGTGTAATACTCAACAAAGGATGTCCTGATCTCAGCAGGATCGTGAGTTAAAGTATCATTAGAGAGGACTAAACTTGTGATTTTGTTCCTGTTTCTGTTGTTGTTAATGGACTTGAAAAAATAGGATGAGCATTGATCCCCCAGCTTGAGCCATTGTATTCTAGATTTCTGCTTAGCGAGACTTTCCTCCGCTCTGGCCAAGCCAATATATTGTTTACACAGGTTTCTCTCAAGAGTCTGTTTTGCTAGATCTGTGGGATTATGACTAAGATCACACTGAATTTGGTCCAATTGCTGTTTAGCAGTAATTGTTCTTTGGGAGATATCACTGTACTCCTTTGTGTTCAGTCTCTTAAGTTCAAATTGGAGAAGTTTGAGCTTCTCACAAACAACAAACATAGGATTACCTATGATGACCTTTCTCCAAACTTTCTGGACAATAGATAGGAAGTCAGGATGATCAGCCAAAAAGTTGAAGAACTTAAAGGGTTTGTGAGTTCTCCTGAAATCAGGGTTAATGAATACTATGGCAGGAGAGTGATCAGAGATGCCAGGAGAGGGAAAATGGGCGTTAGAACAAGTGAAAGACTTGAGCCAATGCTCATTGACTAACACTCTATCAATTTTGGTGGTTACATACTGGAGTGAGGCTTGTTTATTGGCCCAAGTGAACTGGCACCCAGTATACCTGAGATCATCCAGCTCATTTGCGACAATACATTGATTGAACTCATCCATGTGAGAAGGCCAATGCTGATCACCTCCAAACTTCTCAAACTGGAATCTAAGGGCATTAAAATCTCCTAAGATGACCCAAGGATCAGAGCATTTCCAATTAGTCAAATCATGCCATAGCTCTCTTCTCTCCATGTGGAGATTAGAGCCATAAACAAAAGTGGCTTTAACCTTAAGGTCTGTATTCAAAATGTGGACTTGACAATGTATGGCCTGACTTGATTGATTCAAAATATGCAACTTAAGGACAGTTGGGTCCCATACCACACAAATCCTACCACTTGGAGCATTAACATAATTATGAATAATGGACCATAATGGAAACATGGACTTAATGATCCTAGAACAGTTTGCTTCTTTTATTTTGTGCTCCACAAGACCAAAAAGTGACAATTTATTAATTCTAGCAAAAGAAACAACCTCTTTTTGTTTGATAGGATCATTAAGACCCCTCATGTTCCAGAACCCAAATTGTAGAGGTGTTTTAATCATAAAGATGGCAGAAAATAGAACTTGAAAGCACACTGCCCAACAAAAGAGAGGGAATGTAATTTACCTCTTATGGAAAGGGGAAGCCTTGTTCCCCTCCTGAATGTGCCCTTGCATGTTCTTCTTTTTACTCTTCTTCTTGCTAGAAGACCATCCTCGAGTATCATCGGGAGGATCAGGGATTTTAATGCCATCAGTGTCCTCTATACCCTTGTCACTATCCTTAATCCTTTGATGAATAGGAGCAGGACCTGAAATGAATGAATTCTGCATCTCATTTGAACTCTTCACATCATCAGAAGCTTCACTTACTGCATCTTCGATAATAACATCCTCTTTATCAGGTTGCATAATAAATGCGTTCCCCGTAGCATTAGGAACCTCCTTGGTGAGTGCTTCCAATGTTCCTCCACCACCCCCAAGCTCCTTACCAATCTGTTGCCAAGTTTCATCGTTCCCAAGGACAGGAGCTTCAATCTTAGGCTTACAGGCATGCCCAAAAACTTTACACTTGGGACACTTAGGAGGAATCCATTGGTACTCTATGCCAACAGTGACTGAGGCAAGCCCATTTCTTATTTGTATGGACTTAGGAAGCTCTGAATCTGCTGAGATTTCAACACAAACTCTAGCAAAGTCTAGCCTTTGTTGTTGGGCAGTGGCAATGTCCACATGTAAAGGCTTACCTATAGTACTTGCAATGCGACTGAGACCCTCTTCGGTCCAGCATTCTAAAGGGAGTTTGTGGATTTTAACCCATGCAGGTATAGTGGAGGGGTGTTCAGTGAAGGGAACTAGCATCCGATGCCAGTCTTTAAGAACAAGATATCTCCTAGAGAAAAAATAAGGACCACCCTCCAGAACTTTGGTTTTAGTCTCCTCATCTTCAAACTCAAAGAAAAAACAGGCCCCAACTTGTTTGATCTTGAATCTGCCAAAGTCTTTCCAGATTTTCCTAGCTGTAGCGCTCAGTAACGGAAAAGCCATCTTCCCATCTAAAAAATATCCAAACAGGCAGTTGTTCCAAGTCCTATCATTGACATGAGTGTCTTCCAACTCTACCACAGCGTCTTCCCCTTTCTGTAACTCAGGATAATAGCTCAGTTTCATGATATTAGAACGGCTTTGGGTGTGAAATAGTGCTGCCCAGTCCTTGGTCTTGGTAGCAGGTTGAAAGGTCTTATGTGTTGGAGGTTGAATTTTGAGATCCTCTTGATTTTGGGGATTGATGTCAGTAGGGGATTGTGAAGACTCAGGTAATGGGTGGGAAGTAGGATAATGGAACCCTATTTTTAGAGAAGTACCTGCAATTGAGCTTGAAGATGTCCCTACTGTTGTGTTTTCCTTTGCTCGAAGAAGATTGAGCTGAGACTTGAGCTCAGAACAGTCAACCATCGTTCCAGCTTTTAGCATCTCTTTCTCAATGTCTTGGACTAAGCTTGCTATCCTCTCCTCACCAACCAAACGCTCCTCTTCCTGCTCGAGGGCTGGGACCGCTGCCTCTAGCTTTGATTCTGAGTTTATGGAATTAGGGTTCTTCGGAGAGATTTGTACTCGACAACTGCTGGAGTCCAGAGGTTGTAGACTGGTGGGGTAGAGATCTAGAGGTTTAAAGGGAGTAAACTTACTAGGGGTAGAGTACTCCACACCTGGAATCAAAAGGTTGCTGTGGATCATCTTGCTTGGTGAACCCGAAACCGGGGTGTTCTTCGAGTGGATAAAACCCACTTGTTTTCTTCTGACTTGATATGAGTCCACAGCTTTGGAACCCAGATCGTATGTACCCATGGTAGAACCCTCTATCCTAACTAGGCTTTCACCTGGTTTAGATCCGAGTTCTTCCATGGGAGAAGGGGCCATGCTCGCCAAAACTAGGGTTTTCCACAGAGATCGAGTGAATCGCCTGAGTCGCTTGAGAGAGATGCTGAATCGCTTGAGACCTAATGCATGGTGGATGCATTAGGTCTCAAGGTGGTTGATTCTAATGAAATTAGGAAGAAGCAAATATCAGATCTGGGGAGATTGAGTTCCCCTGTAACCATTTCCAAGCGCTATTCAGATCTGGGCCATGAGGGCCGCGATACCCCAAATAGTGAAGAAACACCAGGAAAACCGATGCATAGCAAGTTGTTGAACCATGGCGTGGTGCTTTCCACACCCACCAAGTTCACCCCTTTCAAGCCGCTCGATCTCTACCCCACCATCCTGAAATCGTCTGTCTCCAGTTCTACACAGGAGCTAACCCTACCCCCAATCAACTCTAACCTAACCGACCCAAAAGCTACGTTGGTGTCCCAAGCCTCTACTCTCGATACAAACAGCAACCCACACCCTATTTCGCCTATCAACACTACACCTACCCAACCTAAGCATCTCAGCCCCATCCGAACGGGTACTAGGTCTGCTCATGTGCAACAGGTTGTGTTTCGTCAAGAGGAGATGAATCAAGATTGTGAGGATCGCATTTCTTCGCTGGTCCAGTCGATTGAGGATGAGATGCATGAATCAGGGGTCAACGTTGATTGTTCAGAACTCATATCCCAACTTAATCTTCTTCGAGCTAAGGAATCCATTCTTGAAGGGGCTTCATCAAGCACTGAAGCAGGTAAGTCGCTAAAAATTGGGTTCAACTATCCCACTACTTCTACCCCTTCAATCCCCATACCTCCTTCACCCCCCACTGTATTGGATCCCCTAAATAACCCTGACCCTAAAGCCCAACCCATGGACCAAAAAACCTTCCAACCAACTAAACCCAAAGACTGGTCAGCTTTATTTCATACCCAAAGTCGCTCAAATAATTTGAAGCTTAGCCACTACCCTGAACTACAGAAGGGGGAGGATGCTATTGTTGATCTGGAGGACTCTCATTTTGATGATAGGAACTGGAATAACTGCTTGGTTGGTTATTTCTTAGATGGGAAAATGGCCTTCCAGTTGCTAAGTGCCACGGCTAGGAAAATCTGGAAAGACTTTGGAAGGATCAAGATTAGACAAGTTGGGGTCTGCTTTTTCTTTGAATTCCAGGATGAGGAGACCAAAATCAAAGCCCTAGAGGGAGGACCCTACTTTTTCTCCAGGAGGTACCTGGTTCTTAAGGACTGGCACAGAATGCTAGTTCCTTCCCCTGAACACCCATCAACCATTCCAGCCTGGGTTAAAATCCACAAGCTTCCTTTGGAATGTTGGACTGAAGAGGGCTTTAGTCGCATTGCCAGCACCATAGGTAAGCCCCTATATGTGGACATAGCCACTGCCCAGCAACAGAGGCTGGACTATGCTAGAGTATGTGTGGAAATCTCAGCTGATTTAGAACTTCCCAAAGCTATCCAAGTGAGAAATGGGTATGACTCAGCCTATGTGCATGTAGAATATCAATGGATACCTCCAAAGTGTCCCAGGTGTAAAGTTTTTGGGCATGCTTGCAAGCCAAAAGCTGAAGCTCCTATCATTGGTAATGATGAAACGTGGAAGCAGATTGGTAAGGCTCTTGGGGGTGGTGGAGGAACTTTGGAGGCTCTTACCAAGGTGGTTCCTAATGCTACAGGTGCTGCCTTTACAGTACAGCCTGATCAGGATGGAGTTATCATTGATGAAGATTCAACAAGTGAAGCATCAGAGGATGTGAAGGATCTTGAGCACCTGATTAAGCCAACAGATGGCAGTTCCTGTTCAAATCCTCCTCCAGTTAAGGAGTTGAATCCAGTGACATCTCATACAGCCAAGCCTAAGGAGTTGGATCCAGTAACATCCCATACAGCCAAGCCTGATGAACACAATGGTAACATACTACAAGCCCAGATTCAGCAGAGTGGAAAGAGTTGTGTGGATACTCATGGTAACATTCTTCCTGATCCTCCTGATGACCACAATACTTGGAAGAGTGCCAAAAAGCACAACAGAGAGAGGAATAAGAAAGCAGGCAGTGGCAGTAAAGGGGGTAATTCTAATACCCCCAAAAAGGGCAGGTAAGTTCCCTATCCCTTCTCTCTTTTTGTATAGGCAGCATACTTATTGATCTATCATCTGCCACTTTTGCTCTAGTATCTTATGTCTATGTCAGTTAATCCTTTGCAATTTGGGTTTTGGAATATGAGGGGTCTAAACGATCCCCTCAAACAGAAAGAGGTTAGGTCTTTTGTTAATAAAAACAAATTGTCTGTCATTGGCTTAGTTGAGCATAAAATAAAGGAGCATAATTTCAGTAGGGTATTTAGTTCCATGATTCCATTTTGGTCTTTTGTTCACAACTACACCAACTCTTCTAGTGGTAGAATATGTATTGGTTGGGATCCTACTATTGTGAAAGTCATTGTCCTTGCTCAAACTAGCCAAGCTATCCACTGTGGTATCCACTCTGTTACTGGTGACATAAATTTTACCGCCACCTTTGTTTATGGTTCCAATGATTATCATGAAAGAGATGCTCTGTGGCAATTCTTGAGTACTTGGAACAATCCTGGCCCTTGGGTTATCTTAGGTGACTTCAATGCGCTGAGGTATCCCTCTGACAAAGTGGGGGGTGATCCACATTGGCCATCCTACATGGACGATTTTGCTAAGTGTATAGCCTTCAATGAACTAGAGGATCTTAAATACACTGGCTGTCATTTCACTTGGTCTAACAAGCAAGACCCTTCTCATGTTGTTACTACTAAAATTGATAGGGTTCTTGTTAACGAGCAATGGATTAAAATGTTCTGTCACTCTAATGCTCATTTCCACACCCCTGGGATTTCTGATCATTCCCCCGCTGTGATCTCTCTGAACCCTTCTCCTAGGAATGCTAACAAGCCTTTCAAGTTCTTCAATTTCCTTGCTGACCATCCTAAATTTCTTAGTGTTGTTCAGCAAGTATGGAGAAGTGTTATTATTGGTAATCCTATGTATGTAACAACTGAGAAGCTTAGGCTCCTACAAAAAGAACTCAAACAACTAAATACTAAAGAGTTTAGCGATATTTCCTCTAGGACCTTGGCTATTAAACAACAACTTGACATTGTTCAAAAGGACCTTGGGGCAGACCCTAAAAATACCAATAACCAACTCCTTGAAAGGGTGCTGTGCAGACAGTACATGCTGTTGGCTAGAGCTGAGGAAAGCTTTGCCAAGCAGAAATCTAGGGTTCAGTGGCTCAAGTTCGGGGACAAGTGTACTTCATATTTTTTCAAGTCCATATCCCAAAATAGAAATAGAGGTAGAATCACTAGCCTGGTGCTCGGTGATAATAGTCTCACTTATGATATAGGTGAGATTAAGTCTACCTTTGTTGAGTACTATACTCAGTTGTTGGGCACCCCTCATTCCACTCAATACTCTAGTAGCTCAAGGGTCGATCAGCTTATTAAATCTAAACTTTCTGACTCTCAAAGAGTTTCCATGATTTCTGAAATCTCAAACTTTGAGATTAAGGAAACCTTCATGTCACTTAATCCCAATAAAGCCCCTGGTCCTGACGGTTATAATGCTGGATTCTTCCAAAAAGCTTGGGATGTTGTGGGGACAGATGTGACATCAGCTGTTAGGAATTTTTTCAGATCTGGTAAGCTCCTCACTAAAGCTAATTCTACCAGTGTTGCACTTGTCCCTAAAATTCCAAATCCCTCGAAAGTTGGGGATTATAGGCCAATTTCATGTTGTAATACCGTTTACAAGTGCATTGCTAAAATCTTATCCAAGAGGATCCAGGCTGCACTACCCCATCTCATTGATCCAGTGCAATCTGGACTTGTTCAGGGTAGGAGAATAACAGATAACATCTTCCTCACTCAGGAAATAATGAGGGATTACCATAAGCATTCCTCCTCACCTAGGTGTGCACTTAAAGTTGACATTATGAAAGCATATGACAATGTTAGATGGAACTTCCTGTGGGACATTCTTGAATCTATGAATTTCCATCCCCATATGATTCAATGGATCAAAGCTTGTGTTACAACAGCTAACTACTCCTTGAACATCAATGGGGAGCCCACTGGTTTCATCAAGGGTAGGAAGGGTCTGAGGCAAGGTGACCCCTTGCCCTCTTACCTCTTTGTCATTGTTATGGAAGTGCTAACTCAAATACTTAAAGAGAAGTCCCTCAATCCCAACTTCCACTTCCATTGGAGATGTGACAAGACAAAGATTATCAACCTCTGCTTTGCTGATGATCTTATGATCTTTTGCAAAGGGGAGTTGAGTTCTATTCAGTGCATTAAAGAGGCTCTTGCTGAATTTGAAGCCCTCTCTGGACTCTCCCCTAGTCCAGGCAAAAGTAACATTTTCTTCTCCGGAGTTCCCCCCTCAATTAAAACTGCCATTCTTGATCTTCTTGGGTTTAAAGAGGGCTCCCTCCCTGTTAGATACCTGGGGGTCCCTCTCATCTCCACTAAGCTCAAGTACTCTGACTGCAAGTCTCTCATTGATAGAATCACCAATCGTACTAAATCTTGGGCAAACAAATACTTATCTTATGCTGGGAGAGTACAACTCGTGAAGTCTGTCCTTTTTTCCATGCAGACGTATTGGTCCTCTATATTCATTCTCCCAAAGAAGGTCATTAAAGAAGTTGAATCTATTCTTAGATCCTTCTTCTGGACTGGATCTGATCTCAGGAACACTGGGGCTAAAATATCTTGGGAGCAACTGTGCTCCCCTAAGAAAGAGGGAGGCTTGGGCTTTAAATCCCTTCAAGTTTGGAACAGGGCTGCTATGTCTAAGCATATTTGGTACCTGGTCTCGGGGGGAGAGCAATCCATGTGGTGCCAGTGGGTGAAATCTTACTTACTCAAAGGTAGGAGTTTTTGGAAAATTAAAATTCCCAGTAGCCCTTCTTGGACGTGGAGGAAGTTGCTCCAACTTCGTCCTCTCATACAATCATACATTCAGTATAAAATTGGGGATGGTTCCAACACTTTCCTTTGGCATGATAATTGGCACCCCCTTGGCCCCTTATCTACAAAATTTGGTAATCGCATCATTTATGATTCTGGTATACCTGATAATGCCACGGTGTCTGCCATACTGGACCACAATAACCAATGGAAATTTCCCATCACTCAAACCTGGGAATTAAATGAGATTAGAGATGCTCTTCCTCCTATTCATGGGGATAGCTCCTCCCATGCTGATACTTGCCAATGGACTCTTGCCCAAGATGGACAATTTAAGATATCAACTCTTTGGGACAAACTTAGGACTCATTTCCCTCCTGTTGTGTGGAGTCCTATTATTTGGTTCCCCTCACATATACCTAAGTGTAGCCTCATTAGTTGGATTGCCATCCAACACAGGTTGTCCACGGGTGATAGATTGGTCCAGTTTGGAGTCATTGACTCCCCGTGCTGTAGTTTTTGCTCTGACACAGAAAGTCATGATCATCTTTTCTTCAATTGTCCCTTTACCAAAAAAGTTTGGGAGGCTGTGTCTCTTAAATCCCAGTTCACCTGGCATTCACACTCATTATCTAGTCTGGTCTCTCAACTTTCCACTTTCCAAGGGAAAGGCCTGAGAAGCACCCTTGCTAAGCTGACCTTCACTGTTACAATTTATCATGTCTGGATAGAAAGAAACAATAGGAAGTTTCAGAAGTTGCAGCATCCTGTTCCCTCTGTTGTTGCTAGGATTTGTCTTGATATTAGGAACAGATTGATGTCTCTCAATAAAATCCCAAGTGGACCAAATGCCTTAATGGAATCTTGGAACATTGCTACTAACTCCTAATCTGTGGCTTATGATGGATGGGCATGCTTTCATTTTCATTTTATATTAAGTATGCTAAAATGGTTTTATTCACTTACCACCCAATTGGGATTTTGCGGATGCAGGTCTTGAGCTTCAGGAAATATTCTTTTACTAACATCCCATTTGGGAAATTTGAGTACAGGTCTTACTTTACTGTTGATTATCATGTTTGTGTGGGTGACTTACACAAACTGTGTGATCCAGTGAGTTGTGAGTATTGAGCCTCAGAATTTCTATTTGAGTGGAGTGTGATAAATGGTTGGTGATTCAAATCTTGTGAGTTCTGAGGGAGTGTGGAACCTTAGAGAGTGTTATAGAAGTTGTGAGGTTCCAAGGGAGTTGAAGGGTGAGACACCAACTAGGATTGAATGTTACTTGCATAACTCATTATGTTACTTCCATCTGCAAAGTGTTGACGTTGCAGCAGCAGTTGCTGCAGCAGTTTGCAGCTGTTTACAGTTTGCAGCTGTTGGGAGTCATATATTCCAGGAATCATTGTATGGAAAGAGCTCCAACTGATGCAAACCTGAGCTGCTGGCCATTACTTGGGGAGGATCTTGCTAATACTCCAGGTAATCATACTTTTTACTTGAACTTCATGTAATCTATAGCAAGGGCTGTTGCTATAGATACGTGCTTGCTTGCTTGCATTTGGATTATGCTCATTAAGTGGGTTGCAAGGGCTGTTGCAACCTACATTTTTACTTGCTTGCAATTGAATCTTCATGTTAAACTATAGCAAGGGCTGTTGCTATAGATTCTTGCTTACTTATATTTCCAGAAATCCAGTGGACATGATTGTTAATTTGCTTAGATTTGTTTGGTATCATCTGGACTGCTGTGTGCCTGATCAGCATCCACGATGTTGAGATTTCTGGCCTAGCCTTGGGGGGCTGTCCCATGGCATGTATTAGTCCCTTCTGGGAGGGGGCATTTCCTCCCTACACTAGCTGTTACACCTACTGTTAGGCCAACCTTTCTAGCAGTAGTAGATGAAACTCTGTATTTATGGGCTGCCAATCTCTGGGCAGACATCTGATTCTCTGGGATTGTAAGTGCCATTCCAAGCAATTTGCTGCTCCATCTCTTCCTCTTTCTTTTCTTTTTCCTTTTCAGCTGCTGCTGTTGTATACGCAGTGGTTGGCACCTTGAGGGTGCTCCAATTACGAACGGGTCATGGCGAAATTTTCTATAGCAACAAGTAACTATAAGCATAATCCAAGTGCAAGCAAGTAACTATAGCAACAGCCCTTGCTATAGTTTAACATGAAGGATCAAGTGCAAGCAGGTAAGTATGTATGAATCCATGAGGATGCATAGTATGTACCAGCAGCAACCAGCAGTAAGCAAACTGCTGCAGCAACACTGTTGCAGCAAGCCCCTGGATATCTTTACTGACACTCTGCAACCCTTAATGTTAGTCCACCAATATGAACTCAGCAGTGAATACAACAGCTGGTAATAGAAGTAGTAAGGAAAGGCTTTCCATGGTGATTCAATAACCTGCAGTCACAACTTACCCAACTGGGACATTAGTAATATAAATTTAGTCCAACCATACCCTTCTTGAACCTGCCACTGGAAATTACATTAGTAATGTAACAATGGATACAAAACCAAAACAACTTATTACATGCCACCTAAACAGTTGTAAGGAGTAAGAATTTAAGTTCCATGAGTCAATCAAAAAAGAGGGGCCATTGGGGAGCTTAGTGAGGGACATCAATCTGTATCTGATTTCAGCACAAATTGCTCACGACTGTGGAGCTTGGATGAGGGTGTTTACAGCTTCGGGTGGACTAGGCTTGTGTCCTATGTAGGGGGGGTTCTATGGGGGGTTCCCTTGGGCTTTTGCCGGTGTTCCACTAGAGACTCGTATCCTTGGCGCCATGTTCTCTGTTGTTGTTACTACCGTAGTGGAGGTTGGCGGATCTTAAGCATATGAGTTGATGTGTCCATCGCTCTTTTTTTTTGGGTAAATTAGCTTGAAAATAAAAGAGGATAATCGAATATACAGCCTACAAGGGGCATACCCCAGGAGGACAAAACAAAAAGAAAAGAAAAGGCAATGAAAACAAAATAACTACCTTCCCCGACACAAATCGCCAAGGAGGGAGTGGGATGGCCAAAAGGCTACAATTGGGAATGAGTGTTTCTAATCCATCTGAAAGAGGGAGGAGAAACACTCATAAGGGGAAAACAAAATCTTGAATCTAAGGAGAAACACTCTCCATATACTGTAGGGGAGAAAATTTTGAAAATTTCGCCATGACCCGTTCGTAATTGGAGCACCCTCAAGGTGCCAGCCACTGCGTATACAACAGCAGCAGCTGAAAAAGAAAAAAAGAAAGAGGAAGAGGAAGAGATAGGGGCAGAACTTCCAACAGCAGAACTCAGCAGCATGCTTGATGCTTGATGCTTGATGCTTGATGCTTGAAGCTTGAACATGAGATTTGGACTGCATATGTGACTTGGGGCTTGGAATAGGACCTAGAACATACAACTTGGACATGAAACTTGATGCTTGAAGTTTGCTTATGGTACTTGATGCTTGGGATGGGACTTGCATGCATCAACTGCAGCACTGGTCTGCTGCATGCTGCTGCAAACTATTGTTAGTAGATGCTGCTGCAGCAACAGAGGTGGTTTTGGAGGAATTTGAGCAGCATAATGGCTGCAACTTACTATTCCAGAAAATCAGATGTCTCTTTCAAAACTCTTGTTCTTCCAACTACTGCTAGAGAAGGTTGGCCTAACAGTAGGTGTAACAGGCTAGTGAAGGGAGGAAATGCCCCCTCCCAGAAGGGACTAATACACGCCATGGGACAGCCCCCCAAGGCTAGGCCAGAATTCTCAACATCGTGGATGCTGATCAGACACACAGCAGTCCAGATGATACCAAACAATTCTAAGCAATTAACAATCATGTCCACAGATAAGTAAGCAAGAATCTATAGCAACAGCCCTTGCTATAGTTTAACATGAAGGTTCAATTGCATGCAAGTAAAATGAAGATTGCAACAGCCCTTGCAACCCACTAAATGAGCATAATCCAAATGCAAGCAAGCAAGCAAACAGTATCTACAGCAACAACCCTTGCCATAGATAAACATGAAGTTCAAGTAAAATGTATGATAACCTGGAGAATTAGCAAGATCCTCCCAGATAAAGGCCAGCAGCTCTGTAGTATGACAAACTTCTGCAGCAGCAAACAGCTCTGTAGTATGACAACCTGCTGCTGCCAATAAACAGAATCTATAGCAACTGATCATGAAGTAGGTTCACCCCAATTCAGATTTAGCAAACTCAGAGGGCACACAACTAGAAGAAGGGCCCAACTGAGCAGCCACATAATAACAGTATATTGGCAGCAGTACAAATCAAACTCAGAATCATAATCAGAATTCAGAATCACTATTAAACTGACTAGTAACTGCAAAATGGGGCTCAGTAGCAACTGGATCAAAGTGGGAGTAAAAAAGAATCAACAGCAACTAGCATAGGAATGAGAGGACTCCAGGGGCTATGTACTCACACTACAAACACCCTCATAAATCTCACCCTCCCACTCTACTTTTCACACAACCCTGGAGCCAGGACCTAACTTCCTCAGCTCACTACCTCCAACCATCATCTTACCCCTCTCAAGAAGTGTAGGAGCTCAAACTCTCTCTCTCTAGGTGACACACATATATAAGAGTAAGTGAGAATCTGACTTAGGTAGTATGCGTCTATCTGACAGCCAAGAGTTAGTAACAACCAATCATGGACATGCCTGCAATACAAAGTACCCAACTGGGTATGTTAGTACCTAATAACTTCCAGCTGAAGCGCTTATGAGCTTGTAATGACCTGCACAACCACTTCTGAACATGGAGAATGTTAGTAACATGGGATACATTGAAGATCAATCCTTTAAACCCCATTTAGTTAACAACCACTGTGAATGGGGTCCTAGTGGATATTTGTCCAAGGACAAAAGTCTGTTCTTAACCATTGAAAAAATCTTGCTAACCACAGTAGATATGGGGCAAGAAGTGGTTTGGAATTTACGCGCATTTCTTTCAAGCCAAATCTGATAGATTGAAGTGGTGAATGCAAGCTTAATGATCAAATTTTTAAGAGTTTTGCCTCTGATTGTTGACATTAGATTAATCCAATCAGCCCAAGACTTGGAGGGCCAGTGGACATTGATTTGAGCAAGAATCTGAGACCACACCTGAGAGGTGAAAGAGCAGTTGAAGAACAGATGGTCATGATTTTCCACCCCATTACAGAAGCTACAACAAGATATAGGAATAGTGCCAAAGAGCACCAATCTATCTCCAGTATATAACCTGTTATGAATGGCAAGCCATGATATCATGCTGCACTTGGGGATGTGCCCAGAGAACCAAATAGAATTGTGCCAGGGCACCTTAGGAAAGTGGGTTCTAAGATGATCCCACATGGAAGAAATGGTGAACTCACCATTAGCATTTAGAGACCACCTATGTTGATCCCTCAGCTCATCATTGGTATTTGATATTGGAGGTAATCCATTCCTAATTTCATTTAGCTCAAAGGTTTGGGTTATGGGGAGAGCCCAGGCAGAATTTCTTACTATGGCAGCCACTGTGGCATCTTTGGGGAGGCCAGAGTCATATATAACTCTGGGGCCAAACTTGTCTACAATGGGCCCAATGGGGTGCCAGTTATCAAACCAAAGAGAAGTGGATTTCTCATTCCCTATAATGATCTTGATGTGGGGACGTACCAGAGGTCTGAGATTGAGAAGTTTCCTCCAAACCCAGGAGGGTGAGCTAGGAACCTTGACCTCCCAAAAACTCTTACCTTTGAGTAAGTATGATTTAACCCACTGGCACCACATGGATTGTTCCCCGCCAGAGATGAGAAACCATATGTGTTTTGTTATAGCTGCTTTGTTCCACACAAGAATGGACTTAAAGCCAAGCCCACCTTCATTTTTAGGACAACATAAATGCTCCCAGGATACCTTAGCGCCAGTCTTCTTGAGGTCAGGACCAGACCAAAGAAAGGATCTAAGGATAGTCTCAACCTCCTTGATAACTTTCTTTGGAAGTATAAAGAGAGAGGACCAAAAGGTTTGCATTGAAAAGAGGATATTTTTAATCAATTGGATCCTACCAGCATAGGTCAAGTCTCTATTGGTCCAAGTTTTGGACCTTGTAGCGATTTTATCAATCATAGCTTTGCAGTCAATGTGCTTTAGTTTGGTGGACAGCAGTGGGACACCAAGGTATCTAATAGGCAAAGTCCCTTCTTTGAACCCTAACAATTGCAAAATCTCTTCCCTGGTAGAACGTTGAACACCAGAAAAGAAGACATTACTCTTCCCAGGGCTAGGGGACAAACCAGATAGGGATTCAAACTCAAAGAGGGAGTTTTGTATATACCTAACTGAGTTTACATCACCTTGGCAAAAGATCATGAGGTCATCAGCAAAACACAAATTAATGATCTGGGTTTTGCTGCACTTCCAATGGAATTTAAAGTCAGGGAGAAAGGATTTCTCCTTGAGGAGGCAAGTGAGGACCTCCATGACAATAACAAATAGATAAGATGACAATGGGTCACCTTGCCTAAGACCTCTTTCCCCTTTGATAAAACCAGTACGTTCCCCATTGATACTCAAGGAGTAATTAGCTGTAGTAACACAAGCTTTAAGCCACATGATCATCTTGGGGTGAAAGTTCATAGACGTAAGTATGTCCCAAAGAAACTCCCACCTAACATTATCATATGCTTTCATAATGTCAACCTTCATGGCACATTTCGGTGTAGAGGATGATTTATGATATCCTTGCATGATCTCTTGGGTAAGAAATATATTATCAGCAATCCTCCTACCCTTGACAAAGCCAGATTGAACTGGATCAATAAGATCAGGGAGGACATTTTGGATTCTTTTGGCCAAAATCTTTGCTATGCATTTATAAATGGTATTGCAACAAGAAATTGGTCGAAAGTCTCCAACTTTAGAAGGATTAGGGATTTTGGGTACAAGCGCAACAATGGTGGCATTGGCTCTGGTCAAGAGCTTGCCAGACCTAAAGAAATTCCTGATGGCAGCAGTGGTTTCATGCCCAACAATGGTCCAGGTCTTGTGAAAGAACCCAGCATTGTAGCCATCAGGGCCAGGGGCCTTATGAGGATTGAGGCTCATGAATACCTCTTTGATTTCAGTGTTAGTAACATCCTGAACCATGTTCATACTTTGGGTATTAGAGAGCCTTTTGTTAATGAGATGATTGACTCTCTCATAACCAATATAATCTGTAGTGTGAGGTTTTCCAAGCAGATTAGAATAGAAATTGACAAAGGCGTCCTTAATCACTTTCATGTCTCGGGTGATATTGGAATCCCTCAAGACAAGACTAGTGATCTTACTTCTATTCCTATTGTTGTTGACTGATTTGAAAAAGAAGGAGGTGCACTGGTCACCAAGCTTAAGCCATTGTATCCTGGACTTCTGTCTAGCTAAGCTTTCCTCAGCTCTAGAGAGAGTGAGGAATAGCTTGTAAACCAATTGTTCCTCCTGCTGGACAGTGGGATCAGTAGGATCAACCCCAAGCTTCAGCTGTAGAAGTTCAAGTTGATTCTTGGTATTGGAAACTCTATCAGAGATAGAGCTGAACTCTTTGATATTAAGTTTTTTAAGTTCAACTTGAAGCCTTCTTAACTTCTCAGAGACACAGAACATGGGATTCCCAAGAACAATTTGTCTCCAGACACTTTGGACGGTGGGTAAAAATTTGGGGTGGTCTGCCAGAAAATCAAAGAACTTAAATGGTCTGCTGCCAGATTTGGAAGGTGGGGAGATATGGACAAGTGCAGGTGAATGATCAGAAATCCCAGGAGTAGGGAAGAAAGCTGAGGAAGAAGTGTGTGTCCTCAGCCAAGTATCATTTACCAGGACTCTATCAAGTTTGGTAGAGATATGATGTGGAGGCTCCTGCCTGTTAGACCAAGTAAAGAGGCAACCAGTGTATCTTAGGTCATCCACCTCACAATTAAAAAGGCAACTATTGAGATCATCCATATGAGGTGGCCAAAGACTAGAGCCACCAGATTTTTCCCTAGGATTCCTAATTGAGTTAAAATCACCAAGTAATACCCAAGGCTCTGAGCTCTTTAAGTTTTGGAGATCATTCCAGAGTTCTAATCTCTCACTCCAGTCATTGGCTCCATAAACAAATGTAGCCAAGAAAACATGACCCTCCTGGAGAGAGTGAACTTCACAATGCATAAGTTGATTGGTCCTGCATAGAACCTTCACATTGAGTACATGAGGGTTCCAGCAGATAAGTATCCTTCCAATAGGGGCATGGACTGAATTATGTGCATTTTGCCAGTGAGGACATATGAAGTTCACTACCCTATTAATGTTGGGCTCTTTAATCTTATGTTCCAGCAAACCAATCAGAGACAGATCATTGTTTTTCAAAAAAGATTTGGTAGCTTTTTGTTTAAGAGGGTCATTTAGACCTCTTAAGTTCCAAAAACCAAAATGCAAAAGTGATTGCGGTTGTGGACTAGACATGGAATTTATTGGGTTGAAAGACATATAAAAACAAAATGGCAGGAGATAGAAAGTAGTAACATACTGCCCCAAAAGGATATCAAAAGGCATGCTGCTGATCTCTCAAGAAGTCCGATTGCGGAGCTTACGCTCCTGCTTCATTCTTCTTTTCCGCGAGCTATTGGACTCTGGTTGCTTCTGCCCATTTGTTTTGCTGGATGTGGAACTCCTGAAGGTAGTAGGAAGTGGAGTATGAGCCCCTCCAACCTCAGGGAGATCCACTCCATCATCCAGTATATCAAACTCCTCATCCATTTCCTCACTGAGAGCATCCTCAAAATGAGTAATAGGGTCAGGAGGCTTAGGGTTGGAATGAGATATGGGTTGCGGAGAGGTGTGTGAAGAGATGGTTACTGTGGGAATATGAGTAACATCACCAAGAAGGTTAGAGCAGCCTTCAGCTGCTGGATGTACCTGCAGGAGAGGATCCTTACCCTTCTGACTCAGATTTTTTGGCTCGAGGTTAGAGGATGGAGAGGTTATCTCCTGTTTGTCAGCTACTAATGGAGTGCTTGGTGTAAGATTTCCTTTGCCCACCACTTGCCACTCTTCCTCAGTATTAATTGGTTTAGGAACAGCTTTTGGGCTGCAAGAGTGACCAAAGACTTTGCAACTTTCACATCTTTGAGGCAGCCAATGATACTCCACCCCCACCATTACAGATCCAGCATTAGTTGATATAGCTATGTCAATGGGGAGCTCGTCCTCTGCATCTATCTCAACGCAGATACGAGCAAAATCCAGACGTCTCTTGTTAGCTGTGGCCTCGTCCACATTTATAGGCTTCCCAATAGCACTTGCGATCATACTGAAGCCAACATGAGTCCAAAATTCCAAAGGAAGTCTGTGTAGCTTTATCCACACAGGAATGGTAGAGGGATGGTTTTTCCCTGGAACCAACAGCCTGGTCCACTCTTTTAGAACTAGGTACCTACGTGAGAAGAAGTATGGCCCGCCTTCAAGCACTGCTAGCTTAGCTGCTTCATCCTCGAACTCAAATAAGTAGCATGATCCAAGTTGCTTGATGGAGAACTTACCGTGATCTTTCCACACGGCGCGGGCCGTGGCGCTGACAAGAGGCATTGGCATCTTCCCGTCCAGAAAATGCCCAACCAAACAGTTTTTACCCACACCATCGTCTATTTGTGATTCCTCAAAGCTAATATGTGCATCTTTCCCTCTTTGGAACTGAGGGTAGTGAGCTAACCCCATAGACTTAGCAGGAGCTTGCGCCTGGAAAAGAGAGGTCCAACGCTTTGCTTGACCACCTGAGCTTACGGACGCCTTGGGCTCAGGGGGAAGGGATGGGGTTTTTGCGTCCGGAACTGAAACATATTCCCCCTCTAATTCAATGCTTGCGGGTAACTCAGGACCTGCTTCTTGGAGTTGAAGAAGATGGTCTTTGAACTTAGAGAAGCTGACATTCACTCCAGATTTGTGCATTTCGCTCTCGATTGACTTTACCAGCGTGCTAAGACGATCAGAACAGGCCAATTGATCCCCTGCCTCCTGGAATACTTGTTGTAACTTGCGTGAAGGGCTTGACCCATCTTTCGTAGGGCTGTGAGGACCAGACCGATGCTGCGCCGTAGCAGCGTGTTGAGGTTCCATTGAGTCAGGAGGCGAGTTAGGGTTTCCTTCTATCGAGCAAGGTCTTGCCGAAATTAGCTGTGTAGAGACAGGTTCCCCCATCTGAATAGGGTTTTGGGTATCACAA